>JAEVFJ010000019.1:0-597818 GCA_021029105.1 Cristinia sonorae
CCCTCCATCTCGACCTCGGCCCCCTCGTGCACTGGCGCAGCCCCAGGCGCCATCCAACTCCGCTGCGCGTTGCGCAGCTCCTCGAGCTCCGGCGCAGTACGGCAACCTCCTGCGACATTGTATTAACCAAATCCACCGCCAGCGTGTTTGAGGTTTCTGACCTCGCGCTGACGGTGGCCAGCTCCTCACCGAATGTGCTCAGGCGAGCAGACATCCCCGCCTCCAGATGCCTCACCCGAGTGTCGAGGGTGCGCTCCAGGGTGCGGTAGTGGGTGACCACCTGTGAGGCCACGATGGTCCCGAGGTTGTCGAGGATGGCAGGCGGGATGTCGTTTTGTGATCCTCGTGGGGAGGCGCGGGACATGACGGGAGAGGACGATGTGCCGTGTGCATGCACGACGCCGGCAAGGGGGGTTGGCTCTCGTGGGGGGGTGCCACGCGCGGCGCTGGGAGCAGAGGGCGCGACGGTGTCGGCGATGGCGAGCCTTCCGACACCCTCCTGGATCCGTAGCGCCGTCTGGGCCGCCATCACCTGCGAGGCGGGAACTACTAAAGTATATGTTAGCACACACACATTTATGTAGTGAAATTCACTTACGGTTGACGTTTGCAACACTCGCCGGTGTTGCACGACGACGGACGTTGCGCTCCTCGCGCTCGTCGTCGGGGGAGTTGGAGGCGGCACGCTTGCTGCCGGCAGAGCTTGACGACGAGGTCGACAGGGACCTCACACTGGCCCGCAGGGTGGTCGGCTCCACCGACAGCTGCTCGCGCTTGACCGGCGCGGGCGTGGACGTCGTACGGGCCCGGAGTCCCACCGCCTTCACGAGGTTCTCGAGAACCTCCGGCATACCCTTCCACTTCTCGACCTCCCACGCCTCCGGGACGTGTTCCGCCCTCGCCTTCATCGCCGCCTGCCAATCCGGGCACCCGTCGATGTGCTCCTTGAGGAGCCGTCCCACGATGGCCGGCACCGACTCCTGCGCCGTCTCCTTGATGTCGCTCGTCGCCGAGCAGTTGTGCTTCGTGGACTTGCACGGGAGGCAAATGCTCCACGTGTCCGACATCCATTGACACGGCACGTTGCGCAGCACGCATGGCTTGCAGGGATGACACTGTAAACTGGTGAGCGCGTGGTCAAACGAAGATGAAACGACGACTTACCAAAGTAAACAGCGTCGGAACGCCGTACTTGTTGGGGGTGAAGTCGTTTTCATACGGCCCGTACTTCTTGGCCTTGAAGAGGTCCTTGACGACCTCGCCACGCTTCCCGACGTTGCGCATGAGGATTGGGAGCCTCCCAATGGCGTACCCCTCAGGCGCATCCCCCAGGTTGAGCGCATCCGCCTTGCGCTTGCCCTTCCCGTCTCCGACCGGTACCGTCTGCGCCTCCTCCGTGTCGGCTTCCTCGGCGGTGGCCTTGCGCTTCCCTAGCGCCTTAGCACTCGGCGTGCTTGCGGTGCCCTTGCTCGCCCTCCTACCACCCCGCTTCTTTGCCTCGCTCGCGCCCGCCTCAACCGCCGCAGTTGTGATCATCGTCGGCGTGACGACGGGTGTCTTTGCGTGGCGCTGCGGTCGCTTCGATGCGCCTGCTGCAAATAAGCGTGTTAGAGACACTTACAGATGGTAAAACATTCACTGCGCACCTGTCTTTGCTGCCGGTACATCCGCAGCGTCCACCATCTCAACATCGACGTCCGCCGACGCCCCTCCCTTACTCGCCTCGACCTCCTCGTCAATCTCATGCTCCCCATCCATGTCCTCATCCTCCTGCGCCTCCTTCTCCTTCTGCTCCTGAATCTCCAGGAGTGTCGGGTGCTCGGGCTCATCCGTGTCGTCGTAGATCATTTTTTGCACCTTCTTCCCCTTCCCCTTCCCCTTCGGCGGACCGACCTTCATGTCTTTGGGAGCGGACGGAGGTGATGGCGCAGCTGCGGGTGGGGGAGGCAGCGCAGCTGCGCTTTCCGGGGCGATGGCTTGGATCTTGGGGAGCGGGCGGGGTTTGAAGGTGGGGGGAGGTTGAGTGGAGGTCGAGGGTCTTCCTCCGGCAGGAACGGGAGTGAGCGACGCGGATTTCGGCAAGCCAAAACCTTCGCGCTCCCGTCGCGCTGCGGCTGATAACCCATCAGCACACCGTAATTTTGTACAGGCAGTGTACTCACCCCATTCCGTAATTCGCACTGGATGAGCCACGGTAGGACCTAGCAAAAGATCAGAGGATGGTGATTAAATATAATCAGAATCGGACGTACCGGTGTATCCCTGCCACCACCGATTTTCACTCAAATCCACGTCACTGGGGAGCAAGCGATAAACCTTGCTCCCGGTGACATTGGGATCGTCAATCCCGATGGTTTCCAACGTGGGGTTGTTCGGGTTCTTGTACGCAACAATCGCCGACGGGATCAGCGCGTGCTCACGCTGCGTCTCGCTGGTCTTCTTCTCCAACTCAGCTGCCGCCTTCTGTTGAGGGATGTTATCATATTTGAACTGAGTAATGCGGCTTAGACTTACCACTTCCGTGTAAAAATTTGCCTCCCAATCTTCAAACTCCTTCGACCCCGTAGGGGGCCGATTGAGGAGTGCGTGCGCAATGCGACCCGCCATCTTGAGCAGCAGCTTTTCGGTGGCGTCAAATGTTTCAAATGCGACGGTGGAGGAGGACATGGTGTTGACTGAGAATTCGAATGTGGATGAGTGTAGAGAAACAAAACACGTTGCGTGTGTGCGGTGAAAATTGTGCTACAAAGACCGACGCTTCCCACGCGCGCGTCACGTGCGCGCACAACATTCCCACACCACAATGTGGCGCGCGATCGGATAACATCGCAGCATCCTCCTTCATGCCCCATTGTGCACTCTGTAGCAAGTATGGTAAGTGCACCAGGCTCTGCACTTGCACCTCTACTAACTTATATTGTAGAGCTCCTCACAACGACCAACTCCCAAAGGCTCCCAACGAGTCCCCCTTCACCATCCGCGTAGCGCCAGACCACAGGTTGCGAGCGCCACTGTCACGAGTTGATGCGTTTTCCTTTTATTTTCCTTTGATAACCTCTTTTCGGACTTATCATTTTATTTGTTTTCATTCGTCACATGATTCCATCATTGACTCATCATGTATCAGTCATCATGACTCGTCATGACTCATGCTGACTCCCTTTGTTTCTTTCATGTTCCATAGCCTTCCATGGGTGAGTCATCGAGGCTGCGCGGCCCCAGTATCTCATAGACCTGCCCTAAACCTTTGTAGTATATAAACCCCTGTATGACACCTGGAGACAGCAGCTTTGACCTCTCGTCTCCAGGTAAGTCAAGTTCCACTGTATTTAACTTACTCGTTCTGATATATAACTCGTCTCCAGCCTTAGAGTCGTAGTACATTCATACGTACTCCTCCAGGTGTGATCAGTCGTCGCAGCGTCCCTAGTTGCCTCTAGTTTGGTTAAGTTTTCGCCACACGACTCTATTCGTGACAGCCACTGAAGATGTGGACTTTGCTCAGCTGCTGGCTGATTTCCCGGACAATCAAGCCTCGGGCGCAGCTCAAATACGCACCCCAACACTTGTGCCATTGCCAGCGCCGAGTATTGCGCAATCCTCGGCGCCGAGCGTTGCGCAAGCCTCGGCGACAGGACCTGCTCAGGCCGCCGCGCCAGCTCAGCAACCGGCTCCCCCTCTCACTGCAGCGCTGAGCACGACATTTCTGAGTACGCCGGTGGCTTCATACGCTGCAGACTCGTCAGCCGGTGGCGCAACGCGCACTGCTGGTGTCCACGCGCCCTCGGGCCAACTTTCCGAGAGGAAAAGCCTGGGTATTCCCAAGTCTGCACGGATGCCAGCTCCAGCGCATGCAGAACCCATACCGCTTCCGACTGCGCATGCACAGGATAATTCTGTGCTTACCGATATCGCCTCACTGGAGGTCACTCCCTCCGACATTCCTCTCTCAAAACTCCTTGAGGTGCTTCACCTCGAGTCAGCAAATCATAATGCACGTGTGTCACGGCGCATTGACAGACTTTTGGAGGAGCCAGGTACGCTTTCATTTGGAATATCTTCATTGCGCTCGCTCAAAAATTACATCCCCAGAATGGATTCCACGTCACCCCTCGATCTCTGCGCCGGATGACAACAACCCTGATAATGGTGTCCCCCACGAGCCCCTTATCTTTCCACGGCACCTAGAGGACAACGACATTGTCCTCGACAGGCTTGTCCGCAGCGGCATGATTGACATGGCGCTTCTGGCAGTAGAGAAAACCTTCAAGTCGCGGAAGACCAAGACGGACATCATCAAGAATATGATGCGGGCTCTGGAGGAGGACGAGAAGGACTTGAACACGATATGTAGCATGGGGCGCAACAACATGATGCGTCTCGAGAGCCTCAACGCCGCCACGGAACCATTCCTATTACATCGTAGTCGCCGACCTCTTTGATGTATTATAATGTTCTACAGTACTCACGCGCGCAACGTATACAATTCCTTGAGCCATTGCTCTGAGTGAAAAAGTCTAATAAAAATCCAAGACAAAATCTACGTTAAGCTTTTTCTACAGTCAGCTGTATTGGGCAAGTATTGGGGGCACCAAAATGGTGCGCTCAGGTCAGCGGACAGGTGCGCTCAGGTCAGCGGACAGGTGCGCTCAGGGTGGACGTCGCCGCTAACCCGAAGAGCTCACCAATGGTGTGTGCCCCGCTGACCTGAGAATCAAAGCGAGTGCGCACGGTCAGTTGACTCTTGGCCTCAATGATATACTATAGGATTGTCACCTGAGGGACGGAGAGGCATCTCAGGTGCGGATAACTGACCTGAGCAAAACATAATGTACCTATTAACTGACTCGAAGCACCCAAGGTCAGCGCACAGCCAGCTGACCTGCACAACTAACTCAATGTGCAAGGTCAGCGGTCCTGCGGCTCAAAATTAAAGTCCTAAATGTGTCGGACAGTCAGCTATTCTGTGACACACACGTACTTGGACTGGGGACGGGGAGTTAGCTGAGTTGTATTCACTACGTCTGATGCATTCATAGCTAACCTGCGCTCTACAGGTATGGTACATGGTAAACCAACTGAATCTGACCTGGTGCACCTCAAGGGATTTGACAGCCATCCAACCTGGGTCGTTCAGTATAATCTATTGTACTATGTGGCTTTTTTTCTTGCCTTGCATAGACATAACCCCCCCCCCCCCCCCATTGTATACCAATAGTCATTCATTCACGGCACACGTGTCGACACCACCGCTCAAAAGCCCAACGGACGGCCTGGCGCGATAGGCAAGCGCAAGTCCTTCGTTGGTACACCCTGTTAGATAGCTTCCGAGGTCATCAACTGCAAGCAGTATGACGCGTCTGCAGACATCTAATCATTTGGCATCACAGCGCTTGAACTCGCTCAAGGCCGCGCACCGCGTTCACGAGAGCCCCCACATTCCGTTCTCCTGCACATAGTCACCAAGACCCCACTGACACTCGATTGTGAGGCCGGTCCTTACAAGTATTCTCGAGCGTTTCAAGAGATGGTCGAAAGATGTTTAGATAAGGATCCTTCCCAACGGCCCACGGACGCTGACTCGGAACTCCTACAGACACCCTTTTTCAAAGCGGCAAAGAAGAAAGGCTACCTGGTCAACACGATCCTCAAAGGTCTACCTCCCCTCGCCAAACGCCAAGAACGCTGCAAAGAACCCTCCATCATCTCCCCCGCAGATTCGACAGCTGGGACTTTTCCGGAACCAGCAGTCCCGCCACCTTCGTGTACGGACCTCCAGCATACCGACATCGACCATTGGATTTCCCTATCGCGCTATACGAGTTCGAAGGCGAGAACGGTGAGAAGAGGGATGGGACGAGTGAGAACAGGGGGCGTGATGAGGGTGTTATGGTGGACGCTGAGCAGGAGCACGACAGTGGACACCTGCATTCCTGCCTAATGCGCTAGCGGAGGCTTGTGGTTCCTAGTATCAGGTGAGAAAATGCGACATCGTTCTCGTTGAGTTCAAGCTGCAAAATTCTCACGTTGGTCGGTCCAATCCTAACACGGCAAAGAACAAGATGTACGGCGCCACCCCTTGGATCGACTGGACTATCTTCTTCCAACTCGTCCTGACTCGGAAGAGGATCTCACCTGCTACCGTGGCCGCCTTCCAACCACACAACCACAAGACGACGATGGCAAGTAAACTCGCAATCACTTAGTCTACGCGTCGCCAGAGCAGGAATGACGTGGCAGCGACATGTTCTGAACTGAGTTTTGTTCCAATGAAGTTTGCACAATCTCAAAACTTTTGCTCGTGATCTGTTTGGCTACTGTGGCGGCGTGGCGCTATATAAGCATTGCGTTCTCTATTCACTGTATTTGTATTGTTCTCTTTCGCTCCCGGACCCCGGTGTGTTTAGCTATCGCTGTACCACATAAACATCTCTTTCCCCTGAAATCAATGCACTTTCGACAAATTGTCTTCACCCTTTCGCCCTCTATCCTCGTTCTCGGTCCGGCGCGTGGCGCCTCTATTCAAGTGTTAAGTCGGAACGAAAAATCATGATGTATCGTAAATGTACTTCCTCAACAGCACCCGGAGTATGTTTTTCCGAGAACGAAGTTATCGGTCCTGTTCCTGTGATATTTTGCGGTGCCCATGTGACTTTCGTACCACCCGGATCGCTCCGTTTCCCTGCCATTTTCTCGTTATCTCTGAGCGCTTCACTTTCCGGCGCATTCCTATCTTATCTCCTTTGCCTTGGGTTTTGCACAAAGGCTGACAGGGGCTCTGGAGGGGCGACGGTGTTGTATTGTGGTGTCCACGTGACTTTTGTACCACCCGGGAGGCTCCGTTTTCCCGCCCTTTTTTCGTTATCTCGTTTCCGAGTTGTGCCTATCTTATCTGCTTCGGTCTCAGTTTTGTAAAAGACTGAAAGCCCAAGGGACTCTCGTGTTGTTCGTCGCCACTTCAAACTGCTCATCGCTGCTTAGTATGCCTCTCGCGTTGTTATCGATTTTGGAGCGTTGGTTCTGTGTTGTTTTGTGTTGTCTTTTTCTCACCGGTTGGGTGGGGGGGGACAGGTATGTTGGCGGTCCACACTCCCCAGGAGGTTGCTAATACTTTGCTGTAGTCACACCTGTGTGCGGTGTCTACACCCCTTCCGCTTGCGTTGCTGTCTCTGATAGTGCGAAGGGGCATTTTAAGTCGGCGAAGGGTGGGGCTGTCGTCACCCCTTCTGTCACATGGATACGAACCCTGATCGTTGTGTCGGGTTCGTTGGACGGCGTTGACGATCGTGTTCGTGCCTGCCTGGTCGGGTGTGGACATCGGGATATGTTGACGCCAGGAGACGGACATCTGGTAGTGTCTGCGTTGTTGGCCGACGTCGTAGGTAGGGTTGGTTATCGTGAGGGACGGGCGTGCGTTCGAGAGCATGGTGTCACTATCGAGAGGGGTGATTACTCAATTGAAGGCGTACGTCGTCTTGCTCGTTCGCATCAGTGCAACTCATTTTGTAGCGGGATAGTGTATCAGTTTGAACTTCATGAGGGGTGTTATGCGTTCTATACGCCGACATCGCAGCCCAAGGTTTTCCCGCCTGCACCTCCTGATGTTGACCTGATGGCGGGGATTGCCAGTGATTTTTGTTCCTGCGTGTCGGAGTTAGCGTTGCGTGAATCTTGCTGCGCCGTGTGTGGCACTCTTACCCTCCACTCTGCTCAGACCGCTGTTCCGTTGAAGGATGGTATTTTTCAGTTGTTATCTTTGGACCAGATGAGGCATGTGCGGGTGTTAGAGATGGAGAATGGTCTCAGACCGTTACCATTCTTGGCGGTTCTTGAACGCAGGGGAACGGAGAAACGGGGTTTGGAAGGGTATGCAAGGTGTTGTGAGGAGTGTCTACTCCCGTTGCGTAATGGGCGGGTTCTGAGGCGTGCATGGGTCGACTGGGCAGTTTACTTCCAGCTCCAAGCCATATTTGTACTCAAATCCGTAAGTCCCGCGACTGTGGCCGCCGCGTTCCAACCCCAGGACGACGACGGAGAGTTTTACCTGGTAATACCTTGCGGTGCTCCCGTGTGTTTCGACGTGTATCTCGTAGTACCTGCGTACTGTGTCATTCACTCTCTGCGTCAATGTTGCCCTCTGTTCCGTCCACCATGTACTTATAGCCTGTTCCTCATTCTCAAATGTTCAGCCCACTCCACATCCTCACTTTCGTACATGACAAATGTTGATTTCTTTGCGTGTCGTTTGCCGTCTGTCGCCTCCGTCAAGTTCTGCCTGTTCTAAATCCTCACCTTCGTGCATCGCTCCTTGTTCGTTCTCGGACCGGCGCGCGGCGCCCCTTACAAGTTCCAGATGAGTTGGTTTGACTCCTGGGGCTTTCGAGGACCATGAGGTCATCTTATCAGATAACACCGCATGATGATGCAACCTTGCAATCGGGCACAGAGTCCGAAGGTGCCTCTCAACAGTATAAATACCTGCAACTACCATGTAACCGTCAATAAATCAACCAAATAACACACGACCAGCTCTCAACTCCCCTCATACCTGATATGTCGACGAAAGAAAGCCCTCAAGCCCTCACTATCGAAGAGAACTGGGCCCGCTCGGATCAATACCACAACTCCTTCCTCATCCGTCCCGACGAGACCCTCGACTTTGCGCTGAAAAACAGCGCGGAGCATGGGCTTCCGTCTATCGCGGTGAGCACTTCGCAAGGGAAATATCTGAATCTGCTGGCGAGATCTATCGGAGCGAAAAGGATATTGGAGGTTGGGACACTTGGAGGGTGAGTACAAATGTGAATTGAGTTCTACTAGCAGCACGGGTTGTGGAATCTTGGTATATCTCTGAGCGGAAAGTATTGCGGAGTACTGACGGACGTATCTTGAATCCTGCAGATACTCCACAATTTGGCTTGCTCGTGCTCTTCCGGAGGACGGCAAACTAATCACTTTCGAAATCGACAAGACACACGCAGATGTAAGTTCCCGTTATTCGATTGATCGACATACATACCCCATTGCTTGACCTAACGCGCGATTCACAGGTCGCCCAAGCCAACATAAACCACGCCGGCGTATCCTCAAAGGTCCAAATCATCCTTGGTCCCGCAACGGACACCCTTGCCAAGGTTGAACGCCACCCCGATCATCCTTTCGATCTGGCCTTCATCGACGCGGACAAGGAGAACAACTTGACGTATTTCCTTGAGGCGAAACGGCTCCTTCGGAAGGGAGGCGTCATCGTGAGTTCAAGTTGTCCGCGTCTTGAAAACAGTATGCGCTGACACTGACTGTGGCGTGCAGATTGTGGATAATGTCGTGCGGAGGGGAAGGGTTGCGGATCCGGAGGTGAAGGATGAGTCGAGTGAAGGTGTGCGTAAGTTGTTGAGACACCTGAAAGATGATCGGGATGTCGATGCTACGACTATTGCGTGGGTAGGGGAGAAGAGTTATGATGGGTTCCTTTATGCACTGCTGAAATGAAGACGAGCCAGAGGAACTCCAGAGGAATCACAACGTGTATAAATACTTACCACTAGTGCTGTCTTGAACTGTTTGATCTTCAGTGAGGAGCACAAAGATTGCGAAGAGAACAGAACCCAGACTCTAATACAGAACGACTATCTTCTGTATCGAGGTCTTCTGTATCGAGGTCAGCCACGGAGACTAAACCCAGAGGAAAGTCGAGTCGTAACAACTTGCGCATCACACCGCAAACGGATTGGTGTTTCGGCGTCCGACCTGAATGCATTGCATAGCAGCGACTACCTAAAAGCATTGTGGGGATCTTTCCTCGCATGCGAGATGTAAAGTAATCGAAAGCAAAAAGGAGAGAAAAAAAAAGGGATCACAGACTCAATGAGCTACTGATAGTTGAAAGTGTCCAAAAGCACCCAAAAACTAAAATCCAATAAGTGTTACTTGCACAACAACCGAATAAAACGTAGGACTTCGGTAGGTCGTCGGAAGGGGGGGTATTGATACTGTCCATCTCAGCCAAAATCTTTGCGCGTGGGTCGTCCCCCCTTCACATGCTCGTGAATATGGAAATTCTAAAGTCTAGCTTAGAGAGCGAGGAAGGAAGCGACGAGAACGACGACGGCGAGGACACCGCCAGAGACGGCTGTCTTGCCAGCACCGCTGGAGTATCCGGATCCGGAGGGAGCGGACGAGCCAGTGGGTGCTGCAGCTGCAGAGGTGGCGGAGGCAGCAGCGGATGAAGCGGTGGAGCTCGCGGCAGCGGCAGCGTTGTTGGCGGCGAGTTGGACGGGGAACATGAGGGGTGCGTTGGTCTCCATGTTGATTGAGCCATCGGGGTTGATAACGTCGGGGTTCTGGGCCATGAAAGTACGAGCGTACCTAGAGTCGGATATATATTAGGGTCAAACCTCAGTGTGATAAGGGACAAAGAGATGTTACGCACAAGACGTTCTCAGCAACGTAGCGGTGAGACCAGTCGGGCAAGCCGGCCAAGTCGATGTTCTGTCCCCAGGTGCTGGCCTTGAGGTTTCCGGAGGTCTGCTTGTTGACGTAGCTGGACATGTCCGCAAGATCAGGGTTGGCGGAGACGAGAGAGCTCATTTGCATGCCGACCGAGGTGTTGGCGTTGGCCAAGCTGGGAGGGTTGATGACACCGAACATTCCCTTTTGGCTATCATAGAACGGTTAGTCGTCACTCCGACATTTGAAAGCTACGAAAACTCACCAATGACCAGGGGTACCGCAGTAGTAGAACGTGGGGGCAGTATCATTAACGACCTGATCGAAGATGAATCCCTTGTCGTGGGTACCAGACACGAACAACTTGTCACTGGTCTTGTTGCAAAGAGTGAGTGCTGATGACTTGGTCACGGTGTGGTTGTTGGCGTTCCAGACGAAACGGACGGTGTCACCAACGGAGGCATTCACAGCGAAGGGAACGTAGCGGAGAACACCCTGAGTTGGTGCAACAATGACGGTGTGGGTCGCACCGGAACCAGATGATGGTGCATCAGTAGTCGCGCTGGGAGGGGGAGTATACATGGCCGGGGGAGCACCGAAGCTTGCAACACATTCTAAAATTGATATCAGCATCACGAATTGATACCGGGAACATCGAAAGGGACGTACGCTGAACGCAGTTGTTGTAGCCATCAGAGTTCTGCCAGTTACTGTAGCCGGAACCATATGTCGCTGCAGGGGGAGGAGCATATGTGTACGCAGCCGCTGATGAAGGAGCAGCGTAGGTGTAGTCGGCAGCTGATGAGGCGGCGTAGGTGTAAGCGGCAGCGGCAGCCGATGAGGATGCAACGTATCCATAGGCACCAGCTGCAGGTGCAGAGTAGCTGCCTGCATAGTACGTGGTACCGGCGGCGGCAGCAGCAGTCGTAGTTGCTGCAGCGTAGTAGGCGGATGTTGAAGCAGCTGCCTCAGATGCGAGTTGACTTGCGGGAGCAGATCGGATCAGTTTGTTGATATGATATTGCCACATATGATGCAACTCACGAAGCAAGCTCAACGGTATCCGAAAGAACAATGCCGTTTGGGGCAGAGACAGCAACTTCCTCACCGAGCGCACTATCGGGGCGGGGGAGACCAGCAGCCAAGCTGGCGAAGAGAGTGACAGCACCAACGAAGGGGGCGATGAAGACCATGATGTGCAAGTAAAGTAAAAGTTATTGGAAAGAAGAGGTTAACCGTCGAGGTGTGAGGGTGTCGTTAGACAAGGAGTAGTATTGAAGCGAACTGTGCGCTTTGAGAAACCTCCCAGAGGAAATTTGCAGATGATTTCTCTGTCAAAGAGTGTGTGATCTGGAGGACCGAATGAGTACTTTGCACTTCTGGAGACTGGATACAGGACTTACCCCGAGAGAGAAAAGGTCGAGAATCAACTCGACCGGAGAGAAAACGAAAAGCAAAAGGGAGGGGAAGGGGGCAAGGAGAAAGATGGCAAGGCCAGGACGGGTGGGGAGGAGTGTTTATACGAGGCACTGGGCTTGGATGTTCGCGGAGATTGAAATGAAATGCTTGCCATGGATACGAACAGACGGATTTAGACACGATGCAATCAGCGGGGCAGCCAATCAGAGGGCGGCCCTGATACCCGGTTACTTGCCCTCGTCCTTCCATGCTCCTCCTTCTGACTGAGAAACAGCTGCCATCACAACAGGCCTTGTTATTTTAATATTCGCACCGCGATATGTCGAGGATAGGAGGCCTCACATGGGCACACAACACACACCAGCTCTTCTTGACGCTCCCAGTGCCACGCAGACCCTTCTCAGTTTTGATCATCTATCTGTCTGCATGGAGTCTACCCAGCGACTGCGAACACCTGTCATGTCGGTCGGTAGATCATGACCATTGGTCGTCGCCACTTGCCATCCGGCCTGCATTCACCCAATCCCATCCCTGGCCGAACATCATGCAGTGCATTCCGCTCAGTGCTTCAGCTCACAGTTCACGCCCCCATCCATCTTTGTGATATCCCGATGCGCTGCATCCCTGATATTGCCATCTTTTCATCTCGCGTCAAAATCGTAAATATCATTCTCAAGAAATTGTCAACGTCAGCGGACACAGCTATGCACAATGGCAACGATATATGTGGGCCACTATACGTCTACGACCTAGTCCGTCAAGAAATAAAGAGAAACAAGCATATGCTCATCCGCAGTCACAATGAACGAATCGAATGGGTAAATATTATGAGGGAAGCACAACGTCCCAAATAGAATAAAAAATCCGAGCCACTCGGGATCACTGGGCAGTGACTCTTGGCCGTTGTGGTCGAACACCAGACGGCAATCCCTGCGCTGATGGGCGCCGTCCGTGAACGTTCACGTCTGGCAACCTCGGATGTCTGCGTGGGACAGGTGGTACGGCAGTGGTCCTAACCATCGCGAGAGGATCAGTCACAGATGGCTTCTTGGAAACACCATCATCGCTATCGCGGCCGCGCAACTCTTTAGGGTGCACTTGCTCAGCGAAACGAACGCGGGATTGCTTCCTGGATATGACGGGCTCACGAGTGCGGACGAATGACCCGTCTTTACCACGGCTGATCATGATGCTAGCAGGGGAGGACTCAACGGGAGCCGGTGGCGGTGGTTGACGCGGAATGGGAATGGGTTGCGTGGGCGCTGGAGTGACACTGACAGGCTTTCTCAAGTCACCGTCGTCATCTTCAGGTGTGGCGTTTGCAATGCGCAACCGTCCGAGAGCGCCACGGTCTCTCTGCTCAAATAGCCACTCTGGCAGGTCTGCAGGATCGCGAGCCTTGTTGATATAGTACTCCTTCATTGCTCGTGTGAGGCGCGTCTCTTGACCAGCTGGCGTTGCTACATATAAATACAAATTGTCAGAGAACATAGGCGATCAGATGAAGAAGTCTGAGTTGACTGACCTTCCCCCGAGTAGGAGATGATGTTTGTCTCTATGGCCTTGCTCACACTGACGGTTAAGTTTCCCGCCGCCGCAGCCACTCTGTTCCACAGCAACAACCCCAATCCTTCAGTGGGTGGGGATCGACCATTTCCGTCCTCCTTCTCCTCATCGTCATCGCCGTAGCTGCTGGCGGAGGACCCAGAGTCGGAGAGCGCAGGAGTGCTGAGCAATGAAGATGATGACGATGATTCAGATGAGAGTGATGAGATAGACTCCTCCGACTCAGATCTGCGAGATTCCAAGACAACTCCGCGGTCAGGAAGGTCGTTCAAGTGGTTCAGAGCGGGTAATGGGGGAGGCGGTGGACGAGGGTTCCGTCGAGGCGCTGATGGAGTCGGTGCCCTCAGATCATTGAGTGAGTGTTGAGCCCGAAGCTTGCTCGGAAGAGGAGGGAGGGGAGTTTGTGCCCGGGGCCTGTCATTGGAGGCACTGCTTGATGGCCTTGGTGGGAGGTCCTGCCTCGGGATTCTTGCGGTGAGAGAACGTGATCGAGGAGATGGGCTGGCTGGAAGACCGAGGCGAGCGTTGGGACGAGATGGAAGTGCCATGCAGGGAGTGTTGGAGTTGTGCCGACAAAATTCGATGAAACGGGTGGTTCTATGAAAGGTATGAAAAGGAGGATGTTAATAAGATCGTGCGCCGCCTGGGTGCTGCTTCAGGCCTGCTGCAACAAAAAAGATGGAATATGATATGGAGGGGCGTATGAAGCCTGGCCTGCAAAGGCTCTAACACGCAAGGAAAGTCGAATAAACGAAGGAAAGGGCAAAACCGCCAAGGGCCTGCAGAACGAAACGAAGGAGAGAGAAAGAGAAGGGTATAGAGAGGGCTGTCGGAGAGGCAGCTATGAACCAACACCCGATCTCACGTCTGCGCATTATATTCGGTGCGACGTACCGTCATCGAACGCAAACAGAGTGCGCCCGCCATCCGAGGGAGGCAATTTACATTCTGTCCAAGTCTTGATGATGCACCAAATCTGTTGCCATTATCCCAAACCAGCGTAAGGCAGTTCCGATCTGCATGGGGCGAGACTGGGCTCAGCCCCACCGCATGAAGGTCGCCCAAGCGGGCGAGAGCAAACCAGGACTGGTGGGACGTGATGTGAAAGTTGCTTGGGGGTCTGACACGGCATCCATCAAGGATGTTGAGTATGACAGACAGGTGAATGATGCATGTGGTCGTGAGGAAGATCACCCTACGCAAGGCGAGGTGGTGTCTTTACCTGACGAATGACTAGATGCTTGGTAGCACCTGAAAATCCAAGTGCTTACACTGCGGCTACGGTGTGAACTGTCCCCGAATCATTTTGTTTGAGTGTTGCATGTGGGGTGGCGGCAAGAGGCAGGCATCCGAGTTGAACATGTAAGATGGAGCATGGTAAATATGTTAGCATACCATAGCTACCTGGATGTCCTGTCCATAGCAATCTCGCAGGAATGGTGAAAGAGAGCGAAACGCGCCACCCCGGTTATGGGAAGGTCGAGGGTTCAGTCGAGCGCCTCTTCGCTCTTCCCGTACCACGCCTGTACCAAATTGCATCATCATCACGCCGCGGTTCTTACAGTATACAGTCAGCAACCGCGAGCAATTCCGAATTTTCATACCACAGATAAGTAAGTCCGAACTCGAGGCGTTCACCTCTCTTTCCAGTTTCTGTCACCACAGGTTTTCGTGATGTTGCAAACTGCTCGCACGGTCCTCCTGAGACGCGGCACTCGCCCGTGGGCATCTTCGGGCAGACTCGCGAGTACGACCAGTACATCTACCGAAAAGGACAAATACAAGGTTGTTGTGGTTGGCGCAGGTATGTGGACGGAATGTTCAGAATGCTCTTGATAGATGTTGATGCTGCCACCAACCACCTTGAGGTGCCGGCGGCCTGACAGTTGCGAACCAGATCTTCAACCGTTTCCGTGCTGCTGGTAAAGCACTCAATAACGACGATATAGTCATCCTTGATGCTGCTGAATATCACTACTACCAGGTGATCGTTCCTTGTTAATTTGGTTTCACCCGTAAAGTTCACTGACGGTGGCACTTATTTTCGATTGACGCGGTAGCCTGGATGGTACGTTGCTACGTTTACACCCTAAGAACCTCTTACTGACATACATTAACCAACCTGCTATTAGGACTCTCGTTGGTGCAGGATTGAAAGACAAAACTAGCACCCGCCAGCCACTCAAGGATTTAATCCCGGATAACCTCGTTCATATTTCCGAGAATGTCAAGACTTTCCTCCCAGAGTCGTCTTCGGTAACTACGAGCACTGGGAGGACCATCTCCTATGTGAACCTCGTGGTGGCGACCGGCTTGCAGATCAACTGGAACAATATCCCAGGGTTGTCACAGGCTCTCATCGACGGCTCCTCCGGCGTGTCTTCTATCTACTCCTACGAAACATGCGATAAGGTCTGGCGGGATATTGACGCATTGAGGGGTGGCAATGCGATCTTCACGCAGCCTGCAGGTGTTGTCAAGTGTGCCGGTGGTACGTAATTCAGTCCCACAACTTCCTTATTTCTTCACTTCCATGCTCATTCGTCATTACAAATTACATAGCTCCACAGAAGATTATGTGGATGGCCTGGGATAGGTATCAACGCACGGGGCGCGGCGACACTATCAAGGTCGACTTCTATAGTGGCATGCCAACCATGTTCAGCGTGAAGAAGTACTCGGACGTTTTGGAGAAACTGCGCGTCCAACGTGGTGTAGGTGGCTACTTCCAGCACAACCTCGTGTCTGTCGACCCTGCCAACCGAAAAGCCACCTTCAAGAAGGCGGACAACAGCACAGTGGCTGTGGACTATACTATCCTTCATGTTACGCCGCAGATGGGACCACCGGAGGTTATCAAGAGCTCCCCGCTTGCTGATCAGGCAGGTTGGGTTGCCGTTGACCAGGCCACTTTGAGACACACGAACCCTGAGTATCACAACGTTTGGGCGTTGGGTGACTGCTCAAGCTTACCGACGAGCAAGACTGCTGCCGCGATCACTTCTCAGGCCCCCGTATTGTCTGAGAACTTATTCTCTGTCGTGGACACCGGCAAAGTCGCCGGTGCTCAGTACGATGGATATACCAGCTGTCCGGTACGTGACCTATACCCCCATTCGAAGAGTATTAGCTGAGATAAACTGCAGCTGTTGACTGGATATGATCAATTGCTGCTTGCCGAGTTTAAATATGGCCTCGAGCCTAAGGAGACGTTTGCGGAGTATCTGGGTGACCAGGCTATCCCAAGAAAGTAAGTGTCATCTTGTAACTACAATCAATAGGAATTTTCTTATAAACGTTTTCTGCAGATTCTACTATCACCTGAAAAAGGATGTTTTCCCTTGGGCATACTGGAATTACATGGTGAGCTTCAAGTCAGAAGTCTTGACGCCATTGCTGAATTTTGGGGTTACTTTGTAGTTGAAGGGTAGATGGTACGGCCCCAAGGCACTGAGTCGTCCGACGTTTGCGTCATTGTCGTAGACTCTCACCTCGTCATTCAATGTATCATACAAATTTATAGCTCTGCCTTCCCAAGGTTCCTCAGAGTCAGTGCTTTGATTGTGAGCGTCTGGTGCCACGTGACAGACGTGTTGTTTGCTAATGCGTGGCGTGAGAATAACGCGACACGGAGGTTTGAACACGACACACCCACTCCTCACCCTTTCCTCATCACACTCCCGCCATCCCCTCCGCCCTCCCGCCCGCCACCCCACGTGGTAGTCGCGCATCGACGACAATGACGACCAAACTAACGACAGCCGAGATCGTAGCGCAGGGGAAATACCTCGAACCCGATTTTGAGCCATCTTCATTAACGGTGGCCCAGCTGCTGGGCGTTTTCGGATATCACAACGTCAACTACCCCACAACTTACACAAAGCCCAAACTCGTCCAACTGTTCAATGATGAAATCAAACCCCGTGGCAAGAAACTTCAGAAGGAGAGATTGAGCAGACAGAATAGCCAGGCTAGTCAGGATGGCATTACGGACGGCCATACTGGGAAGCCTTTGAACGATACCTCATCGGTGCGATAGTATTACGGATCTTCATGAATGAAATGAATTTTAATGCTGCTACTTAGGATGCTCCTGTGAGGAGGTCATCTCGTAGGGTATCCCGACCTAGCTCCAGGGAACCTTCGCTTGTGGTTCCGACGGTAGAACCAGTACGTGCTGCGCCGCATTTCCCCTTTCTAAACCCCTTATTGCCATTGGTAGCCCAAACGTCGGAGGTCTTCCGCTGAGCCATCTCTTGGAGGTCCATCACGAAGGAGGGCTACCAAACCCATTGAGCCCACTTTGGCGGAGGAAAGTGAGCCTGAAGAAGTTGTAGTTCGGAAGGTTAGCAGGAGCAAGAAGAGTGTGCGTCGTTCTTTTTTCTACTTGTTATATTCCCATTTCATGACATTTTCTTTGCCGATCATAGTCCGCGGATGCTGGTACCCAAGCTCGCAAGCTTGCCCAAGAAGACGCCGACTCCGGTTGGGAAGATAACAACATCTTCCAGTCTGGCGCAGAATCGTCCTCGCCATTGCGGCCTTCTCCAGTACGGCCTCGTACACGCCGACCAAGTGTCCGCTCCCGCAAATCCATGTCCGCCCACCCGAGTACCTAGTGTCTCCCACGAAAGACAAGCCTCCCAGTTGCCGTGCACCAAGCGTCAAGCCCCCAGAAAGTCGGTTTGAACCCGACCTTCCCGCCGAAGTCATCCGTGAACCACGATCAAGCATCATGCGATCTGCGAGGGCAAGCGCAATTCCTGAAGCACCGAAGGAAGTCCAACCGACAGTGCAGGCTATACCGGAAGAGGAGGAGTTAGAGGAGGTCCAGGATGAGCAGGCTGCTTCACCTGAGTATTTGGAGAGCCACGAGGTTGTCTCTACTAATGAACCACTCTCAGAAGAAGTTGTGTCGGAACCTGAAACCGGCTCATTCGACCAAATGTCGGACTCTGACAAGGCTATCGAGGTTTCCCGACGAATTGCTGGCCAGGGGAAACAGGTTGTTGCTCGACCGTCCACAGACGTTGCCTCCCCTCCAGCCTCGATACCTCTGATCTACCGCATCGCCATGCTGCTCCTAACACTGACTACGTCATACTTGTGCTACGACTACAAGCAAGAGGCATCGCATATCGGGTTTTGCGAGACTGGTCAGACGAGCAACGATGTTCTTAGAGGACTTCAAGCTCACTGGGCAGCTGTTGACTCTTGTAATCGGGACAATAGGACGTACCTACTTCCAGCCCCTGACGGTACGCAGTCCGTTCTCAGCCCAGTCCCGACACCAACTCCGTCGCTGGCATCAGAAATCAACAACGAGGAACTAACTGGCATGGAATTGTGCCCAGCTCCTCCTTTGCTTCCTATCCCTCGTCCTGACTACTGCACGCCATGCCCCGCACATGCTGTCTGCGGCCCTTCCACCATGACATGCGAGACGGGTTATCTCATTCGCCCTCATCCTCTCCTCTTTTTCCTTCCTCTCTCCGTGTCTCCCAACTCGCCACACGCACAGAACTCATACACTACCCCTTCCTACCTACCTCCTACGTCTTCTTCTGGGACAGTCTCAGAGCTGCTGTACAAGGGGCTGTCGCAAATCCTGGACGGACTTCCTGGTTTGGGACCGGTCGCTCTTCCACCCCACTGTGTTGAAGACCCCAAGCGTAAAGCACGCATTGGTGCTCTCGGAAATGCCGTTGAGACAGTCCTCGCAAACCATCGCGGCCGCCTTGTCTGTGACGGTGTTTCGGATCAGCCTACAGGCAGCGACGCAGATGAAGCCAAGAAATGGGGCATTGAGATCGAGGAACTGAAGGACAGACTGAAGAAGGAGGGAATGAAGAAGAAATTGGCGGTATGTTGTCTTATTGTCTTCTGTCCGAATTACGGTCTTACTTTTTGCCCATATAGCCCCGTCTCATGGACGCCTTTGACGAAAATTTCAATGAAGCTATCCAGCAGCTTCTTCAATGGGGAGGTGTCTTCTTGGGCGAAGACGCTAGGTAAGATATGTTCATGATGACTGAATGGATTTATTGGTGACGTTGCATTCTTAGTGGAAGTCGCTATGTCGCTCACAAGTCGCTTAAAATGGATTTGGTTTGCGCTGCCAAAGTGAAGGCACGCGCATCCTGGAACCAATGGCGAAACCAGTTCTTTGGTACGCACATTTGACAAACTTTATCGCCGGCCGGTCTCCTAAAAGCTTTGCGTTTAGGCACCCTACTTTCTGTGATCGCCATGATTGCGCTTCGGCAACGGCGAGCACGTAACGTGGTGGAAGGCCAGCGCGTCGCCACGCTCGTCCAAACGGCTCTAGAATGCCTACGCAACCAAGAGCTAGCACACCACACGGATCCTGTCACCGCGCCACACCCGTTCCTCTCCTCCCTGCAATTGCGAGATCTAATTCTGCAAGATGAGCATTCCGTCAGCACCCGACGACGCCTGTGGGAGCGCGTAGAGCGCGTCGTGGAGGCTAACGCAAACGTGAGGACTAACCTGGAGGAGGTGGAGGGCGGCGACGAGATGCGGGTGTGGAGATGGGTGGGCAGTGCTGGCAAGACGCTAGGCTCGTCGTCACCTGATGCCGATACCGAACGGCGGACGATTTTGTCCGCGTCCGCGGGCGATGCGTAGTGGAGAGTGTATCGGCGAAGTTCAGTTCCGAGGGTTCGGTGAAATTCGAACGATTGCAGTGTGGTCCGCCGAGCGTGCGTGGGTGTGGTGGCGGGCGGCGGCGGTGGTCGCGTATTGTTAAGACTCTGAGTTATGTTCGTGTTTTGGTTACCCAAGCTTTCTATTTGTCTCCTGTTCCCTCTCGTCCAAGTTAATCCGTATGTCTTGCCTCGCTCTATCCTTTCCTCCTTTGCTTTGAGTGTTCGGTGTTATGTCGTCTCCGTACTTTCCGACTCCCAGTCCGTCATATCTTTCTACCATATGGTGTTCGTGTATGGTATAGCGCAGCAGCTCTCCCCCTCTGTCCCTATTTCGTATTTCGACTTGTACAAGTACGGTATCTTAGTAGCGGTGTTTGACACACTCCAAGTCACATTTTCCTATCGTCCTTGGTTATGTTCCATGCTATTTTGTGCCTACGAGAGACTTTGCATTCATTCGCAGCAACAAGCCCTCCGGTACACAGGTCCGAGGCACCTCTGCAATAAAAAAAGTGACACCATTCAGAAAATCAAAGGGCTTTAGCCTTTTACTGCATTCGGACCGATTTGCCATGAGGCTATGGAGTATGATGTCGGGTGGAAGTGCCAGGTGTGAGATATCCTTGACCCGTTGTGGCGCAGGGGGGCGGGCGGGATGGAAGTCAGGACCGGTGAACCGACCCACCTCACAAAGTTCAAAATAATTGATACAACGCACTGTGGACCGTCAACGCGATGACTCCGGAATCACGATATCGTCCGTGCTAACAGGGAACGATTAGGCCCGATGGAATATATGAGGAGGTGCGATTTGAATCGAATCGGCCGAAACGTTCAATGAGAGCTCAGAGTCGAACCTGAGATTTCGTCATGACCGATTTGGGCCTGAGTTGTTGTGGGTCCTATGATCATCGACGTCGACCCGCCGGATCCAACAAACAGAGAAGCACCGATGAAGCCAGGTATACCATGTCTTCTCTCAGATAGGTTTTTTTTGGAGCACCGCGAAGCGACCGTGCCCATGTAAAGCAAGTCGAAAGGGAAAACAGACCTTTTGTCTGGTGGATCCCGGATGTTCGGTGTTCCGAAGATCCCATGTCAATGTATCAGAATCAGGGGGGGCAAGAGGAGAGGAGTTCGTGGTGTGATAGTTGGTTGCTAGGACAAAGGACAATTGAACTTATTCGGGGGTGTATGAGTGTTCCTTGGGAGGGCGAAGAAGAGATAGGGATATCTGTTGAAGGGTGTGCACGGAAGGACGGGGCGGAAAAAGTTAGATAGAAAGTGATCGAAGTTCAGATTTGAGGGTTATGAGCAAAGCACCGCCGCTTGGTCTAAGAAAGTGTGAAGAACAGCGAGGTCTAGACGTGATTGTCGTCGGTGGTCGGAACACCGCTGCACAAAACTTTGCATCAACACCACAAAACACGCATATCATACGCACCAGCAAAAACGCCCCACTACGGCACACGAATACACAATAAGGATAGGATAGGAAAGGAAGGAGGACAATTAGCCAAATACATCATGCTTCGGTATGACGCAGAACGGGGGAGGTCCGGGATCATAGATTAGCTCTGTGATTGGTCCCCCTCGCGCTTGGAGGGATACGAGGGTTGTGGTGGTATGTGGGGTCTGGATCGATTCCATCTAATACCTCCTGTAACCGGGCCCAGAAATATCTTCGCGGGAAGGGGAGTCGAGACCGCGTGCGCTGGCCGGCGCTGGCGCTGCGGTCGAATATGACGAAGGAGTCTGGTGAAAATGGTCCCTCTGTTCAATGCCATTCGGAGCCCATGGGAATGCCTGCCAGGATCTTCTCAATCAGCGCGCGTTTCATGAACTGTTCTTCTGCGAGCACGCGTGTGGTCTGCCAGTCAAAGAACAAGAAAGATGGTTACAAACGGTATTTGCAGGGGTGAGGGGTGGTAGATTACCTTTAAGAATCGTTCAAGGTCGATCCGGCCTGCGTTGAGAGCCCGATGCAAATGGTACATCGTATCCTCAATGGCATTATCTTCAGCCACCAGATTGATCAATCTGCCCAAAGATCAACGTCCACAAACCGACCACAAGAAAGTAGGTAGGGGGGACGTACTGATTATGTACGATGCTGGTTGAACAAACCAACTCGTCAACTTCAGGATCGCCCTTGCGTTTGAGTTCATTGACGTTTCTTTCAGCAGCCTCCACGACCGTTCTCAGTCTTCCAGCCACGTTCTGGCAAACGTCCCTCACTGCCTCTAGTCTCGCCATCTCGTCACGAATAGCTGGTTCTCCCGACAAAAGGTCTGCTTGGTTGGCCCGCAAGCGTTCTGCGTCGAGAGACATCGCCTGTGAGAGAGAAGCAAGTTCGGATGTCAGCTTCGCGTGAACCTGGTGGTGAAGCCGCAAAAGCTCTGGATTGGGCGGACGTGGAGGGGCCACCGCTGGTGCTACTGGTGCTGGTGAAGCCGACGTTGAGGCTGATTCATCGTCACTCAGAAGGTCTGGTGGAGGATTTGACGGTGGCACAGGAGGGGGTGGAGGAGAAACTTGTGGATGGAAAGTTCCTTGCACGGGGTAGAAAGATTGCGTGCTCGTGCTTTGCGGTGGTATCGGTGGCGGAAGTGGAGCTGAGTACACAGTCTGCTGGTACTGAGCAGGTGAATGTGTAGGAGACTGGGCTTGTGAATACGCAGCAGGTGGCGGTGGCGGAGGCGGAGGTGGTCTTGGAGCTGGCTGAACCATTTGGTGTGCTGGTGACGTATAGTGGTTTGGAGGCAGTGGCTGGTGTAACGGCACATGTACAGGTGAAGTTGGAGGCGGACTAGCGGGAGGAGCAGGTGGTGGCCTCATCCGCAGATCCGGCGACCAACCGGGAGGACTTGAGAATCCAGAAGCTTCTCTGGAAGTGCCATCGTATCTGGGAGGGATGGGTGGTTGTGGGGGCCCGGTATTTGTCGGGATGACTGGCGGTCGAAGAGGAGGATTTGCCTATGGCGAATAGTGTCAAAGAGCGGACTAGCAACTTACGGCGATCAGGCAACATACGACATTTGAGATATTCGGGGATGGTCCTCGGCCATTCTGTAGAGAAGGACTAGCTGCAGGAGTTGTGACGACGCTTGCACCTGGTTTTAGTGGGACAGGGGGACGATCATCATTCCTCGCGCCATTGGCCGGTAAAGGCGGAGGTTGTGCACCTGGAAGTGGGGGAGGGGGACGTTCCGAATAGCTCGGACTCGCGCCATCTGGTCGACGAGGTTGGGCAGGGGACGACGAGGAGGGTGTCGCTGGCTTTGGCTTGGCGTAAACTGGAGGCTCGCGCGAGAAGTGGTCCTGCATTGTCTCAAGAAGTGCGGACAAGCTACAACCCTGCGTGTCAAGAAAACAACGACGGGTTGAAACACGTTTAATCGTGATCAGGAAATGTAAGAAGGGTGCTCACCTCACTCTTGCGTTCCCAATTGCGCAAGTAATCCATCTGACACCTTCCGCTGACTTCCATAAACTTTCCAGCTCTAACGAGCATGTCGCTGGTGGGCACGACATATGCGATCGGAGGAATGCGCGGGTATTCCCTAGTTATCCATACGTCGATCGGGATGTGGTAGGGAGTTCCGCGGTAAGTTATAGGCAGCAGGCCGTGAAGACATAGTAAAAGCTGGGTACGCCCGTCATCGTACGCTATGAAAATAATATATCGGTGGTTAGTGAATGCATGAACGGAGATGGTTGAGGACTGAACTGTATATGTCTGTCTTTGGCCGTATGGTCGTGAAGCGAGAGAGAGCGGCATCTACATGAGCAAAAACGGTGTCCTTGTTGGTGTACAGATGAATGTTCTGACGCAGCCATTTGTTTGTCAAGGATTCTGCCATGAATTAGAGAAAGGGAGGATGTACAGTGAACACGGTGCAAGTAAGTATTACAGAGTCATCTCGCCTCCCGGCCGCGCCGAGCGATCGCCACGCAGAAATTGAATCTCCGAAGGCACCAGGCGATGGAGATATTGAATCGCCGATTGCGACATCTTGCCCTCCAGCCAGCTCCTTCCAGCCTGAGGTGAATGCATGTGAATGCCTGTGTGGAGGTGGAGGGGAATTTGCTTCCGGTGCGAGGATGATCGTTTGCCGTTGTGGCTTCCTGATTTGGGCGTGTAGAAAGGACCTGGATGAAATGCTCTGATCTGCTCGTCAAGCTGGTCAGGGTCGGACCCCAAACTCGTTCCTCTTGTGAAGACATTCTGGCAAGACGCGGACCGGGAGCTCGGGAGGAGTGTTTATTGTGTTTTGGTGTCTGAATTCGGACGTTAGTTTCATGTTTATCGCTCACGACCGATTTCGGAAGGTTGAAAGAAATGGTCGGAGGAGGCTGACACTCGGACGCTCTATCTGGGAGTTCCGCCCCATCGTCCGAGTCTACCACGGGGCTGCGGCGACGGTCGAGGGGACGAGGGAATGGAGCATACTGCTGCCCAAGTTCGCCGCATGGATACCAACCATCGGACGCTATTCTCCAACGGGAACTCGCAACTGGCACTGGCACTGCTGGCAAGGGACGCGACGTGAGTCTTTCCATTTTCCCCAGTTTGTAAGATTAATTTTCTCCCAAACGATGGACGTACGTTGCCATGTCCGGATCACGAGTGTTCGCCACAGAGCCAGTCCAGTCTCCCTTTTCTGGCGTCATCCTCCTCCGTCTCGAATCCTCTTAAAAGGCGCGGTGTTTCGTCGGCCCTTCCTCCCTCTTTCATCTTCCCTTCCAAAGCGCATCCCGTTCCCATTCTCTTTGTCTGTTTACTCAATGTCTCGTCACGCTACAAGACGCGTCCCCCACCACCGCACTTTGTCTCTCTCCTCCCCGTCCCCAGCCCCCTCCTCCTCCTCCGCACGATCCTCCTCCATCCCGAGGTCCTCCACAATGAGCTCAGACGCGTTCTACGCAAGCTTGAAGTCGCTGACCCCGCAGAGGAAGCACCACAAGCTTCTCAAGGATGGAAGTGAGGTCTGGTCGGAGGATGTCGAAAACATATTCGTGCAAGGTCCGTCCAATCCCTCCCCTTCGTTTTCTTTGGCTGACGTCCCCCCAGGTCTCAAGGAATACTGGGAGTCTCCATGGGCAACCTATTCTCGTGGGCGCAGTCGCTGGCGCAACCAGTTTCTTGTCGACCATCTCAAGAAGCATGGTATCGAACGAACCAAAAAGCAGGTTGCCTCCCACATACAGGTGCTTAGGAACATGTGGAGAGGATCTCCAGGTATAGCTCAATTGCTTTCCACCTCTCTCTAATCTCTCCCACTGACTGAGACAAATAGAGTTTCACCTGGTAGCCGGCGGAGAGGAGCTCTTTCAAGAAGATGGTCTTCTCGCTTCACCGAAGAAAGCTGGAACCCCCAGCACACCAGGCTCGGGCTCGGATGTCATGGATGATCAGCATACATCTGCTTCATCTACGCCAAGTTCCGCTGTTAGCGAGTTCCCAGCTCATTTCACTTCTGCCATGTCCGCACCGCAGTTCATGCCTACAGACAACACAATGGTACCTCTTAACTCTACCTCACTAGAACTACCCCCATCAGCCTCTCCTTCTACACACGCGCTCCCTTACTCCTTCGCTCCTCCCTCACCTCCGTCCGTCGGCAACAGACTTCGGACCTCTCCGGTCAAACTTGAACCCCTTCACATGAACCCCGGGTTGTTCAATCTGCCGCACAGCCCGCAAGGCAATGTCAGCGACAACGATCTGTCGCCCTTATTTCCTTCCTATGCTCAGGCTCCACAGGTCAGAGTTCTCAAGTTCACGATATGGGCGGAAGGCATGCAACCTCTCGCAGTCGATATCGATAGGCTCAACGCGATCTTCACGTCTTCATCACGCAGTCCTGAGGCAACGAGCGTCCTCCTTCGCGTCAAAATGGGCATATCGTCTATGGACGACATCCTCAGTTCGCCGAACCTGCACGGGTTTCACGCGGCCGTGACCTTCTCTGATATGTGGACCTCGGAAGCCAAATGTATTACGAAGGGTTGCGTTGGCTCTCGGTTCATCAATCGACAGGTTGGAGACCTAATCATCGAACCCACTCTGTCTTCTCCGGACATGCCTCATCGCGCAGTTACCTGTGTCTTGCCCGAGTCTTCTCTGAGTCGGTGCAAATGGCTGCCGACAGGTGAGTTCTGGTATATCCTCAAACGCCCGCGTCACATTACTCATGAATTTTGTTTCTCAACTGTCACTTCCGTTTCAAATACGCCGTCCTCCTTCGTTTCACAATACTTCCCGCCCGTTTACTATTTCCGCCTCAGAACAAGACAAAATCACCCAGCAGATTGCAATAGACGGCTCAATAGTCGCTGCATTTGTGTATCACATCGAGCGGACAGCACCAGGAGCCCCACCTTCCGTTGAGATCGTCGATTTCCAGAAGCACAAGCCCTCACAGTCCAGAATGCCTTCCCAGCAGGTCATGAACACCCCGCTCTCAGCATACCCCCCTGCTCCTTCATCATCATCTACGAGCTACCCTAATGCTGGATATCCTACTCCAATGGATTTCGGTCTGGACCCTATGGCTCAGCCGCATCTCAACACAGGACACATGGAATCGTACTCCTTTAGCTCACATATCACACCTTCGATGTACACGACGGATCCATCTCCTCAGCTCACCGCGACTTCCTCCGCAGGGATGCTCTATTCACCTCTACACCCACAATAAGCAGTCGCCACCCCCTCACAGCGCACTCCCACCTCCCACCGTACATCTTCACCCCCGATCTCATCCACGTGCTGCAACCTACACCTCCCCCAGATATTTTATGATATTATGTACGTATCCCCGACATCCCCGGACACCATCTGCCTTCGCCCTTCGTCTTGTCACATATTACACCAACTCTCCCTGGACGATCATCCATCTGTATCAAAAGTTCCTAACACCCTCAACCGCTGTCGCTGTATACATAGCCTAGTTACCACGCTCGATTGTCATATCCTTATCATCTTGATTCTTGGGTGACCTTTGTAGCCGTTATCCTTATTTCTTCCCCCCTCCCCCCCTCATTCTCCTCGCTTGCTCTCACAATGAGCTTTGAGTTTGCAATTTTTGTACATACTATTTGTCTTGCTTCATTATCACTACGTACTATCGTTCGGGTTTTGATTTGCTTCTCGGTGCAATCTCACGTCTTCTCATGACCTCATTGATACTGTCACGCATTCAAACAATAGGGCTGGAGTCGACAACACAATGAGGGACGACAATACTGGGACAATTCTGCTTTTACACACATTGGTCCAAATCGTACCACATACTGCTGCCTCAACATCTCATCCAGAACCCGAAGACGTACTCAACAACTTCCTCGCCGCCTTCCGCACCCCTTCATCCAAATGATTCCTCGCCAACAAATGCACCTCCCAAAACGACGTCCCGAACGGGTTGCACACCTGCGGGTCGTCCAGATCCCCTCTGTACACCCCGTTGACCGATCTGTCCTCCGTGGACAGGAGCGCCTCGAGTTTCGGATCGCGCTCGACGAGATTGGTGACGAATGTGAGCGCGAGGAGCGCGGTGGCGGGAGGCCAGTGCAGGGACGCGGTGAGGAGGCGTTTGGCGAAGGCGGCGGATCGCCAGGGGGGTGGGGACCCGGAGGCTCCGGATGTTCGGGGCGAGAAGGCGAGGTCCAAGGCACGGAAGAGGAGGTCAGAAGGTGTCGAGGGTGGGGAGGAGGAGGATTTTGTTGGTGGAGGGGGAGAAGTGGTGGCGTGTGAGGTGGGGTGGTCTTCGACGGTGGGTGTGAGGCTGAGCGTTGGGATCAGCGCGTAGAGACGGTTGATGAATTCCGAGAGGTCGATCTCTAGAGCTTCTCCTGCGGTGATGTTGGTTAGACTTTCTTACGGTGATGAAATAACGACATACCCTGGCCTGAGAGAAGCTCGAACGCTGTCGATACGCATAATAGTTGATGCTGGATGTCTTGGGCATCAGTAGTCGGTTTGGGGTCGGACTCATCCACCTTCGTTGATTCTCGTGACATCAGGTCTTTCAGGACTTGCATAAGGTCCTTGAAGAAATCGATGTTCACTAGGTGCGCAAACCTGGAAATACCTCGCAACGCTGCCGGCAAAAGTGGTGTCGGCTCAGGGTTCTTGAGGATGCGGAAATACAGCACGAAAAGAAGCTTTAGGGTTTCTGTATGCTGTGAAAGACGTTCATTGGCAGTTGTGCAAGCAGAATTAGAGTAAAACATACCGCAACAGCGCGTTCTTCCTTGTCCACTTCTGCCTCTGCTTCTCGCATCTCCTTCTGAATTTCCTGCCTCTCCTTCATCACCTTCTTGGCCTTCTTGCTCAGATGAGGTTGATCGGTGGCCTTCCCTTTCGCTCTCCGTTGAGCGGCCCGATTGCTCGCGTACGTTTTCCCCGAACGGTCGCTCGGTTTGTCGGCGCGAGAGTCGGAGGAACGGACGCCGTGTTCGTTACGGAGACGCAGGTGGACGAGACACGAAAGCACTTCGGGGTGCACCTTGAATTTGCGCTCCTTGACCATGCGGTTCAGCAATCGGACCAGCTCCAGGGAGGCCTCGCCCGTGTTGTCTGCGCGGAAGACCGAGATGACGGTATTGAGGCAGAGATCGGAATTCTTTGAATGTATTGTTCATTAATCTCAGTCTTTGGAACGATAAAAAAAGGGGAAGATTGCTGACCTTATCCCACGATTTTCGACTGAGACTCGCAACGATGGAGCTCATCAGGTTGATTCGGAAGTTAAAATGCGTTACCTCCGTCAACAGAGTACACATGCACTGGAGGGAGACTTCTGCCAATTCACTTTTCGCTAAAAATATACTTCCTGCAATCAGAGCGGTGTCGCTATTCTTTAGAGTGACTATACAATACCTTTCAGCTCCGCGTCGAGGCCTTTCAGATAGGATTGGTACACGCTGACGAGACCCTGCTCCCAATCACGCGTCCGTTGTACAATCTGACTAACCTTCTCGGCCTGTTCCTTCTCAGTGAGTGGTCGGATTCGATACCCGGGAATGATATCCTTGAACACGGCGAGTTGCGAAAGAATGGTGAGTTTGCGGATTATAGGATCATTCGGCACGGGTTCGGGGTGGCTGGGTGTGGTAATCTCTGGTAAGGAGAAGGTGTGTAGACGACGAAGGAGGCCAAGCTGAAATGGAATACATGAGCCATTGGTTAGGTCGTACACAACGTTAAACGTACGCTATTTTCCGGGTCCGAGATAATCTCTTGACACAGGCTTGCAATCTGCTCTTTCGCCAGCTGCAGCCGTGCCTTCCGCGATTTATTCCCAATCACGTCCACTACCGCAGGTCGGCCAAAGCGAGCACCTGTTGAAACGTCCTCGACAATCGGTCGTGGCTGCTCATGATCCTCTTCTTCTTCTGACTCGCTTTCGCTCTGCTTCTCCTCCTTTGGAAGATATACCTTGGCCGATGAAGTCTGAACTCGTCCGTCTGCCAGCTTTATTGGAAGCCTCGATATCCCTTTATCCTTTTCTTCATCGGAGTCCCATGATGGCCTTCGTTTTCGAGGGGCAACCTCATATGACATTTCTTCATCATCTGATGCATCTTTTGTCTTCCGACGAGGTTTAGAGGAAGATGCAACGGACGAATGGTCATCTGCGGCGTCGGAGTCAGGTATTGAGAGGTCATCGTCCTCTATATCGGAGTTCCACGAAGCAGCGTCTTCGTCGTCGTCGTCGTCTCCGCCAGAGTCAATGGACGGAAGGTCATCATCCTCCACGCGAGTACGAGTTGGTTTATCCAGTTGGCGTAACCGATCAGTCTCTTTCTTGCTCCTGCAGACGTCAAATAAAAAGGGGCAGACGAGTGTCAAAGGCAGCATAAACGCACCTAGCA
Organism: Cristinia sonorae; assembly: GCA_021029105.1. NCBI lineage: Eukaryota > Fungi > Basidiomycota > Agaricomycetes > Agaricales > Stephanosporaceae > Cristinia > Cristinia sonorae. Next base: position 29,982 of record JAEVFJ010000019.1, read on the forward strand.
ATCCCTTTCTCATCCAACCTACTCAAGAAGCCTGCTGCTGAACCATACTCCTCCAGGAATCCCATATCATCTCCAGAGACGTCGCTCCCATCATCTTCTTCCCTAGACGGTATAGGTATAAAGCCTCTGTCCCTAAGCCTCTCCTTTCCCTTCACCTTCTTCTTGCCGTTAGCAGGAGCTGATTTCTTCTCTGTCTGCGAGCCGGATAATTTGCGTTTCTTAGAAGGGCCCTGAATGCGGAGAATTGAGAAGAAACACAGCCGCAAGCCAGAAATAGCAGCCTACCGGTGCATCATGAGCACTGCGTTTATTTTGTGGTTTTGATACCATGGTATGGAGAGAGATTTGGTTTGACAAGTTATGAACGAGGTTCAGCCAATGAGAGACCAGGAACGCCAAAATGTGAAATATTCCCACGGGGTCCGAACGCGTGGTTGGCCAATGGACGCGTCGGGATACTTAGTTCGACGCCACCGCTGAATCTATCCAAGCAACACTCATCTTCGCATCGTAGCCACGCGAACTGACTATGAATACGAACCTTGGGTTGAAGAATGCGGCAGATTCTGGTCATCCAACCCCGAATCATATTCTGAAGCCGCATCACCTTCAACTCGTCGCAATTCTGGATCTCACTTTTATCGTGCATGGGAAAGCAAGACTACCGCAGCCCTTCCTTGTGTCCTTATTCAGATTTCTAATGGTCGAGATATCCGAAGTAAGCTCACCAGTGTGGTCTACTTGAGATGTGATTCCCCTCATAACTTCTCGTAGGTCAAACAGCCAGCATCTTATAAACAGATGATGTCTGCAATTGAAGCTTGCACCCCGACCAAGAAATCAGTACTAGCAGAGCAACTAGTACAAGCGTGCAAAAATTATGTCTGTGCTCTTGCTCACATGGCTCACATGCACATTGTCGTGCTAATCCGTGATCATAGCACACTTCCATTGCGTCTCCACAAGACATTTCGAAGTTCTTCAAGAGTATGCCTCCTTGTTCATTCCGACCATCAATTACTCATGATTATCTCTTAGACTCTGTCCATCTTGTGGGTTCTCGGGACGAGGACGAAGAAGTGAGTTGACTCCAAACGTATCGCATCTTTGCCGATGACGCGACCTATTGGATTGGTAGGTAGGCTTCTTGGTAGGTCGACAATTCTCTTTTGAAGATGGCAGCATAGCCTGACTCCGACCAAGGAACGCCGGTCATTGTTCGGGTTCTTCGTCAGACGGTGCCTAATCAGCCTTACGAAGTTATCCTTCGAAGCCCAAACACAACTGTATAAGGATTATCGAGCGTGGGTTGACGACAAATTCAATTCCAATTCCATTCGTATTCGGCTAGATGTGCTGGATAACTGTACGTGCATCTATTCACGTGCTTTTGAAATCCCTTTAATACTAGTACTGGCAGCATACTATCTCTTCAAAGTACATGCAGACAAACGACAGTTTGCCGAAGTTGACCCATACGCATGGTGAGCTTCTTTCCCTGCAACACTGTGAACTCTGATACGAGCACGAAAATAGGTATGTCAAGGATGAAGCTACGGGTGATACGATGAATGCGGAAGAACGGTTGCGTTGCTTCTTTGAGCAGTACTTCCACGAAGGAAGCGACTCGTATGTTGCAAGGAGTTTTCTTCATTTTGACCGAGACTTAATCTAAGTTTTCAGTGGCATGAGACAGTTGGCATTACTGAATCTTGCCAGGATGCACTACATTCATCACGAGTATCCGGCGTGTCAAAAGGTTTGTTATCTTACCAGATATGAACATACCTTCTGAAATGCTCTCTTGCATAGCTGCTACACGAAGCCATCAACGTAGCCAGGTCTCACAACGATAGACTGACATTACAACACTGCCTTGGGTATGACGTCCAATTCCTTTTCAGATTTCCAAGGCTGACCCGAACAGGCTGCTGCACCGAATTCCCGAGGAAGGTCAACGACCGGTAATAAACGAGATCCAGCCCGACTTGCATCCGTTCGAGATCCTTTACGACTGCAAGAAGCTTATGCAAGTCAATAGTGTGAGTACTCATCTCCTGCTCTCCACGTTGCCCATACTGAGAATGCTTCATGACAGCAACAACCATTGTCTGCGACGTTTGATAAGATCACCCAAGTTACAGCATTATACGATAACTGGAGTGACTTCCAGCACCACAGACCTGTGCCGTCTGAGCAATGGGCACATCACGCTGTTCAGGCGATCGCCTTTGATTTGTTAGGTCAGTTTCAAATACTGCAAGTTGTAGAACCTGCATAGCCTGATTTATCACTTGGAAAGGTTGTGCTCCGCTTGCCAACATTCACAATCGAGTCGTTTGTTCCTTCATGGAACATGGTACGGGGGACAACACCAGGCTTGTCGCGTTCTTGAACAACAGTCGGGCGGTACGGAATCTCATTCTATCCTATTCGTCCTATTTCTTACATTCATGAAAGAATGCGGAGGGGGGTCTTTACGACTCAGCGATCACATCACTTCTCCATCCACTCGTTTGGAGTGGATTATCCATCAGCGACTACAACCTGTGGGCCGGATGCATTTGGAACATATTTGTCCTACGTGCTAGTCGTCAGTATGTATCTTTCCATCTCTTATTTTGTCTGACTATCTGACCTATCCTTTCCGTATAGAGGTCAGTTGCGGCTGTATAATGAGTATCTGAAGCCTCGAAGGCCAAACATCCCCCACCACCCACGCGAATACTGGTTCGGGTCCGATACACCTCTCAACTCCATCATCCGTGATCCTCTGTACGAGGTTCTATACCTAAGAGTGCGAAAAATCCCCCTTTCCTTTTGCTCACGAGATGCATCGAAACCCTGACGGATCCGTCTTTCATGTCCTGACAGGAGAAACGCCAGGCGCATCACTACGTAGAACCCTTGCTGACAGCTCTATGGCATGCGGAGTTCCAGCAGCGTTGGGGGCTTTATCGGGTTGCGCTAACCCTGTTGGCTGACATTGGCTTAGAGTTTGGGCTGGCGATGTGGAGTTTGAAACTTATGCAACAGCTTCTACCGCAGGTGAACACGCCATCCCACTAAAACTCATCTTGTTTTTGCTGACATGGATTGTTCTGTAGGTGTGTGGTGCCGGCCCGATGGCGAGTGAATTGAAGGGTTTCGTGTATGTCACCTACGCGCGCTGCCTTATCGCCACTGCAGGTGATGGCGAGGAACGAGGTTCGTCCTTCCCACCAAGAATCTATAGGATTGGATTAATCAACACTCGCATTCCGCAGAGGAAACGTTACGACAGAGCTTAGTGCATCTCGAAGACGCAGAGAATGTTTTCAGAGGACTCTGCTGTTTGAAGGCTATGCAGGATACCCAGTATCTGATGTCAACTGTGTACCATAATCTTGGCATGGAAGAAGAGCGCGATGCAGCGGCGGAGAGGTGTCTGCAAACCGAGGAAGAGAGGAAAGTGAAGGCGGCGCAGGCGGAGGATGCTTGGGTGTCGAAGATTTGGACCATGGTAAGCAAGCTTGGAGCAGCGATCGCTGCTAAGACGTAGAGCATCGATTGAGAGTAAGTAGTACTATCGATGTCAAAGTCCCGGGATGTACGATACGATACATGGATTTTGTGTGCATAATGGGCATTCTTAAATGACAGTCCTAGACTGGATCGCAAACCGAAGATTGACAGACATATTCAAACAGAATGTCTTCCTTCAATTCATACAGTCCTACACGTTTCCTAATCCGCTTAGTCGCCATGCTATCTGGCCTTGCATCCACCCCGACTTCGCCAGAAGCCAGAGTCCCCAGGCGCGAAGTGTAACTAGCTTGACCGGAATCGGGACCACACCCGCGATCCAGGTGTATTGATCCGGGAGGCTAGCAACACGCAGAATGGACTTCGTCAAGCCAATGATCTTGAGTGCCAATTCACGGCGGTGATCGGCCCATTCTTGGAGTGGTTTGTATGAGATGGTCGTTGGTGATGATGCTGTGGCTTTGATATGTGCTGCGAGGGCGCTCCCCAGGGATACTGCGTCTCGTAACCCAAGGTTCATGCCCTGTCCACCAGCGGGAGGGTGGATATGTGCGGCATCACCGATGAACAATACCACACCACCGTCACCTCCAAGTCGGGTAAAAAACTTATCAGCGATGGCGCTGTGTGTTCTGAACCTGGTTGACCAGACGACCTTGTCGAGCTGTACGACCTGGTCAGGCTTCCGGTTCGGGAACACCATGTCGCTCATCCCGTACTGAGCGAGAAGGCTCTGCAGGTACTCTTTAGATGGGGAGGAGGGAGGTGGGGGTGAGGATGTAGGGACGCCACAGACTATACGATACATTCTTTGGGAGCCGTTTGCTCGACTCGGGTATGGGATTGTGAGGAAGAGGTTATCGGGGGAAAGAGTGGCAACTGGACCACTGAATCTCTCGTCTAGCTGATCTTGGAATGTCACGTCACCAAGAACCATCCGTTCAAGGTTTCCACGAGACTCATTATTGGTGTGCGGGTCTTTGTAACCGATTCCAGCAGCCTGCCTAATCTATATTAACGGACCGTTGATGTTAGCAGCATGAGCAGCGCAATTGGCCAGAAGAACCAACCGTTGACTTGGACCCATCCGCACCAATCACATAACGAGCACGAACAGTCTGTCCGCTTTCGAAAAGCACGCGTGTGTAGTTCGCATCATGCGCATCAGGTTGGATGCCGACCGCTCTAAACGGGCGGCGAACCAAGATGCCAGCTGCGTGGACATGCTCACCCAAGATCCTCTCTGTGTCGGTTTGTGGGATGGTGAGAACAAATGGGTACTTCGTTTGCGACTTCAAAGATGTGAAGTCGGCCAAGGTGACGAGCTGGGTGCCATCCCAGGCTTTGATCCCCTGTTGCGCAGAACCTGCGTCGACCAGAGGCTGGGCACATCCGATGCTATCCAATACCTTGTGACATCATAAATCAGTCAAAGAATACATATTCGCGGTATACAACACTCACCTCCAGAGTGGCAGCATGGACTGCGAAAGCACGAGAGCTGTCTTCGCCGTGTTCCACAGCGTCGACAATAAGGACGTCTCGGCAGCCTTGCTTGTGCAACGAAAGGGCGCACGCAAGACCTGTAGCAAGCGATAGAATGACATATTGCTTCATGAAATCTACTTGTCGACTTACCGGTAGGGCCTGCGCCAACAATGAGGACCTCCGTAAGCTCAGGAAGAGACATGGGTGGGATGCGGATCTAGGTGGGAGATGGTCAGGGCAATGGAGATTTTAAGCAAGTTCGTACTGGAAACTGTCGCCCATCTATTCTCAGCCTCGAAGATAGGCGGTCATCTGCTGTTGGCCGCAGCCTTCACGATGATGAAATCGCAAGATATGTGCGACCAGAATAAATGCCAGAACCTCCTTACGCGCTGGAGGATCATGATGAAGGAAGACAAGCGCTCTCCGCCTCAGCAGTGACAAGGCGTCACACCTCTGACCAAACTTTGTCCATACCGCCGATCCAAGTCCTCATCGCTGTTCGACACGACGATGAGCACCACTGTTGTCACCTGCCAGAGCTCCTCTTGCGTCAATGGCAAGCCCCCATCAAAGCTAGAATGCCCCACTTGCAACAAGTTCGTCTTCCCCATCCAGCTTTTTGCTCTCATCCTTACTTTTATTTTCCAGGCTGGGGATCAAAGGTTCTTACTTCTGCACACAAGATTGCTTCAAGGCCGGATGTGAGCGGGCCTGATATCCTTGGTTCAAATACGCCTATCTGACAGGACGGACGTGGTGTTTGCAGGGGTGCGTTGTCCCTACGATCTTTCTCGAATACAAACTGACCGATTCCTGCTCAGAAAACTCATAAGGTTGTCCACGACATTGCATCGCGACAACCGTTGCTAGACGACCCGAACATCAACCAAGGTGTGTGTCAGGCTACATACGATTCACGGTTGAGGTCTCCAATAGTATTCGTTCCCAGATGGCACCTTCAACCCGTTCGGAACCTTCAGGTTCACTGGAAGTCTCCGGCCCAAATATCCCCTTAGTCCAAAGAGAGAGGTTCCAGCTCATATACAACGGCCGGACTACGTAGAAGACGGTAGGGTGATGCGCGCACTGCGTTCAGTTAAAGAAACACTGTGAGCATCAATGTCTGACTTCGTCTCCACACTAGGTCAACCTAGATCCGAAATCAGACGAGCTGGGCAACCTCCGCAGATCCTCAATAAGGAGGAGCAGGAAAAGATGCGCACTGTGTGCCGGGTGAGTAGTCATCTTTCCACCGCTTTGCCACAATTTGACAGCGGGCCGTCCAGTTAGCTCGGGAGATTTTGGATATTGCTGCGGCGGCTGTCAAGCCTGGAGTGACCACGGACGAGATTGACGAGATTGTCCACAACGAGACCATCAAGCGAAACGCGTACCCTTCTCCGCTGAACTACAGAGGATACCCTAAATCTGTCTGCACGTCAGTGAATGAGGTCATTTGCCACGGTATCCCAGATCAGAGAAAGCTGCAGGAAGGAGATATCATCAACATCGGTGAGAACCACTATTGCACCACACACATCTCCGAGACTCAAACGTGCGTACTGGGTAGATGTGTCAGCGTATCATGACGGTATGTTCTGCCCTGTATTCCTCGTATACCGAACTCTAACTCTGCTCTAGGTTTCCATGCGGATCTCAACGAGACATATCCTGTCGGCCGTGTGGACGATGACCACATGAAGGTGATGCGTGCGGCCCGGCATAGTTTGGATGCAGCAATTGCGATTTGTAAACCCGGTGCCCTCTTCCGGGATATAGGCAAGGCAATGTCAGTCCATTTCCCCTCCGTGGCCCCATTGCGTACGTTTGCTGATGGAAGAGGGCAATAGAGAACCTGTAGCAAGGCAGGCTGGGTGTGCCGTTGTTCGGACGTATTGTGGACATGGCGTCAACCAGTTATTCCACGGGGCTCCCAACGTTCCTCATTACGCCAAAAACCGTGCTATTGGTACAATGAAGCCTGGCATGGTGCGTTTGCGTTTTACCTCTCCACCAGCAATCCATTGATGAACGCCACTTCCAATAGACATTCACCATTGAACCCGTACGTTTTGCAGTTCAATCCTCCTAGGTTGTTGCTCAACAACTGACTTCATTTTCATAGATGGTGAATCTCGGGTCCAACTGGGATCTCGTGCACTGGCCGGATGACTGGACTGCCGCCACTGTGGACGGGAAGCCGAGTGCCCAGTTCGAGGAGACACTTCTGTGAGTGGTATTGAGTCTTTGCCTGGTCTACTCACAATCCTGAATGTCATCCTTTCGTTATTTGCAGCATCACCGAAACTGGGGTAGAAATATTAACTGCTGGGAAGCGTAGGGCAGATCTCTATGATGATTAGTATGTCCATGTATCACATTGAGAACTTGTACTTCTTTCTTCTTCAGCTGCTGGATCACAGTTCGAAGTCCACTCTGACAACAAGTCTGATCCATATATAATGTGTGATAATTTACATGACAGAAGACTATGAGAGATATTACAGATGGATTCCCTCCCTTCCCAGTGTTCCCAGATATTACATCTCTTACAGCTCCCCGTCTGAACTTACGCTCGTGTTACTCAACGACTCCGCACGCCTCTTCCTCAAATCAGCATAGGAGCTCTGACGGCTGATACCCATCCGCCCTGAAAGACCAGTATCATAATCATCGTCCTCTTCATCAGCACTCACAGGATCCCCTCTGTCCGACGCTACTGGCGTGTGGGTGTCGTGGTCGTCGATAGGTGTACCACGCCCGTCTCCGTGTTGCTTCTTGATCACGATTGTGCTCGAAAGTTGCTTTGCGCTACGGGACCATCCAAAGAGCCTTTCATCCAACCAAGTCTGTCCAATGCAAAGACCGTGTGGGTCAGTTGATGGCGGTCATAGGAGGGGGAGGAAACTAACCATGGGGTGGGAAAGGAGGTTGCCCTGAGCATCTACTGCACCAACAGCGCTCTTGCGTCTCCAAAGACCAGGACGTCCTGATGAGGGAGGTGCACTTGCGGCCGGAGCAGAGACACATTTCTGTTGAAAGTAAGTGAGAATGTGCACCCCCCTGACTTGGAGACAGGGAAATGCGACATGCCGTGTCAAAATCGGCATAGAGCTGAGGACCGAATTCATTGACAATATCGGCCAACTCGTTGGCGAGTCGGATACGTGTTTTCTTCAGTTTGTTGAGATGGTGTTGTTGACCCGGGATGAGCGTGAGGACCAACGGCCGCAACGACCTGCCATATCCTTAGGTAAGAAAACGTTCACGCACGGTTTGATTTGACCGTGAAGAAAAACCTACTTTAGAACGTCAGAACCCGCTTCGCCAAACTTCAACGCTGCGTATGCGAAACAGGGTAGCATCGCGAGAGTCATGACAGGCGTCATGACCAGCCTCGACAGACAGACCCCTTCATTGTACGCAGCTATGAAAGAGAGGAATGCGTAGAATCCGTATAGAATCGGTGTCAGACCTAGTGCGACGAGAACTTTCCAAGTTGCTATTACGTCTCTGCCAGCGATCTTGACGGTGGACGCAGCAAGAGCCTCTGAATAATGAAGGTCATGAGTGTACTGGCAGAAGGGTGAGGCGGATGTACGAACCTTTAGCCTTTCTGCGGGAGATGATGGACGCGGTAATGAAAATAGGACCATTCAGGATTACCCCAGGGAGAGCGAGCATAGTCCAGACAAGCAACAAGACCATACGATAGACGAGGAGAACAAAAGTTTGCCCATACGATTTCTGCGCTATAGGAACCTAGAGTAGATAGTTGCGTCAGAAGAGCGTACATGTTCCTGATTAATTCTAACCCACCTGATGGTCGCGAATCCCGAGATCGCGAAGAAGACGGTTATACTTGGCTACGTCCTCACGAAATCGGACGACATTAGGATGGTCCTTGTAATGAGTGTATCCTTCAAGGAACCGCTTGTTCATCTCCACGGTCTGACCCAATGTGAGGTGTTGCCCTGGTGTTTTGTACAATCGACGAGCGGCTTGAATGAGCTTAAAAAAATTACCGTTGACAAAAGAGTTCCGGATTGGAAGCACATGATGTATGCTCACCACCAATGTCTCGTAATCCGGTGCTCTGACAGTGACGGACTTCAAACCCTCGTAAACCATGTCCAGCAGCGTCGAAATTGACTCTCTCTTCGGCGCTCCTCCCTGTTTGAACTTTTCCAGAAGTTCAAGGGGAATATCCATAGCTTGGCCGAACTCCACGACCGCACGGGACCGGAAACGATGGGCGTGAAAGTATGAGAGACCAACAGGGACTATCTTGACTTTAGTCTCAGGATGATTGGCCATTGTTCCGAGAGCCATGATGCAAGCTCCAGCTTTGAGAGGGAGGAGATCGGTGCGGTCGTGACTACCACCTGGAAATGCGAGATGTGAGCAGTGATTGGATCTAAGCAGAGGAAAACTGCTACCTTCGGGGAAGATACCAATACTTCCTCCTGCGCGAAGAGAGTCGTACACGTGATGATACATATCCTCCTGATTGATGAACGGCATTCGCTTGTACTCCAAACCATTTCCACCGCTCAGCTCGACCTTCTCCCTGACCAGCCAGGTGCTCTCGCCTTTACTACCGCTAAACTCTCTCTTGAGCCTGAGCTCTGTATCGGAGATAACTTCAGACACTTCAGCGGACAGCGATGAGACGGATTTGGGGAGAAGGATGGACATTTTCGGAGTGAACTCGGACAGGAACCGAGTGCCCTTTCCGAGTACAACGCAGGGATCTTCGTTTGAGAGAAAGACTCTACCAGTCCCGGGTGTAGTTTCGTCTTGTGCACGTCTTACAGGGACTAGAAGTGTTCGAGCGAGGTCAGGTGGAACGCAGCTTCAATGCAAGGAGGCAATCCACTTACTGCTGCGAAGCAGACGAGCAAAGGGACCAATGATGTTCCGCGTCATGCTCTTCGCTGCAACAAGAAACTGTACCGTCCTCCCGCTTTCCCTGTACACTTCGAGTGCAAGGAGTAGATCGAGGAACTAGGTTGAACAACGTATCATTCAGTTTCATGTCCATCCGTGCTAGAAACGAACCCAACGACGAACCTGGTTACGATGAGGCGCAGCCACAAAGATAACAGGGCCATCTTTGGGTATGTTGAATGCACCCCGCGGACGGACCTCCCTGAAGAATATGCCAGTGATCAGCCTCCAGAAGTAGACTGTTGCGATGTAGGCAATGTCGGCCAGAGACGCGGACATGATTCTCCTATTTCGCTTGGGTCGGTAGAGGATGATCTGCAGGGCGTGAACATGGTAAAGGAGAAGTTGTCATTATATAAGTTTCGATGTGTTTGACTGTGCGCTGCGCTGACCCCCAACGGATTCCAACGGCGCACCGAACCATTGGCGCACGCTTTGGGCTGGCTTACATAAGGCACTGGTACGATCCCTCTCCCGAAGCCCCATTCCGACTGAACACCGTTGTGATCGAAGACATCATTCAGTAGAAAGGCACACGGAGATAACTTGCACTCACTTAGCAGTGGGGAAGCCAAGGGCAACTCGTTCTTCCCCACACTGAAGAGAAAGGGGGCCATAAATTACCACTAAGTTACTCCAACAAAGGACTGTTCGGGGTTAGAGGAAAAGGAAACACAAGCGTACAGAGATGTGAGTAAAGTCCCTGAAAACACTGTCCTCGTCACTTCTCCTGCTTCTTCTGCAGAATCTCCTCGTTGATCTGCATCGTTACCTCCTCAAAACTCTCTTCCTTGTCAACCTCGCCAATCCGACTAACGGGAACACCATCGGACAGGCTAGCCTTGCGTGTATGTCGCATGTGCAGACCATCGGAGTCCGACGAGCCCGTCGAATGATGGGGTGTGAGGCGAAGATCTTCTCCCGTCGCTCGAGTCACCGTAGAGCTCGCATTCGAGCTCCTTCGCAGCTTCTGGAGGTCGGCGTATGAGCTTTGCAGACTGCGAGACCTGAGGCGCGGCGACATCGCCTTCTTCTCCAAATAGCCGAGTAGGTTGTCGTAGTCTCCCTCTTCGTCGCTTGAACCGTCAGGTGTGGGTGCCCTACTCGGCTCGTGACTTTTGTTCACGTCGCCAGCCCAAGCACTAGTTCCTCGCCTCGCACTCCGACTCCAACCAAACAGGCGTTCATCAAGCCATGTCTGCCATCAACCGTGTTTTAGAGGATTACAACGTGGATATTTGCCCCAGAGAAACTCACCATTGGATGTGCCAACAGATTGCCTTGTGCGTCCACAGCGCCTGTGCTGCTCTTGCGACGCCAGAGACCTGGTTGTCCCGATGACGGAGGTACTGCCGCTGATGGCACGAGGATACGCATCTGTGCAGATGTGAGTGTGCCACTTGCTTTAGAGAATAGATTTATCTGACCTCATTAAAGTCGTCGTATATCTTCGGACCGAACTCGTTGATCACTTCAGCGAGCTCATTCGAGAGGCGAGTTCGCATGGTCTTCAACTTGTCAAGCGATCGTTGTTGTCCGGGGGCGAGCGCGACAACCAGCGGTCTTAGCGATCTGTCGAAGCGAGTCAGGCAATCACGCTCCAGTCATGAGAAAAACCTGTCCGGACATACTTCAGCACGTCGAATCCTGCTTCGCCAAACTTGAGAGCCGCGTATGCGATGAACGGAAGCGCAAGCATCACTACAAACGGAGTCCAGAGCTTTACTTTCAACGGAGCACCTGCTTTGAAGACAATGGCCGTGGCAATGAATGCGTAGAATCCGTAAAGTATCGGGGTGACACCCAATGCTACCAGAACCTTCCAAGTAGCTAAAACGTCACGACCCGCCACCTTGACGACTGACGCGGCAAGAGCCTCTGGGGAAGGGATGAGACGGAACACCATTGAAGTCACGGCAATGTTAGGCTCACCTTTGGCCTTCTTCCGCGATATGATTGATGCTGTCAAGAAGATTGGTCCGTTGAGAATGACACCCGGTAAGGCCAGAATGGTCCATGCTGCAAGTAAGAGCAAGCGATATACCAGTAATCCGAGTGTTTTCCAACTGGCCGGTTGTGCACGAGGGACCTGTGGTTGACTGTTGAGTATAAATATCTCAGATTTACAGCGCATGTACTGACTTGATGGTCGCGTAGACCAAGATCCCGGACAAGCCTGTTGTACTTGAGAACATCCTCCCTAAGACGGATGATACGCGGTTCATCCTTGAAATGCATGTATCCTTCAATGAACCGTTTGTTCAACTCGACCACTTGACCAAGAGTCAGATGCTGTCCTGGTGTCTTGTACAGCCGACGAGCCGCTTGAATGACCTTGTCAATGACGTCAGGTTTGACTGAAGTGAATAGTCAGTTGGCTCACATACCATCAAAGTATCATAGTCTGGAGCCCTTATCGTTACAGTCTTCAACCCGTCATAGATGAGGTCCAGCAGTTTCGCGACAGCGTCACGTTTCTGTGCGCCACCCTGCTTGAACATAGAAACGAACTCTTCAGGGACATCCATAGCAGAACCGAATTCAACCACTGCGCGGGAGCGGAAGCGATGTGCATGGAAATAAGACAGGCCCACGGGGACTATCCTGACTTTGACCTCAGGATGGTTTGCCATGGCGCCAAGAGCCATAAGAGATACACCAGCCTTCAGTGGCAACAAGTCAGTACGGTCATGACTGCCACCTTTGGAGCCACAAATTCGTCAGTGTGTACAACTTGTACGTAAACACGGACGGGACATACCTTCAGGGAAGATACCAATACAACCACCAGCTTTGAGACATTCGTACACATGGTGATACATCTCCTGTTGGTCAACGAAGGGAAGCCTCTTGAAGGCGAGCCCCCGCTCGCCTTGAGCGGACACCTCTTTGAGTTTTTCCAAAATACGCGCAGTGCCTTTACCGCTCTCCCCTCCGAACTCTTTTTTGATTCTGAGCTGCGTGTCCGAGATAACCTCCACTACCTCCGCAACAGCAGAGTTCACGGACTTTGGCAGCATGATTTGCATCCTTGGCTTGAACTCTTCAAGGAATTTGGTATCAACACCATGAATGAGGCATGGATCTTCCTCCGACAGAAAGATGACACCACTTCCAGGCTTCGCGTCATCGGCGGCACGGGCAACGGGTACTGCGGGGCGACATAGGTGATTGGAACAGAAAACACTATTTGGTCAGGAGCTTACTGCTTGACATGAGACCCGCAAAGAATCCCACGGCTTTCCTCTTCATACTTTTCGCAGCAATCAGCGTCTGCACCTTCCGTCGTGTCTCCCTATGAACCTCCAGAGCCAGCAGGAGTGGGTCAAGGAACTGCGAAGCGTAGCGTCAGCGAGGCGAAGTCATGAAACGAACGAGAAGAGTACTTGATTGTGGTGAGGTGCGACCACGAAAATGACGGGACCATCGCGAGGAATATTGAAGGCTCCTCTGGGACGAACTTCACGGAAGAATATGTTGGTGACGGTTCTCCAGAACACCAGAGCAGCCTCGTACGTCAAGGCAGCCGAGCGAGTCATTGCGCCTGTTGTCGTTGGTTCGCTCATCTTGTCATGAAAGGTCGTGTCGAGGATGGTGGTGAAAGGGGGAGGCGATGGCGAAAGTTGAGGATGGTGGCTCCCGAGTCTGGCCTGGCGGTGGCATTTAGGCGCTCAATGCTAATATGACGAGATGCTGCCGAGATCATGGCTGGGCAACGTCAGAGAGTTGCGCGCAAGTTTGGCGGAAAGATGTGAGGAAGATTTCAGATGTATACATATTACTATTGACCACTAGATGCACAATATACTGGTACTCTAAAGGGTATTCCGGTTTTGCATAACCTTACAGGATGAAATGTTGCACAGTATAAACAAATGCAGATGAGTACGAGACGATAACGGGGGGTCAGAAGAGAGCGGATAATGTCGGCAACAGTCCATTATGACGGGAAGCGAGTGGCATAGGCAGATGGAGTCGTGCGTCCGTGCGATGAACCGTTGCTCACCACACTTGATCGGTACTGGAATAGATCGTGAAGACGTGATAGCTTCTCCTGCTGCGGTGGTGGCAGATCGGCCACGCTGGATCGGTGCGGAGAGCGAGGGGATGTGGGCGTCGAATCTCCATTGCCAGGGTGTTCAATGTCTGAGATATTCATATCAGTGGACCGATTTGTGCGGAACGGAAGTCGCAATGCTAACCTCGTGCGTATGATGCGGGTGCTGACGTTTGGGTGTTGTTCGACTCAAGCTCTGCAAACAGATGATGATCAGTTGCATGTTGCACAGAAGAATGCCATGTTCGACGTACTGGACAACGTATGCGCTACAGCCACGTTACGCTCTTCGTCCTCTGCAGCCCTGGTAGCCAACGCCCGAGTGATGTACTTGCGGAACGCCATGCCAGTCTGGTCCAACATCTTGTCCACCTTCGGTTTCTTGTGAGGATATGCCTTCAAGAAGTGATGTAGCTCCGTGATTCCCTCTTTATGCATAGCTCCGGTGGTCTCGCTGGCGATATGATTCATGATCACCGTCAGCTGTTCATCAAGATCTGGTTCCTGCGCTGGGCCTGAAGGGCTATGCCGATGGCCTGCAGCAGAAGATACACTCTGGCTTCTGCCATGGCTGGACGAACGCCGGTGATCAGACGTGACGGAAGATACCGTGCCTTGGGGAGAAATAGGGCGACTGTTGGAGGGGGAGGGTTGTCGAGCGTAGTCATTGGTGGCTCGCGAGGCCGGGACATCCGCTGCGGTCTTCGTACTTGAGTTCAGAATACGATATACGTAGGGGTATACGATCGTCGCGGAGGGGTCGTCAAAGGACGCGGACAAGAGGTCGTATACATCCTCTGCGTAATGTGCTAAACGAGATGGTGAATACAGGGTGGGCGGCAATGACGGTCTTAAACACTCACCAACGACGTGTTGAATGATCACCTTGATGGTACGCAAAGGCATGTCGCCGCATGGTACCTTGTTGGTTGCTCTTGCTCTCCATTCATTAGGGGGTACGGATTGGAGGAAATGCTCTATGGCGGGGAATAGCTCGACAGGGTCAAGAATCTGCTTCTCCAGGTCCTGGGGTATGCTCCGCGCCAACTTCCACACACACTTCAGAACGAGTTCGGCAACTTTAGCCTCTTGTGAGTCTGGTGACGTTCCACTAGCGGGGAAAGGCTTGACAATTTGAAGTAACAGGGCGAACAGAGCACTAATAATAACACTGGTCAGGAGCATTCACAACGACGTAAACAGAATAAAGACATACCGGAAGACAGACATCCGACGACCAGTTGCGAAAAGCCTGAGAATGATCATGTTGATGAACCTTGACAGATCCTTCACCCTGCTATCGGGGCTGGTGTCGGTTTGCAGAAGCCGCAAGGTCAATTCCTCGAGGAGAGAAGTGAGAATATCCACGGTCAACGACTCAGCAAGTACACTGTGGTCGCAGAAGGCGTTGAGCGTCTGAATGAGATGTTTGGCAAGCCGGAAGTTCTCCTGCACGGTGATGTCATCAGGCCGTTCGAAAACGTGGGCCATCTGAAGCGTAATTGTCTCAATAAGACCCTCGGTATGCTCTGAGAGCTCTTGGTAGGCAGGGGATGAAGGCCCGTCTTCTGGACCAATCTCCAAAACCTTCTGGATCTTCTTCAGCGCATCTACACTGCGAGCAGCATCATTGCTCAAGATACTGGAAATCGTAATGGTGATATCGTCTCCGTTCCCAGATTGGCCTTGAGTTGGATCTTCCTCCTCAAACATGTTCTCCTGTGGCGGCGGTTGGGTGAAAGTGGGCCGTGTGGTCTTTGGAGGACCGAGTCTGGACGGGGCCATCATCTTCGATCGACCAATAGCAGACGGCGAGGTCGCTGCTGCAGCGCCAGGCAGCTGAGAAGCACCCGGCGGGCGAATTGACCTACCAGCAGGGGATGCAGGTCTTGCCAATCCTGAGGGTGCTGGAGATGATCGACCGGAGGGGGACACTGGACGGGCCAGGCGGGAGATGGCTGGACCGACAGCCGGGCTAGAAGGCCGCGGAATACCACCGATGGCACCAATACGAGACATGGCAGCTGGACCAGGAGAACCGGAACGAGGTATTCCTGTCGCCAGTCTAGAAGGGACCGCAGGTGCAGGCGCAGGCGCTTCAGCCTTCTCCGTCTTGTGAGGTGTCGCAGGACCTTCTACACGGCGAAGACGTTCTTCTAACTGGGTCTTGTCTTTCGGCGAGAGCGATCCTACCAAGGACCAAATCTTTTCGCCGACGAGAACGTAACCTTCGCTAAGCGCCGCGAGAGCAGATTTGCGAACCTGCGGATCCTTATCCGAGATCATAGCAGCAATCTGAGGATATGCCTTGTTCGACTCCAATGTACCCGTACCAAACTTCTTCAACAGCCCTGCGACCTCGTCCAGGGTACCCTGCCTCGTCTTCGCAACCTTCGACTTCAGGCCATGATCTAGGAGGATCTGAGCCACGCGGCTATACGCAAATACTTTCGTCGTAGACTGCATGATTTGCTGAACCCGAACACGAACGGGCTCACGAGCATCGCCCAACTGTGAATTTCGTTCGTCTCAGCTGCGACTCAGTAAGCGTACGGTGCTTACATACCTTGTAAACCATAGTGGGAATAAAGCACATAGCTTCTTGCTCCGATATTTGGACCTCCAGGCTGCTCAGGAACCCAAGAACGGCCTCTACAACGTCGAGACATTTCTGTACCAGATTGGACTGTGGTTCGTGGGCCTTCATGGAAACATACTTTAGGGCAAGGTCTGAATTCGCGATACAAACGGCCTTCGCATCGTCTATCGGCATCTTGAACTTATCCTCGTCGTTCTGAACCGCAATGAAGAACTCTTGCATCATAGTTAAGCCAGCAACATGATCGTTCACGGCATTGTGATCGTGGCTGAAGAGGAGCGACGTGAGGTCTTTGGACGCGTTCGGTTCCATCTGATGCTGCAAAAGTTCTGCGAGATCCTTTCTCGTTGTTCCGGCTTCGTTCACCCATCTCTGGGAATCCTTGGCCAAACGGGCGCGCTTTGCGTCCATGTTGTAGGTGTGGAAGGGCATGGGAGCAGATCCGCCTGCGGGGGACGCGGCCACGGGGGACTTGACCGATGCAGGAGCAGCGGCGCCAGGACGCTTCAACCCTCCAAGTTTGCTAGGAAGACGAGCCGAAGGGCCTTCGCCATTGGGGGTTTCAGCTCGCGATTCTGGACGTGAGTTTGAGCCTTGCGGGAGCTTCTTCCGAACGCCGGTGAGTTTACTTGCGGGGGCAGGGGCCTCAGGTTCAGGTGAGGGGGATTAGGTGATACAGCACGAGGAGCTGCCACTTTGGCTGCTGGCTTGGAGACACCGTTGGTGGCAGACTTGGCGGGAGCGGGAGGAGGGGCAGCGGCGGCGCGTGCAGCTTGGATGAGGGGGATAGCGGAATTTCGGGATGCAGGCTTGAGAGAGTTTGTCGCGTGCATAACGTAGTCGTATCCTGCACAGGCAACGAGAGTGGGCAGAATGGCCTGGGCACCCTTCCTCACATCCCCGTTACGGTCGTCAAGGCTGGATACTATCGGGGCAGTCCAACCGCTGAGGTCGAGGCTGGGAGAGGCCTCGTGCGTCTTGAACCAATCCGCAAGCCAGTTGAACAGTGTCGCCTTCTGAAGTGGATTGGTCGATTCCATTGCTGAGGCAATGTTTGAGATCATTGAGTCAAGAGATTCGCAAGCCGTGGCCATTGCTGTCAACGTTTGCAAGGCAGCTGCTCGGATGGGAGCCTTCTGGTCAGAGAGAACCGTTGCGGTGGGCAAAGTGAAGAACCGAGTCTGCTTCTCGAATGGCTTTCCCATACCCGTCGCAATCCTGGCCACGATGTCCAGCGCAAGCATTTGAACGGCCTTATTGCTGTCAGTGAGCCTTGCTTTCAGAACTTGCGCAATCTCGCCTGAGTTTATTTGTCAGCTTGTTTCAGGAATCAAATCTAACACGATACTTACCCATGTTTGGTTTCAGGCGTTTATTCGCACCTTGGTCAAGGATAGCTTGCAACGTCTCCAACGCCTCCTTCTTCGTTTTCCACGCATCGCTCTTAGCATCGGCCAAGATAGTGGTACCTTTGAGGAGATTATCAATTTCCACTCTGGGGAAGAGATCATCTAAAGCGTCGGGTGCAGCTGCACTCTTACCACCACCACTGCTTGCGGCGGTGGCAGCAACATCTTTGGCCGTCCTTGTGGGTTCAGGAGCAGGGTTCCCTTCTACCTTGTCGAATTCGGCGATAATGGTATTGAGAAGTTGAGGGTTCAGATCCTCGAGGAGGTCCTTGACACCTGAAGCAAACAACTCAGTGATAATATCCTCATGATACCACACAGCACACATACTAGGGCCCGCAAACAACTTCACGGTCACGAGGGTCTTCGTCGCGCTTGTTCGCACGGCTGCATTGGAATTTTTGAGCGCAGTCTTCAAGAACTCAATAAGGCTTCTGAGTGAAAGACCCGCGATACCGAACTCCGTAAGGGCTTGATCCATCCAAGATACAGCATCGGCGATGACCTTAGGCGCCTTCTGCTTCCCCAGTGGGTCGTAGGCTGTCCAAGATGCCGATATCAGCTGATTGTACTGGAGATACGGGAATGAAGATCACTGACTATGGCCCAGAACGAACTGCAATGACGTCTGTTCCGCAAAGAGCAAAAGCGTCTCTCCAGCGGGCTTCTTCAGCTTCATATCGCCCAGTTTCTCGCTAAGATGAGGAATACAAAGTGCGACGGACGATCGGCCAAAGGAAGGACATTCTTGCGCAAGTATTCCAAGAATGCCGTACAGTTTCGCCGAGACCTAGAAACCCCCTCCATGAGCTCCGCCCCGGTCAGCGAACATTGAGAATTACACACCTGGAAATTCTTCTCACCCCAACCCTTCTTACCCAGAAATCTAACCACAACCTCAGAGTCCAGATCCGAAGCGGAGCTCTGGACCCATTCCGTCATCTCTTCCAAGGTAGCCAATCGCGTCTTCCAATTTGCATCTCCCAAACCGGCGTGGAAATTCGCTGGGATCATATCTGCGGCTAGAGCTTCTGCATCTTCCGACGTGTGCTTGTACTTGAATGTATCCAAGGCACCAGGTGCTGCCGGCGGCGGTGGCTTGGACTTTCCACCTGCCGCGGGGGGTGCGACCTTCTTCACTGCTGGCGGAGCGGCCGCCGCTGGGGGTGCGCTACCCTCACCTTCACCACCCGCTGCCTTCTTGAGCTACGGATACAATCAATGACCGTGGCGGGACATCAGAACACTGTAAACATACCAATCGTGCTGGGGGTTTCTTCACGGGTTTGTTCTCCGCAGGTGGCGCTTCATCCTCGATAGGTTCGGGATCTGGTTTCTTCGGCGGTGCCTTCTTTTTAGGCGGTTCTTTTGCGGCAGGTGCAGCAGGCTTCGGAGGAGCGGCTGCTCCAGCCTTGCACTTGACGGTAGCCTTCTCATGCGCCTCCTTCACCTTTGCCTTCCGAACATCCGCAAGACCATCCATGAGCGCATTCAGTGGCCGCTCGCCAACCATCTTCATCAGAGTACCAAGACAGGTAGCAGCCTCATTACGAGCACCCTCAAAGGAATCTTCAAGGAGGGAAGCAAGTGCCTCTGATACAGGCTTAATTTGCGGGGGTGGGACTGGAGAGGTGGCAGTGGAAAGACATCGGCCGAAGAACTTGAGAGTTCCTTCCTTAACCTGAGGGTTCTTGGAGCTGAACGCAGGAAGAATGTCCTGGAGAACGTCTGGAAGCGATGTCTACAGAGCAGCATGTCAGCAATCAGAACTGTAGACGATTGTTCACTACGTACCGTAGCAAAGATGGCATCCAAAGCAGCACCAATGGCGTCCGTCACAGTTGCTTTCCGCTCCTTCATCCGCTCTAGCATCGGTGGGATGAGGCTCTCATGGAATCTACCGAACGGGGCCATTACACCCTTCGCTAAAGCCTCCAAGCAATTCGCAGCAGCCATAACACAGGCGATATTAGCATCCTTCTGTATACAATGCGCCAAAGACCGTGACAACTCTCCGAGTTCAGGAGCATCCTGTATCCTCTGAGTGGCATTCAATAGCGTGAGCAGTTCATCGAGACCTTCTTTGCGTTCCTTCCATTTAGAAGATCCCAAAGAAGCTTGCAAGTTTGCTGGTAGTTTAGGGATGATATTGACTTCTTCCGCGAACATACGTGGATCTGGCGGAGCCTCCTCTGTTCGTATTCACAGTCAATCACAACATCAAGTGCAAAGTGATTCACACTGACCTTCGGGAGGACCATCTTCCCCATCATCTGCCTCTCCAGTCGCAGCTTTCGCTTCAGCCTCCCGAGCAGCATTTCTCGTCAGTCGTTCTGGCTTCAACGTCCCTTTGCCCTTCCCCTCCGCATCCATCGCCTCGAACGCTTCCTTGAGCTCTTTCACCTGTACCGGCTTCAACTCTGATAGCCATGAATCGATGCCGGCGCCGATATACTGATATAGGGCGTGGGTCAGCAGAGTTCCTTCGGCACGAACTGTCTTGTCCGTATGCGAGAATATCTTTGGCAGCGCCTTCAGTATCGGCGCTGGTGGAGCAGCTGCTGTGCCAAAGACTCTGATGCCACATCTAAGTGAGTTCAGGATGGTAGGTGGCATGAGTAGCAAACACACCGGACAATCTCTTTCAGAGCTGTGACGCATCCTGCTACCGCCTTTGGTTGTTTGGCACCCAGTCCTGGTAGAAGGTCATTCTACGTTACCGTCGAATTGAGTGGTTAAACATTGGTCGGAGAGCGAAAGACACTACTCACGATAACCCCCGCGGCCCCATTCTCCACCTCCACATACTGCAATATCAGCTCAACCGAGTGATTCTTCGTCCCAGCTCTTGTTGAACCCAAGCATTTATCCACGAGAGCCGGAACCACTGCCTCTCTTGTTCTCGCTGCAGACTCTCCTGCGAACTTGACGAACGCAACCAAACACTCTACACCCTTCTCCTGGGCTACCGCATTAGCATCCAAAGCGATCTTCTTCAGCAGGTCTGGGTTGCTCAAGTACGGCCTGAACGCAGGATCTGAGTCGTCGGCGGTATTTTGGAAAGTCTTAACGAGTGACTCGTAGGCGCTAACGCGAGCCTTCCAATTTTTGTGTGCGAGTCTGTCCGAGATAGAGATCTGACTGAAATCTTCCTCTTGTGGCGGGGGGCCGTCCATGGCCAGAGAGAGGAGGAGAGAGGAAACAAGTTTGGAAAGGGTATCGAGGTTGTGATCACACCTGTTTCGCTGTCACACGTTGACCACGCGCAGAGGTGACACGCACGTGATCATTCTGCCGACGCGTCTGTCACGCCCTGACGCGTCGCGTAAACGCCCATTTCATTTTGTTGTTTTTGCTTCCGGCCTTCCGAGTTTGTTCTCTCCCGTCACGGCGGAGGTGTCCGAAAGTTGTCAGTTCCCTCCGACGCCCATTCATTCATCATTCATTGCCTTGAGGATCACAGGAACCATGTCGACTACTCACCACCTTCTTGCCTCGAGGATTGCGGGCACCGCCCCAGAAAGAAGCAAAGCGCCGCAGAACCCTTGGTCCTGCGGTGAAGGGAATTCAGATCACAGTAGGACTCAGGGTTTCCGGTGCATTTTGTCCAGAGCAAGGCTGGAGAGCGGTCGCATTGAGGCAAGCATCCTTGCACCCCATGCCGTCATCTTGTTCCTGTCTGATGCTGCTGCCGATGATAGATATTATGCGAGCTAGCGAATCAGTTGTGGCGCAGCTGCTCAGGCTATATTGCAACTTCTCTGAACTGGTCGTCGCGATGCAACTCACGCGATGTCTAGCTGGCGAATACCTTCTCAGCAGACATCATATTTTGCACGGACAGCGGGCGTTCGCGCGGTCAAGCCAAAGCTTCGAATGACAATTTGTTGGTCCAAGTTCAGGACCCTCGTGGAAAACGCGTGCTCAATCATGCACCCACAACTTCCAGGGTTCCCGGCATTCCGGAACGAAGGGGCAAATCGTATGTTGAATTGGAAAGAATTACGATGACCAAAGCGTCCTATGACTGAGAACTAGTGTAAACTACGTGATACGCACTGCATAGCATGTCGGTTGCGAAAGCATTGTTACATCTTCGAAAAAGAAACTCCAGGAGTGACGAGCACGTTGATGAAAAGAAGGGCAGGAGAGGGAGTGGATAAATACGTGAAAATGGTATGGTAATCTACGGCCTACTAGGGAATATATGGCTATAAGATAGCAGAGCAATGCGAGAACGGAAAAGGAGAGTAGATGCTGTTATACGATAAGGAACGTTGACAATAAAGAGAGCCATGTCCAGATGACAATAAGGTAGAAGGAGCAGAGGGCATTAAGTGATGGTGGAACACGGAACACAGACGCGACGTCGTGGCCAGCACATAGGGCATGGCACATAATCGACAAGGTTTTTCTTCATCCGGATCATAGGGCTCGTAAGCGAGTTAACGGCGGGCTTCGTGCTCGAGTTTGAAGGCAATGCGGTTGTCGCTCGCGGCCTTGAAGAGTTGCTTGTAATGGGAGGAGCCAAAGATTTCGACCAGCTTCGACTCGTTCGCACTGACCCAGTCAGCGGGAGGAAGACCCCGAATGGTCCTGTACAACCCCTCTCCCTCAACCTCTTCCTCCTTGACCAACACGATCATGCCTGTGAGCAAGCACTGAAGCAAGTGCAAGAGATCGGCAATGGCAGGGACGTTATGTCTCATGGCAGGGAAGAGCGCGCTGTGGAAGACCATCTCCCACTGCACGCGACGCTCTGGAGAGAAGAAGGACGACGCGTTGGCCGGGATTTGAAGACGCATGTTCGGGCTACGCGGAAGTCCGTTCGAGGAGCGGTAGGGGGACGGGCATTCGATGTCGAAGAGGAGCCGGGATTCCATGTTGGCCATGTCCGTCCAGTTATGGTTCTGTACGAGCTGGGCTCGTATGGACGACAGCCAACGCCGTGCCCGAGCATAGTTAGTGCCCAGAGCTTCGGCTGTTGTGAGGGGAATGCCCGTCCGTTTGGCCCATTCGTCCATGTGCGCAATGTTGTTGGAGAAGACCAGCTGCGGCGGTGGGGAGGGCATGTTGGCGAGGAGCGTCGAGAGATAGGGGAAGCGACGTTATGGTGCAGTTGTGAAGACTCGAGGAAGGAGGAGGAAATAGTGGACGATTTATAGGTCTGTTGAGCAAGCGCGGTGCAAAAGACGTGAGCTGGGAAATGAGTCTGGACAAGGGGTACGACCTGACCTGTACCAGCACCTAAAATCGTGGATCAGTTGAGAAACACGTTTTTGTGGCCTCGAAGGGGGGACGGAGGAAGAAGAGGGTGGTGTTGGATGATGAGGAGAGGGAGGAGAAACTCAGAGAGCCGAAGACATAATACGCGGGTATTTGAAGGGCGGGCGATGCGCCTAAGCCGCACTAAAATTGGCCCTGGGACTGGGACAGCTGGCGGCCTCATAGGGTTTGGACGCGGCGCAAACACGGAACGTGTTTCGATGTACGCATTTTTTGCCCATCGAGATTCGGCGCAGGGCCGAGAATTCGTCATAATCTCCCGGCCAGCCGTCCATATTGGGTATCTTTCCTCTCACGTCACGCGTCACACCGGCCCTGGCACGCACATCCCCCGTCACGGCCGGCCACATCCCCAGGTCACACTCTTGTTTCTTCCCTCGGCACCACGTCCAAGCCATCCTGAACAATGCACTCGCCCTTCCAGCTTTTCGCCCAACACAATGCAGCCTCGGACGTTCCTGGGAGACAACAAACCACAGCGTGCTCATCCCGGAGCCGCCCGCCGTCGGAATCGCCTAAATACATACTGGACCTTGGCCTGACAACCGATCATTTGAAACTTAACGACCACCACAAGCTCGACGGTAAATTCAGATTGGCACAAATTGACATCCCAAGAAAGGCTTCCACCCGAATCCGGCACGCCCTCCGAACTAATCCGACGACCGTTAGAATGACATGCTCGACATTTTGTGGACTACAATGACGTCCATATACCCTTCAAGACCGTTCTGAAACCCTCTAAATCACCGTTAGTGTCTCAGGAGACGCCATTTGGTACGTACCTTGGGAACAACCTCAGGGACATCGCGCCCCCGCTGCACTCGGAGACCTCCTCAGGGTGGCTGACCATAGTCCCACCGCCTGTGTCGTATGACCGGACATTGCGAATAAACTATGGCAACGATAGGGACCAGGTCGGCCCAGGTTCGAGTGGACAGGAAGGTGTTCCCAACGGAGTTCGTCGCTCGTGTGATGAGTAAATTCTGCTTGAAGCAAGCTCGAGATGCTCCGGTCCATTTTCAGGATAATTACCATTCATTGCCGGCCATCTTAGTTCTTCATCCTGACATTGGTTCTGTCCAAGCCTTACCAAACGTCAATTTACGGTTTCTTACCCTCGACCTGTGGCGAAGAGAGTGAACTATGCTCAACAAACGCTCAACGAAGAAGCCTGTGACGTCACCGTCACACGCGCTTCCTCCACGTGGCACCGATCTTATCGAGTCAGACGCGATTTCTTGAGGAGACTGTGCTTCACAAACCGTAACATAGAAAGGTGAGTCCGAGGACTGTGGCAAACCCTTCTCTTATCACTGGCACGGGACTGACCTGCAGCATCTACAGTCATCTCTCTTTTCTTCTTAAATGGCATCGGGCGAATCAAGCAAATTTAATCTGCATGCGACATACCTCAAAAACCTCCAGAACCATGAGGTATGCTGCTGATGTATCCCTCATGCTCACCGTTCAAATTCCTAACTGACCCAGATATCGCCACCATTAGCCGCTATCCTCTCCTTGAGTGAGCTTGTGGTCAATTCTGGCGGTGCGTTGATTTTTACAAAAGTCCCCTGATGAACAGGGTGACCGATTGCCGTAGCCAGCCGGAACGATGTTCGAGCTCGTCAAAGAGCTGCACGAAGGCGCAGAGGTGCTGAAGAAGAGCACGACCAATCCGATAAGCCTGAACGCGGGATGTGAACTGTTCATCGCATTCGTAACACTATTCCCCCACGAATCGGACGTGAGTGCTCCGTGGGATCATAGTGATGATTCACCATGCTCACCTATCCGATACCAGAGTTTCGCAGAGCTCAAGTCAGAGCTGATGAGACAAGGGCAGAAGTACGCCCGAGAGGCCATTTCCTACAGGGACAAGATTGCGGAGCTCACCCTTGGCTTCATCAAAGACGATTCAGTGGTAGATAACTTCATCTGACCTGGAAGCTCTTATCGATGCATGCTGACGGTCTGATGACGATCAGATTCTCACTCACTCATATTCACGTGTTGTCATGAAGGCATTGCTTCATGCTCACAAAACAAAGCGGATATCGGTATACGTCACCGAAGCGCGGCCTCGAGGATTAGGGTGAGTCGTTGATACCCATGATTCTGGAAACATCCTAATCATCCGCACTACTTCAGCATTAAAACATACGAAGAACTGACCGCCGCTGGAATACCCTGCACTGTTGTGCTCGATTCGGCTGTTGCGTATGTGATGGACAAGGTGGACTTCGTTCTCGTTGGATCCGAAGCAGTCGTCGAGAGTGGTGGTCTCATAAACGCGGTCGGCAGCAGTCAGATTGCCATTATCGCCAAAGCCAGCAACAAACCATTCTACGCTTTAGCTGAAAGGTGAGAGCTGCACCACCATCATTCCCGAGAACATCTTTCCTTATTCGATCCGGCAGCTATAAGTTCCATCGCCTGTTCCCTCTGTCTCAGTATGACCTGCCAACCCACAATCCGAACATCCTATCTTTCCGCTCTCCACAAATTACCGCTGCCCAAGGCTCTGCCTCCGGAGTTTCTCCAGATAATCAAACGCCTGCCATCAACGATATCTCCACATTCATGACACCAGCGATCTCGTCATCCAGGACGATGAGCGCAGACCAAATTGTTTGCAACCCCGATGTCGATTATACCAGGTCCGTCATCAAAGACAGACTTCACAGATTGACTTTCCCCTGACCCCGTCGCATATCTAGGCCAAACTTGATTTCTCTCGTCTTTTCAGACGTTGGTACTCTTACACCCGAGGCGATCAGCCAGTACCTTGTAGCCATGTTTGCAGGCTAGCCGGGGCATGCCGGCAACCTGATCGAACCACTGTAGAGATCCTCTGTCACTGGGTGACTTCCCGTAAGCAATTTAGGGACAAACTTGAGGTCCTAAATCCTAAAATTTGATGTTGACGCCCAAAGCGTGACATTTTTCAGGGTCCGCCATCTCCCATCAGGGTGGTAGATCTTGTCGGCGTTGTTCTAAATCCTGAAATCTAGAGGGGGGGTCCCACCCCCTTCCTATTCCCCAAACTGCGTCCTAAATGCTGTAGCGCCCAAAGTGGCGTCCGCGTATCTCCAAAAATCTCGCGGCAATGCGGCATCAGCCACCTTCCCGCCCTCCCTCCTCATCCTCCTTCTTGACTTACTTACGCTCTGTGCCATGGGTAAGCGTCGGAATAGTAAATCGAAGGTTTCTGTAGCTGTATCTTTTGTGTATGATCAGATTTCTCACCCAACACGCAATGCCTTGCTGTCGATGAGCGTAGAATTGTCCCATTCAGTACGAATCGGCCAGCCATGCGTGCCCAGATGCCTTGTGGCAACAGCAACTTCTCTCAGGTGGTGGAAGTTGAAATTTGAGAGTATACGTTCAGCGGATCTCGCAGATCTTCTGTACTTCAGAGGGAACATGAGCGAGGTTCGTTGGGCAAATACAGATTATGGGCTCAGCACAGTTTGTCTCTAAATTCACCGGCCCACCGGGTGTGGAGCTTACGGATAGGGCCAGGCTGCGGATCAGACCCTCGTAACGGTCGGTCACACTTTCGTCACACGGAAATTTAGAACGAGTTTGTCCCTAAATCCTTACGGAAAGTCATCCACTGTTGTACGATAGAGTTTGCGATAACCTTTCTTACGGTCATATCTCTTGACTCCAATAGCTTTATATAGCCACGTGTGCGCTTACAACCTTGCCCTTTGCCTGTTTATTACCAGCTAAGCCTAAGAGAAACCGACTGTTGATGCAGACCCCCTCTAGTTCCCTACATACCTAAGACGGCGACGGGTTACTAGCTGACTGTGGGTTCTTATACTCTCGGAATATGACGGCCATCCAACCCAATGGGAACATGCCTTTATTAGTGGCGTGAAGGTCGGCCTGCTCGCAGCAGTGCGTCCCCCAGCCGCGCGTGTTCTCCCAGCGGCATCATCCAACTCCCGGATCGATGGTATCGCGATCACGCCCTGTACGGACTTTCAGATCTCAGGTGCCGTCGAGCCTCCTGTCCCACAGGCGCAAAACAGATTGGGCTCAATCTGAACGGAGTTTAGAAAAACGAGCCAGTTGAGATGGAGCAACGAGAGGATGGACCGTTCCTTCATCAATTCGCTGAAAATGTGCATTTTTGCCCAGCCATCCGGACATAGGTCCCGCGCAGCACACATTAACGGAAACAGATCCGGGACGAACCCAACCGCGACTTGCACCACTATCCGTCATTGCCAACGAGCTGAGGTAAAAGTTCCTTCGATCCTTGAGTGGAT
The DNA here is from genome assembly GCA_021029105.1 of Cristinia sonorae. Lineage (NCBI taxonomy): Eukaryota > Fungi > Basidiomycota > Agaricomycetes > Agaricales > Stephanosporaceae > Cristinia > Cristinia sonorae. The sequence goes on from JAEVFJ010000019.1 coordinate 57,582, forward strand.
GGCGGCGTCAGCCTCCCCGTCGTCGGCACATCGACGAAATCAACTACTCACGACGGCGAAGATTTTGGCTATAAGCTTCCTCGACCCCTGCAAAGTCTCTGCATCACCTACGGAATTAACATTTTAGCTTTGGAATATCCAATTCATCGGGAACGGGCACAAAGGGGAGAGGACGAAGGTTTACAACCTATTACAGCGTCCGATCATCTCTTGGTAATTGGCTATAACCAAGCATTTTCTCCTCGTGCAAGCCATTGCACTCCGAAGTGGACCATCTTGATATGCTTGAACGAGATGTGGTCGTAAAAACGGGCCGAAAGCTGATCATTGTTATCGTCGTTCCGACAGAGGAGGTACACCGAGTAAAATATTGGATCCGTCTCCAGCGCGGCCGTCCTATGTTTTCCCTATAAAATCAGCGGCTGACACTCTCCGTCAATCAGTACTCTGCGCTGTTTCTCCTTGCCCTTCAACCCTCTCTTTCTCAAGATGTGCCACTGGAGACGGTATGGCGCCATCCTCACCTCATGATTTTTGCAACCTGACCTGACGCGTCCTCCTCCAGTGTCCGCAATAACTACAAGCGATGTGGCCACTATATCGATCTGGTACGCCTCTTCGTCATCGTTGTTCTTCTATTCCTGTTAACCGTGAGATGCAACCCTAGCCGGACCAGATGGTATGTATACTGCACTCACTTTGAGAATCCACTCCCTGACGGGCGCCCAGATCCAATGTGACGATCGCTACTGCAAATTCAGCACTTGCCACCCGAGGAACTGTGTTCCTCCGCGCTGTACTGAATCCTGCTGGCAATAGTAAGTCTCCTTCCATCATTGGTTCTCGATAGGTTATTCATCCGTTCTCTCCGTGTGATTTCAGCCGTCAATTCCCTCAGCAATTCAGTAAGTAGATAACCAAAGCTTCGCGGAACTCGTCACTCACCGCACCGCAGACCCAGTCATAGACGACTATTGTATCTCCTGCATAGCACGAGGCGTCGGACAACCCACGTCCAATGCTTCAAAGTACGCCTAATTCGATGTGGCGGTGATTGTATTCTCGGTACCGATCCCGAAGTCCTGTTCTATCTCTTTGCTATCCCGTCTTCTGATCATGCATGCTATATCACATACCTGTTCGCACATCTCCTGTATCTTCTATCCCCCGTATTCCTCTATTTCGTCGTCTCCTAGTTATTCCGTATCCAATAATCGTGCAATATAGATCGTCGCTGTTGAACCTATGTCATCAAAATACATCTCAGACATCGTGATGTGTGCGTACCATCCAGGGAAGACACGGCCAGAAGCGCCGTGGAAAAGACGTCTTGAAGACGGTATTCGCACTGATCGGTGAACGGAACGACAGATGGTGTGGCCCATATCTCCTGTGTGCGATCCGTGAAGAGCCGACCGCCGCGGATGGTGGGACGCAAAGGCAATAGAGCCTGTCGTAGAGAGGAATGGATCTCTGAGCTTGCATCTGCTTGGCTTCGCCAGAACACGGGGAGTACGTGGGGTCCAATAGGAGCAAGAATAGGCCTGACACACGTGGCCGTCTTGCAGTACACCATCGGAGTGCTGTTTAGCATTTGAGGAAGAAATGAAACGGATGTTCCCATGACCGTAGGCCGTCTGTTCACATCTACGTTGTAAGCCGCGGAATGTCCAGCGATGAACACCATAGAATTACCTTACTTGACCGTCATATGGGTTCTCGCTGATTATCTGAATATTCTGAGCGGTTGAGAGGTCAGGGCTCATGGGAGAGGACGAATTTCGAAGCCGCATTCGTCACTCACATCGCCCTCATCAGAGCCCACGAGCCTCGAGGACGAGGAGAGGTAGAAAATAATCACAGATCTCGGAAAAAATCGGGGGCTGATCCGTGTCCTCCAACAGCACTGCTGGAACAAGCACGACCGTGAAACCAGCGTTTGATGCCATATAAACCACATAAATCCCCGAGGCACAGTCAGATGACAAGGGAGATAACGAGTGGGCCCGCCAGCATTCGGCATAGAAAACGATATCGAGGAAGGCGTGCTTCTTGTGAGTTTCCAGTGTCATCATATGATAGTCGTGTGGAACATCACAGCCAAATCCAGCATAGCCGTCGGAAAGGAGCTTTATTAAATCCAACCGCCCTGGCCGGTTCAACGAAGCGAAGAAGGATGAGCAGAGCAAAGGAGCATATGAGAAACAGCTCACCCAGATGAGTCTTCCAAATTTAGCGCTACAGGATGCACACATCTGGCTATCTGCTGAGCAGAGCTGCGCGATGCCCGATGCGCTGATGATAGGTGCCATGCCTCAGGGCTCCGGAAGATGAGCGACGAAGGCAGCAATAACCACAGATGACCCGATTGGTGTAACGCCACAAAGTCGGTAGAAATACATCGCTAAAGAGCTTTCGATAAGATGATATGCCCGCTCTCAGACGCAACAGAAAGTCTTGCAGTTCCACGAGACTTTGCTGTTCAACTGCAGGTTTCCGCTGGTGGTGGCTTCAGCGCTTTGTTCGCGCCACTGAGAACGGACCACGTACTGGTGACTGAACCCAGAAGTACTCCTATTCTAGCTTGGCATGTTGCAGTCAGGAGGGATACGTTGAAGGCGCAGGCACTCACCGCTATCATTGCCAAACCACCGCAGTTCACGTTCTCCATCCTGGACGCCGGAGGTTTTGCTCCCGAGCCACGTGTCTGGGCGTCACTGGTATGGTTGTTCCAAACCAGGTATTTTGTAGTTCAGCACTTTAGCTTTTGACTTCACATACACTCTCCCTGGTGTGAGTACAACTTATCCGGATTGTCTCCTCTTTGCTCACAGTCCGACCCACCCATAACTACTCCGAGGCTTCCGCCGGACAGTATGTCTTTCTACCCCCGTGCAACGGAACTCGTCGACATTTACACCGATTTTCGGCCTTCCGATGTGAGTGGCACGACAGATACTTTGCAGCTGCACATCCTATTGATCCCGATACGTACAGCGAGTCAGACTGAACAGTCAGACACCATTTACCCCGAAGTATGTCAAGGACAATGTGACCCGCTCTTCGGATCCAGCCCTGCTCTATGCAAGCCGCGTACAGGGGCGCCAACTACTCCTGGGTAATCCTCCTCGTGAAAGCCGGGCGAAGAAGGAGAGGGACTTGAAGAAGGCACGGAAGTCATCTTCAAAGGTGGGGGTTGTGGGGGGCAGGGAAGCCAAAACCAAGAGCATCTGGAAGCTCACGACCACCAAGTAAGATGATCTTCGGTTTACCCATGATCTGCGCATATCGATTGTGCCTACTCTGATTATCATGTCCAGGTTCGACGCCTTCCTTCCATTGCATCAACTCTGGCTGGACTACATGAGCGAACTTCTTGGGTTGTCCTGTGCACCGTCATCTCCGGATGTTCCTGTAAATGATAGCGTCATGCCTTCCACCGCAGGCATGCATTCCAAATTGGTGAAAGCTGATATGCACGGTGCCATCCTCACAGGTTCGCCAACATATCAGGTGCAGGATCATTTGTGAACTGAACTGCCGCTTTATCCGATTTAGTGCACCAGAGCAAGAACCCGTGCCTAATCGGTCTCTCTGGTATTGTCCTTCATGAGACCGAAAACTCCTTCAAGATTGTCACAAAAGCGGATAAACTGAAATGTGAGCGGCGCTCTTCTCTGTACGCTGACCGTCCGCTGACGCAGTAGCGTTGGCAACTAGTGATTCCGAAGCCGCATTCGATATTCGTGTTAGCAGTCCCATTGTTTTCAACTATCTCTCAGGAACGAGAAGAAACGGCCGTGGCGTCGTCGAGTACGAGCACGCAAACTCTGGACTCATCCCAGGTCAAGATTGTGCACAACATGCCACGCATTGAGTTTGATCTCCACGGGAATCAGTTCTGCTTCCGCTCTGCTGACCGAGCGAGCCGGAAGTTCAAACACAAGGAGAGTATAGAGCTATAGCCATGTTTTGAACGATTCACAGCCATACTTGACACGAGGTAAGTGAACCATCATCGGCATCTGTAGCGTTCTGCATCCGCTGAGCGCCTCATCTCCAGAGTCAATCCGGTATTGAACCCAACGCGGAGATGACTTGGAGGTGCAAGTCCCCGGATGCTTCCTCACCGTAGCTGCCCAAAACCAGTGTGGGGATATCAAGGGAACAGACGCCGTTCCTCATTATACACTCCGTTGGTTGAAACTCCCAAGTGGCGGACCCGGGAAACATGAAGGATCGCACCTAGCTCAAATCAAGACGATCTGGGAGCTTGCTGCTTGTCCGTCCGTCCTCTGCAATTGGTTGGACTCGAGATCCCGTTTTTGTTTCGGACGTTGTTTGCTGCTCGTTGACTGTTGTCGTCGGATCTCGGACCTGCATTTGCTGTGCGGCATGCGAAAATGGAACATATAACGCCTCCCTGTTTGGAAGGGAGATAGGTGGTGGTATCTATTCGAGGTGTGAATGAAGCTCGACGACAATATCGGCGATAGATCGTCATACCGAAGCTATGCTTGCAAGATATTCCGCAGAGCCTTGAGTGTCTTGTGCGGCGTAGAACTCGAGGATAATCGCGATGGCTTCTGCAGGATACTGCCATTAGTCCGTCAAGCATCCGAATGCAATAACAAAACATACCGCCGAGGGATGACAGTTCCACCTCATTGAATTTGAAATACTCAACAGCATAACGCGCAGACTGAGAAGACAACGGATGTTGAGTCGGTGGTGTTGGCAATGATGCAGAAGGAGCTGGTGAGGCGATTCGTTCAGCGAGAGAAGCAGTTTGTGGATCTTCGGTGAGATGCTGGGCTAGAATATAGCAAGCAGCAGCGACAATGTTCGGAGGATATAGAACGCACAACGGAGTGCGATACCTACAGAAGTATCAGCGTGTTTCAATTAAAGGCGGTCACGGAGGTCGAGACCACTCACGAGTCATTGGCCAACGACCACGCGCACTCTTGGATCTCGAAAACGTCCTCCTGTCCTTCAAACAGTTCCACTAGATCCTTTTGCGGACTCTCTACAACGAAGTCGAAACAAAGTGCTTCCAAGAGCACTTCTTCCGTCAACAGGATCGCTGTTTGCGCTTCCTCAACTTCCTGCAATATCACCGTGTCAACGCTAAAGGGAAACAAAGTGAGAAGTCTAGACACACACCCTGCTATCGTCGGGTATATCCTTCGGGTCAGTCTTGGACACTTTCGAACAGAAAATCTTCGCCACGTCCCGCAATTTCCGCCCACACTCCTCGGTCTTAGTTGCAAGAAAGATGCACGATGCTGCAACGTCCTACGAGTTCCAGAATTGAGTTGAGTGCTTCACCCATGCGGACAAGTAACGCGAACCTGGCGGTGGTAGTCTTCCATAGAATAGCGCATATAGAATCGGTGGAACCAAGTAGCAGCTGTGTACATCGCGCAAGATGGGCTTTGTCATACACCATGTCAGCATACGCAGTGCAGTACGCAAGAGATCTGAGACGAACAGAGCGAGTGAGACCCCGAGACGGAACAAGAACTCAACCCCACGCGCACGGTCATACAACTCTTTCTCCAAAGGTATGTTGGACGTCAATCTGCTTGGTGTATGCTGCAGACTGTGCACTGGGAATATCCATTGTGATTGCGTGCTTCCGGGCATGAGTTTCGTGTCGCAAATAGTTTGCAGGGACAAGGTCAATGGTGGTGGAAGTCAACATATTGTGCGTGGCGCTTTCCTCCAGTTTATCGCTTCTCGGTCGAATGGCGGGCCGGGGGTGTTGAAGGCAGGGGAAGAACAGTAGAAACGGATGATATTCAAGATGCGTAAAATGTGGTAAAGTAGCTATTATATGCGGGAATACTGTGCAAACAGGCGATCGCCTGAGCAAAGCATGAACCCGAACACCGAAGGGCGACGACAGGGGTCTTACGCACAAGATCGGGATGGACGCGGTGGATACCTCAAACATAAGGAGATTCCGGTTTTCCAGAAAGCCACTGACCATCAGTAACCTCTTTGCCAAAGCTAGTTTCCATTACAGAGTCTTCCGATGTGTCAGACCCGCATGACGGAGACTTGTAGCGAATCGCGAGTCGCGGCGTTGAAGAGTATGTGGTCTCTTCTTTCGTGCCGTGCTCTTGCCACAACCTGACCAGCCCTCTGACGTGCCCGCGCGGAACAGATTCGTCGAGAAGTCTTGGTCTGTCCTTCATGGGTTCTGGTTGAGGAGACAGACGAGCCAAGATGATAGTACGGTCGCTTCCGGCTTCAGAAATCGGATTTGACCCTGGTAGCCATTGATATCAGGTTGCCGCGATTATGCCGCAGCGGAGGAAACGACTCACGATGACTGCTGACGGTGAAGTCAGATTCTGACTGCGGCGGGAGAGGAAATTTCACTGTAGAAGGGAGTGGTACTGAGACTGTGTCCTTGAACAAGAGTTCGTCGACCGCTTCTGGGACCTACAATTTAATGGGCAAGAATCATGTAAGCTTGATATCCTTGTCAGGTAGTTTGATAGGTTGTAGAAGAGAAAGGGCTTTGGCCGCCTTCTGCTGCCACTCGTGCGACACTCCAAAGTCGGAAAGTGTGCAGGTATGCTCTACTTTGGTGGGAGGGCAGCGTTCACTGACCTGAGGAGTATGCCATGCGCCGGGGAGGTCCATAGCTGACGACACCCAGAATATGACGCTTTGCATGACTGTTGGGTCTGAATCGCTGTCCAAGAATACACTCCATGCACGAGACCATCCTGATTGCACCAGCATGAATTATCTGGCTCTTGAATATCGCGGGAGGAACACACACCTTCACTGAACGCACCAAACACCCAACATTGCCAGTTTGTTAAGATGAAAAAGCGGGCATCCGCGAGTCGACATGTGTCCCAGATCTGAACAGGTCACGGTTAGCCAACTCTCCATTGTGGGAGTCATAAGGAACTCCGACCTTTGCCCAAACACGGCCAGTAGATTGGTGGTATGGCTCGCCGCCTTCAACGGTGGTGACCCATTTGAGCTGAGATTCAAGATGAGAATACGTCCCTTTCAAAGTGATCAGAAAATGAATTCACCTCTACTGTCTGCGACATCGATTTCATATCTCGGGGTGTCAGAATCCACGACGGCTGTGCTATCACAACGAGAGGGCCACCACGGGTACCAAGTCCAGTGACCTGCTCCGTCGTGGTGTTTGCGTAGGTCATGTAACGGAATATCTTTCTATCCGCGTCGATACTGCCATGGATAAACTCCCAATGTTTGAGTTCCGGATAAAGCACTCCAAGAATCTCGCGAACAGTCTCCAAGGGACCATTTTTCACGAGGTGAATGATGCTGTTGCGTCGTGATCAGCTAGAGCACAGGTGACACATGTAGTTTAAACACTTACTGATGTATGTCGGTGATCTTGGCTGGCGCGCCGCTAATTCCAGCAATTCCGCTGAAGTATTCAGGATTGGGAATCGTCAACTTCGCCCCTGAGGTGTTTACCGTCCTTGATTTTGAATCACCAGCCTTACTCGCTTCAGGATAGCGTGGTCCAACTACATGTTCCATGCGAGTGTTAGGTATATACTCATCGCAGTCTGTGAAGCTATTAAGTTTCAAGGCTACCAACAAAGAATTCATAAAGTCAACCCACATTGGTGAACAAGATCAGCAAAATCCGATCGGTGAATCGATGCCATTGTCTTCAGCGTTCTGAGCCGTGATGGTTTCACTGCATTCCGAGGGGAAATGTAAGAAGTTAGTCACTGTGGGTAGAAGAAGCCAAAGCACGTACCGGACAAAGAGTTCGCGTGACTTTTATGTCCTGCAGGAGGCGGGGCGGGGTATACGCTGCCAAACTTGATGACCGGAAGAAATGCTTTTGAGAGGTAGAAGCGTAGATTATCTGTCCCGTCCGGCAGCGACAGTGGTACAAGTTGGCGGATGCTATCTCCAAGAATGTTGGCCAAGGAATTCATAGTGATTAAAAGGCGTGCAGTAGGATAGAGGAAGTGTTGAGAGGCAATACGGGAGTGTCAAATTGTGGGTCCCCATGGTCAAAGATCTGAGCATAATATACCACCGCATACGATATGACGACAAGTAAGTACGCGAGTCAGTCTTGTTCTTGAGGATACAAGGATATTTCTTTCGCGCGATAGCCATTACAAGGCAAAGGAGAGAAGGAAGGTCATCGTGCTTGTATTTGAACTTCAAGACACGCCAAAAGCGGACTGTGTCGTGACCGTGACGCAGCGCGCTGTTATCCTGTCACATTGTCACATTGGCGTCACACGGGGGGAGGAGAGAAAAGGTTATGCTGTGGCCACAGCAAAGGAAATCATATGGGTACAGTACGGTAGAGTATGTATAATGTTACAATGAAGTGCATATGTGGTACATGGAGCATATGGTATGAGAGAGATGGAACGTCGAGGATACATGTTGCTATATAGATACAATAAACTATGGTGATAATACGCGTTCGATTAGATATACGGCGCGCTGCGCGATACGATAATAAAGTAAGCATCCAAAGCTATAATGCACGAACCGTCCGAGAGCCAGAAGACAGAGAAAAAGTCCTCCAAAGCTCCAGATATAAGGAGGGAGGGAGGGAGATAGCGTCAAAACGCCACCAGATTACACGCCAATCATACCCTCCGCGCCGCGCATTACGCAGTCGGCACACCGGGTCTCACTAATCCGGATGGGATTCCGCTGGGGAGCGACCATGAGTCTGACGCATTGTGATGATTTGCAGCCTAAAGTCAAATTCCACAGATTAGCTTCACGGTCTATGGCACTAGAGAGATGAGATGGGACGCACCAGCGGCATGGCAGTGTCTACTGCTGAAGAGGCAATTCGGACGTAAGCAGTCCTGAAGACGGGTGGACATTGCGATAAAGTGGCCGCAAGTGGTGTGGTAGCGTCCGTCGATGACCTATCAGTCATAGTGAGTAAATAAGACGTGAGTGTACGAGGATGAGCGTCGATCGCTCACATTTTGACACATATTGCCTTAACAGAGTAGAACGGTGAGTATGATAGAGTCTTGAGGGGAAAAGGTCGTATCGAGTTTGCTGCATCCAACTTCCGACCCCACACTGGTTTTATTGGCAGAGGAACGCGCATCAATGAGCAAAAGACGAGGCATAACAGGTGCAACACTAGTCGGGCGGCATGTCGACCTCATTCACCGGGCTGGGCCTGTACAGCGAGGCTTGGAGCCCCTCACAACTTCCATATGTAAGTAATTGAAACTCCAGATTGCAAGGCATATTGGCATACCTGGCGTAACCATTTCAAAGCGAGGGCAACCCAATCAAATCAGGTCCTTTTTCCCGGATGTCGGCTTGAATCGTGGTGATCAGTACCACAATGCGGGAATACATAAGAAGTTCGATGATTGTGAAAGCATCAATCTTTGCCAGACTGGGAGAGAGTAAGGCTTGCTTTTCGAAAAATTATTCCAAGCGCGCGCTATTATCAGAGCAAAATCGATTAAAATGCCAGCTTTGGCGGTGGGGAACAGGCATGAGGTTGAAAGCGTGGTTGACGCGTGTTGGGACGAGCCCCTTTGAGAGTCGGCACTGTCGGGATTACTTTGGGACCCTTTCGACCCTATGACATACCGAAACAAGGGCAGCATGGTCAGATTGACACTCAGATGCGAGAGAGCAGCAAACCTCTTACTTTACTGGTAACTCACACATGATCCTTCCGCGCAATGAGGACCTTATTGCAGAACTTCGAAGCCACTTGTTGTTCGCAGTTCCCATCTGGGACGAACCATTTCACGATCCAGGTCGTGAAAGGGGCTGGCCTTAAAGCCACCGTGCTCGTATACGCCACATTTGAATGAATGCTTCACAACCAACGGTCTGAGGATCGAACAGTGGTGATGATGATGCATTGATTATTGAACAGGCAGCCGCGGCCACATGGTTACGCGGGCACCTGCAGTGTAATATACGATGGTATGAAGTGGAGGTGATAAGAACACCGGGGGAAGTATCATGTAGCGATCATCATGCTCCACGCGCACGGATCTCTTGAACCAGTTTCACCTTCTTCCTCACCTAGAGACCACCAAGCGTCAACGCCATTTACCAAGGGACTCTATTAAGCTTTCACGTACCTCATGCGCGAACCTTCTCCGCCACCGCTCACTCACCAACCGTCTCCTTTTGGCGCCCTTCTTCTCATGACGTTCCGTTAGACGCAACTCGTACACGAACGCGTTCGCTGCGAGGGTCTTCTGCAGTGCTTTGAATGCTGAGTTGAAGTCTCGCTGGACGTCAAAACTTCGGCCTGGAACGCAACTGCGTAAACAAAAGCGGCAACGATTCTAGGAGAACGCCGCTACGTACCGGAATATGTATGGTTGGGACGTGGAAGAGACTTGATGTTGTGCTCCCAATTATTCCAGACTTTGGCAGGACTGTCGGAAAGACCAGTATAAGGCTTGACTGTGCCATCCGCAGCTACGGTTTGGAGTTTCGCTGCAGAGTCTTTGGCAACACCCGCCAGAAACATGGCGTAGAGGGATTGGTGTCCTTGCATACGGGTCCTCTCCGCCTGCTGGGGTGGTTTCGGCGGTGTCGGTGGCCAATAGCCGGCAATTGGCTTGTGCGAGCCATTAGTTACCGTCCTCACCGTCGCACACAGAGAAGACGGGACAGAGCGTGCAAGTCGGGGCAGCATGGCGGTGTTTGGTCTCTACTCATCACTCTCCAGGTCTTCGCCACCAACACTCGTGTCACGGGTCACACACGCACGTGGTATGTGACGGATCGCCGGAACTGGCGACCTGATCTGAGATCTGGTTTCTGTCTCGCTCTCCTCTTCGTAGACCACTCTCAGACAGCAGACCATGTCCTCCGATGTTCTCCTAGAAGAGTTCGAGGTACTGCTCTCGTATACAATCTGCAGATTGCTGTATCGTTCTCATGAATCCGCAGGTACTCGAGTCGATCTACCCGACGGAGCTCTCCAGTTCGTCGCATACGCCCTCACTTCACGTTCGACCATGAAATGCTGAGCTGCGCAAAGAATTGTCTGAAAAGGAGATACGCATAGACGTGGAGCCGGAGGAGCCAGCAGAGGATCTTGAACCCCGTCCGTCCACCCTTGAATAATTGCACCCTGCACTTGTTGATCTAATGCACGCTCCGTTCCCCTTTCACATCCACGCAGTCCTGCTCGCACTTAATGTGGTATATCCGGACGAGTACCCCGACGTGCTCCCTGAGCTGTCATTGGAAGCCACGGAAGGAGAACTCACCGATGAGGAGATGGCAGGTCTCTTGAAAGGAATGAAGACGGTGGTGCGTGAAGTCTGTTCTGATAATCCCGTTCATCAGATCTAAGCTTTTCGTTCGGGCATGATCGCACACCAGGGCGAGGAAAACATGGGTATGGCCATGACGTTCACCCTCGTATCTCATCTACGAGAGGAATTGTCCGCGTTGGTACGTAAGCGAGAAGAGCAGCGCAAACACGAGGAATCGGAGAAGGAGAGATTGGCCATTGAGGTATGCTCTGTTTCTTTCATCCCCACTCGCACAGTCCATACCCATCATGAAGTAATTTCCGCCACTGTTTTTGTTTTAATCTCACTTGTCAAACGTCTAGGCGGAGGAAGCACGAACTCGGGGAACACCCGTCACTCTGGAGAGTTTCAAGGCATGGAAAGCCAAGTTCGACAAGGAGATGGCACGAAGACGCGAGCGTGAAGAGGACGAAAAACTCAAGGGTCTGACGCCGAAAGAACGCGACGAGGTCAAAAAATTGGCAACTCGATTATCAGGTGCGTTTTTTTCCGACTCAGGTAACGCCACATATCATCAGCTGAAAGCGATTGTGCAGGTCGGCAGCTATTCGAGCGTAACAAGGACCTGGCGACCTCAGATGATAGTCTTTTGGAGGAAGATACAGTCTCAGTTGATATCAGTCAATACGACCGCGACGCCGCACATGACGACGATGAGGACGACGATAAAGTCACATTCAGCGATAGTGATTGAGAAGGTTAACGCGTAGCACAAATACATGTATTGTAGATCTCTATACCTCTATGTAGCCCGATGAGCATCTATACAACTGGAAGAGACGCCATGAGCATGAGTTACAATCCAGCTAGCAGACCGTCTTGTCCTTCCACGCCAACGACATGTCCACCACCTTCTACTTTCACGTATCCAATATCATCCCGTCCTTCCTCCTTCGTAAACCCATCAGCCTCTCTAAGAGATTTCATGCGTCTCGTGTCCGCAACCACATTCCCCACAAGTTTCATCCACTCCAGCACGGGTTTCGTGATCCATCTCTTGGCACTAAATCGTGAAGCTTGCTCAAACCAACCCAGATGCCCCCCACCCTCCGTGACACTGAACACGACCCACGGACTTAAAGCCGCATTACCCGTATCGACAGGCAACATCGGTACTAGCGGATCATCTGCCGCGTTTATTGCAAGCAGTGGGACGCGAATCTTGGGTAGGAGATCATGGCCGGACGCCCAGACGTAGTAGTCACGCCCAGAAGGGAAGGGGAACGGCGGTGAAGGGCCACCACAAAGGCGGGTCATAGTGTCGTCGAATGTGGTCAGCAATGGTCGGTTCATGGTTGCGACTGCAGCCATCGCCTGTGTCATGGGTGCGTCAGGGAATTTCGAGAGAGAATTGAGGTGTCGTTTCATGAGGGTGACGAGGTTTTGGCCCAAGCTCCGAGAGTAGACAGTCCGTCGGAAGAATGTGCTCTCGAGACTGTGATTGGGGAAGGCGATCGGTGAACGGTTTCGCGAGGACAATGATGCACGAGGTCGGAGAGTGACTCACGCGTCGATGTTAGCGGGGAAATTCCAGGGCTACACAACGAGTACGGCAGCGCGACCCGACAGTGAGTGAGTGGAGACCACGCGAATCAATAAATTTTTCTTTGAATGCTCACCGATCCTAACACGCATCCAGCGTTCAGTCGACTCTGGTCGCCTTCTTCTGCCAAGTATCGGACAAGCACGTTCGCTCCAAGGGAAAAGCCAACGCCTAGCAGGGGGGCCCCGGGGTATGTGGCAGAGATATACATCAAGGCTGTTCGGATGTCATCTGTGGTACCTCCAGAGTAGAGTCGAGGACTGGTCAGGGGTACGCCGGCACCTATAGCATTAAGGAATAAGTTTCAATCGAGGAAATGAAAGTTTTCAGGTTGGATCGGGGGAAATGCTTGGTTCAGGTATGAACACCATGCTCAGCGAGGTCCGCGCCTCGTGGACGAGTTGGGACAAAAGTGGGAAGGGCACCCTGAATGCCGAACATGCTGAAAACGCCACTCGTTTCATCGAAACGGGGCCGCTAGAGTCGGGACCAGCCTTCCCGTGTCGATGGAGATACTGCATCGGTAACGAACCGATGACCTGCGGTATTACCTCAGATTTCAGATGCAGCGACATGCACGAGGCATATCTGTCTGCACCGATCTCATAACTCGGTATGATAACAGACATCCGCTGGTCCCGATAGGGCCGGAGAATATTGCTAGAGAGAGATTGGGTGCAGGATGTAGCAGATGACTTACAACCACGGAAGTTGACGACGACGGCGCGGTATCCTAAGCCGCCTTGGACCACTGGTGTACATGCTGGGGCAAGGATAGCTCGGACATACGACTCATGAGATCCTATGAACAATAAATGACGGATTAATCACCCGGGCCCACAATACGACCTAAAACCAAAAACCAAACCTCCTGTTAGACCGTGCAGCACAACGACGACGGGTGTATCGGCCGGTAGCTCTGAGGGGTCGGCTGGACCAGTAAAGTCGAGCCCTCTGCGTGCAAGAAATCATTAGAAAGAACGTGCGGGTTGTATTTGCCTGATGCGGGTTCACTTACAGAGTGCCACCATCAACGGTCCGCAACAACGTCCTGCACTGAAGGTTAGTCTCCACTGCGCCGGGAAGCTGCGAGGAGCATTACCGATCATATTCAACCTTGTCTATGTTTGAGAAATCGCCAATAGCGGAATAGAACGTCTGCAGATGGCCGCTAGAAAAGCAAGTATGTGCGTCATGAGCATGAGGATGTCGATGACGTAGAGAGCTCACGCACCTACTCAACCACCATGCTGGTCTAAAACGCGTGAACAAAGAGGGACATTGCGATGCGACCAGCGCTGACAGAGTGGGGGTTTCGCCGTGTGTTGAGCTGTGTTCTTTGCGGATACGAATGGCAGCGGGAGACTGTGCAAAGTGAAGACGGGGAGTGTGGGCCATGGCGACGAATAAGCTAAGTAGTGCACCCATGTATCCTGTTATTGAACACCCAGGACGTGCTCTATGTGGGAGAAATGAGAAGAAGAGACTAGTACTGTTCCCATTGCAAGATGTTCGGCGTTCGCAGTCAAGCCGTGACATCCCAACTTTTTGGTCGGCCCCGGCAATCGGAGGCAGCCGGTCACTAACGCGTCTGTCACGTGGTCTCAACGCGAGAGGGTTCAGAGGCGCCCGGGACATGAACCTGCCACCAACCTGAAACAGTCAAGTCCTCCTGCTCTCCGACAAAACACACTCCTCCTCACCGTCTCGACCGGTCGAATGCGACATTATCTCGCTCATTTGCGATCAACATGGCCTCCGATGAACCACACGATTCCCGACCCGCCTCCACACCATCCACACCCAGTTCACCCATGTCCGACGATGCGGTAAACACAACCAATGCTAGGATCTACTTCGGTCCTGTGCGGTCCCCGGAGAAGAAACTCGCGCAGGATCCCCTTAGTAAACGGCACACACCTCTCCGTAGATCGACGCGATTGTCCATGGCTCCACGGCAGGCCTCTGCCGGCCCTGCTGCAGCCCCGAACCTCACCCTCAACACGGCAGAGAACGGGCCATTAAACGGAGACCAGGCTCAGGATCGGGTATCGGAGGAGGCATTTCTTGAAGGTGCGTCGCCTTTCATTATACAACATGCTGGTGCATACTCATACTACGAATATGGCTTCGTGTTCGCAGAGCCCTCATCAGCGTTGGCTACTAAGATTTTGCACGCATGGGACAACCCTTCACCCCCTCCCAGTCCTACTCTACCCCCTCGGATATCTGAGAGCATCATGGATTTGGACCCACTTACCACTGATTTGCCAGACGGCCCGTTTGAAGCTGAAGGCTCAGAATCAGCTGTATCCGCAATGCTGGATCCTCAATTAGATCCTGCTCCCTTCCCCCCGTCTAACGATCAGGAATTGGCTAGTCCTCAGCCTGATCTCATCTCCTTTGACCCAACACCCTCACCAACCGGCACGCCCCGTCCACAAGTGGCCGTTCTTGATCCCGCGCCTGCCTTGGAGGACTCTGGGGAACCGCGTTCTGACGGTCAAGAAAGCTCAGCTACCGTTGATGATCTCCTCACTATCTCCCCGCAGAAACCACCTTCACCTTCACCGACTCCTTCGATTCCGGACAACCGGGAAGCTCAGCAACTCAGTGATACCCCACAACCTACCACCTCTATAGAAGTCTTAGATGCGGATGCGAAGACTACTGAGAACAGTACACCTAGTTACCCTGTAGCTGCACCCGTAATCAACTTCACACCTGCGATAGAACTGGAAGGTTCTACAACTCCTCTTCGGCGCTCCTCTCGTCCAAGGCGGAGCGTCTCGCCTTTTGTCACTCCTCTGGTGGAACGTTCCCCTGCTGCAGTACTGCAGGAGCCCCCTACGTTAGCCGCCTCACCCTCCGAGCCTCTTTTGCGCAGTCCTCGTATTGGACCGGCTCGGCGGAAAAGTACGAAGGGTAAAGAAAGAGAGTCACCACTCCCTGCCGCCGCAACTAGTGATGTTCCTGTCCACCAAGTTCTGCCGGAAGTACCGCAGGCTTCGGCTAGTGAGACCTCCGAAGAGGCAGCCGCAGAATCCTTCCAACGTCTCAAATCTCTCTCACCAACTTCTTCGGGAGTTTTGGATCAATTGCTTCCAAGTATTCACGGTCAATCGCTGCAGGACCCTCAGAACAATCCGTTCATCCCGCAACCTATCTTTAGTCTCCCACCACTATCTTCACCGCGACCCATGTCCCCGCAGCGGGCAGCGCCTCCGCAAGAACCTCCACGTACCCCTGCCAGACGAGTACCTATCGCGCAGGCCGCCAAAGAGGGCTCTCTCCCGTCTCATTCCGCGCAACAGTTCTTGTCTCCTCGTAAACCTGATCTTAACGCTGGTATGGAAGCGTTCGGTACTCCTGCGTTCAGGCGAGTGGCCTTGGACGATCCTACTCGCAGTCCGGCCAAACGTATTCCTATCTCCGAGGCCTTATTGTCAGCTTCAAAGCCGAAACAACCTTCACTTCATTCCGGCCTCATACCTCCGAAAGTTCCCTTCGTCGCCAGGAGCAAGTCTGAGGAACCCCAGCCGTTCGTGGTACCAAAGAAAGGTAGAAGTAACTCCGTGGAGCCTTCTCCCTCTGTCGCAACGTCCAAGGATGGGTTCAGTCGGCGGTTACCTCCGTCTGCAACCGCAACACCCACAAAGCCTAGCGCATTGCCGTATCCCATTGCCCGCACACCCAGTCGTGTGACGTCGACGATCCTCGAAGTTGATGAAACAGAGCCTCAAACTGCTCGACCGTTGGCATCCTCAATAGTACAGAGTAGTTCTAGCTTGAGGCAACCGCCTGCCAGAGTCGAGAGCAGGATCCCGCGGATTGGAGCAAAACCGTATGCGAGACCTACGATTAAGCCACCGAGTGGTCGTTCTGGTGTGACAACGCAACCGCCTGCTTCCGGTTCGCGTGGACCGGAACAACCTGAACACACCGTAACTCAGGTATGTAACTTATGATTTTACTAGTGTAGCACATTTACAATGTGACATCAGCCTCGTGTAGCCCGCAGAGCAACCGGGAAACCGTCGTCGACGTTCACCGCGCAAGCCGCTGTTCCAACTGCGCCGAAGTCACAAGCCCTACATGTGTCTTCCTCAGCTGTGTCAAGCACGTCCACCGCTACGGTCCTCAAGCGCAAACGCGAAGAAGAGACCAAGGTCACTCCTACGGGCAAACCTCCTGTTATGGTCATTCGAAAAGTCGTCTCTGGAAGTAAGCCTGCGTCGTCTTCCAGATTGACTGGGGATGCTGCTGGTCAGAGTCCTGCGAAGCCTATGGGTGCGATACCTACGCAGGGTAAGATCCAGATGCGGAAAGTCGTCAGCGTAAAGCAACCGACAGTGGCCGTGTCGCCCACACCATCGCCAGAAGATAACACCCCGGTAGCGGAGTCGAGCACGCTTGTCTCGAGTATTCCATCAGACGCCAACCACCCACCAGATGCCACCACCAGCGAAACTCATGATATGCAGGTAGTCGAGTCGGTTACTTCACCTGTACTAGGAGGTCCCTCAGTACAAGGTTCACCTGACAAAGAGACAGAGCAGCCTGTCGAAACCCCCATTCTTGCAGACGACGGGAGCCTCAACACAAACACCCGACGCACCACCCGCGCGCGTAAGTCACAAACCGACGTCTTCGGCACGGTTGCACCACCCTCTGCCATCGCCAAACCTTCCCGCCGAGCACGCACACCTGCAGGCCCAGACTTTGGTGCGTTCGCAGGAATGAGCGCCCTAGCTCTCAAATCACTCACCGCGTCCAACACGATACGGAACCAACACCAGGTGGCGGAGATTCACAGAGAGGTGGTGAAGATGGATATCAAGAGGCCGGATAGTCCGACGACGAAGGTGAAGACGGTTTTGGAGAGGCAGAAGGAGGATAGGGTGAAGGATCGGCAGAGGAGGGCAGAGAGAAGGGCGCTGAGGGCTAGTGGGGAGTTGGATGGGGAGGGAATGGAGGGTGGGTCGAGTGATTTGGAGGATGAGGAGTCGATGATGATGGATGGTGGAGAGGTACCGTTGAAGCATCCTAGGGCTCCTGGAGATGAGGAGGACTACGAGACGCCGCCGAGGCCGGAACGACCGATGAAGAGAGGGAGGTTTGATGATGGGAGCGGGGAGGTGGACCCGCCGGAACGGGGGAACGACAAACGGGTCAAGTGGAATCGGGGGTTGTGTACGACGGTGTATCTTGACGATTCACCTCCCAAGACGACAAAATGGTCCCGACAAGAAACGACCACGAGGGGATGTTTGACTCCAGCTGCAAAGGTAAGTTCACAACAACAAAAACCAGTAATGCTACCGAAATTCGTTTTTCTGTATGTTTGTGATTCACGAGAAAAACTGATTCATATCGACCCCTCTCATGCAGACCCTCCGCCTCGATACGATGGGAAACGTCCTCAACGCCACCGTGCCTCTTGCCGATCTAGTCCAAGAGAACATCATCGTGAAGAAGTTCGTGTACTTGGACGACCCAGAACCGGACCCGCCACCTCCAGATCCTGCCGTCAAAGCTACTCGGAGCAAGTCCAAGAAAGCGAAGAGCTAATGCAATTTATCTGTGCTCTGTGCTCATGTCGTGTTGTTCCTTGGACGAGATCGATGGGCTCGATGTTCTATATCGGTCTGCTTCATGTAGTTTTTTCGTGTTTCTGACCGTTGCTTTCCTTCTTCCAGTACTACCCCTCTTTCCCGGCACTGCCTTTTGTCGTACATCTAATTCTCGCACATGTGATCGTTTTCTTGTATGAATGTAATCCACACCCTCGAGGCATGCCCACTTGCAGAGTTATGATCCAGAACGTGAAGCAGGGACATTCCGTGCAACGCTTTCGGATGGTAGAAACTGTTTGGATAAGATACGATGTCCCTTCCCGCGAAATGGGTAATGATACTGTATCGTCATGTAATCGTACACGGCGTAGATTGTAGGTAGTTTACAACTGCGTCCACAACCGGGCAGCGTTATCGTTTATGCTTTGCAAGTTATATGCAACCGTGAAGAAATCACACCTTGGGTTCTCGGTAGTTGATCGTCGCGGATGCTTGGTTCACAGGCATGACGAAGACTTCCGCGACGTTGACGTGCGGGGGACGCGAAGCGACCCAGACAATCTCTTCAGCGATGTCTTGTGCAACGACTAAAAGTGGAGAGCGTCGTTCAGGGTGAGGATGCGCGTAGGGAAGCTGGTGCTTACGTGGTTGGAGGCCGTCGTAGACCTTGTCTGCGGCGCTCTTGTCTCCCCTGAAGCGTACGATGGAGAACTCGGTCTCAACCATACCTAACGTATTTTGGTTAGCCAACGGTCATCTGCTGTAGAATATGAAGCACGCACCGGGTTGTACCTCAGACACCCTGATCTTGGTGTTCACGAGCTCTCTGATCAAGGATCCAGTGAAAGACCTGACCGCGTGCTTCGTCGCGCAGTAAATTCCTCCTCCGGCGTAAGCTTCGCGACCGGCTACTGAACCAAGGTTGATGACATGACCGGAGTTCTTAGCCTTGAAATCTGTACACACAGGATGTTCAATGCCAACTAGAAGGTAGTGTATAGTCCAGAACTCACGTTTGACGAGGAGTTGAGTGACGGAGATGAGGCCAAAGACGTTGGTGGCAAACATGGCCTCGATATCTGACTCTGCGATGTCACCGATCTTCTCCACGCCTAACACAAAGCCGGCATTGTTGACTTGATACGCACATATTCAAATCAGATACATGTATTTTCACACAACACACAGACTTACCCAGGATATCGACTTGCTTGAGATCTTCCGGGAATTGGTCAAACAAGGTCGCAACTTGGTTTTTGTTGGACACGTCCAACTGCACAACGGCAAACTTGCCACCCTGGTTAGAGCCTCCCTCCTTGTGAGCAGTGGCACATTGCTCCGCGACCGCTTTGAGACTGTCAAGCCTTCTAGCAGCGAGGATAACATTGGATCCAGCCTAAGACGGAGATAGCTTGTCAACACAGAACCGATCAATATACGCATTTGATTACGCACCCTTGCAAACAAAACAGCAGTCGCCTTGCGCGAAATAATCCCCTTCAACATACACCTTGCCCAGAGAACAAATGGCCTAGACTCACCGCTCCGATACCGGCACTGGCACCCGTTACAAGGACGGTCTTTCCCGCCAAACGAGATGTATTGAACACGCCGGCCATGGTGATCGTTCTGATGGAGATAAAGCTTGGTCGTGGAGGGGGTTGAAAACGGGCACGAAGGAGGGTCGCCTGAAAGAACCTGGGAGGAGGCACTGTTTTATACGGGAGAGGAGGAATGCTATCTGATCAGTTCCCACTAAGGTCATGCAGCGAATGTTGCAATTATGAGCCTACTTCGTTGGTGCAATTTTTGGAACCCGCGTGTGTGCGTGGGTCAATGTTTAACAGTCAACGCATCGAGTGTCACGACGACAAGACTCTTGCTTTTACTTTCTCAAAAGCAAGCAAGAGGACGGAGGGTAAGAGGTGGGCATCGCAAGCGGAGGTTACAGCGACGGACAACCGAGATCCGTGGCGGCAATCCGAAATAGACTTCAATGGCAAACCTTTCTCATCACCACGACCTCTGGATTTCTCTGCTATCATGGCTGCGCGACAAGCATGGCATGAAAACCGATATAGATAGTCTCGCTGTTGAGTGTCGAGATGCGCCAGGTATGTGCAAAATGAACGACAAGAATTCTGCACTGGATTAATTTTCAGTAGGTGCTGGAAAGGGACTTTTTGCATTGAAAGACTGTTCTGTGAGGTTCCCAATGGCCTCCGAGTGTCTTGTTGCTGATGGGACGCGGACCAGCCATCTTCAGCATTGTTCACCGTTCCTGCTCGTGCACTGATCAACGTCAAGACGATTGGGTCACTATACCCGCCTGGTCCGGAGGGGCATGAACTATCACCGGTGCAGATGATATCGCTGCACTTATTTCTTCACAAACCTCAAGAGGGTGGTATATCCAACGACCCACTTTTTGGACCTTACCTTTCAACACTACCTCGTGACTTCTCAGGTCACCCATGTACGTGGAGCGTAAATGAGAGGTTACTGAAGAATGATGGAGGACTTGAAAGGTCTCTGTTGCAGTCTCTTCCTCCGTGTGTTAGGAGATCGCTACAGCAACTTGTGTCCAGGCTTTGGGCTGATTGGGAAACAGTCCGCAGTTATCTTGTCAGTATACCCTGTGCATAACCCACAAGACTGGCCATTGACTTGACATGGCACATAGCGTCTCAAGCAAGAGATAATCCAGAACTTGAAGACATCACGACGGACGAGTGCTGAATCCCTTTTCTCTGAAAGTCCAGATAACAGTCTTGTTCAGGACTTTCTTTGGGCATGGCTGAATGGTTCGTTGTTTAATGCCAGTCAACCCCTACCCAGTTCGTTCACGCCGCCTGACAGTCAACACTCGATGTATTCACTACCGGCTAGACTCTTCAATATCTTCCCCCAAGAACATGACACTATGCCCTATTCTCGACTTTGCCAACCACACACCATCGCACTCGGACATCATCCCTCAACTTCGTGCCTCCCATTCACATGCTCTCGGCGGTGACTACGTCTTCAAGTCTAATTCTGCACGCACTCTCCGCAAGAACTCTGAAGTCTTCCTTCGATACGGTGGACATGCGAACCGCACACTCTTTATCGAGTACGGCTTCGTAAATCTGTGGGAAGAAGGCAGTGTAGAACGGGGGGAGGTAAGCGGAGAGGTCGACGTGCAGGATCTCGTGGAAGCTCTGTTCGAGAATGGGCCTGGATTTATTGCGAAGGTCGTCAAACAGATTCTCGAGGATGAGGGATATTGGGGGTACGTCAGTTACGTTCCAGCTCTCGCGCCACCTTTTTCACTTCAGGAGTTTCTTCCTTCAGAGATTGGACGATTCACTCTTCGCCAGCACCTGCGCACCCGTCGTATCGTCTCATCACAGCCCTGCGCCTATACCATCACCTTAAACAGAACATGGCCACACATCTGTCCGACCCGGTGCCCATCGTCGATGAATGGAGAAAAGCTACTCTGGGCGAAACCGAGAGGATCTCTGACCAGAACGAGGAATGTTGGAGGAACAGTGTCGCAGACATCTGCGAGTCCGTCATTCAGAGAGCGGTGGATGGAACCCAGGCTGTGAAGCTTCTGCAGAATCCACACGAAGACAGGATACCGGACTGGTCGCAATGGATGCAGAGCATTCTGTTGCTGTGGCAGGAAGAGCTGGAGGTTTCACGGCGCGTGCTCTATAGTATCAGGTCTGGGGAAGAGTTCTGACTGTCTACGTTTGTAAGTAATAAACAACTCTGAACAGAGTGCGCGCACCATTGAAGGGATTGATTTTGTCACTGGTGTTCTTCACTCCTGGACATGCTTTCCATTCCATGCTCATTCTATGACAGATTAATCATAGTCAGGAAGTTATTGGAAAGGACGATTTGCTGCAATCCAAAGATGCGGGCTCCAAGTCAACCGCCGCAACTGTCTCAACATCCGCATGATTATACCATCGTATCATATTTTATATGCTATGTTGTTTTGTATCATTGTACTTCGGCACTCGTTCAAAAGGAAGATTTCCCATCGACAGAATGACCACTCAATCAGCGTCACCAATCCCGATGCACGGTGATAACCAATCATCACTACTAGCACTTGTAGGTTCTTTGCTGTTCAAAAACTGTGATTCGGTGTGATTAGGTTATGCATGCAAAAATGAGATTGTCCATACCCAAGACGCAAGGACACCAGAAATTTCATCAGCAGTCTCTCCTAGAAGACTGCTAGGCTGAATTTGAAAGGTGAAGGAGCCAGATACCCTGTAAGTGGCACCTTCATTATTTTCATTGCGAAGGAGCTCAATGAAAATGTATTCGAAGCCATTCGACAAGACCCCGCGGATGTATCCATCCCTGTGGGTACATCTTAGCATAGTCATAAGAAGAACTCAACACACGCACCCGGACGCATGAAGGCTTGAGACGATATATGGCGTGCAATCACGTAGTTGAGAATTTCCAGAATCAACAAGAAACATTCGCACTTTCGACTCTAATTTGTCTCCGGTATGAGGCGATGACCCAGATCGGATGCACTCTGAAAAAAAAGAAATAGGGAACGAGAAATAGGGAACGAGAAACATATAGGTATTACAGACTGCGCACTTGCGTTTTCTGTCCCACGAGCGATGTACGCAGTGTATTCCTGGCATTCAAGCGAGGCGGTGATAAATGAGTTGGGTTCAGCAGGTGCTGCTGCCGTCGGAATAATGTGACTTGTGCCGGGGGCAACGACTACGGGTAGATGAGGAGGTTGCATCACACTCGCACGCCAGAGGAACGCTTCAAACAATGTGCGTCCACGGCTCGGATTCTAGCTCAGAAGTAGAGTCAGATAACGACGCAAATGAATGAGCTCTGCTCAGGATGAAGTGAAGACTCGCCGTGCTTCGTTCCATAAGGGTGGTTAACATCTCTAAATGTTTGTGAAAACCGGAAGACGACAAAGTATGGCTTGCAGCAAGTAGGGTTGCTGCTCGAGAACGCAGCTTCCAATCATGTTTGAGTTCCAGGTTGGGGCCAGCTCGTATCTTCATGTCAGCCAGGGAATCGACCGTGAGGATATCTGTCTGGATTGAAATCAGCGCGACTCAAGTTGGAGTATGACAGACATACCTGACTGTGGCGCTTTAGCGATTGAACCTCCTTGTCAATTCCAGTCATGATTGACTGCAAGTAGGATCTTAATTCTAGGAGCGCAACGGGTCGTTTGTTCGATGATCGTGATCCAGAGCAGGCGGAGTCGTCTTCCGGCGAATCGGATGTGGGCATCCTTGGGGTTCCAAAAAACCGCTCACCAGCCATGAGGCGTGTGTGAACGTCATCAATATCGACGGAACTTGAGAGGATGTCGTCGAAGGTGAACTTGAGCTTGAAGTCCATTGAGGGAGGTTTGAACCTGTAACCGGAAAAGAGGATTGCATTGACTTGAATGGATTGGTACCAGTACTAGTACCCCTGTCGATGCGAGTTCTGGGGATTGCCTCAGTTGTCTCTCCGCGTCGGAAGCACGTGCAGCGACAGGAGGTCCTGACTCAAAGTCAGTCTACTGTAACCTGGAGGACCTCCCTCTTAGTACAAGTACGGCAGCGCCGACCAGCCTGCATGCTTGGAATACTGTATGGGAGCTCGTTGAATCATCATCATGAAGTCCGAACCTGGTTACAAAAAACCTAAAAAGGAAGGTCTTAGCGCGGAGCTGGAATTTCCACGTGACTTTTCCCAAACAGACTTGGATAATGGATTCGGAACTTCCGCTGACAGGGGACTGCTATCCAACAACATAAACTTGATAAAGCGAGACTATACGCATGCCTTTCAAGTCATCTTCCCATCACACCGCAAGATGCAGGTCGGCCAAATTTCCACTAACGCTACACAACCTGACACCAGTGCCACGCCAAATGTACAATCCGACCCGGAACTGCAAGCTAAATTGTCCACGCTCACGAAGTTAAAAGGCATCACCGCATCGTTACTTACCGAGATTGACGAGAAGGTAAGTCCAGTGTTTTATAGCACTCAGCTTGATACGGACTAAATCTCAACTTGCTCCAGCTAAAATACGATCCACTCCTGGTCACTTCAGTCGCTAAGTTGAAGAGCATGAACATTTCATGTGGAGACTCTCTTCGTTGCAGACTCGGCTTGAATCGACGCACGGAAGAGGCGACTTTGGTCGGCGCAAATTGCACCATGTCTGCTCCCGGTTTCCATGAGTACCTAAGAATGCTGGCAGCCCTTGTTGTACAGCATGAGGTATAGTGGCTTATTTTCTAACAGTTCGGCGAAACTTTACATCTAATCACGCGTGTAACAGAGCATGCCCCGTGCGCGCATGTGGTTCGAAGCGTTTCTCTATCGTGCAGCCGTAATGCAAAATCCCAAAACGCCTCTAGTCCTCCTTGCCCCGGAGGGAATCAGTGTCGTCCCTATAGCAGTACTTTCAAGAGAGACCGAAACGGAGGGTCTGTACATCACCACCCCGTTGCAATATCAGGAGTACACTGCGTATCTCGCTAGTGAAGAATCCGGCGCACCGGCAGGTGACTGATATTCAATTCATCATGTCAAGTGAGCCGTTCATCACTGACAAGCATCTCCCCCCTGCGCACGGGCATTCTAAAGATTGCGACAATGCAAAGTCCATTGTACAATTATTTCTCGTCCATGTCGCCGAAAAATTGGAATTAAACGATTACATGCCGCATGTCATCATGAGCCTCTATGAATCCGTGACCAAGCCAAAATCGAAGTGTGTCTTTCGACTCCTCTCTTAGCACTGTATGCTGACGCTCAGGTGTAGCAGAGTATACATGCGCGGTGTATTGTCCAATGGATTCGAATTTTCTTTCGTTGAACTTCGTCTCAACCCAGACGGTCAAGGAGCCACTTACAGAAGATCTGATAAGTTTCTATTCAAGCTCCATTCCCACTGGCTTACTCCATACGAAGAATTTCCTGCGCGTGCTATTCACCTTATCTCTGGGATGCTGGGATCATGGGTCTGTCTGCCGTCTTTGTCGTAATATCGATCGCGCTGACGCTTCGCCAGATCGCAAACAGCAAAGAGCCTGTCAGCGCAGAAGGCGATGATTGGTTCTTCTAGTGAACTTGGACGATACAGCTACGTTCTATGGGCGATAGTTACTATGGATCTTGCGTCTGGGAAGTATATTTGACGGTCAAGTGTCGCATGAAAGTAGTTACACCTCAGATTGAGGCAGCAATTACATCCATACGTCGATATCACCGATTCATAGCGCAACGTGGGCCTTCTCTGTGCTCGAAATTCGGACGGCCAGATACAAGCGACGCTCAAATCGACAAATACATCATTACAAAGAACGAAGTAGTATACTTCCACTCTCTGAGGTCTAGGTTCTTTAACATTAGCATCCGTGATTCTGAGTGCTCGAACCAACCCCGCGAGACAAGAACGCCACAGCGCTGCATGCGTCCACTATGTTCGTGGCAATATCCGTCAGCGGTCTCTTCCCTCTTGGTGCAGTCACCAGCTGGTAACACCACCTGTAATCGTGTATGGCGCTTGTCATAGTAGATTTGCGCACTTCTTTGTGTTCACCGCTTTCCAGAGCTGGGCACTCGCGCAGTACGAGGAAGTCGTAGCAGAGAGGCCGGAGGGGCTGCGGAAGGCCTGTTGTTATGCACCGGAAAGTGTACGGGCCGTTGTCGTCCTCAAGACTGTCTGAGATGGGAGCGACCACAGCCAGACATCTACGAGGTATAGGTTGAAGCTTGTGCATGAGTAAGATTAAGCTCACTATAATCAGAGTCCAGTTGCCCTCGTATGATCTCTGGAGATGAATATCGGCCCTTGTTTTGTTGATGAATTCATGATGTGCATCCCACTGCTAAGATAATGTCGAGACGGGGGATTGCTGGCACGCACCCTGACACAGTGACAGCCGCTGATTCGAAGAGTATCTCCCGTCAATATCACAATACCAATCCAAGTTAACGCGAAGTGTATTGTAAAAGCGTCTAAAGAAGGGGAATAATGCAACTAAAGGACCAGTGACGACGCCAACATCACGCCAACCCACCGGCTATGAAGCAAGTTAGTAGTGGTGAATCTGCACAGGAGATGAGCTCGAGTTTGCATATCAAAGGACAACACGCACCTCCTCCCGCTCACGACCACGCATGAAAGGCGGCTCAGTACCCTTGTAGTAGATATCGGTCCACAGATCCTTCTCCAAAGGCTCAGGTGATGCCTTGGCCTCCTCGACAGCAGCATCAACTACGGCCTTGGCCTCCTTGTCGATTTTCTTGAGGTCCTCCTCGGTGGCGAGACCCCACTCCTCGATGTATCGTCCGAGGCCACGGATGGTGTCCTGTGTTGAACGCATCTTCTGGATCTCGTCACGGGTACGGTAGGTGGTTCCAGGGTCGGACATACTGTGAAGGATGGTCGTCAGAGGGGCTCCAACGTAAAGACGGATAGCTTACGAGTGACCGCCGTAGCGGTAGGTAACAAACTCGAGCAGGATGGGACCGTTGCCGCTGGTGACCCACTCGCGAGTGTGCTGGACGGCCTTCATAACCGCAAGGACATCCATACCATTGGCCTGTACAGATCGGATCGTTTAATGGCCGCAGAGCGTCTCAATATTGCAAAAACGTACCTGGATACCCGGAATCTTGTCACCGCGGGTGAAGTACTCAGTGTTCGACGAGCTGCGCTCCGCCGACGTACCCATACCGTACTTGTTGTTCTCGCACACAAACACGCACGGCAGGTTCCAAAGCTTCGCCATGTTATACGCCTCGAACACCTGACCCTGGTTGCTGGCACCGTCGCCGTACAACGCGTAAGTCGCCAGCGGCTTCTCGAGGTACTTTTGCGCGAAGGCGAGACCGGCACCGACTGGGACCTGGGCACCGACGATACCGTTTCCACCGAAGAAGGTAGGGGTGAAGATGTGCATGGATCCACCCTTGCCGTTGGACATGCCGATCTGGCGACCGAGAAGTTCACCGAGGACCCCAGCGATGGTACCACCTCGGAGAACGGCGAAGGGATGACAACGGTAAGCGGTAATGACCTTATCCTCGGCTGTGATACCACGTTCAAGACCAACGGAAACGGCTTCCTGAAAGGTTGGCAATAATGGTCAGCTTATCCGTCTGTAGTTACAGGTACAATTAGGTAGCGCACCTGGCCGATAGCCAAGTGGCAGAACCCACGAATGAGTTTCTGCTTGTACATGGCGTCAGCAGCCTGCTCCATCCGCCGCATGGTGGTCATGTCCTTGTACATGCCGAGGAGGCCCTCCTTCGTCACCTCAACGTCCAGGCTGGGAGGCTCAGTCTTGTACGCGCGGAACGAGTCTTCATGAAGCCTGACGGTGAAAGGCTCGGAGTGGGAGGGGTCCTGAGCGAGTTTGGTCGAGTCGGCTGATGTCTGCACAGCGCGTGCCAATGGCTGTAAAAAGTTGAAAGAAGTTGGAACTGATAAGTGAATGTCGCGACGAGGAAGAATTAAGATGTCCTTACGACTCTGCGAGGGAGCGTTGAGCGGATTCGGGCGAGGGAAGCCATATTATTTTGAGGAGGAGGAGGAGGGAGGAGGAGGGTGCTGGTGGACGTGTCGTGTCAAACCTGCCTTCGGTTGGGGCAGCAAATCCTCTCGGGCGTACCCGGAGGTACAAGCGCCCAACACTCTGACGCCTGGAGCTTCAATATTATTCTTCGACTGGGATACCTACCATCTACGAACAAGACAACATTGGTGAGATCGATTCTTCTTATGCGCAGGCTTGTACTGATTCAATGTAGTGTTTTCTAAGTGCGACAATTCGGCCCCTCGGAGTTTATTGAACGACCGCATGTCAGATCCTCCTAGGAGCACACCGAACGGTCCTAAGGACAGTTCCTGGCTGCACTTTCCAATTCACAATGTTGCCACGATATAGAGCACACCGCACCCATAATAACTCTCCGTAGTCTGGACGACCTTCCGATATCCCACAGGTATTTTGACTGCCAGCATGGGCCCATGAAGGAGGTGAACCGAGTGGATTACGCGGGCCTCTGTTTGCAATTGAAGCACTCCATCACCACACACGAGCTGCACGCCATCTACAGGTCGGTGTGGCCCTAGCTTCCTCGGGACTCGCTGCACATTGATATTGTCACTCACTCAAAGGGCTGGTGTTACTTGCTCGCGATCGCTCCCCAAAGGACCGCAGGCCACCGGTGCAGGCGATCATAGATATGGCAGACGCGTTGCATCGATGTGATATTATGGACACACTGAACTGGTTCGAACATATCAGTTGAGCGAACGGGATTCGGTTCGTTTATTTGTTTCTTCTCCGTGTTCATGCTCGGCTCACTTACCTACGCGTGTCTGTTCAGATAGTCCGTTGGTGATACATACTGCGGGATGTTGTGTGTACTTCTGGGGTGGAACATCGCAGTCAAGCCAAGCTACTTATACCACCGTATTTGTGGGCAACCGAATGCCCCCAGTGTCGCGCCAGGCTGCCATATCGACATACTCTATATATCTATTTTCTGACCTGGTCACCCGACGTATTAGTTGCAAATTGTTCTATGCCAGACTATTTTCTGATACTGAAGTGGTTTTACATAAAAGGGGTAGCACGACGTCTAGCTGCTGGCACGTTGGCGACCACGCACACCCCCTCTTCACCTTCAGTTCAAACCACCACACAGAACAACGACAGCGATGGGCCAGGGACCGGAATACTACGACATCGATCGTGGATACATTGTGTCTGGTGTGGTAAGTCTCTTCATTGCTTCTGCGAGGTCACAGTTGACACAACACATTCCAGAGAGTCGCCCGAAAGGACTCAGTCCCACTTAAAGACGTTCTCGGAACGTACCGCTGGGTCTGGGAAGACCAAGCGTACGAAGAATGGACCTATCACCAGATGGACGAGGTCAAGGAGTCCAGCAAGGTCGTCCTTGAAGCCATAGATGCCCACCCTAACAGCGACCTCACCCCCGATAAAATCAAAGGTCGATTCGATATGGCTTCGCTGCATATCAGTTTCACAGGCTTGCAGCCCTGGAACACCTCCAGTCCCAACTACGCTCATGCGTACGACCTCTTGGAACCTGTGCTTGAAGACAAGTACACCCAAGACGAGTTCGAAGAGGACGGGCACAGTCTCTGCGTGTTGGACGTGAAAGACGACAACGGACATCACTTCGTCAAGTTTACGTGGTACGCAGGGTACATGGGGTGTGCGCCGTTTTATGGGTGGTTGATTGCGAAGCGGTATGAGCCTCGGGAGTCTGGCGAGGGGGAGTGGAAGGAACTTTCGGAGGAGGAAAGAAATAGGTTGGGTATGGGGCTGAGTGATGGGGAGCTGAAGAGACGTGCGGAGGGAGAGCGTGTGAAAGATGAAGAGAAGGATGAGAAGGGGATCGTGGTGAAGGAGGAGGTTGCAGAAATCCAGGAGACCAGACACAAGCGGGAGCTGTCTTTGGGAATGAAAGTTGAGGATGAACCGCAAAAGCGGGTGAAAGTAGAGTCGTGAAGTGGTTTCGGACGGACTTTCAATTGATCATCTACAATGAACAAACTCTGGCCTTCCGTTGTGTACATGCATCGTGGACGCGATACAGCAGTGGTATTATCGAATGACCGGGTTTGTTTTGACAGATTCGCGTTGCAACGTCAGTATCGAGGAAGGTCCACCTCGAACTCATTCCGTGCAGCGCTCGCTCCTTACCGTAGTTATCACACTTTACAACCCAAGGCTGATATCGTTGAAGAACCATGGATAGGAGATACAACTATCGTGATGAATTCGATGGATTAGAAGTACAGTGTGAAGCCACCACACTAAACATATCGGGCCACTGAGGGTGATGGTGCAATAGCAGTATAAACAACGACCTAGCAGAACACAGGATTTGAACAAGAAACACTGGGTGTTGAGAACTTCGGGTTATATTTGATTGAAGCACTGTTGCGAAGCGTTTTCCCCCCTTGCGACCACAGTGATTCCAAGTCTAACCTAAGAGTGATCTCATGCACCCAGTGTACGGAATTGTTATGCAAAAATATGTGTGCGGGGCAACTCACGACAACAACCACAGAAATCGATTTATCTGGCGGAACCAGTTCGGTGTCTCCACGACACCATAGCGATACAACGTATCCGCCGTATCGACAACCGTCTGCGTAGGTGGTCTGCGCCTTCTGGGAGCGATTGCTAGTAAGTGACACCAGCCCTTTGAAGGGGCGACGAGCGCAATGTGCAGCGAGTTGCGAGGAACCTGTGGCCACACCGACCTGCAGATCATGCGTAAATCGTGTTTGGTGATAGCGTAAGCCCCTTCCCAGGTCAGATCGGCGTGTTCCACTGAGTTTGCCTTCTTCAAGAGCTTGTAGTGGAGGTCGAAAAACTCGCGCGGGATGGGAAATCCGAAGAGAAGCGTCCTGGGTCTGGGTTGGTCTTTAGCATGTGCAATAGGCTGGAGATCGTAGAATGGAAAGGGAATAATCCTGTGGTCACCGTCATCTTCTTCAGAGCTCGGAGCGTTCGGGGCGTTGGTATCGTCGTCCAATGGCTCCTTCAATGATGACGATGCGGTTGTGGCAAAAGACATCTGACACTGATGTTTCAGTCGTCGGACGTCTGCACAATAGTGGGATAGTGGCTCCCTGTTTGAGAGAAGAGACTTGAATGAGAGATAAGTACAGCATGGAGAGAAAGAGAGCAGTCCCAACTTGAACAAGCGGGAACACGTGCCAGGACATTAGCCGATTGAGGCATAACTTATAGTACGAGTTACTAATATCGTCAAAATTGTACCTCGCCTTTCTCCTGCGTCTATGACGGTGATTTGGTGTGGAAGGCCCAGGTGCAGAGTTTGTGTGGTTTGTCGGGACACTGTCGGGGCGGAAGGGCGCCCGGGTGAAGGAACAGCAGAAACCTGAAGAAACGTTCTATGGCCAATTGGATTTCGCAGCTTGAAGCATCGGTTGTTCATACTCATTCTTTAACTTGTGCCTCATACTCAGATGTCTTCTGACCTCAGCACCAATAGAGCAACCGAGGAAATACTGAACGAGAGCTGGAAGACGTCGGATCCGGATCCCACCATTGGACGTGCTGGCCCCGACATCGACACTGACAACAACTTGCGAGGAATGGGGAAGCCGTAGAAAAGGCCGTCGGGGCTGCGAAGAGTGGCGATGTGGGCGGTGGGTTGGACTCGGATGTCATAGTGGAAGGTATTTGTCCCGTCGGACTCGGGTGGGTTTGGGGAGCTACCGTCATGGTACTTCCGCCTTCAAATAGGCCTGCTGAAGGAGACCAACCCAGAGGAATACGGAGACATCTCCTGGGGCGAAGCGTTCTACATCACCACTTGACCTTCGCAGTATTTGCAACGCGGTGTGGCCCCAGATGAGATGGCGCACATTTCCAAAGTGCTACGACGCTACTAATGGCATTTTGCATAGTTCAGCAATGCACGCACCCACACTCCTCGCACGTTTTTCATTCACGTTCATAGATTACGCCAACACTGAGTCACGTTTTTGCTTGTGGTGACAGTACTTGAAGCGTCTTGCGCACAATGCCGCGCCGTCTCTTTTCGGTGGCAAAAATTCTCACTCGATACTAGTACTTCGTCCCACCAACCATGTCGACGAACACGCTCGCACCGGAGCCGTTGGATGCAGCGAGAGTAAACCACCTGCTACAGAGATACCTCGAGTGGGTCACAGGCTATGCAGTATGCTGAAAACAACACACCATCTAACCTTTTGTAGCGATGCAAAGGATGTTTCGTCTGTCCTGCAAGAGATTCTGGTCACTTTACGCAGGTCAAACATTGTTCCTCGCGGTGACGAAACGAAATGGGTGCGTTTCTGGAACAAGTACAATCAGGAGGCGGACGAGTACGATCGGGAGTTTCTGGAGAGATACAAGGAAGACATGAGTACAACAATGATCTTCGTGCGTCGCCCATTATTTGTGTTTCTACCTTCTCATCTGATTTCTTTTTCCCAGTCTGGTTTATTCACCGCGGTCACTGCAACCATCGCTAGCATGTCCATATCTAACCTCAGTCAAGATCCCAACCTATTCACGCAGATTCTCCTTCACAACATCTTTGTATCGCTCAATAATACCGGGGAGTTCATCCAGATGGACATGCCGTTACTTCCGTGGACAGGTCCGAGTAAATCCGTCATCTGGAGCCAGACGTTTCTGTATCTCAGTCTCGTCTGCAGCCTTTTGGTCGCTCTTGGCGCAGTACTCGCTACCCAGTGGCTCTCTCGCTACAAGGCTGTCGACGAACGAGGAAGCGTTGAAGATCGCGGCAAACGGAGGCAACAGAAATTCGACGGTCTCCAGGCTTGGGGATTCCGCATCTTCCTCGAGGCCCTACCCCTACTTCTTCAACTCTCCCTCCTTCTCTTCGGTATCTCCCTCTGCGCGTATATGTGGAGTCAACAGCGCTTTATTGCCGGAGTTTTAATGTTCGTCAACGCCTTCGGTGGATTGCTGTGGGTGTATACTGTGGTCGTATCTACAATCTACCCCGAGTCTCCGTACGACACCCCACTTTCCGATTTCCTTCAGGCCAGCGCCAAAAGAGCCAGGAAAGCCGCCACTAGCAATCCGAGTACATTCAACGCAGCGAGAATACAAATCACGACGTACGTGTTTCACTTCAAATATGGATATAGTTTCCCATTCTGAAAACCCTTAGAAGGTATACGGTGGTCACCCTTTCGATAACGAGTCTCGTTGGGAAACTGCGATCCTATTGGCAACTCATTCACCGCACGGAACACCCAGACCCAGAACGAGCTGAATTTCAGGGTAGTACACCCGCAGGCCTCTCTCCTACACGCGTCCACGCTGCTTGGGGCGCTCTACAACGCCACCTCTTTCATCCTCTTTGGAATAGTTTCACTGTGGTGCATGCAACGGTCTCCAAACCCATTCGACGCGGAACTGACTCAACAACTCGGACTCTCACAGCCCTCGCTGCACGCACCTACAGTCCCATCGTCAAGTCACACCAGGCTCGTCTCGCCCGCGGCGCTTCCGACTCTAACGCAATTGCCATCGCCGCGTACTCATGGCTGATGCAGACCTCGACGGATCCCGAGGTCCACACAAACACCCTGATGATTGTTCCAGACATTCGCTGGAGCTCCGACGAGCTGAGGGAATCACTTCCTCTCGACAAGCTCAACTTCGCCCTCGAAAGGCTGACGGCGTGCTTCCAGGGAGATGGGCGTCTCAAGGCAGATGCCATGGAGAGAGTGATATTGATCAGCCGCTCCTTCATCTTCATGTACTGGGAGAATATCTGCATCTCGCCCAAACTCGCGCAAGATTGGAGTCGGAAAATTGGTCGTCCCTACGTTCACACTTGTCGGCCGATCGTGAGGGAACTTCACAAGCTGGTCTCCGAACAGTCTCCACATGTTCCTCGCGAAGATATGTGGATTCTTGTCCATGCGTACTTCACCCTACGGCATATCGAAAAGACGGAAGTGTACCCCGAGCTTTTGGAACCCGAGCTTCCAGCAATTTCCGTATCCGATCTCACTCCAGCTTCACATATCATTGCTCTGTCTATACGCTCCCAACTACTCGCACCACTTCGACTCCGCACCCTGCTCTATCTCTGCCAGGTCACGTCACTAAGCTCGTGGGCCGCTGACGACTCTCTAGTGCTACTTCTCACGCAAATCGAAGAATACGCCTGCCACGACGCCGATATAAAGGGCTTTTGCCTGCTTGCCTTGGCGCTTCTACTCGGTTTCAGCACAAAGACAACTATCACCCTCGAATGGTGAGTCCCTGTTGTCATTGGAATCCACAGATCAGATCTGACCCGAACCCCCAGGTTGTGTGGTGACGGAAAGCAACAGATGGCAAACCACATTTCGGACGAGTTGAGTCATCATTTCCGGTGGGGGATCCCCGAGCGTACATGCCCACAGATCGCTCGTGTCTTTGGCATACCTGAAGGGAACCATCTCGGAAGTGCCCCCTCGGCGACGCTACGGAGAATCAGCAATATTCTGAAGGCAACTGGCGCGTTATCTATCGAGCGATTCAAGTTGAGCAACATCCTCGAGGACCTCGCAGAGTCCGTAGATGCGGACGATCGACCGGGGACGTACTCCCACTGCACCACTTTCCTTCAGGTGTATTGGCAACTGTATTATTTTGTGTTGGAGGACACCAAGGATTGGACTAGGACAGTTGCTCGCAAGTTCTACCATGACCGCAACAGGCTTTTGCGTCCCTTGAAAGAGATGTGGCCTGGAATCGCTTCAGAATCTGATTCTTGGATCATCCAGCACATGCACCTCACCCTCGAGCACTTCCGCAAGAGAGAGTTCGTGCCGCACTGGCGGAAGGTTGTCAGGGTCGAGTTCCCATCAAAAAGGCTGGCTTCTATCCCCGCTGCATCTCGTCTTCGTACTTCAAGCCTTATGTCCCTCGCGCAGGTGTCATATATGGATGTATGTGCCTACGAGGACTGCATCAGATCATTGAAACAGATTGAAGAATATCACAATCAAGACTCGGAGATGGCCAGTGCATCATATTACTCTCTCCTTGCCTCTGCGATGCTCTTGGGATTCAAGATGGACACAATCGGCATTATAAATCAGTAAGTTCCTCTGGTGTCTCAGCCTACAGGTGGAATATAACATGAAGTGCAGTTCAACAGGCACCGGGTGGACGGAGGCAGTTAGGCACATCATTGTTGAGTCGGAGCGTTATCTCCAGTGGGAACCCCATGAGGATGAGGACTGTCCACAACTTGCTCGGCTAATGGGCATTTGGCATAAGGATGACCGCTTCGGAAGCGAGAAGTTGGAGGTCGTGACAAGAATCTTTGCAATTGTTCGTTCAGGTGCCGCCCACCGTGACGCAGAATCAACATCCTGGACAACCCCATCGTCACACATCGACTGGGTTACCGAGTATGTTCCCAGAGTCTGTCGCGAACTCGATACAAACTCTGGTGTGGTATTCTATTGCATTGCCAGTGCAATTCTGTCCATCTCTTACATATCCGATCTCTCTTCTCGGGCGCACGACAAGACACTACACACTGCCCTCAATGCTGTCTCACGGCTTAAACCACCACTTGAGAACGAATCACCCGCCTCCTTCGCATTCATTCAGATGCAACACGCAGCACTTTCCCTCCTTTGTCTATTTGTTCAAACCGGCCTCTTCCGCAGCTCCGACATCCCAACATTCTCCCCCGGCCGGTGCGACTGGGATCTGTCGCATCTTCGAGGCTCCGAGGCCTTATCCAATATGTCAACGGAAGGGCTTGACCTCATCGAGGAGCGAGATAGGTTTTTCATGAAGATTATTCAAGCAACTGCAGGGGATGCTGATGGTGCTCCAATTCGGCGTGCCTGGCTCGACGACCCGCAGAACGACCAGCTCGTTCGTCAATGGGTACACATGCTCCATCGCTGGATGATTCCTCACCAAGAGGATATTCTTGAAAGGGCGTACACACTCCCAATTAACTCGTTGTTTGGCTGCGAGAGGTTCCGCCGGCCAGATATGTCCCACTG
Organism: Cristinia sonorae; assembly: GCA_021029105.1. Lineage (NCBI taxonomy): Eukaryota > Fungi > Basidiomycota > Agaricomycetes > Agaricales > Stephanosporaceae > Cristinia > Cristinia sonorae. Next base: position 93,618 of record JAEVFJ010000019.1, read on the forward strand.
GGGTGAGGACTTGATCCACGTCCAGCAGGTACTTGTCGCTGTGTTGGGCTATTCATGGTTTGATAGACTTCATGATGCAACTCATGGGAAGGCGGATTTCAGCGAGCTGATTGATAGCACACTCTTTGTCTTGAAGATGGAGACGGAGCATGCTGTGGCCGTTGCATGGTATATCCAGGACACAATTGAAGACTTTCGCAAGTATTTCCCGCGCATTCAAGAGCGCTACGGTTTCTTGGACCCATCGCTTAGGCAAGTCCAAGCGGCATACAAGGCGAAACTGGTTGAGATTCGGAACAGCACTGTGCTCGGTGAGAACAATTTCCTTTCCTTTCGTATATTCAGTGGTGACCGAGTTGACGGCCAGATGTCATGGAGGATTCCATCTGGATGTTTGATCTTGACGGTGGCATGCCGAGTTGAGAACTTGGGGGTAAGGGCGGAGTTGGGTGGTTTCTTCGTGGGTGAAGATGTGGAAAGGAGGAATAATCCTGTCGTCAGTATCCTCTTCTTCGGTTGAACGTGGAAGGGTCGTGGCGTCGTTGGTGTCGTTGTCCAGTGGCTCTTTCAATGTTGACTCGGAAGTGGTGCTTGTTTCGGAAGACATCTATTGCAGCTCGTGAGGACGATTGCGTGGCTGTAGCGGCTTACCATTGGGATGAGTCCACTGGGTGCACGGCACCACTCTCCAGAACCGCGACGGACAACTTGAGTGCAAGATAGTAAGGTTGCTCAGTTAATCCAAAGACTCCCTTTCGGTTAGACTTTTGATGACACACAGCGTTGGCATCAGCATAGGAAGGGTATTAACCACACACGCGGATGACCTCCTCAGCCCCTCAACATGTCCAGCGACGAGTCAAGCTCACTTACCCGTCGCAGGAGTGTCGTGCTGCCACTATACCTCATCTCTCCTCCGAACCATCTTGCACCAGCTCTCTGCCTTGATAGAAGTTGGAGATTGTGTCAACGTCAATGCATCCCAAACGAAGCAAGATGGAGTCAAGAAGCACAACAAGCAGTAACATACAAAAAAATACAGTACGCACAAAGCACACAAAGATGACAATCCACCCATCCAATCGCTTCCACCATCAAAAGCAGGGGGCGATATGAACCTAGAGAAAGCACTAAACTTCCCCCGCAACGGCAGTAACGTTGGGACCGTCCGAAGCAGCCACAGCATGCGCTTGCGCTTCTTTCTTCGTCTTCACAGTTTTAGCCCACCGTAGGCCACACGCGTTGCACAGCGTTTTCGGCCCAGTAGGACCCTAATGGATATGGAGTCAGGTAACAGTCAACAGTGAGACAATGGTTCGCACGATACCTTGCGCCACTCCGGAGAGTCTGTACGGCCACATGTGACACAGACGTATTGCTCTGGAGCGTACGTCTTCTTCAGCTGCGTGAACAATAATCAGGATACGCAAGAGACAACCCGGCCATGGTCGTGACCGCACCTTCTTCTTCGCGCTCCCTTCCTCTTCCTCAGCATTCCCCGGGCCATTCCCAATGCTGATAGAACCACCCCCACTCGAATTGGCCTGCTGGGGTGGCGGTGGACGCTGAGAGAACATGGTCTCAAACTTCGCCGCCGTACTCGGACTCGGCATAAGTTCCTCGTACGTCCCGCTGTAAAAGCTCGTAGGCTCTGGGAGTGGGTACGGACGTGAGATCGGTAGGATACTGCCGGAACCGCTGTGACTGTAATGCGAGTATCCTAGCTGAAAGGTTGAGACACCGTAAGGGTTCATTGGTGCGACAGGTGAGGTGGATGAAGTGGATGCTTGTGAAGTTGAGCCTGCCTCCCCTGCGAGGGAACGGAGATACATGAGACGGTCTTCCAAACGTTTGTTCTCCATCTTGAGTTCCAAAAACGTATTCAATCTGAATACGTGCATTAGATGGGCAGAGGGGGGAAGCGAAAAGGCACGAACATGGCAGTATTCCGACTGGGGTACGGTTTCGCCATGAGGAAGAAGCATTTGCACTCTCCTGTGACCACGAAGTGAGGATAGCCTTTCACTTCGAAGAGGACCTCGTTGACAGGTGCATTCGCCAACGCCTGGAAGTCCTGAGACATAGAAGAGAGTTTGGGCAAAGTAGGTTTGGACCTGAGGCGGATGTAGGTGAGGATTTCGCCTCGCTGGAGTATACACTGCTGAAATGTCGACTGGAAAAGTCCCAGGTCCGCCTCTGATTATATCTACATGTTTTAGCATTATATTGCCCACATTAATGGAGAGAGGGGGGACGCACGGTTGACATAGTCACTGAACTGCCTGTCAACTACGTCCTCATCTTTCCAACCCAGCAGCTCCGTGACCGCAGCCCCACAATACCAGACCTTTCCTGCCGGACTGAGTACGAACAGGATGGCCTCCGAGAGCTCTGTGATGAGCAGGTCTGCCCACCGTTTGCGCTTGGTGAACTCGAAGACGGAGGGAGTCGCTGTGACCGTTGTCGTCGAGGACGACGGGGTCGGCGTCGCGGGGGCGGGGTTGTGCGGCACGGCGGCCTGCATGTTGAGAGCATCGGCGAGAGAGGTCATCTAGGACGTCGGGGGCGATGGAAAGCCCTCCTCGTCCTCCCATTTCCTCCAAGCACTCCATCGAAGAGCACCCGCAAGAGATCGGCACACGCTCAATCCGGTAATCCTCCAATTAGGAAGGTTCTGTCGTTCAGAATAGGCGCCCACACATCTTTTGCCTCTAAGAAAATTTCACTTGTCCGGGTGAATTCGACAGAAATAAAAACAACTAGCCCACCGCGAGGGTCGAACTCGCAGCCTTCAGATGACAGGATCTGTTATACCCGCACTCGTAAGAGTCTGACGCTCTATCCGATTGAGCTAGGCGGGCATGGATGTTACCCTTACCGTTTCCGTTCTGGAAGACTACTCATCTTGCATGTAAGTCTATCAAAGGAGTGGTACGAGAGCCTCAGATTTTCGGGCATTCGCAGTGTAAGGTATTCTCTTTGACTTTTCATATTCACCCGAAACAGAGTACATCCGCCAGGTCCACAACAGGTCCAAGTTGGTTCCTGCTTTGCCATACCAATTTCCTCCATTGCATAATCCATGTCTAACATCTGTCCTTCATTCATCTCATCCTCTGGAACGACGAATAAATACTTGAAAATCCTTGCCGGGCGCCCAACGACGTGACTGGTGTAAAGGTGTGGCGTCAAGTCTGTGATAGAGTTCAAGGATGTCGCATGTTGTTGAACCACGCACCTTCCTCGGGTGTCTCCCACGACCCTCTCTCATTTTCAACCACCTTCGAGCGTACGCCGACCATTGACGATGTCCGACTCTGTCTCTCCTCCGACATCCATTGCGGCGGGCAGGCGGAATCGGAGGAACCAGCAGTCTCGCGAAGCTAACGCTGAGAAGCAAAAGCCGTGTAATTTGTGGACGAAGTCAGGGGCGTGTCGGTTTGGCGATGCGTGCAAGTTCGAGCATGATGTTGCGAAACGAGCAGCAGCGGCTGTAAGTAGTAGCAATGTTGTCTATTTCATCTACTCCAGAGCTAATAGATGGGCTAGATTACTGGCGCCTTGGTAACGGGAATCCAGGAGCAGGATATGAGGGCGACTAGTACCCGGTTTGAAAACACTGGCCAGCCATATAACCCCGACTGTGATGTTGATCTGGGATATTGGTCCGTGCCAATTGTAGTCAAAACGGGTACAAATGTCAATATCGGAGTCGTGCGACCGTCTTCCAGCAAGAACCGCCGGGGGGCAACGGCACTCGACGACACTTCCATACAGAGAGACGAGCCCGCGGTATTGAATAGCCGTATCGGCATCTGCTGGAAGTGGAAAGCAGGGAAGTGTTCCCGAGGTGAAGCATGCAAATATCGGCATGATGGCGAGGTGAGTTTATTTCCGTCCCGGTCTTGACAGATACAGATATCATGATTGCAGGCGCGTTCAGTGAGAAATGAGACGACGCAGAATGCAAGAACTACTACTTCCAGCCCCGTAGCCAGCGTGCAGAACAACGGAACGACAGCGAGGGTCTTGCTTCCTCGCCAGAGCGCTCAAGTCGGACCGAGCCTTGAGGAACAAGCCCAACGGGCGCGGGAGATACTACTTCGCAGACAGAGACACCAGAGGGAAGAAGTGGAGCGTGCGCAGGCACAAGCGCGTCAGGCTGAGATCGCGAGACAACAAGAGGAAGCACGGCAGAGAGAGCTGCGCCTAGAAGAGATGGCTAGGGAACAAGAAGCAGCGAGGCGCAGGGCAGAAGAAGAGAGGGTCGAACAAGAGCGCCGAGAGAGAGCGCGAGTTGCAAGACAAGCCCAAGAGGCCAGGTGGAGAGAAGAATCGCGATTTACCGAACAGTATGTTGTGATGGACCACAGCCTCATCACTTGCGGAGCAGGCCTCGATATCCAGCATGTCGTGACTGGCTTCAGCCTCTGCCGAATTACTGTTAAAAACCTCCCTCGAAACGCGACGAGGAACGAGATCGCGGACATCTTCATCCAGCAAGGAGTGACCATCGCGGACATCTTCATTCCCCATGATGGAATAAAGGACGTGGGTGGGAAACGACAGGCTGTCGTCCTCGTCCAAGCCGAGCAGGGTCAGATCATCGCCGCAGGGTTGGAGGGCATTGAATTCCGGGACGACACACTCAGCTTCGAGGTCAGCGACAATGCGAGCTGGAACGCTATGGGGGCGTCAAAGATGACACAGCCGTTCCTGGAGGTGAACTGGATGCTGCCAACAGAGGTAATCATTGCTTCTTACGCGACTCCGGAGGAGGCACGACAACATGCTCAGTCGCTCAACGGCCTAATCTGGGAAGGCCATCGTTTGAAGGCTTCCTTGGACAACCATCGTTTTGCGGGACCTGCAACGACATGTGTCAAGCTCCTCCACTGTCCTGCTGGGTCTTCTTATGACGAGGCGTTTACTGAGCGGACAGGGGCGTTCCACCACAGGATCCTACACGGGGCAAAGTACACCAAAGGATATGCCGAGACTACCGTCCATATGCATATCACAGAGTTGGAGGGAGTACGGATGGAGACATATCAAGAAATTCCAGCCCGCGAGGGGTACGGGATGGCCAAAATCAAGGTCTTCTTCGACGACTGGGACCACCTCAAGGCAGCTTTCGACTCGCTGCACGACAAGACGCTAGGGGGTTGTCTCAAGACACGGGCGTGGCATCCTGCGCCGCACTGCTATGAGATCATGATTCCCATCCACCAGTACCGGGCCCAGAAGAAGCAGTGGGACGCACTCGCGGAGAGGAAGCCCGGACGGGACGCGTACTTGCAAGTCAGGATCGGTGACCGTGGAGACGCTTTCGTCCGCGTGCGCGGGGATGACAAGAAAGCGGCTGGCGCTTTGAAGGTCCGCGTAGAGGGCATGGTCGCTGGGGAGAGATTGGACCCGACGTTCTGGCACGCGAGCTTCCTCAGTGACAGGGCTGCAAGGGCGTTCTTTGACAGGATCCGTGCATCCACGGGTGTCTTCGTCCGAATAGACTCCAAGACGCACTCGCTGAGGGTGTATGGGGATGACGATGGTGTCAAGGAGGTGCGGGGGATGATCAAGGCCGAGGTGGACCGACTGGCAGGGATGGAAACGAACAGGGTACTCGATTTTGTGTCTATCGCATACTTCTTGAGGGAGGGACTCGGGAAGCTGAAGGAGCTCTTGGGAGAAGAGAACGCCGTCCTCCATGTGGCATCTAGACCGCCTCGAATCGTGATCAAGGGTGGTGAGGAGGCACGACACCATCTGCAACGACTCATCGACGAGTCTCGTACGTATATTCCTCTGGCCGCACCGCGGAATGGCGAAGAGGAAGGACCCACTTGTCCAGTTTGCTATACAGAGGCGTCGAACCCAGAAGAGCTTGGATGCGGACACACTTACTGCGCAGGATGTCTGAGACATTTTCTGTCCACCGCCGCAGAATCCAAGGAGTTCCCTCTCGTCTGCATGGGCAACAACGCTACATGCAACTGCCCTATTTCCATCCCATTCATCCGCCGCTTCATGCATCCTCAGGCGTTCGCCAACCTCGTCGAATCGGCGTTCAGCTCCTATCTTGACCAGCATTCTCAAGAGCTGAAGTACTGCAAGACTCCCGACTGCACACAGATATACCGACGACAGACCGGGGCGTCAATCTTGCAGTGTCCGTCTTGTTCTGCTACCGTTTGCCCCGGATGCGACGAAGAGGCGCATGAGGGAATGACCTGCACGGAGCGTCAGCTTCACAGTGACCCGGCGTACCAACAACGACGCGAAACGGAGGAACTGGAGGCAGCAGGGTGCAAGCGTTGCCCGAGTTGCAGAGCCTGGATCCAAAAGAATGATGGGTGCAACCACATGACATGCCGAAGCTGTCAAACGCACTTCTGCTGGATATGTCTTGGCGTATTTGGGGATCGGGAAGTGTATCAGCATATGAACGCGGTGCATGGGGGTATATTCGATGCGAACGCTGCTCCTGTGGTGGACGCCGGAAACGTTCCAGCTCCGGTATTTGCGCAGCAGCAGCAGGAGATACTGGCAGATATCGAGAGGCGACGTTTGGCGCAGCAGCTGAGGCAACCACGAGCGGTGCCCTTGGTCGCAGGTTACGGTCAAGACCGAGATGCTGCCGACGCCGCCCAACGCAGATATTTCCTGGACGGTGCTATACTGAACAGACCAGGTACGAACCAGCCAGTGGCGGGGCCAGGGCCAGCAGCACAAGCACTTCGTCTTGCGAGGGAACGGGAGAGAGAACAAGAGAGAGCACGTGAGGCACAAGCACTTCGTCTTGCGAGGGAACAGGAGAGGGAACAAGAGAGAGCACGTGTAGCACACGCAAGATGGCTCCAAGCAGAGAATGCGAGGGTGAGACGTGAACGTGCGGAAAGGGAGAACAACCGAGGATGGTGCGTTGTCATGTAGGTTGCTCCCTCTGAATGCGCCCGAATGTTGTTCTTGGGATTCTATGTATCAGTATACTGGTAACTCATGTTGTTGTCATTGTAGTTGTAGTACGTACCGACGCTTTGCCACTTTTCTTTGAATTCACCTTGAAGCTTGAATCTTCGTCACGATTTTCATGCCGGGCCGCTCTTGTGTTCAAGCACGTGGGGGCGGAGTTTTGAAATCAAACATGCCCTTTTTGGAATCAAGTTCCTCGAAAAGGAAATGATCCGTGCTTAGCGCCAGCTTGGTTTGAACAATGCAAGCTTGGACCCTCGTCACTTGTTGTATTCCTCCCAATCCCTCCCTCATCCTCGACTTCATCTTTCTCTCACATTCAACTTCATACAGCTAGTGGAAATCTGAAAATCTCCTTGGAACACATAAAATGCCTGTGACTCGTGCCACTGCATCCAACGCTGCCAAGAAACCCTACCAACGCCTCGTTCGCCAGAAATCCGACGCTGCGATTGAGGAGTTCTTCGGCCCAGAACCATACTCTAAAGTTAGTAATTTGATTCATACATCTAAGCTGATGTTTATACACCATGCATTGGCACTGATACACCCTTACATATGCAGACGCTTGGGGCAACATCGTTGGCCAGACGCACAGACCGCCGTTCATACCGTTGCGCAACCGTTCCCGAAAAGGATACAGAAGAAGACGTCCGCCCTGAACCACTGGATCTTGAGGACCTACGTGCTATTAGCTTGATTGGTGCGTATTTCGCTTGCTTTGGCTATGGCCACAGTATCCTGACCTGTTTCCTTGGTGTGGTAGGGCATGGTGGTGTTGCGCAGGCTGTAGCTGTTAAAGTGAAGAGGGAAAACTCCAGCCATTGTTTGGAACGGAAGGGCTCTGTGCTAGCAATGAAGTTGACTTCAAATAGGTCAACGAGGGATCTCGAAAGGGTGCGTTGCATTCTCGTCGATCTTCAGTATACGCTCTAGCGTTATCTAATTGTGGCTTTTACTAGGGCAAAGTGCATGACAAGGACCGTACGGAGGAACGTCAAGCAGAGCGACGCGCTCACTGGACGCTACCCTGGAATCCGTTCGTCGCCGGGTTACTGGATGTCTACTACGACGATGTCAATACCTATCAGCTCCAAGAGTTCGCTCAGTGTGGGACACTGGCGGATCTCATTCGCAGTCGCGGCGCCTTACCACCTGATTGGATACAGTTCTACCTCTCCAACATCGTCATCGGTCTGGAGTTCATCCACAGCCACGGTGTTATGCACCGTGACATCAAACCGGCCAACATCTTTATTTCCAGGACAGGCTACCTGATGATCGGAGATTTTGGCTCTGCAGCTCATGTACACGAGTGCACAAGCTGGCAGCGCATCGGGACCAGACTGTATACGCCTCCAGAGGTTAATCTTAGGGGACCAATGGCAGCAGCAATTTTCGACATGGACTTCGATAAACGGGTCGCAACGGACTGGTGGGGGGTTGCTGTAACCTTGTACGAGATGGCGACGAACAACGTGGTGAGTCAAATTGCCTACCCCGTGATGTTTCTGTATCGCTGATCGGTCCTTCATAGCGCGTGGAAGACGACACGGCCATATACAACAGTCTCCAGAGCGGCACTGCGCCGATCCCAGCCAACGTGGATCGCGTCTTGAGGAATCTAATTACTCGAATGCTAAATCCTGATCTTCGCCGCCGTTACGGAGCGCATCTAATGCACTGCGTTGACCCCGCAAGTGGCGCACAAGTTCTTCGCAACTTGGATATCCGCTCTCATAAGTTCATGCTCGATTTCCCGTGGGACGATGCTGCACGGCGAACACTTCTGGTGTGTCTCCTTTCAAAAATCCGTATGTGCACATGCTCACCAATGTAAACAGTCTCCCTGCATCTCAGCTGTCGTGCCTGACTTCGCAAGGGGATGGAATCACAGTGTTGGGATGATGTCGCAAGCGGATATGCCCAGTCTTCTCATCGAGGAGCAACCCGCTCACAGGTCGTATGATCTGCGATGTGTTACCGGCGATGACTCTGATACGGAGGAGGACTTGCTCCCAGAGTGAGAGTCAGGTAAAGGCTACCTCGCTGGTCCACCGATGATCATGGATCAGCAAGTCTACCCCTCTCCCGCGTCGGAGGAGGAAGTGCGTCCCGGGAGGAGATGTCACGACTGCGTGTTGATGCTAAAACACCACTGTCACATCATGTCGGGTTGCCCGATTTTAAACCTCTCAGCATTCGTTGTGGTGAACCCATGCCCCCCAAGACCTCCCGCATCCGGCCCCATCCTTGGTGACCTCCTTTTTCAAGGTCTTCGAGATATGATCCTCCGAGTTCCCCTCACCCTTTCGTAAATACTTCTGCGGATTGTTTTTTCGTGCTGCTCTCTTGTTCGTATTGCTGCTTTGATTCCCGAGTCCTGCTTTGCTGTATCTTTAGTGTCATCTCCTGGTGTTCTGCTTCAATCGCACGCACAATTACGGACGTCATATCTTCCGACGTTGTATTCTTTCTGCTCAATATTGATGTGACAATAAAATAAGAGTTTACAATCAGAGTCTTCATCCTCGAACACCCACCGTGGGCTGTGACTTTTCTATGACGACACAATCCCGATTTCAATCTAGGATCTGCGTTCTTCCATCTTTGAGCTTCCAGCGTGGCCCTCGAAGACGAAGATACATTATCAAAAGTAGCAGGAAGTCTGTTCTCGGCACTATTCTCAGCGTTGCTGACAAGCTCATATTTGTTTGCCTTGTTTGTGCTCTTGTTTGCCCCTGGGTCAATTCAGTGACTTTGCCTGCTCCGACTCGGGAAGCCACCAATCCTGACGCCGTCGGCACTCCAATCAGCTATCTTTATTAGTATCATGATTTTTTTTGTTCGTCGGTGGTCGGCACCTCATACTTGCGCACCGCCGCTCTCCTGTTAGGTTTTCATTGCGTCATAAATATTCGTACGATCGTACCAAACGATAATCGTTTCCAGTGTAGTGTATCATATGAATGCGTTAGACTACGAGGGGCACCGCCGCTCCCTCTCCAGGATACGTTCCGGAGTTCTATGAAATCCGCCCTCCGCCACAAGCACCACAATCACAGAACACGAGAGGCGGCTGACACGCTGAGCACTCGGCCGGAAAAAAAGGACCACCACCTCAAGCCTCAGTGATCAGAGATATCATATCACATATGCAAAGGGAATACCAAATTCCTGAAATACCGAATCAAAGCGGATATCATCTGGCGATGTAAAGTAAAAACACAATCTCAGATTGGCACTCTTGGCCTTGCTCTTCCCTCATATACAAGCCGGAGCGGCGGAGGAGAAGGGGAAAATGAACTGTCCACCGCCGACGCGGGAGCCATCACCAAGGCCCAGTTCCTTCCCCCCCTGGATGAACGAATTCAAATGAGCGACTTTTTCGCTTGCTTTGGATCGTGAATCTGCCATCTGAGTTCTTCGCGCGCCGACTTGTCAATGTATTTCTCTTGAGTCAATGGGTTTTTGTATGTGGAAGGTGCTTTCATTGTCAATATTTCGTATGGGGATGTATTTATGCGACATTTCTCGACATTGTGTGTCGCATACTATATGTGTTGTTCTTGAGGTGAATTCTGGAATGGATAGAGCTGATTATTGATAGAAACCAGTACTTTTCTCTTGTTTCTGTTTAGTGCTACGACGAGTGTACCACACGACCATACAGCGACGACTAGTGGCGGCACACTCATAAGAGAGTGGACCTCTCTGACTAAAATGCATGTAACGGAGAACACATTTATTAGCACTGGCGGGGCCTGAGTCCCGACTTGCAGGAGCTGTGAGAGACTCAACTCAGCGATTCAAATCAAACATGACGTCAACTCGGCTGAGTATCAAGAGAGGAAAAGGTGCAGGTTTGAATTTGAACGAGTATGATTAAGTACGGACGAACTAAGTACTAGCTACTGTTGCACAATTAGGATCGACGGAGGGCACAGTGTCTGTTTCATGGCATGCGTAGGTGCCTGCTAGGAAGTTAGGTGCAGGAAGGGGTAAGATGCGATGGGGGGCGTCGTAGATGTGAGGAGTGGAAAAGGAGAAGAGAAGAGAAGGTGAGGTGATGTACACGGGGTAAAAAGTGAAAGCAAAAAAAAAATCGAGGGAAAGCTGCTACACGGATGTGAATGGACTTGGTACATTGCTGACTCGCAGGGAGATGGATGGATGAGAAATTCAATAGGAAGGCCGGTCGATCTTGTCTTTCGTATTAAGGCGAGAAGCAAGGTCGAGGCGAAGTGGTGTGAAGAACGACGACGACCACACCCATGCTGAATGGGACGGGGGTGTGATGGGGATGAGCAGGGCCGAAGAACGCCCGGCTGCCGTACTGGTCGAAACGGAGAATGCCGAAGGAGGGGCAACCAGGCAACGGTTGACAATCCTGTTCTGTTGAGGAAGGAAAGTGACAATGAGAAACTGGTCGCTTCACGACGAGAGAATGATGGAACTCACCAAGAAACCATGAGAACGATGAAGTTTTGCGCCTGGCTGATATTACAAATAATAATAAGCGAGAGAGAAAGTGCGAGGAGAGAGCGAGAGCGAAAGGTTGACGCGAATGATACAGGTATCATCGGATGTCAAGGAGGGGGTTTCAGTGACTTTGAGTACGAGGAAGGCTCGAGAAGCTTTGGAAGAGGCTTGATGTGGAGGCCTGCAACGACGGATCTGAAGTAGCATGTCCCAGACGGCGAGTATTGCGATTCCTACCCCTGGGTAGATCGCACGCCATGTCTTCAAGAGACTCCAGGTCATCAAGATCCATCTGGTCTCCGGGGACGACGCTCGTCGCTGACGACACCCTGTCCATATCCTCATCATAGTCGTCGTCCTCGCTGCTGCTATCGTAACTCTCATCGCTGTCCATCTCCTCGTCCTCGTCCTCATACATATCGCCCTCCTGATCCCTCCTCCACTGACCATACCATCGTCCGAGGAACATCTTCACGTCCGGACCCATTCCAAGATACTCCACGTTGCGCGCAAGCCCTTCCCAGCTAATCGTGCCCCGGTCAAGCGCGTCTTCCATGAAAGATGTCGAGCCGAAGTACATGTAGTGAATGAGCAGGCGGAACGAGGATGGATCGGGAACAGGGAGATGGAGTGTTGGGTGATCGGGGTTCGATGGGAGAAGTCGGGGAAGCAGGGCAGGGGATGATGAGGAAAGATCGGAGTGGATGGAATTGAGGGACAGTTGCGATGCGTTGCGGGACGAGGCGGCGTCTTGGAGATGGCTGTCCACGAATGAATGGGACCTGCCATGGGACGGGGAGAGGGGTCGCAGATCCAAGGGGGAAGCTCCGCTGAAGAGACCTCTCAGAAGCGTAGAGTGAGCAGAGAGATAGTCCATGTGAAGCTGTACGTAGAGACGGTTACGACGCGAACGTATCAATGGCTTTAACGATGCTCACCTTCATAACCATACGAGGTGTGGGACGCGACGATGGGGCTGTTTTCCGTCGTTCCGAGCGAGGCGTCTCACGGATCTCGCAGAGAGGGTCGGAGAAGGTTTCCGGGGTTTGACTAGAAGACCTAGATACCTGCTCGGTCTTTGTAGAGTAGAGTGAGCTCAAAGGGACAACTGGCGAACGATGAGCATGGATGAGCGCCTAACATAGGGATACGATGCTTACCTATGGTACAGTCCGCGGTCTCTGGCTTGCTCCAGTAGTGGGGGGCCAAACTGTGAAGCTGGTTGACAATGTACTCGACTGGTACGTTTGCCAATGCGGGAGGAGGGAATGGGCGTGGGACAACGTTGTGCATAGTCCTGGCAGACGCCTTTGTAGGTGGATAAGTCTGACCGGGAGCAACCCTGGGGAGATCAGGGAGAGCAGAGGACCGGGTGCGGACAGGGTGATTCGGCACGGGGTGCGAGGGGGTTTTATCTTGGGGAGGGGGCGAGGTACTATTGTCATTGACTGGCGCGGCCATGTGTAGCTTTTGTGGGAGCAAATGGATGGTACGGATGAGTGGGAGAAGTGGTATGAAAATGACGGGGACAAGAGGACGAATGCTGGCGATTAGAGACGATAATATAGGAAGACGGAGTGAGAGGCAGAGAAAGAGAGAGAATATATGTTTGTTGGGAGGAAAGACCGGAATGGGAGGCTCAAAGGAGGCCGTAGAAACTGAGATCACTCGACCCGACAAACCGGTGCCGCCGCTAGTCCTCATTTCAAGATCAGCGCAGATTCACGACCCCCTTCCGTTTCCAGCTCTCTTTTATTGTCTTTCCCTCACACTGCACTCTCACTTCGACTCATGGCTGCCTCGCGGTAACCACCACCACCCATGCTGCACCATTAGGCCCAATTGCCACACCCTCCAGTTTCATAACAACTTCTCTTTTACCCGCCCATGATAGATTACTCAACACCCTCCGTCCAAATCGTATTCACACTTGATTCCGTCCCATGGGCGCCATGAACGACTGGGATTTGACTTTTCAAGATCGTCATGGCACGAGGTGTGATCGAGGCTAAATCGCAAATAACAAGGTCGGAGGATTTCTCCTCCTCCTCCGGTCTCCAAATTTGCCTAAGACCGTCGGGGGATGGATGCGTACAAAAATTACAACCGCATCGCCAATGCCTCCCGAGACAGAGACCACGAGTGGTGGATATCTATATCATTGTTATTCAATGCGGTCGCGAGGGGTCGATGGCAGAATGGCGGGCTGGGAGGCTTGGCAGCTGCTGGCGCTGACGTAGGGATTGAGTAAATGGTCTTGTAGAACATCTGAACAAATCGACGGCGGGGGATGCAATGAAAAAGCAATGAAACAATTAGGTTGCAGATGACTGGGAATCCAAGTTTGTGTGTGTGGAATGCAAGGAGATCGGTAGACACGTTTCGTAGTGACATCGCAAAAGGGCGGATCTGTGCCCTTTCATATGAGTCACACTCACAAATATGGCAAGTCCTGGGCTGCAACAGGCAACAGGACCACCTCATATAGCAACTCCTCCCCAGCACCCATCATCAGATGCCACCTTGATACGATCATCTCCTTTCGTACCACACAACCAATGTTCCTGCAGTCTCATGTCGGGAAGGTCCGCAGCCCTACGATAGGTCGAGAACCTACCGTAATCATCCTTGGGTCAACCCATATCGTCCATATCGGTTTATTGTGCAGGGCAGCGCGAGTGATGGCTGGGATTGGTATCCTGAGGATCGTGATTCGAACAAGAACCGCCCACGAGTCTCCCCACCAATTGCTCCCTTCTCGTTTTGTTCCCGCGAAGCGTTGCCAGATTCCAGATGCAAGCCGTTGTGTCCCTAACTTGTTCTTCTGAAGCAGCTTGAGTCGTACTCATAAGAATAAACATCGCAATTAAAGCGGGTAACGGCTCACAATAAAGCACTTACGTGATGCCGACGCGAAACGCGATGACTTTTGCGTGGGGTCCATTCTCAGGCGAAAGCGAACAACGACGTTTTCCCCCACAGCGCAACAATTCATCAAGCGGCAGTGCTAGCAGTGAGCAGCACCAGCCCATCTTGAGGTATCTGGGCCCAACACTAACGGGAGGTCCCAACAGATCGGAGCCTGTGCGGCTTCCACGATGGGTCAGAGGTTTTTGACATTGTCTTGGTTGGCGGGACTACCCGAGGTGTGATGTAGGTCCAAGGAACAGATTAGGGGATCCTGAAAAGTCGTACGAAGATCAATAAATCAGTTAGATATCAGACGTAGGCAGGGATGCATACCGCAAGCGTGCGAGTTCGTATACATGCCATGCGGCATGGTACCGAGTAAGTCTCCTGAGCGTATCATCCAAGTATGTGCACTGCGGAGAAAGTGGTGATCCCTAGGACACGCGCGTCATTGATAGCAAAGAAAGACGGGTCAAGCTCGCAGTAGCGTCTACCCGCGAACCGCAATGTAGAGGCGCGAGATTGTTGACGCGACAATTGGGGGCCGGTAGCGCCAGGTTCGTATCTTCTCAGCCCCGGACGTAGACGTAAAGGAGAAACCTAGTAAATGAAATCCAGAGCTGTGAGTTCTGCGCCGCATGGTGAGCACGGTAAATGAATACCAGGAATGGAGGGAGGGCACAAAAAAGTAACGCACACGGCATTGCAATGCACGGCTAATTCGTGCCACAGCTAGTTTTCAAACCAAGCATTCGTCAGCATCTGCTCCGCCACCTGAGCCTGGTTGAAACCCCCGGAATCCAAGGGAGAATGTAACTTAACTCACCCCTGATGCTCCGAGTAACCACAGGGCGTCCCGGGGTAGTAAAATCCGCCACCCACCCTTCGCACAGCCTTTCTTGCATGTGGCTACGTTCGGTGATTCTATCGGAGCGACTTCAAAGCGGGACTCGTATTGTAAACTGCACGCCGGAATCAAGTGCCGCGCAGCGCAGAAGGTTACATTCTTGGTGCCCGCCCTGGAAGTTTGTCCTGCTCCGGCGACGACATTCAAGTGCCAGCGGCTAATGATATTGAGAGCGAAATGAGCAGGCTCCGTCATGAAGGTAGTATTGAACTGTGAGATACGTCATGTTGGTCCGTTTTGTGTGCATATCATGGCAAAAACTTACCATTTCCAATGCATCGCGTTATGAGTACAAATTTTCACAGAGACGGAGAGTTGGAAGTGGAACTTGTGGCAAGTGACGTGACGGCACTTGTGACCGTTACCAAACGCAGCCGCGTGACATTACGCGTCCTGATGTGTCACGCTCGGGATCTCAAATCTTTCGTCGTCAACTGTGGCGCAGCCATGGCTGCTTTGTCCACCAGCACCGTCTTTGAGACGAACCCTTACGAGGGACACCCAAACCTATCCGATGTCGAAGCGGATGTTCTATGGCAGTACGCGAAGCTTTCACAAAATATCCGAGAGGTACGTGTACACAACAAAGGATTCCTCTTTTTTTTCTTCCATTGTTCTCCCAAGATATGTGGTTCAAACTGACTGGGTTGACGTTGGCGACTCGCAATAGCTCATTACGGAAACGCGGAGGCTGAGTGAGGCACCGGATGAGACGCTCTTGAAGCGGTTACGAAGTTTGGAGATGAAGATGGGACTCGTCCTGACTCTGGTAAGCCCGACCCCATGATCCTTCCGATTCTATAGTGAAGCGTATCTAACTGTGATTTCTTATGTTCTCTCTCACTGCCTCGTTTTGCGCATATACAGTTCAAGGCATCTGTATGGGCAGTCATTAACGAACAGCCCATCATCGATGATTCCGCAGCGTACGCTGAGAGCAGCGCTGACGACACCATTATGCGATGATATATTTTCGGAAGGAGGGAACAATGGACCCACTCTCTCGGACGCACCGAACTTCGCGCAATACCCTGCAAGCTCTTTCCTCCCTCGCGTACGGAAATTGTACTCGTGTGTTGCTACCCAAATACCCCGTGGCAGTTGTTCAATTGTATCGATATGTTCCGCGTTACCTATCTCAGGCCACTCACTCTCAAAAATCACTGATTCTCGTCATAATCGTCCGGGCCCTCGGCCAATTACCTTTGCCACGAGGCATTGCGTGGACTCATGGACACCGTTTTATATCACCTCATCATACATATGGACCCTCTCGCCACAGTCCAGGCACTACTTACCGTCCTTACTGATCTGATCGTTTTCTTTCTTCCCTGCAGGGCTGGCTTTTGATGGACAATGCTTTTTTTCGGGTGGAAATTCCAATATTCCATAAATCATCCAACACGAGGCCAACACGTTCACCACCTGCACCCACCACCGACCACCCACAAACCCAACGAAGATCGATCTTAGACGGGTGTGATCGAGGTTGTGGGCTCTTGTGGCTACTGCGCGTTTATTGAGACAGTTTGTCCATGGGAAACGACATAACTGACTGAAGTGGTGGGTTTGTTGCGGTCTGCGTGTTCTAATGGTACTAATCTTGGATCACCGAAAGGCACACTTCCTCCGGACAATGACTCGGGCTTGCCTCGAATTATATCTGCATGTCAGACTGGGTTCCTCTCTTCTGACTCGTCTCCATTTGCACCATAGCTGCTTAGGGAGAGGATGCCCGAGTTAGCTGCCTCTGGCCCCTGTCCGTACTGCGCCTGGTCCCAAACTCCAACCTGAACGGAAAGAAGACCATCTTGTCGCCCGTGAGGAAAACGAACGGCATTTACTACCATCTTGATCCATTTCACCAAAACCTTACTGGCACCCCCTCCCTCCTGATGTCCATCCCACCGATAGGCGGAACAGCGGGAGCAGTAACGTTTGGTAACTCTGCATTCCAAGGTATGATCCTCGGTGCTCTATGACCGTACAGAGTCATGTCATGATCCACTGATTCATACCTGTTTGAATTACCCTCCTCACTCATTCCCGGAGGAAGGATGTCTGTCTCTCTCAACTGCTACACTTATGTTGGGCATTTGTTTGCGGTAGATTGATTTTCTTTCGCTTTTCTTCGAGTGTAACCCTTCCCCCCAGGGTCCAAGAGAGAATATAGAAGTATTTAGAATCAATGATCACTGGATCTCTTTATGCGGTACGTCCTTCTATTTCCTCAAGGTCCTTGATACCGTGAACAGCTTGCTTTGGTCCATAGGATGGACGAATGCGTCGCATGTGGCTTGAGGCGTTCCTCTGGCGTGCCGCTGATATGCAGCCGCCGGGGAAGAGAGCAACCCTTGCTATCGAGGACGCGGTCATCAAAACCGCTCTGGAGTCCGAGTCAACACACGACGCCTGTGACATTGACCCCTTCCGCTATGGTGTCTACATACCGTACGCCATCTCTAGCCCCCGGAAAGCAGGCAAGTCCTGTGGTTTTCTTATCGCGTCCGATGAATGAAAATTCGCAGAGGAGATTCTCGAGAGTTCAGAGGTCTATGCCTATCATATCGAAGGCAGCGTTGACAGCGTGACTATATTCTTCGCCGCCGAAGCCTGAGACGGAGAGAGAGATTATCCAATTGACGAGTGCCTCCCTCAAGCAATAGCACAGCTCTACGTGAAGGGAAAGAATAATGAGTACGCTTTCCCCCGTCCTCCTTTTGCCTGCCGAGTTGATTGCTCAAAGCAGGAAGTCGCACGTTCGCAGCATTCTGTCGAGCGGATGATATGTGTAGATCTTTATCATGGTGTCTCTCAAGAAGGTTGGTGAAGGTGCAATATGAATATGTCGAGTATCCTCACCTTTTGTGATAAGTCACACCACGCCTTTCACGTATCTAAATGAAACGGAGGCGGTAAGGAGAAATGTTCAACAACTGGCCTTCTTCGTGGGTGCGCCAATTTACTGTCTTTTCCGACATCTTTCAATGGCTTCCAATTACGCCAGCTGGAGAATTGTCACGGAGATATCGTGGACGGAGACATTTACGAGTGACCGGTCTTCCCAAAAGAAGGGCGGAGGGAAACAATACAGGACATCATTGATTTCGTACTTGGGCGAGGGGGATATTTGTACATTACGATACCTTTACTTCAGATGCAAACCCCCCATCTTCGCGGTCAAGGTCTGAACAGGGGACACAGAATTCACATCCCACACCACCAGCTTTCCGTCCACACCAGACGTGCTGACCCGGCTCACAGCGCCAGGAGCACCGTCATACGGTCTGACACTCGTGATGGTGTTCTGGTGCACCGTGAACAGCTCCGACTCGCCAGATCCAGCAGACTGACCGGGAGAGCTGCCCATTCCGCGCGAGTCTGCGTTCCTGAACGTGTTGAACGCGGCGCTATTGAGGCGGCCAACGGGAGAGGCCCCGCCGTACCCTGCACGATTGCCACCGGAACTCTTGGCTGCGTTCGTGTCGTCGAGGGTTCCGGCGAGTTGCCAGCCGGATTCGTTGCCTGAGAAGACGTATGGTTGGCAGTCATGACCAGCAGCAACGATGGTTTCCTCGGTCGTCCAAGTCAAGGTGACAAGGGGGAGCGTGTTAGACTTGATGGTGTAGATGGCAGGCCCACCAGGGTAGACGATATTGATGGTACTGTCGTGGCCTACAAAGAATTGAGATGTGGATTCCTAGTCGACGAGCTGTGGACGAGGGAATGCTTACTCGCAAAGGCCAGAATATCACCAGAGGGCGAGAAACCCACGGTGTGAACCCAGCCACCAGAGGGGCTGGAGTATTCTCCACAGATAGTGTTGAAAGGGAGCTTCTCTCCCCAAACAGAGGCAGCAGGTCTAGAGGCGCATCTCAGGAAGCCATTATCTTGGGACGCTCGTCTGCGACATACCTCTTGTCCACGTCCTTGATGTAAGCGGAGAAAACTCGTGCCTTCATGTCTGCGCTTCCGGCGGCAAGAAGCACATTGTTCGGATGCCAATCAACAGACAAGACCGTAGACCTGATAGGTTTCTTGAGGAGACGGGAGACCCACCAATCTCCCTCGGGGTCGAAGGAGCAGATCGCGATAGCGCTGCTCCGAAGTCAATGTCCAGACCCCTTTGTAGAATGCAGGTACTCACCGCGCACCACTAGCCACAGCAAACTTATCCTCGTTGGGGCTCCACTTCACATACGTCGCGGCCCTGTTGATACGCAACAACACGAGAGTGGGTTTCCAAATGGTGCTCCCTGTCTGGGGATCGACAGTCTGCTGCCAGACGTATGCGTTCCTATCTTGAGAGGAAGTGACAATGCGGTTGGTGTTGGGAGCCCAGTCGATGGATGTGATGATTTTGTCGTGCTGGTGTAGCAGAGATCATGAACTGGGTTGTACAATCGATAGCACCAAATGAACATACTTCTGACAGGGTTTCGGTCGGCTGCCAATCGTGACCCTGGCGTTCAAAGATCTGAACGTCCTTTGAGCTCAAGCTCACGGCAACCTCTAGATATCCATGCAGATTAGCAAGTGCGAATGCTGGGGTCAGGGTGAGATGTACGTACGACTGCGGTCACCATTGAACGCGTGACTGGTGATGGGGGTTTGTGCGAGTGAGTAGACTTCGGGTTGAGACATAATTCTTGTGAGATTTATGTGCAGAGGACTCTAGCAGTCTACAACTGCGGGCGTGTGGTCGTGGTTTGGACTGAACGGTGAACGCGGAGAGCTGCTCAAATTGTACAAGCGCCCTGATTACAGTATCTTCTTCAATTCCCGTCACTTGCTTTTCCAGCGATCACGACTTGTGTCCCGAACAGTTTTCATTGTGGATACAAATGAATTCGAGTCATTTCGCTGTCGAGTCATTGTCAGAATGGGCGGACCGCTGAGGTGATAAAAAGTCGAACTTTTCCGACGGCCAACCCCATGTCTTCTCAAATCGCAAGCACATTCCAACTCATCAACTTCGAGGATCCGGAGGATTTCATTGCTGCCGTCAAGAAACACGATGACAGCTATATGAACTTCGCTCTCGGAGCGTTGCAGGATTCTCTAGGTCGAGGTCGTTCTTTTGGAGGAGGGCCGAGGACGTTGGTCGCGGTGTCTAGAGACGGTCAGATACTGTGAGTTCATATTAACTGTGACTAATGGTCGAATAGTTACAAATTGATACTCGCATACCACAGCGCCACTGTTACGAAGGTTGCTCGAGACTTTTCGTGGATTATCTCCATCCCCCGAGAAGTGATAGGAACTCTTGACGACTCGGAGAAGGCTGCCATCATACAGCTCTTTGTAGAGTCCCTTCCGACCATCATTGATCCCAAGTCACTCGACAAGCTCCTCGGTCCAAGCGACTATGTGGATTTGTTCCTCGAACGATGGGTCATTCATATGCGCGAACACGGACTGAACCTCAAACTCCTGGATCCATTCTTCCGCTCCAAAGTTTCATACGCCACCGTTGCGACACTTCCCGTACCCAACCCTGCATTCAACAACTACAAAATATCCCTCGCGCACACTGAGGAAGACAAAGAAACTCTCGCGCACTTCTATGTTCAATTCCTCTCCAGCGGTCCTCATCAATCCACATTGGAAGAAGCCCGGGGTGTCATTGCCAATGCAGTCAACTCCAGAGACGTATGGATTTGTAGAGTTGGCGGCGTCGTGACGGGGTACATCCTCACTGGTCGATTTACTCTCCGTACCGTGGCCATCAAGAACGTCTTTGTCACACCGTCGCACCGTCGTAAGGGCATTGCAGAGGCACTAGTTCGGGCGGTGACGCGCTATTACCTCGGCGCAGATCCGAGAGGCTTTGAAGGTGGTCCAGATGCGGGGCCTTCAGATGGGAAGAAGGAAGAGGTTTGTTTGAACGTTGCGACGGAGGAGGCAGAACGATTGTACAAACGAACAGGATTTTTATTCGGGGCAAAGGATCCCTTGTCCGGGAAGGAAGGCTGGTATGCATCCTGTTGGCGAGGGGTCGAAGAAGCTGTAGTGTCGTGACCGGCACGCTGGTCCTTTCTGAGACCATCCTCTGTACTTCAAGTTTTACCAATCAGATATCAGCTGTTGCCAGGATCGCCCGCCATTGCGAAACACTGAACAGCGCAGACAGTGGTTGCGTTGAACATGTTCAAGGATGATCATGATTCGCGTTGTTTATTGAGATCGCTGTTGCGGCGGGGTGCAATGACGAGATATAAATTTACGACAACGTGAGCTTTCAAATTACGATAGACATGTCCTCGCCACACCGGTACCGGCGCTCCTCAATGCGTTCAACATCACCATAATCACTGTATCTCACACGCTGATGATTGACCTAGATATAATGTTGCATACTCTGTCAACGTGGTACACAGGTAATGAGAACTGCATGGCCTGAGACGGCGTCTCAATACACGGGAAGGAACCGCCGTAGATGTCGTGGACGGAGAGTCCGAAGGATTCGGGTTCGTTGGACACCGGTCATGTCGTCCTCAGTACAGGTTTGTTCCATAGGATTAACAATATCTTGGGGAAGGTAACTTGACTGACATATGCTTGGGTTACCAGGATATATTTGGCCCTGATGATGTGTCGCTTGATCTTCGGGCGGGATTCCACCTTCGACTCGGACTTGGAGACAGCCGTTGCTGTCCACGGCCCATCCATCTAACTCTCCAAACGGACCCGCACTACAACGTCACCTCTCTCTTTGTACGGGATAAATGGGTCGATCCTCCTCACTCTTCAGGTAGCACTACCAGCGAGGTGGCAACACCAACTGTCCGTCATGAACAGCACACCGATTCCACACCTGATCTTCTAAACGAAGTTGAGCCTACGTTTGCATTATGTGGAACTACGTCTCCCGTTCCGGTTGAGCTCTGTGAAGCCATCATCGACTACGTCGCAATGGACGAAGGCCCCCACAGGAAATGCTACTTGTACTCTTGCGCGCTGACGTGTCGTGCATGGGTCCCAAGATGTCGGTATCACCTCACCGTCCAAGGATTCGTCCTGAAAGGACCGAAGACTGTTGCGACATATGCCAGTACTCTTCGTTTATTCCCGAACCTGGCGACCTGGGTCGAATCTCTGGAAATCAACATTGACGCACCTGCTTCATGGATCGGTTCTCTTCCTTCGGCTTTAGGTCCATTTCTTCCAGGCCTCACTCGCATACGAATTGGGGGGAATTTAAAGGAGAACCTCACCCTTCATCCGACTTTTAATCGATGTTTGACCCTCTTCCAAAGTGTCACAGAACTCGAATGGAGCCTCCCTGTTGAAACAGTTTTCACGACACTAACAACGTTCATCTCTCAACTTCCTGCACTTCGCAAGCTGCGCATACGTGGTCGCGGTGATCCGACACTCACCATGGTTCCTGCGCCCGATCTGCATTTGCATGATTTCTCTCTTCAGAGACCAATACCACCCATGCCGCAGCTCACCCATCTCTCCTTTTTGGATATTGCTGCGGACTCACTCGGGCTCGCTGCCTGGTTAAGCAGTATTCCGTCTATCAGGGAATTGCAGGTCTTGGTACTTGATGGGCTCCAGGTCGGAGGTCGGGCATCTAGTGAACCTTTCAGGGATCTTGTGTCTGCGTGTGTGGGCGTACAAGTGTTGACACTCAAATTCAGCTTTATGTCAGAACGATTCACCACAGGTCAGTCCCCTTAATCCGTGCTTAGTATCCATTAAACATAGCTCTCATCATGATGTCGTTTCTAGACGAGTTCAGTCTCCATACCTGTACAAACCTACGGGTACTGGCGATTTCTATATCGCGGACAACATCTTCCCTCACTCGCTTGCTACGAACCGTTCCATCAATGCACCTCATCCGACTTACACTATGCCTCGACGACAGGGATGCCCGCTCTCTTGGGCGGGTGGTCTTCGAGGACCTACACTGCGTGGACGAAGCCCTGTGCAGTTCTCAGTTCGAGCGACTCGTGTACTCCTTCTCCAACTATTCATTGGCAGAGAGTTTTCCGGCACTAAGCTTGAAGTCCCTGGGACGGAAGCATACGGTTGTTCCTCACGTTGCTGAAGAGGAAGAGATTCACGCACGACGTGGGTCGTTGCGGTGTTGGAAGTGCAATTCGGTGAGTGTTGTGTTCAGCTGTGGATGACTTCAAGGACGCTAAGTATTGCCAGCTTGTGTCGCGCTCCACTCCTGCTGGCAGACGGGAGAGAGCCCCGTCTCGAAAAGGCGCTCCGAAGTCAAGCCTGGACGTGTTCTCTGATTTAGAGTAGTCCTCAGATAGACATGCTCTGCCCTTTGCAATGGACATTTACGCTATGGAGAGTTGGAGATGAAGACTTTACTGAGGAGGCGCATTTGCTTCGTACGTACGCCGTGGGCGAGAGGCCGATGTGTATTTCATGGCACTGAACCCAAGCATCAGCTCATCGTCGTCCGCAATCATGGCGTTGGTGTGCGAAGCCTGAGTTTGAGTTGATAATTAGTCAGCAGAATAATCAGACTGTTGTTATGGACGTATATCTGAGTTTGAAAATAGTTGATGCGACCACGCGTGGTGTTTGGACGTGCTCTCCTGGGCTCGACCCGTTCCTTGTTTTCTATCCCGACCGCTCCCACCTCCTCGGTCGTCGTTGAAACCGTTGAGGGCACCCCCTACATCGGTGTACATTATTTGCAATGGCTCCGCCGCAACCGTCGGGCGGCGCGACTACATCAGTCCAAGTCGGTCAGTCTACGCCTCCAGACAGCTCACGTCCCTTGGAACCGACGTGCTAACGTGACAATTCTACATTCCAGCCCTTCGTATTCGACCAACAACAACACAGGACGCCAGTTCCATTCCCGCTCGTTTTCAAAGAACCGTCATTAATGCCTTATCACCCACAAGCGTGTCCATCGAGTCCAGCTCGGGTGTCCCTTCATCTGTAGGCTCCAGCGCTGCAGCAGCCGCCCTCACGTCCTCAGCGACCAACAACAAGAAGCAGGTCTTCACTTTCGATCAGGTTCATCCACCCGCGACAACCCAGCATGCCATGTTCACATCGACAGCGCAACCGCTCATCTCTCGCTTCGTGGAAGGCTTCAACTGTACCATCCTTGCCTACGGTCAGACAAGCTCTGGCAAGACCTTCACTATGACGGGTATTGACCTGGACGCTGATCCTGCCGATCCCGTTAACGGTATGGGCATTATTCCAAGGGCTGTGTCAACCATTTTCGCCCGTTGTCGAGAGTTGAAGGAGGAAAGAGGCGGCGCGTGGAACTACTCCATCAAGGGTTCGTTCATTGAAATCTACAATGAAGACCTCATTGATCTGCTGGGTATGGACGACACTGGTGGTGGAAGACGTGAGGTGCAGATTCGGGAGGACAAGCAAGGTCACATTATTTGGGAAGGTCTTCGTGAGATTGGTGTTAAGCATGCTGGCGAAGTCATGACGTATGTGTTTCTTCATTTCTTTCAACATTTCGACTGCGTGATGCACCTTGATTATTGCATGCGTCGTTCATCCACCTGTACTAACGGATTTCAATCACAGTCTCATCCGCAAGGGTACCTCCATCCGAAGGACCAATGAGACCGACATGAACGCCCAGTCCTCCCGTTCACATGCCATCTTCTCTCTGACCCTTACTCAGAAGAAGTACACCGGTTCAGGTCAACCGCCCCGGTCATCTTCCCCTCTCCCGCCCGCTGGCCGCTCGCCGTCACGGCTTGCCCGCCCACAGTCCTACATCCCTGGTGCTTCTCCGGCTACTGCCGCGCGTGTCTCATCACCAACATTCGGTCGCCCACCAACACCTAGTTTCCATTCAGCCATTGGACGAGGTGGCGCGCGACCCGCCAGCTCTCTCGGGATGCTCACTCCCGACGGAGGGCGAGGCAATACCGGTGGTGACGACGAACCAGGGGAATGGGTTACTGTGGTTTCCAAGTTCCACTTTGTCGATCTCGCTGGATCGGAGCGTGTGAGTACAGCAACGTTTAAGCGATATCATTCTCTTAACTTATTGCTTGCGAACTCTTCTAGCTGAAACGTACTGCTGCAGCCGGTGAGCGTATCAAGGAAGGTATCTCCATCAACAGTGGGTTGCTCGCATTGGGCAACGTCATATCTGCTCTCGGTGACCCGGCCAAGGCCCGTTCAAATACGGCCTCCTACGTTCCCTACCGCGACTCCAAGCTCACCCGTCTACTGCAAGACTCTCTTGGTGGTAATGCCCATACCCTCATGATTGCGTGCGTCAGTCCCGCCGAGTGGAACGCTGCCGAAACTATCAATACTCTCAAGTACGCGAATCGTGCACGGAACATCAAGAATCGTGCTGTCGTGAACGAGAAGGAGGAGGGCTGGGATGATGTGGAGTGGTTGCAGGGCATGGTCACCCGACTTCGGAGGGATCTAAAGGAGCTGAAGGAGAACGGTGGTGCCAACCTCAGTACGACTTCCCCAAGGCCGACATCGGATGTCATCGAGGGTGCAGGAAAGAAGGTGTTGGCTCAGATGGCGGAGCTGCAGAACAACTACGAGGACCTTCGGGGAAAATTCGTCGAGAGGACGGAAGAGCTTACCAGGCTCCGCCGTGAACTTGCCGAAAAGCAACGTGCTTCCAAAGGCGGTCACATTACCGGTATGGCCAAGTACGAGGAAATTGTTGGCCCGGTCATTGAGGAGTACGAGAAGACTATCAGCGCAATGGAAGCCGAGCTCAACCTCAACCGTGCTGCTCTCCGTCACACGAACGAAATGTTTGAGGAGAAGGAGAACGAGTTGACTCAGCTTTCCGAGCGGCAGTCGACCACGGAGCTGTACGTCGAAGAGCTCAGGTCTCGTGTTGCTAAGCTTACCGAGAGGGAGGCATCCACTGAGGTACGTGAACTCCTCGATCTTGTGATCACTCACGACTAACTTGATCTTCACAGGCTTATATCCGTGATCTTGAGGACAAAGTCAAGAACTACGATGAATCTTCTCTCTCCTCCAGCGGTTCTATCTCTGATCTGAAACGCGAACTCGCCAACTACCGGGACTCTGAATCTCACTCTACGCAATACATTGCCGACCTGGAAGCACGCCTTGGTCGCTCCGACGAATCAGTGCTTGCTCTCCGTGCAACGGTAGAGAAGCTTGAACAGGAATGTCAGCGCCGCAGGGATGAAGTCGAGTCCCTACAACAGCGCCTGGATGGTATCACTCAAGACGGCCAGAGCTGGCGTAGTGACCTGGAGGAACGAGAGAGGAAGGTCTTGGCGTTGGAAAGGAAGATGGAGGAATGGGAGGCGAAAAAGAAGGAGGCTGGAGAGGACAGAGAGCGGTTGTCAGATTTGGTTTCTGAGGTCGCGAAGGCAAAGGCGAATCTCGAGCAGAATGGCTCGCTTTCAGTCCCCGCAACGAGCAAAGCGCCATCAGAGACCTCTTCCATCAACGAGCCTGAGTCTGCTCTTCAAGCCGATCTTATCGCGCTTCAGCAGACACACACCGCTACCCTTGCCGACTTGTCCTCAGTCACTGCCAAATATCGTGACGCCCTTCGTGAGATTGCGGATTTGGCTGCACAGCTCCAGGAGGCGAAGGTCAATGGCCCGGCACCAGGCGAAGACGCTTCGGAATCCGCTGAAACACCTTCCGAAAGCCCATCTCCAGCACCGTCAACTCGCCGTCGCATGACACGCGGCTCCAAAGACGATGCTTCAGTCAACGGTCAAAGCCGACGCCTTTTTTTCCGACAGGCGGCCTCCGCGGAATCACTGCATGGGAAGTAAGTGCCTTTTTTCTTTCATGTCTTCATGTGTTGATACTGAATCTACGGTGATACTAGATCGCTCTCGCAGTCTGTATCGCTCTCTCAGGAGCTCTCCTCGGCCAGGTCGCGTCAAGCTTCAATTTCAAGTCACGGGAGTAGCTCCCATTCCCCTTCACACTCACGTCCCAACCTTTCCATTTCTCTCTCCTCCCCCAACGAACGGTCTGTTTATAGCTTGGAACAGGAGATCATGCGGCTGCAAGAGGTTCTTAAAGAACGTGAAGCCGAGATCACTGCCTTGGAGGGAACGCTCCGTGAACGTGAACGCTCGCCTACTGTTGTTGGAGCCAATGGCAATGGATTGAACGGCCATGCCCCTCATCTCAATGGTCACGCAGATGGCTCCAACACTCCTCCCGACGACGCCGCGCTCATGCATCTTTCACCGAAGACGAGGAGTCAGTTCCAGGAGCTCCGCCGTAGCTTGGACATCACGTTGAGTCCGCCCCGCGTCGAGTCAGACGATGGGCATGGTCCTGTTTCTGACCGCGAGGGATCGTATGATAGGCTGAACGAGCTCATGAGGTATGTCTGCCATGGTACGCTATACTTTTAACGTTTGAGTTAACTCGCTCGTTTCAGGGCAATGGCACAAAAGGAGTCGTCACATAAGGAGGAGATTGATCAACTCAACAACGAGTTGAACTCTGTCCGCAGGCAGCATGATGAACTTGTTGTGCTCTCTCGCGATCAGGTATGTCTTACACTTTAACTCACAATGCGGTGAGGTCATACGGTATCGATATAGGCTTTGAACATGTCCACGGAGATTGAGGCTCTGCAGCATAAGCATCACGAGGACCTCATGCAACTCGAAGATCTCAAAGCTCGTGAAGCCGAACTTGTTGCTGAATTGGCACAGGCCGAAACCTACCACCTCTCCGCCATGGAGCGTCTTAAGGCTGACCACGAAGAGGCTCTCAAGGCCAAGGCTGCCGAGGTTGACGATCTTGTTCAACGGTTGAAGGCTGAACACGAGGATGCGCTCAAGGCCAGTGTGTCGGGATCGGAGTCTCTTCTCTCCCACCTGAAGGAGGAGCATGATAGTGCTCTCCTTGCGAAGAACTCCGAGACTGAGGCCCTCGTCTCTCGTCTCAAGGAAGAACATGAGGATGTCCTCCGCACTAAGGACTCTGAACACGACGCGTCACTTACTCGCCTCAAGGAAGAACATGAATCTACTCTTCAAGCTCAAGCCACCGAATCTTCGCAGCTCGTCGAGCGCCTCAAGCAGGAGCATCAGCATGTCCTCGAAACCAAGGACGCCGAGTTCGAGAAGGCCATCTCTCAACTGACGGAGGGTCATATGGCGGCCATTGAAGCACTTCGCACCGAGCTTGCGGATGCTTCCGCGGCCTTGCAGAAAGCGCAGAAGGAGCACGAACAGGCTTTCGGTAAACTCAAGACCGACCATGCGAATGAGCTTCGTCGAACCAGCGAGGAAGCCAACGATCTCCTTGAGTCTACCCGCAAAGAGCACGCAGCCCTGCTGGCCAAGACCGTTGCCGAGCACGAGGACTATATCCGCCGCAAGGACGCTGAGAACGCTGCGACCCTTCAGCGGACCGAGGAGGAGTATTACGAGGCTCTTACTAAACTGCGTTCCGACCAGGCCGCCGCACTGGACAAGCAGATCGCCGAATCTTCCACAGCTCTCGAACGTCTCCGGGATGAGCATATCCAGCAAATTCGCATGGCGGAGATCGCGCGCGAAGGCTCACTCTCCGAGTCTGAGTCGGCTCGTGAGGCGGCGCTCAAGGAGCTTCAGCGTGCACACTCAGATGCCATGGCCCAGAAGGATAGTCTCTTCCAGAGTGACTTGCAGAAGGTCAGAGACGAACACGCGGAGGCATTGCGGACCAAAGACGATAACCACCGGAACTCAGTGCAGCGCTTGAAGGCCGACCATGCCGCTATCTTGCATGAGAAAGAGACAGCACATACTGAGTCTCTGGAGAAGTTGGCGGCGGAGCACGAGCGGGCGTTGAAGCTGAAGGCGGATGAGTACACCGCTGCGTTGGACAAGGCTGCGAAGGCACACGAGGCGACGGTGGCGAGACTGAACGCGGAGTTCGCGGAGGAGGTCGAGAATTTGTCGGACTCTCTCTCTGCTAGTACCGAGGCTCTTGTCAAGGCCAAGCAGGACCATGCCGCTGAGCTGAGTGCGATGAAGGAGCAGCAGGCTACAATCTTCCAGGAGGTGGAGAAGAGTCACGAGGAGGAGATTGCCAAGTTGAAGGAGGCTCACGAGGTCGCTTTCAAGGAGGCACGAAGTCATGCTGACGATCAGTCGACATCTCTCGCCCAGTCTCACGCCGACGAGGTTGCTAGGTTGAAGGAGGCACATGACGCCGCTCTGAAGGACGCTCTCAACCAAGCAGATGAGCGGACCTCCGCCTTGGCCCAGTCCCATGCTGATGAAATCGCCACTCTGCGTACACAGCATCAACAGGCTCTCACTGACCTGCAAGCCGCTCATGACGCGGCGCTCAAGGAAGCCCAGAGTATGGCGGAAGAGCTTTCCTCGTCCTCTGCGTCTGTCAAGTCTCTGACTGAGGAACTCGCCGCTGTCAAGGCCGATCACCAGCAAACCATCACCGAGCTGCAGGCCACCCTTGTTGCTACTAAGCAGAAGCACCATGAGGACCTTGAGGCGTCCCGCGCTCGCACTCAGGATTTGCTCGAAGCTGAGAAAGGTTATCTTGCCGACGCTTTGGCCGACCTAGAAGCCAGGCATGCAGCGGAGAAAGCTCAGCTACTCAATGAGCATCAGCTGCTCCAGGAGGAGATTGCCGCTCACAAGGCTGCCTCCGACGAGTTTGCTGTGGCACGCGAGGAGATGCGACAGACTCACGAGACCTTGATCAAGCAGAAGGACAACAGCGTCACGCTTCTCAAGGAGCAGTTGACCGAGGCGAACCAGGAGCGACGTAACCTTCAAACACAGCTCACTCAAGTTCGCGCTGAGTTGGAGAACACGCGTGCGGAGACTGCTGCGCTCGTCAAGGAAGCCTCCAAGCGGGAGTCGTTGGTTGATGAGCTGGAGAAGCACCGCTCCGTGATCGTGGAGATGCAAGAGAACCTCCAACGGACCAAGGACGAGATGGACAACCTTCAATCAGAGAAGTCCCGCCAGGAACACATCTTGCGCGACCTCCAGTCACAACTGACCCGCTCGCCATCGCCCAGCGTTCGCCCGGATCGCGGCTTGTCGCTCGGTTCTCGAATGCCCCCTGCGAAGCTTCCACCTTTGTCACCGCCGCCCACTGTGCCACCGCCACCGACGCCCAAGGACAACCACTCGTCTGCGACGACCTCCACCAGCGTCAGCAACTCCACATCGCGGAGTATCGACTCGCCGTTGGAGTCACCTACGACACCTGCCACGTCCATTGCTCACTCGATTGCCTTTGGTACACCTCGGACGGTTACGCCGCCGCAGGCTGACGCGAAGTTGGTGCTGCAGGTTCAGGAGCAGGCGAAGCAGCTCGAAGAGCAGGACACCATGATCAAGACGCTGAACAAGCAATTGACACATTGTGAGAGCGACCTGCAGGCGCACATGGATCTCGTGAGCAACCTGGAGGGTTCATTGGCGGAATCTGAGAAAAATCGTGAGTGACTGCGATTTTTAAGGACGTAACCTTGTAGACTTACGTTTCGTTTTGCAGTTCGAAAGGCCCGAATGCAGGCTACTGAGCTGGCGCGCGAGCGGGACAACCTGAATACGCAGATCACGTCCTTGCGAACGGAGCTGAACGAGGCGAAATCTGAAGTTGTATCTGTACGGCGATCGATCGTAGAAGAGAAGCAGTCGCTGGAGAACCGACTGGACGAAGAACGGCGGGCGAAGGAGCGAGCGCGTGCTCAGCTGGACAGCCGGATGGAGGACCTGCAACGCAAACGGTCGAAATTCTCATGTCTATGATCTGGTCCGCTCCTCCATCCTCTCCCCCGTTTTTTTTCCTTCTCGTTTCTTCTCATCTCGGATTTCCAACCATCTTTTTATTCTTCTGTTGACGAGGGCCAAGTACATACATTCGCTGTTTGCTCATAATCTTCCGTCCATCTTTTTCGTTACTTCGTTTGCGTCGGGTACCCCAATCATCCATCTATTCCCCATAGATAATCGCAACCCTCGTCCGACATGTCTCATTTCTGTGGTCGGTTTCGCCATCTCGTTTTTTTTGATTACTTCGTAGCATCCTGTTTCCTCCCATGGCGTTGTCTTTAGTCGCATACATCTTTTCCTATTGCTTGCACGTTGGGATACCCCCCTCACACATCCATTCCCTGATCCACATTTCTACCTGTGTTTAGTTTCGGCTACTGTGTTTCTGTGTCTGTCGTCTCCGATCGTTATGACCCCCTCTGCGACTGCGAACCTATGTCTATATGCTACGTCCAATACAGTACTTGATCGCGATGATGGGAATGAGGTCCGTCGGTGCTGAGAATGTGTTGTCGGGTATGTTTTGTGTATGTAAACGGTCTGGCCATTGCTCCAAGCCCAGCTCCTTTGACGGATCTTGGAGAAGCCCTCCGGTCCGAATGCGGGACAATCTAAACGAGTAAACAGGTCTGGACCTCAGCCGACTCTTATATCTCCCTCCAACATCCACACCTTCCCCCCATTCCCTCTCTCTCCCAACCACCACCCCCCGTCGACACCGCCGACAACGACGACGACGACCATGTCTGCAGCATTCTCCTCCAGGCTCCTCTCCCGCTCACTACGGGCCGCACCCTCGGCCTCCACGTCCCACTCCAGATGTCTCGTTGGCCTCCACATCCGGTTCAACAGCACCAACGCCATCCCAACCCCCGTCGCACCCACCCCTCTCCCAGTAAAGACTCCGCGGTCGTTACCCGCCTTCTCCATGGCCAACAAGGTCCGTGCCCTAATCCGCGTTTTCCGATCACTCCCGTTGCTGATTCTCTCCATTCCCTCAGGTGTGCATGGTCACAGGAGCTGCTCGTGGTCTCGGCCTTGAGTTCTGCAAGGCGTTCGTCGAGTCGGGATGCACCGACCTCGCCATCGTCGACCTCAAGGAAGACGAAGCCCAGGCAGCCGCTGAGGAGCTCGTCAAACAGTCATGCCGTGCGTGTCGTCATAACTCCCCCCTCCACCGCGAGCACAACTGATAAGGTGTGAAGTTGACAGTGACATGGACCCCTCGGACTATCGTGTCATGGGCATCGGGTGCGATGTCTCCTCTGAGATCTCCGTCCACCAGGCGTTCAGGAGAGTCATGGATAGCTACGGGCGGATAGATTCCGTCGTCGCTTCTGCCGGTGCGTTCTTGGTCCTCGCACCCCTTGATATATCCGCCCCGCCCATAACTAATGTGATCCTCCCATCACTCCAGGCATCGTTGAAAACTACTCCGCATTTGAGTGAGTGGACTCCCCACGCGTCTAATTTCATTGATTGGATTTTGTATCGCTGACGTCACGCGACCCCGCCTTCAGTTACCCCTTTGACCGGATAAAGCGTCTCTACGACATCAACGTCCATGGCGCGTTCTTCACTGCGCGCGAAGCTGCCCGACACATGATTCCAATGGGCGGAGGCAGCATCGTCCTCGTCGCCAGCATGTCTGCCAACGTACGAGAGTCTTTTTTCCGCGGGGAGATCAGCTGCTGATGTTCTTTTACGCGTTTTGGTTCCAGATTGTCAACATTCCTCAGCCGCAAACGCCATACAACGCCGCCAAAGCTGGTGAGTGTAGTTCCGTTATCGTTTCCACCATCCCCCTACGCGTTTTCGCGTAAATTTTCGGCTGCGTTTCATATGCTCCGGACCAAACTGTGGGGAAGAAGCATTGTGGCGTCTTCTGTCTTCATCGCTTTGACATGAGAGGCAAAAGGCAATCACGTCCGGAAAATAGCCGGACGCCTTTACTTCACGATCGCTCCGCTCCGTCCTCCCCCTCACGCAATCACTGACACCCCAACCCTCTTGTCTCGCAGCCGTCAAACACATGGCCGCCTCCCTCGCTGTCGAATGGGCCAAGAAGGGCGTTCGCGTGAACTGCCTGAGCCCAGGGTACATGCTCACGAAACTCACGCGGACGATCCTCGCGCACGACACGGAGCTGAAGAAGACGTGGGAGAGCCTGACGCCGATGGGCCGTATGGGCGAGCCAGAGGATCTTGCTGGGGCTATCGTGTTCCTTGCGTCGGACGCGTCGCGGTTCATGACTGGTTCTGAGATTAGGGTGGATGGAGGGTATTGTATCATCTAAGAGATGGTGGCATCCGCTCGTTTTGGTGTTGTCGGTGTTTCTGGTCAAAACTTCCTGAAGCTTTCACGGGTTCATCTTGTCTCTCGTGTCATCTCATTTTTCTTTCTTTCTCTCTCTCTCTGCTCTCATCTTTAGAGGTATATTATCATCCTATCGGCGCGTTTCCTTTCGTACGATACATCAATACGGACTATCATCTCCAGTCTCTCTCCCATTTCTGCTACTGTCTGTGACGAACTCTTGACTCTTTTGTATTATCGAATTATCATGTCCTTTCTCCAGTGTACGTCCATTTCTCGATCTTGACTTGAATAATACATCAATGCGGGGGGTCTGCGTCTCTTCATTATGATTATAGGCCTCATATTATAGCTAGCTGGTCGAGACCATGTCTTGCTGTGGGCGCAGGACTGCTCCTATGGTTAGGGTCAGAGTTAGAGCGTCTATGGTGAATCACCTCTTTGACACCATCATCCATCTTCTCTGACTCCGCAACGCAAGACTGTGCCGTTGGATTAGGACTCGCGGACGTATGGATTCTGGTTGTGATATCGATGTGGGCATTGCTTGCTTGAATCAATCCCTTGCGGTCTATCGAGATTGGCTTAGGCTCGAGATAAAGCACTATTTTCTGCGAACAACGAGGATGAGGATGTCTCGCTGGCTGGAACTGCGTCTGGACTCTGGATGGTGCTTAGTCTCTGGATTTGATAGCACTGGAAATGGGAGAGAATTCCGACTCGTTGAACGCACTGAGGTCCTCGTCATATCCTAGGATCTACTTGTCTTCTCGTTCCTGTGACCGTACGGACGTGCATGCATATAACATGAAAACTTGTCGAGTCCTGCAATGTATATTCTGCTTGAAGGACATGCCCCGATTTACGAAATAATGGGAAATTGGGTGGAAGCGAACTTGGAGTCAGCCTCCGAGTGGGTCAGCCCCCTTTCCCCGACCCTCTTCAACTTCGGTGAGCCTCTTCTTTCTCTTTTCACCTCTCCCCACCACTCTCACCACATATTTACTAGCTTTCCATCTTGCTTTCGTACAAGTTGTCTGCGACAACAATGCGTTCCTATCCAGTCTCCCCTGTTTCCTCCACCAGCACCGGCGACGACGTCTCTCCCCTCAACTCCTACAGACCTTCTCCGATCTCATCCCGCTCGACGTCTCCCCGTCCCGGATCCTCTGGCGTGCAGGACACGCCACAATACCCTGGTCCTCCAGCGGGTCAGGGACAACAGGTGGATTACAGTTCCTTATTCGTCATGCCAGAAGATTCACAGTCCACCCAGCCCGACAACTGGGGCAACGCGATTCGCGCGCAGGCTGTGTGGTCTCGAATGGCAGCGGCGGCACCGTCGGGTCCACCACATCGGCTCTCCGCGGCGGCGCAGAGCGAACCTGGGCTTGCGGCGCCGTACCTCGCGGAGTTCCAGTACTACAAACCTGGTTCGGCGAACAAGAACATGCTTTTCGTACACCAACCGCCTCCCGCGGTGTCTAGGGCGGCGATGGCGATGGAAAGTGGGCCGTATCAAGTCACGGAGTTTGTACATGTTCCTCAGACTGGGACTCCTGCCGCGTCAACCAGGTTGAGAACTCAGAAGGCTTGTGAGACGTGTCGTCATCGCAAAGCCAAAGTACGTCTTCTTCCGATTATTCTTTTGGTTCAATTACTTATTGTTGTGGTGTCAACAGTGCAGTGGAGATCGTCCTGTCTGTGGTCGCTGCGACGAACGAGGATTGCGGTGCACCTATGACGACGACACCAGGGCTCAACGTCTTGAGATTCGTCGCGAACGGTACTGTGCTACCAGGGCAGCAAGACGCGGCATCTCATCCGTTGAGCGTTCCCGCTTGCGACGTAGGCGCACTGCCCAAGAAGACGATGTCCTGCAGGTGAACGGTCAGACATATGTGGCTGTCGACGGGAACGGCAGGCAAGAGCGTAGACGGGGATATGCCGATGGAGATGTGGACATGGACATGGGCACGGGTGCGCCAGGACCGAGCTCTGCATCGACTCTGGCTCCGCTGGCAAGACTGTCTCAAGCAGAGTCCTACCAGTACGGTTACTCAGAGCCTGGTTTCGGGCACATGGGCCGTGAATCTTACTCGGGACCTGGAGTGCAGAGTGATGACGACGAGACGGAGTTGGTCATTGTCGAGGTTCCCAAAGGCAGCAAGGGCAGAAACCTCGTTGACATGCTCAACCCTGTCGCGGTTCACTCACTGTCTGCATTGAGAGCCATGCATAAGGACCAAAGGGGACAGAAGAGACATGCAGTTACTTGGCCTGCTACCGTTCCGACCCTTCCTCCCATGATTGATCCACGCCTTCAGGCGGACCATAACCAGAATTCCACAAGTTCGTCGTCGTCCTCATCTTCGTCACCCGCTCCCACCGCTGCTCCCACCCCAGCCCGTCCTCGACCCACTCGCTTCATATCAGTGGCATCCCTTCTCTCCTTCCCTCAGTCTTCAACCGGACCGAACTCCCAAACCACCTCGTCTCCCACTTCCTCTTCGGACACTGAATCCATTGGTGTGCCTCGTGGCGATGGAAGTGGGGACGCTGATGATGACATGAGCATTGGGTGGTTGGAGACTGCAAAGTGTGTTCGCTATAGTGAGGGTAGCGAGGCGGGCAGCGAGCGTGGATATGTTTTGGATGAGGATTCCAGGTCTTTCAGGTGCGTCTTATTCTCCCCAGTTTTCGATCACTGTCTGGCATGCTAAGACCTACTTCATAGCTTCTCTATTCCCTCAGAAAAGGTCTCCACCTTTTCAGAGCTCGACTCTGCGATGGTGCCCTGCACTATTCCACTGCGAGAGAGCAGCGAGCTATCTTCCCCTTCCCGATATTCGGTGGACAGCGCCGTAGGGGTTCCTTACTCTCAATTCTCCTCAGGGTCATCAACATCTTCCGCGGGTGGGGCATCGAGGTACATTGGGCTCGAGGATGCTGAAACCGCTGACCTTCAAGAACTATTTGTGCGTCTCATGGGTCCATACGCATCTCCAACCACATCTCCTCCTCCTTCTCCCCATAACGAGGCCCCAGCGGCTCCACGTATGAGCCACACCCTCTCTGCCCCAGCAACCATTCCCACTGTTGGCTCTCGTATCCCGCGTCCCGTTGGCTATGGTTCAATCCCCGTGCCTCCGCTCCCCACTCGTACCGTCGCCGCCCCTGTCCCGCCACCTCTTCTGGAAGACACCCAATCCGAACCTCCCCTCCCAAGCCCCTACTCCCCTGACCCTCTTGCCCCCTCTCTCGCACATCATGCAATGTCTGAGCCTCTCCACGACGCATCATCACCAGAGTTTTCATACGGATCGTTCATGTCTGCATCCGGCGACACCAGCGCGGCGTTTGGAAACGAGTCATCTCTGTTCGAGGAGATGTTCAACTTCGACGAGTTCGAGTTGGGAAACTCTGCTGATATGGTGATGGGCAAGGATGTTAGTGACGAGGGGTACGAGGCGGAATCTAGCCCAATCATATTCCCCACTCTCGCGCCGTACTCTACGTCCCCAGTCCCAACCACAGCTGCCAATACCGACACAGAACCTGACTCTGAACCTCAACCCGGGTCTCCAGAACCCACTTCCGAACTTCCCACGTCGACATCGGAAACCTCGACCTTGGGCGACCACAGCAAGTCCTTGATGGAAGAAGTCCTCTCGTTCTCTCTTGCGCCGCCGCCGGCTTCTACTATCTCTGCGTCTGCGTCTTTGGCATCGTGCGCCACGGAAGTATCGTTGGAGTCTTCAGGGTCGTTCGGAGATGTTGTTATGGCTAGTCCTGTCATGGTTCAGTGAAGGCGTCTTGGTTCTGAGTTCGGTTGCTAGTGTATTAAGTGTCTCGCTCTCGGTCCTCCTTGAGACCCTTATGCGCGAATGGTCATTCGAGGTATTCATATAGACCCGTTTCTAATCACTACCAACATGATCTCTCTGAGGCTGGGGCGCGAGTTCTTGACGGAAGAAGTCTTATCATTTCATGTCTTGCGTCGCCAACTTACTACATCTCTGCGTCTGCCTCCCTCGGTCACTGTGTTATGTTGACGACCTTGAGTTGCGGCTTGACGAGACCACTTGAATTCACTGTAAGAATACTGGGTCCAACATTATGCAGCCGTCAAAGTCTATATTAGAACGAAGATGGAGGTGAGAGGTAGAACTTGAAGGGAACGGATGGGCCTGTTGACCGTGACCGTGACATGTGACTGCCGAGTTTCCAAATATGGTAGGCAGCTTCCCGATTTGGATAGCGCTTACTATATGTTGAGATAGCGCGCTGGTTGGCCTTCGTCTTGAATCTTTTGTACGGCTTGGTCCATCATCCTCAACGACACGTACTGCTCACACAAACAGCGCAGAAAGATGCCTCTGTACCGCAAAGCAGCACCTACTGTGGTCAAGAAACCCTATCAACGCCTCATTCACCAGAAATCCGATGCCGAGATAGATGTGTTCTTTGGCCCGACACCATTCACCAAGGTCAGCGACTACTACACATGCTCAATAGGTACAGGTGGTATCATAAGCAACTCTCACACTATTCTATAGACTCCTTATGGAAAGAAGTCCGCAAGACGCATCCTGCAGCCCATAGACGATCCAGAGGAAGAGGTCCGGCCTGAGCCGCTGGGGCTTGAGGATCTGCGAGCTATAAGCTTGATCGGTGCGTATTAACTCTCGATTTGGCTCTGCATAAATATTTATGACCCTGTTTTGCTGGTGTGTAGGGCATGGGGGTGTCGCACAGGCTGTAGCGGTGAAGGTGAAGAGGGAGCACTCCAACCACCGCCTTGAACGAACCGGCTCTGTTCTGGCGATGAAGTTGCATACAAATAAGTCAGCCAGATTCATTGAAAGGGTGCGTCCCGCTCTTTTGAGACCCGCAGCGTTGGCTGATTGTGCATTGCTAGGGCAAGGTGCATGATAAGGACCGTACGGAAGAGCGGCAAGCAGAACGACGCGCTCATTGGACGCTACCCTGGAATCCGTTCGTCGCCGGGTTACTGGATGTCTACTACGACGACGTCAATACCTATCAACTCCAAGAGTTTGCTCAGTGTGGGACACTAGCGGATCTCATTAGCAGTCGCGGCGCCTTACCACCTAATTGGATCCAATTCTACCTCTCCAACATCGTCATCGGTCTGGAGTTCATCCACAGCCACGGTGTCATGCACCGCGACATCAAACCGGCCAACATCTTTATTTCCAGGACAGGTTACCTGATGATTGGCGACTTTGGCTCTGCAGCTCATGTGCACGATTGCGCGAGTTGGCAGCGCATCGGAACCGAAGTTTATACGCCCCCGGAGGTTAATCTTAGAGGCCAAATGGCAGCAGCGGTTTTTGACACGGACTTCGATAAACGGGTTGCGACGGACTGGTGGGGAGTTGCTGTGACCTTGTACGAGATGGCAACGAACAACGTGGTGAGTCTCGTGTGTTTTACCTGATAGTGGATCCAGAACACTTATCCCTCTGTTTATAAAAGCGTGACAAGAGCAAGGCTTTTTCCACAACAATCTACAACAGTCTCCAGAGCGGTACCCCACCTATTCCAGAAAATGTGGATTGCGACCTGAAGAACCTCATCACTCTGATGTTGAAACCTAACCTCCAACGCCGATACGGAGCACACCTGATGCACTGTGTTGACCCCGCGAGCGGCGAACAAGTCCTCCGCAACCTGGACATCCGCAACCATCAGTTCATGGCCGAATTCCCGTGGGATGACGCTGCACGCCGAACACTTCTCGTACGTCCCCTGTCTATGATTCTGCGCAAAACCTCAAGGATGTATACTCACCCTTATGAATAGTCTCCTTGCATCTCCAACGTCATGCCCGACTTCAAGAATGGGTGGAATCACGGCGCTGGGTCGCTGTCGCAATGCGAAATGCCCGGGCTCCTCATCGAGGAGCACCCCGCTCATAGGTCTTATGACCAAGGATACGGTGCAGGCAATGACTCCGACACGGACGAGGACTTGCTGCCGGAGTAGACTCGAAGTCTTCAGATGTCCTCTTGATTTCAACGATCTTACGTGGATTTCCGAGCATCATACTCAACCATATCCTGGGCCGCTGATGTCCAAGCCTGAGTGCCGCCGCCAGCTTCCGTAATTGTACCTTTCAAGTTTATCTTGGGGGTATGGTTCACACCGGGCTGGGGATGCGCCACAGCCCTGTGGTGCGATCGTTTTCGTAACTTTTCGACCCCTCCGTAACCTGTTTGCCATCTGTCTGTCACTGACCCACCCTTGCTTCACGTATTCACCTTTTTGTTTTTTGGCTATTTCTACCTCTCACCATTTTTTGATCATCTCATGTCGTCAGTACCCAGTGTGCTACTCTTTGTTTTCTGGTTTCTCTGCTCTTCTTCTCCTGCTGTATTTTCGAGGTTTACCTACAGTATTCCCCTTCTCGCTACCGTCGTATTTCCATGTGTATCATCCTAACGGAAGGCGCAAAAAGGAGTGTAGGCGTCGAGAAAAGGTCGTTATGAACTCAGAACACAGTTGGAAAGTTATGAACACTGCAGGAACTCACGGGAATAGACTCCGAAATTCCGAATGTAACTCCGCGTTCTGGGGACCAATTCTGTACGGGTCACGGCGGGACTCGGGAAGCAGTCGGCAGGATGCATACTATCATGATGTATCATAGGTGAAATCAAACTTCGAGCTGTGAACAACATTAAGTCAGGTAATGTACAACAGCCGCCGCTTTCCATGTACAGTTGGTTTCTCATAGTTTACATGACCAGACACCATCCTCGTTCTTCCGAGCCCTCCGGAATCTCCTTTTCACGTCGACTAGTCCAAGCCTTCAGGTTGTGTTCCCGGATCTGCATTGCATGGCGTTGTGCTTCAGCCTGCGCGTGTCGTCCCCCCGAACTCAATCCCCCCCGAATCTCTTTTTCACGTTCCTTGGCCTGGCGCAGTCGCCCTTCCGCACTAGCTCGAGCATTCCGCTCTCGCGCAAGCTCTCGCTCCCTCTCTTCCAATAGCCTCTTGCACTCCGCCAGCTCGGCTGCTTGCGCCCGCTGCTCCGTCTCTCGCACCCTTCGCTGCATAAGCTCGTCTAGCTCGCCACGCTCAGCAAGTCGTCTGGAAACCTCAATCTCCTCGCCATCGCGACCAAGGATCGGGATACCAGGAATACCGGGTTGTTGGTGGATGACTGGCTGGACGCCCTCACCATATCGTTCTGCGATGGGTTCCCGGGGACGTTCTGGCTCTACTACGATCCCAAATCCCCGCTCATCTCGGCCGAGTGCGGCGTCTGCGCCGCGGTGAACTGCGTCGATGTGCCGATACACCTCCCGACGAGTGAACACTCCCAGACAAAGCCAACAGAAGTGGATTTTGCACTTTTTGCACCTCATGTGGTTGCAGCCCTCGGTCTTCTGGATCCAGATGTTACAGCCCGGACACTTTTTACATCCATTGGCCTGAAGTTTCTCAACTTCGCGCTGCTGTTGGTACGCAGGGTCGCTCTGAAGTTTCCGTTCAGCGCAAGACATGCCCTCATGGGCTTCTTCATCGCACCCTGGACAGATGGTGGCGGAGCAAGACGGACACTGCATAGCTGACAAGTCTGTCCCTGGACGATATGTCTGCTGGCAGTCGGGTGTCTTGCAGTACTTGAGGTCCTGGGGATGTTGCATGAGATACGCATTGAACGCTGTTTCGACGAGTTTG
This sequence comes from Cristinia sonorae, assembly GCA_021029105.1. NCBI lineage: Eukaryota > Fungi > Basidiomycota > Agaricomycetes > Agaricales > Stephanosporaceae > Cristinia > Cristinia sonorae. Next base: position 134,673 of record JAEVFJ010000019.1, read on the forward strand.
TCGAACACTTGCGGATGCATGAAGCGGCGAATGAGTGGGATGGAGATGGGAGTGTTGCACGTCGCCTCGTCGCCCATACAGACGAGAGGGAAGGCCTCAGCGTCAGCTGCGGAAGACAGAAGATGTCTCAAACATCCAGCGCAGTAAGTGTGCCCACATCCAAGCTCTTCCGGGTTTGACGCGTCGTTGTAGCAGACAGGGCAAACAGCATCCTCGTCCTCGCCCACTCGTGAACTCATTAACGGCACATACGAACGGGACTCGTCAATAAGTTGCTCCAGATGGTGCCGCGCCTCTTCTCCGCCCTTGATCACGATCTGAGGAGGTCTGCATGCCACGTTGAGGACAACGTTATTCTCTCCCAGAAGCTCGTCCAGCTTCCCAAGTCCCTCTCTCAAAAAGTATGTGAGCGCTTCATGATCGAGCACCCTGATCGTCTCCATCCCTGCCAGCCGTTCCACCTCAGCCCTGATCATGGCCCGTACCTCCCTGGTGCTATCATTGTCCCCATACACCCTCAGAGACCGTGTCTTGGGGTCAATTCGAATGAAGACACCTGTAGATGCGTGGATCCTATCGAATAGAGTCCTGTCGTGTAGGAAGCTCGCATGCCAGAGCGTCGGATCCAGCCTCTCCCCCGCGACCATGCCCTCGACCCGGACCTTCAAGGCACCAGTCGCCTTCTTATCGTTCCCAAGGACTCGAACGAAGGCGTCTCCACGGTCACCGATCCTGACTTGCAAGTAGGCATCGCGCCCAGACTTCTTCTCTGCGAGCGTGTCCCACTGCTGCTTCTGAGCCTGGTATTGGTGAATAGGAATTTTGATCTCGTAGCGATGTGGCGCGGGATACCACGCGCGGGTCTTGAGGCATCTTCCCAGAGTCTGATCGTGCACCGAGTCGAACGCTCTCTTGACGTCGTCCCAGTCGTGGAAGGAGACTCTGGCCTTTATCATCCCGGTTGCTTCGCGAACAGGATGATCGTGGTAAGTGTCCATCCGTACACCGTCCAAACATCTGAGGTGATCTAGTATGATCTCTTTCGCCTGCTCTCGGGTATACCTGGCCTCGTGCAGGACCTGGTGGTGGTATGCTCCAGTGAGATTAGCAAAAGCATCGTCAGATGAAGATCCCACAGGGCAATGGAGGAGCTTTATGCGGGGGGTTTGGGGTCCGCCAGAGCGATGGTTGTCCAAGGAGGCTTTAAGGCGGTGACTGTTCCACTCCAAGCCATTCAGTGACTGGACCTTCTGTTTCGCGTCTTCCACCGAGTGATAGAATGCGATGAGGGCCTCCGTCGGCGCCATCCAATTCACCTCCAGCAATGGTGTCGTCATATCTGTAACCCCCATGCTATTCCAGCTCGCTCCGCTACCGCGCTCCAATGTGAGGGTAGCACCAGGGAAATCGGACAACCCCGCAGCAACGAGCGGAACCTTCTCCGTACGGACGAGAATATTAGCTTGGAATTTCCTCCCCATCTGCTTGAACCCGTCAGGCGGGATGAAGAATTCAGAGGTTGAGATACCTCCAAGGACCAACATGTCGGAGATCTCTTCCCTCGTCGCGAACCAGGGGAGGTCACCGATGATAATTCGGCCTAGCTCGAAGCCAGGAACGATGTGCTGGATGTCGAGGCCTGCGCCGCAGGTGATGAGACTGTGGTCCATTACGATGTACCGCTCGGTGACGCCGGCTTCCTCCCTCCAATTGGCTTCTTTGGCCTCTCTGGCCTCTTGGGCTATCTCCTGGAGTTCTTCTTCAAGACGCCTTTCCACCTCAGCCCTTTCCTCCTCCTCTTCCCTACGTCGCGCTTCTTCTTGCAGCCTCACAATTTCCGCCTCCCGGGCTTGCTTCTGGCGTTCCTCTTCAAGACGTCGTTCTGCCTCGACCCTCTCTCGCTCCTCCCTGCGCCGTGCTTCCTCTTGTCGCCTCGCAACTTCCGCCAAGCGGTACTCTTCTCTCTGCCGGGTTTGTTCTTGTAGCCTTGCAATCTTCACTTGGCGGGTGTGCTCTTTAGCACGTTCCGCTTCTTCTCGCTGAATTCGCTCCTGGCGAAGCCGTTCCTCCTGCTCAAGCCGAAGTTGCTCCGCGCGGGCCTTTTGCTCGTCTTCAGCTCTCTGTCGATAAGTCATCGCTTCTTGGATCGATGTTCCTAACGACTAAAAGAATCAACGCGGATTAGACGATCGTTTCTTCGCGCTTCTCAATGCCATTCCCTACCGACCTCGTTCTCGTGGCGGTAACTGCATTCGTCTCCCTTGTTACATCGTCCTGCCACCCAACCTCCGCAAATAGGCGCAATCTCACTCCGGGAAGCCTTCGCCTACGACGCAATATTATATACCGAAACAGGGAGAGAGTTATAGCCAGTGCACGTTACCTGTGTTTCATGCCGATCTTTGCACCTTCCACCTCTTTTGCACTTTCCCGACTTGCAGGCTCCACAGACGGGCGCATGACCAGCAGCCCCCTGGTTGGAAACGTCTTTCAACCTCTGCACAGACCCCCTTTTGTTTCTCTGGTCAGACCTGGTGCCAGATCGGGGCTTGGTCACGGTCAAGTTGGATCCCGCTGGAGGCGTTTCGGATGGCGGAGCCTTCGGCAATGTCTTAGCTGCTACTGCGACTGGTACTTGGGTTGGCAGGGAATTGTCGTTATCGTTCGCATCTTGAACATTGGCGTTTACTCCCTTACTTGAGGGCCTATCATCCCATTTTAGTACCGCGATGTACGAATAGATAACTTGAATGTTACTACGAACCGCCTCCTTCTAGCTGTGCGGTTCCCAGTTCCGGACCCGCTAGCGGTCTACACAACCCGGTCAGTTAGCTCCAATCTCCAGGGAGTCGGACGGACCTCATCTTGTTGTTGCATCTGAGACTGCCGGATACGACGCTGCCGCCGTGACCAACTCCGATGTTTACCTGCCACGGCGGGTTCGGACATGCTGAACGGCGGACACTGGGGGTTAAGACGGTCGTGGACGACAACCAAGAGCAACCCCCCAAACTTGAACACGCTTCCTGTCGAACTCTACACCGCGCCACACTTACCATACTCGGACACTCTGCAAATGCGGTAATAGCAGCCGCAGAGGGAAAAAGACGAACTTCAGATGTGGTACAGGTTATTGCATATATGGAAAGAGAGAACATTTCGAGGAAAAATAAGCGTTGACTGCTATACGATACTGCTGATTGTGTTAAATGAATGAACGAGGGTATGGTAACAAATGAGCCTGCAAGGGATATCATGAGTCAATCTAAAGAGCCACGAGGGAAGAGAGAGAAGTCCTGTCATAGAAAGAGTGTGATTAAGTCAATGCTACACGAGCGATCAGCTCTGAAAAAAGAGCCTGTGTGACGAGTTAGTCAAACGCACAGATGAGAGAGGCGGGGAGAAAGAATGAGGACTTACCAGACGCCTCAACAGGGGCGGCAGAAGAACCGCGAGCAGTAGCGGCGACCACCGTCCTGCAAAGCGGTCTGGCTCGGGATAAGACAACCCTGTGTGTCTACGGCAAGGCTATGGCAGCCAGATCTTGATGGTCTGGTCGACACTTCCAGAGGCGACCACATTCACGATCTTGTCCACCTCGCCGCCTTTGCCAGCACCATTCGCTTTGGTTGCGTCTCCTTCCGATCCTTTGGATGTAGTTTGTCGTCCCCAGGCTAGGCATGTGACGAAATGGCCGTGGGCTTGGACTGTCTTCACGCAACGTCCGGTGGCGAGCTCCCATACCCGTATCGTGTAGTCATCCGAGGCAGATAGCAAGAATTTGCCCGTAGGGTGGAAGACGATCGCACGGACCCAGTTGTCATGACCGGCCTGCATTAGGAGTCAGCGTGATGTGTTGCAGCAGTACATTCATGAGGCACATACCAAACTACGGAGCATCTGCCCGCTTTGAGTGTCCCACAGCTTGATCGTCTTGTCACGCGAGCCAGTTGCCACATATTGACCGTGTCGTTTTGATCGGTCAGTATTCTGGTCAAAATATCAGTATGTGCGCGCGACATGAATGAAGGGCAGTGACTAACAGGGATGCCTGCCAATTCCCGGATGGCGCTATATGCGGCTATTGGAGCGAAAACAACGACTTCAATTGTATGCTCGTGCCCTCGAAGTTCTACTTTCAGTTCTCCACTTAGAGGATCACTAATCCGAGCAGTCTGATTTCTACAGTCAGCGCAAGGACGATCTCGTCACGAGATAGCGGCATACCTGGTCATTTGAGCAACTGGCGATTAGCTTTCCGTCGTCTGAAGGTGTTATGCATCGGACCCAGTCCGAGTGCCCTGATATTGTCCGTACGAGATGGCTGCACATGGGCATGAGCATGTTACACACGGATACAAGGAAATGACGGACGTGGTGGCGATGTCAAACACTCGAATTGTCCTGTCACGACTTGCGCTGACGATGTGTTGGTCGCCTGGTAAGAAACGTACAGCAGATACAGTATGCTCGTGACCGGGGAATGTCTTGGTATTCTTCCATTCGTTCTGAGCATCCCAGATCTTGATGAAGAGATCTGAGGAGCATGATACTACGAACCGACGTATACAACATAAGCACACGACTTTGACTAGTATTAAAGTCAATACTCACCGAGTAGATTACCCTTGCTATCAAAATCAACATCATTGACAGGTCTCGTATGACCCTTCAGTGTCCTCTCAAACTCTCCCGTCTCCCAATCCCAGATCTTAATCGTAGAGTCTTCACTCGCCGACGCAAGAAGGTTGAAAGTCGGATGGAACGCGACTTTGAGAACTTGTCCACGGTGTCCTTTCAACGCATAAGCAGCAGGAGCGCGGGGAACCCAATCGGTCTGAAGGGCGGCACGTTTCGCGGGTGATAGTGAGATCTCTTCTTGCAGCACAGCGTTTCGGTTCTCTAGATCCATAATCTACAACAAAGGTCCACGAGATGTTGCATACATGGCGCATAAACACGAGATGTTGTCAAGAGGACGCACCTTCTTCTGCAATCGGATGACACTCGTCCACTTCTTCTCCAACAGCCCGGCATATTTGGATTTGGGATCTGGCGTGTAGTCCACCCCCGTGTCTGCCTTCAAGGCATTGAAGGCGTCCGTAAAGTTGTTTGCATGCAGATATTCCAGCACCGATTTGTGACTGTCGCGAGGACGCCGGGAAAATCAATGTTTGTGCTAAATTGGTGTTTGGAAATGCAACATACAGCTCCTCCTTCTGTCGATCCGACAGCAACGACATCGCTTTTGTGCTCTGACGGGACCTCCTTGGGATTGTTCGTGAAGAATGAGTGTACGGAGATGGAGGGAGAGGCGTTACCACCGTAACAATTGTGGATCGCAATGGTGGTCGCTCTCAAACACTTGAAGCGCGTCCTGCTCTTGCCATTTTGGGACTGCACGCATCCAACCACTCAAAATGCAGACGAAACATTTATTTCTATTGATACATTCGACGCGGTAGGATATAAAGTGTAAAGGATATATGGGACGTACGTATAGCAAGAAAAATGACAAGAAAACAAGCAAATCAATCGTCGTCGTCGAAGGCCAGTGGGTCCCAACCACCCATGCCAACCACTGACCCAGGTGCCGCAGAGCCCCCAATAACGGAACTTCCTTGCGCATCCATAGGAGCGACATCGTTAGGATCGAAATCCGATTCATCATCCTCAGGAGCTGGGTCTGCGGGCTCTGAACCTGATGGCTTTATGCCCCCAGAACCTTCGTCAGCACGGTCGGATTGTCCTTGGGTACTTGGTCCAGTATGCCAGCGGGCGAGCCGTTGCTCGTCTATGGCATTTCCAGAGGCCATAGCTTGCCAAGCTAGTCCGAAGAGTCTGTATCCATCCGAGTTAGTCTGAGTTAGAGGTTGTTTCGTGAGGATATCGATCTTACACGCTATCATTCCCAGCACACCAGCCTTCACTTGTTTCAGCAAGACTATCATCTCTGACTCCCAAATCGCGGGCGATATGCTGAATACTGATAGCGTCCTTATGAAATTGCTTCAAAATGCCGAAAGTATCCTTGATGTCGATGTAAACTCCCTGAGTAGTACTGGTCGTCGTTTGTCGCTCTGGGGACCTCGGACGTTGGCGAGGATCACGAGGGACGCCGCGCCGTGGCGACAGTGATCTACGTCTCGGGGCTCCGGACGGCTGAGAAATCTGGAGGGGCCGAAAGACATCAAACAACCCTTGTTTCCAGGAGGAAATCTTGATGTCGAAAGAGGCGAGCACGTCGCGCGTCTGCTTCAAATCGTACACTAGCAGGACGACGTTGGAACCGGCCTCAGAGAACCGATGCTTGAGACGTGAGATTGCCTCGTCCCGAGTTATTACCTCAGTGTTTCCATGTTTGAAGTCCTGCCGGAAATAAGATGAGAACATTGGTCAGGCGGCGAGCACAATTCGGACATACCAGACGTGTTTTCCTTGGGTTCTTGAACGTCTGGGTCTCTTCAAAAACCCAATGTGAAGCAGATTCAACCCGAAATTCCGTGGAGACGGTAGGTAAGGTGAATTCTGCCCACCCAAGTTCCAGGACCTTTGGGTTCATCTTCCGTTCCGTGTACGGTCGCCTGTCCATTTCCCACAGAGTGAATGCGAAGGAGACAACCTTCATAGATTGCACTCGAGGGTAAACAGCCCGAGCGAAGTCCCAAATTTCCTCACGACCCAGGTGTCCGCGACATAGCTGGTACAAAACGCTGCACGCCCTCTTAACGAGGCACATGGGTCCGTATGTGATCGACTCACCGTTGAAGTTCATGGTCCGCCCTCAAATCACCTGCAGGTGTAAGTGAATGGACATCGTGGGAGGTATATGCGGTGTTGGCCTTGCTGCGGTCTCGTGCTGGTCCTCCTTTGGATTTCTTGTTGTGAACGTACAGTTTCAGTTTCTTCTCCAAAGCCTCTCGAGATGAAAAGTACACTGGGGATAAGGACCTGAATTCAGAAGAATACCAGGGACGACCTGCATCTCTGGAGCGTGGAAAGTAGCGAAAGAATGTCTCTTCCCGTAGCAGTAGATATGATGCACCACAAGGAAGGATCCCTGAAGGGTGGAGTCAGTCTTATCTAGTCCCATATACACCGACACTACTTACCGAGAATCAAGTCAATACCACCGTTCGGGGGACAAAGCCGCGCTGCAAGAGCATCTGGTTGACCGCTGTGCAATCAATTCCCTTTGAGAATCACTTGAAGAGGGAGACGAGTCAGTCTCACCTCGTATGGGCCCTGAATCCGCCAACTTGAAATAGCCTCAAATCCCTTGGCATGCTCAAAATGACGCGTTCTGTCCAGGGTTATAAGGACTGTGGTGGTTGGGAGCAAGACGCGTGTGAGACGCGACTCTCGAGGGATCGGGCTACGCCGCGCCTCTGTCCGAAACTACCACAGCCTGATACTCCCCCCCAGTACAAAATGCTCACTCTTCTCGATGGTGTTTCGCTCAATCGTCGACATGTTCTTCCAGATGGTGCACAGTTAGCTTATGAAGTCCTCGGCTCAGTGCATCTCGGGCACCCAACACCCATAGTGCTGGTTGGCGGTGCGAGTAGTGTTGCTGGTGACTGGGAACGTCTCAGTACTGTCGTATCTCAAAGTCGTCCTGGTGAGTAGGCAGGTGAAGGAGGACTGGTAGAAGATAAATGCTGAGTGTGTGCGGCTGCGTTCACAGTATTGGTATACGACCATAGGTGAGTTCCGTGACTGGTTACTTGTGGATGGGCGCGGTTTTGAGGGTTTCTCCAGGGGCATTGGAAACTCAACGTACTCAACGTCTCAGAAGACGGATATTATCACAATTGAAACTATGGCACGAGACTTGATTGACCTCATCAAGTCCCTTGAATGGACGGAGGTCATTCTTTGTGGATTCTCGATGGGTGGTAAGCCTTTCACCTCTGATAGACATAAGTCAAGAAACCTTTATTGAAGCAACTTTCTTTACAGGTGTCATCACCCAACAACTTCTCTTACTGCCATTCCACCCCTCACACCCAATGCCTCTTCCGTTCCGCGTCACACACGTTCTGTTGACAGGAACAATGGCGACCCCGATTGAAGTCCCCGCACTGGGCACCAAATCGCGTCCAGAAGGTAAACTCACAGACCAACAGAAGTACGACATTGTACGTGAAGGGGTGGAGATGAGCTTTGATCCTGAATGGGTCGAGGCGCTGGAGAACAAGGAGCGGCTAGCATGGTGGATCAAGAGGATGGTCGTGAATAGACCAGCGCGTACGATAGGTGAGTTCTAACCTATTATTTCGCACATGACGACTGCGTGCTGATATATGCGACTAGTCCGTCAACACCAAGCAGTTACCAGCTTCTACTTCGGCGACCTTCACAAATACTTCCCCTCCATCCCCGTTCTCATCATCCACGGTACAGCAGACGAGATCGTCCCCCTCACCGCAGGCCAAGCGATTCTCAAGAAGATCCCATGGGCTCGTATGGTACAGATCGGCGACAAGCCTGGTCAGATACCAAGTGGCAAGTTCGGACACCATTGGTGGGAATATTTTGACGTGAAGGTGTGGGAGGACGTTATCGAGAATTTTGTGTCGCAAGGTGGGAAATATGTGAAGGCAAAGTTGTGAAGTATCCATTCTTGAGCAGCATTACTATAACGGATGTATGTAATATAAAGGTATCTTTTCCCTCGTGACACTGTCAGGATGGTGGATGAGTAACAGTCTGTATGAAAGACTTGACAAGATGCTCACAGCGACAATCAGCTACCAGGGGTCCCAAGTCCTTACTGTGGACATACGTATCCAGGAAGGACAATTTATGGGCGATTTCTTCCGATTCCACATTCTCCACACGTTTTCGTCGGGCCAGGGATAAGATGCAAGGATATTGTCAGGCTTACCGGGTCGACGGAGAAGAACCTGAGGTAGGTGAAATTGCGTGGAGGGGAGAAGATGTATCGTTGAGCCTGTCCCAGACTGAAGTACTTCAGCAATACCCAAAGGACAGTGGGCCATATCGAGCTCAACCAGCACCCGACAGTCGTACAGAATCTTGCAGGTCGTTCTAGACGAGAAGGCTTCCGTGAATTGACTGGTAATGTCCCTCTCGAGTGGCGGATTCCACCAATCCGGCAGCGGTGATCCGGGGTTGTAAGGCGTGGCTCTCTGCGCCATCCAAGCTAGCTGCAATGGGGGGTTGCGTTTGTTGAAGCCCATACATGTTGCGGACATATATACAGGTCTCCACCAAACCATCGCACCCATGCTGAAAGCCTTTGGTGTCGGGGAGCGAGGTGTCAACGACTCGCGAAGTTTCAGGAGAATGCGATGATGCACGAGATATCGTCCCTCTGCTTCCGCGGAGATGTGGCCCCAAGGATATGGCGAGACATAGCGCAATACGCGTCGTACAAATGCGATAGAAGTTTCATCCTCCAGTTCTTTAAGGGCATCAAGCGGAAGCAACAATGTTGTTGGAGGGGAAGGGATGAGGTTCCTCTTCAAGAAATAGGTGACTGACTTCGCAATCAGCACTGTGGACACAACCTAGGATCATGGGCATACCTTGCGTTTCCAATTTTTGCACCTTTTGTCCGATGAGATGCACTGCATTGCGCAACTGTGGCAATCCTGTAGTGCCAGGTGAAACTGCCCTCAAAGTTTTTATGGCTTCCTCTGTGGCCTCCACCTGGTCCATGAAAGGTATGGATGGTCCCAGTCCCTTCGGATTCACCTGGGAGAGATCAGATACAAGGAGTCAATCAGAGCGCCATCCAACCTTACAGTTACGTCCAGGGGGAAATTCTTGATTCGATCTCGCAAATAGTTACGGAGAGTGATATCGGGTTGAAAATTAGTTGGGTCCGTCGCATACGATAGGTTGTTGGCTTCACAAGTGGCCAATATTCTATCCTACTTCATCAAGTCAGTGCAGGAAGATCAAAAGCGTTAGCACTGAATGCGCACTTTGGAGACCTCGAGTAATGGTCTGACGATAAACTTGTCCATACCTTCCTCGCCCATCCAAGTGAGCGGCTCGTCTTGACTGTCGCCCATTCCCCATCTGCGAATAGGCCGCATACCGCTCGCCCCTACCATGCTACTACCCTTCGACAGGCGCATGATGGACGTCTCAACCTGATCGTCCGCGTGATGTGCAAAGGCGATGGTGGACGCGTTGGCTGTAGTCATGGCATGGGCAAGCCTGTTCTGACGTGCATCTCTGCAAATCCTCTCAAGAGAGGCGCTCTGCGCAGGATTCGGAGGGAATGGAGGCTGAGACCACGGTATTTTCGTTTTGACGTGAGGAACGTCTAATCGGTGGGCACTCTCAGCGGCTTGTTCCGCCATTCGAGTGGACGCCGCTTGCAGGCTGTGGTCAACATGCACGGACAGTATGCTGGACGGCAAGCCGTTAACATTTCTCTGTCGGAGAATGGAGGCTAACAAGAAGAGAAGACAGACAGAATCCGGCCCTCCAGAGTTTGCGACGACTATCAGTACCGGTATGTTAGAGACCGGTGTAGATGCGAAGAACATTTGAGTGATATACCCAGCTTCCCTCTCCATCCTCCTGGAGGTATGCATTTTTGCAGGTATTGAAGGAACTCTCCTATTGAGATGGCAAGGATCTGAGACATCAGATAGCCTCACCGCTGGCACTTTTGCTGTGAATACACAATTGAATCGCTGGACGCTTGGCTGCGGCACAAGGCCTGCAAGTGAGACAGCCGGAACAATCAGATAGACGGCATTGCGCCGAAGAAGAGCTGAACCTGTGCAAATACCAGTTCAGCGTGTCCTTGCAATCGTCCACGACCCACAACGTCCAAGATCTACTACTCACCGTCCAAACGAATGAAGACGGAGCAAGAAAGGATTGCCGACCGGGATAAATGATGAGCGTGACGAAGTTTCAGGAATTGTAACGCGTAACCACAGTGTAACCACGCAACAGGTGCAGGTGAAACCCTCCGAAAGTGGAAGTTGGCGTGACGACACTCCCGAATTTGAAAGCAAGCGCCGCTGGAAATGATGGCGGTGTCTGCTCATTTCGTGTGGCCTGCCGGAGGGCCGGCCGAGATTGACCTTCTCCTCTCCCTCGACCTCATAATTGCTCTCGTCGCTGTTTCTCTTTCGACTCTCATCTTCTCGTACGATGTCCTCTCAGCAAGGACACTCAACTTCGCCGCCGCCCACCGCATCGTCTGGTGCTAGCTCGGGGGTGCGGCGCCATCATACCATCTCCGCCTCCTCTCGCAACTCCAGGCCAACTTCAAAGATTGCTGCGCCAGACGTTGAGGATGCGCAGGCGGAGCATATCTGGGACGACGACGAGGTCGTCGACCAGGACTGGGTTGGTGGCATCGGTGCTGTAGGCGAGAAGTCCTCCCTCCACAGACAGGCGTCGCTTCCCACAAGATACCACCGAGGTATGCTTTTTTTGGTGATCTAAGAACAGTACTTGAGATGCCACCGGAATTTTGTATAGCATTTGGTGGTCAGGCTAATAGGCAACCTCCAAACACCTCTCGCACTATGAACAGTCTCACCGCTATTGCAGGGCATGAGGGCGAAGAGGAGGAGTGGGAGAGGGAGATGCGGAACCTCCAAGATGGTGTAGAGGTTCGCAGACTTTTCTATTCCACCTGGTCGAAAGTAATGACGGCTCTTTGAAGCAACATCTCAGCTCGTCTGACCATGGGCATCAATCCGTGGATCAATCATCGTCTTCTGCCTCACCTCTTTCGCCTCACTTCGCGGGTGGCATCCCCAGCGTGCCGTCCCCTCCTCCCACCTCTGGTGCCGGTGTCCGCAGGCATCAAAGCTTGAACTACCCCAACGCAGGAGGTGTCCGCCGTTTGGGATCCAACTTGAAACGCGCGGGCACTCTGCAAACACCTCCCATCAAAGGTGCTCCGCAAGGGGCAGGCTATTCCGGCGCTCAAAGTCCGAGTCCTACCAATGCTGAAGAGGAGTATGAAGATGAAAGTGTTCGCGCTGAGGAAGATGCTTCTTATTTCTCGTTGACAGGCCAAGGTCAGTCGTATGGTCCAACGAGTCCCATTGGTAGATCATCACCGTGGAGCACTCCCGGTGCAGACTGGCGTACGAATCTTGGTTACGGAAGTAACGCTAACATGGGGACAACAGTCGACGACGTGACTCGTGCGCTGTCGACGCTCGAGTTGAACCAACAATACGGTGGTAACACTTCTAGTTATCAAGGTATGTTTGGCTATATCGCTTGCCGCATTATTTGACCCACTTTCTCTCAGACTTGCACAATGGCGGCAAACTGCAGCTCATGACCGATGCGGACGATCGCCAACGTCAACGATCGCAGGGAAGCGGATTCGTTCCTCCGATTGGTCATAATATTCAACGCCAGTCGGAGGACTCATATCAACAACAACGCGAGCGCTCCATGACCACCAGTTCTTCCTCTTGGGATCAAAAAGACCGTCTCCTGACGGGGAGAAATTCAAACCCGAATCTCCAACACGTGTACAATAAGAACAGCCAGGGTATTCCGAATGTCCCTCCCATCCCCGCCCAGTATCTCAACAACGCCGGCCCGGCACCCAGGATGGGCTCCGCTACTCCTTCCAACGCTCAAGGTCAACAAGGTGGCCGCAACAATGGGCAAGGAAGCGAACAGAATTCAAGGGAAGGGTTCATTGGTTCGCCCATTGATGTTCCTACCTTGATCGCAACCAAGGGTTATAACCCTGTGGAGTTTGATACAAAGCCATACTTTGTATGCCCTTCATTCTTGAGCTGCGGACCTAGTACTGACCATCCATATCGCAGGCGCGGTACTTTGTGATCAAGTCTTATACTGAAGACGACGTCCACAAATCACTCAAGTACGAAATTTGGAGTTCAACTGATCCAGGAAACAAGCGGCTGGACAAGGCGTACAAGGAAACCGCTGGCAGGGGACCGATTTACTTATTCTTCAGTGTTAATGCCAGGTAGAATTCTTTCCCTAACGACGTTGAATGCAAGCTGATCGCGTTATCAGTGGCCATTTCTGTGGTATGGCTCAGATGTTGACGCCAGTCGACTACACGCGAAGCAGCACAGTGTGGGCGTCTGATAAATGGAAGGGTGTATTCGGGGTAAAATGGATTTTCGTCCGTGATATTCCCAACGCCACGCTGCGACATATCAGGCTCAAGTACGCTTCATTCCACTTTCACTGACTTATCTGACTTGCATTCCTTTAGCAACACTCAGGAGCGCAAGCCAGTGACCAATTCTCGGGATACTCAAGAACTACTCCCTGATGCTGGTCAGGAAATGCTTCGCATCTTCCACACACACCCGGCTCGTACCTCTCTTCTTCAAGACTTCGCATTCTACGAGGTGAGCCTTTTATTATTGGAACTCAGAGGTATACTGATACCTTTGGGTTCCAAGCTCCAAGCCATGCAGAAAGCTCAAGCCCAGCAGGCACAGCAAGGATCACAGTCACAGATGCCATCCGGCGCATCATCCCCGCCCCTCAGCCATAGCGGCCTTCAGTCACCGGGAAGCCAAGGCCAAGGTCTCTCACCCACCGCCTCTCCGGGCCAGCACCCATTCGCGATGTCCAATCCCGCCGCGTTAGCTTACGCAGCGCAGATGGGCATGCCGCAGATGAATATGGGAATGGGGATGGGGATGAACCCTATGCTGCAGATGCAGATGAACATGGGTGGCGCGTTCGCGAACCCTCATGCGATTCAAAGCGTCATGCGTCATCCCAGCCCTGGGCCAATGCCCGTAGGCCAAAACTACATGGGTATGGGCGGAATGCCCGGCTTTTAAGCCCACACCAATCCACAAACACACTTCTTCGTTGTGCTCTGGACGCTTATGGAGATCGCGCAATGTAGAGCTTTCCTTCCGTGAGGTTCAGTCGTGTAACAATCTACCATGCTAATTCCTTTTATCCTGTTATCACTTCAGTGATTTACTATTTAGGTTATCCTCGAGTCCTTCTCTATTTCGCCCCCTCCCCTTGTATCCATCGTGTTCGTATGTCAGCAAGCTGGCTTCTCTGCTTCGGCCGGTTTGTTCACCCTTGGCCCCATCATGCATCTTTCTATTGTCCAAGCCTCATCTCCTCCTCTGTCCCATTCTACACTAACATGTAATACTTCCCATTCGCCTCGTTCGTTTACGTTTCCCTCCAGCTTTTATCTTTCCCTTTCTCCATCCCCCATCAAATATTCTTGGATAACCTCGGGGATGCAGCCTTTTCCTTCCTTCTCCTTTTCTTTCTTTTTCGTTGCTGTATTGTCTCAACGTTGCTATGAGCTATTGCTAGCTATGGACGGGAAGATATCGGTGCTACACTAGTAGTAGTGCATGGACGTGGACAATTCGACTTCGAACGTTCGGTCTCTTCTTGTATTACGCTCCTCCTCCTCCCACTCCTCTCGATCACTCTCTGCAGTCCGTGTAGATCCTACGCATCTCTTTTTGTACGATAATAGTTGGGGCCCGAAAGAATGAATGGTTGACTCCTGTTGGTCACTGTCGGTCTCTTGCTCATCTCATAAGTATGCCAGGCATGAGATGAAGGTCATCTCTGGGGAACAGCCTCAACATGGAGTATTGAATTGCCCTCACCACATAGGGTGTCATAAACGTGGGACATGCAGGACCGCGCAATGCGCAAACGGCCGGTTGACTATCTGCAAACAGCGACATCTCACGAAAAACACAGATTGCTCATCTACAGTATCACTCGTCAAACTTGATACTATGCGTCTGCAGCTATTCGCGACAAAAATACCTTCAGTCACGGAAACGGATCATGAATACGGAACGGAATGTGACTCACAGTAATCTCCCCTCCACGATAACTCCCCCGTTTCTTCTTGTTCTTCTCCTTCCTGAACCCGGCGCCGCGTGTGACGATAAGATCCTGACTTGCTCTCGCGCCGTAATCGTTCGTGGTTGCTCCCTACAACAAAACACAACAACTTGTGTTAGAATGTTACGGGGGTTCGCACCGCAAAAGAGGAGCGCACCCTCGACTCAAATCGATTATCCTTCAACCGGTCGTCGTGGAACGTGATACCGTCCGCCTTGACTCTCTGGAACGGTGTGTTCGTCTTTCTGGGCGGTTTGGCCTTCCCCTTCGCGTTCACCTGGCCCGTAGGCGTCTGGCTTCCACTGCCGGAAGGAGTGTCGTTGTCGTTAACCTCTTGACGGGCCTCCGAAGAACTCGACGTCGTCTTCGCGGTACCAGCTTCGTCTAATCTGCGTCGCTTGGTGACTTTCACTTCCTCTGGAGCCGCCTGCGGTTTTGGAGCCTCTTCATCTTCTTCTGACTCGCTATCGGATTCGGATCCACTGTCTGAATCAGAGCCGGAGTCGCTGCTGCTGGTTGCTGCCTTGGTCTGCGTCTTGGTCTTTGTATCGGCCTTCGATGGTGGTTTCTTCTCGTCCTCGTCTTCAGAGCTCGAGCTCTCGTCGTCGGAATCCGAGCTACAGTCGTCAGAGCTTTCCTCCTTCTTCGGCGTCGCCTTCACTTCCACTTTCTTCACTTCCGCAACTTTCGGTTTCGCTTTAGGCTTCTCATCCTCAGAGCTTGACTCGTCGCCTGAGTCGGACTCTGAAGAGCTCGAGCTACTCTCCTTCGCCTTGCTAACCTTCTTCGCGGGTGCAACAACTTTCTTTGCAACAGTCTTCTCCGCATCGTCAGACGAACTTTCCTCCTCACTAGAACTCTCCTCACCAGAACTCTCCTCGCTCGAAGTTGCCGCCTTTTTCGCAGACGTAGCCACCTTCTTCACAGCTGTCTTCTTCGCGTCCTCCTCCTCTTCGCTAGAACTCTCCTCACTCGAACTCTCCGCCTTCTTCGCAGCTGCAGACTTCACCGCAGCAGGTTTCGAAGGACCCGCAACCGCAGGGGAAGAAGAGTCGCTATCGTCGCTTGAACTGTCATCATCGCTGCTGCTGCTTTCAGGTGCTTGGGTGGAGAGGGTTTGGCTAGAGCGAGTAGGGGATGGAGGGGCTTTGGATGGGGAAGAAGTGGCTGGAAGGCCCTCAGCCGACGAGTGACACACCAAGAGATCGTTATATACGTACTTGTCTTCACTTTTTGCTTCGCGGATGGCGTCGACGAACTTGATGCTACATGGATGCATGAGAACCTAGCAAGTATGGACTGGCCCAATATGTGGGACGTACACGAAGAATCCGAATCCGAATCTTCCGAAGACGATGAGGACGAGGATGAGGACGAAGAGGACGAAGAGGACGACGAAGATGAGCTAGAAGATGCTTTGGACTTCTTCGTAGGCTTTGTCTTTGACGAGGATGCACTATGGTTGTATCAGTGTTACTATCGTGTGCTCGCGCATGGGAACAAGGTCGTACATTGGTTTTGCGCCATGTTTTGACTTTTTCCACTCCTTCACAATATCATTGATCGTCGGACCGTCCAGCTTCACCCCATCTTTCAACACGAGCCCCTTGACCTCCTTCTTCAGTGCAGCGGCTGCCTTGCTATGTGATTGTTTTTGGAGGAAGCTGTAGATGAGGGTATAAGTCGCTGCAGGACGCGCATCAGTTGCTGTAAACTTCACGGGTATTCGCTTACACTCACTCGCCAGGTCACCGTCTAATTCAGCGTCCTTCATCTCTACGTCCGACATGATGCTTGAGGTGAAAGGAAAGGGAAAGAGGTCAAGCAGCCAATAAGGAGCGCCAACCTTGAAATTTCTGATACCCACGTGGCCAAAGCGTCTAATGACGTCTGACCAGATTATGGGCGTCTGTGGACCAATACCCGTCCCCAAAGCATCTCTTTCCTCCATTTCTTGATATCCGCAATCCCTCAACGACGATGAGCGAAAGTATCAAGGGACCAGACTACGTCGAGAAGAAATTCGATGGATCGTCGTTGCGCGTTGCGATCGTGCATGCGCGGTGGAACAAGGTGGTCATCGAGGCATTGGTGAACGGAACCGTGAAGAAGCTCAAGGAGTTGGGAGTGAAGGACAGCGGGATTGTTATTCAGTCCGTCCCAGGGAGCTACGAGCTTCCTTATGCTTGTGCAAAGTACGTAGTGGCCATTGCTTAAGTCGTTCGCCAGTTCTTACCTTTCACAGGATGATCACAGGCTCACGCGTCCAGGCAGGGGCGACGACCGCGGATCTTCTCGGTGGCCTGACTTTTGGGACCTCTACTCCCCGCTCATCCACACCTGCGCCGTCAGCATCCTCCCCCGCAGTTGCAATCATGCCCCAAGGTCCCTTCGACGCGGTCATCGCGATTGGCGTCCTCATCAAGGGGTCAACCATGCACTTCGAGTACATTTGCGAGAGCGTGTCTCATGGGCTCATGCGCGTGCAGCTTGACACAGGGGTTCCGGTTATCTTTGGTGTGTTGACGGCATTGACGGACGAGCAGGCGTTGGAGAGGGCTGGGCTGGGCTCAGGAGAGAACAAGGGGCACAATCATGGAGAGGATTGGGGAGAGGCTGCGGTGGAGATGGCGGCACGCACAAAGCTCTGGTCGGAAGGAAAGTTCAACTGAGGACGTGTAAACGAAATAAGTGGACGAGGAAAATGTAAAGTTCGATGTACCGCTGCTGTTTGTATTGTGTTGTATTTCGGCCCTGCTGTATCTCTCTTCGTACATGGACAACCTGCACCCCCGACCAACCATAATTTGGATCGTCTTTACCTCTGCTATAATCAGACTTCAGACGTTTGATAAATGTAGGTGATAATTGTATTCCTACGAGAGCTTAGCAGACCGTCGCGTCAAGCCCAATTTAGACTCTTCCTCCACCTTCATCCCCTCCCCAACTTTACGAATTGGAATCCACCAAGATGAAGAAGAAAGTATGTATCTGATATCCTCGACTGTTTACAAGGCTGACCACACGTACCTGAAAGGTTCTTCTCATGGGAGCCTCCGGCAGCGGAAAGACATCCATGCGCTCCCTCATCTTGTCGGTTCAGCTGACCCCTGTCCTGTCCTGTTGTCTGATTTCGTCTTGGATCCTAGTTCAAACAACCCAGCATCACTGACCTCGCGTCTCGGTGCAACCATTGATGTCGAGCAGAACCACGTCCGTTTCCTCGGTGACCTTATTCTCAACCTATGGGACTGTGGCGGCCAAGACGCGTTCATGGACTCGTACCTCTCAACTCAGCAGTCCACCATCTTCTCACACGTCGGTGTGCTGATCTACGTCTTTGAAGTTGAATCAAGAAACATGCTCAAGGACTTGGAGTATTACACGGATTGTCTGAGGGCGTTGAGGAGGTATAGTCCGGAAGCGAACGTGTTCTTGTTGGTCCATAAGATGGATTTGGTTAGGGCTCCCCAGAAGAGGACGGTGCTGGATAAGAAGGCGAGGGAGTTGCGGCAGGTCAGTGGGGACATGGCCGTGACTGTGTTCGGGACGAGCATCTACGATGAGAGTCTTTACAAAGTGCGTGTATCCTCACCGCTCTTGCCGAACAGATACACACCTTACCACCTTAATCGCTCAGGCGTGGTCTAAGATCGTACACACCCTCATACCCAACGTGTCTGTCCTGACCAAGCACCTCACCACGCTCGCGGACGCATGCAGCGCAACAGAAGTGATCATGTTTGAACGCACAACCTTCCTCGTCATCGCCACATCCTCTCCTCCACCTTCAACAACCACCCCGCCCCGGCCCATCTCTCCCCCACGCGTCCCAAGCCCCCAATTCGAAGACAACTCCACGCCGCCAAACGTAACCGCCCTCTCCGGCTCCACGACCCCCTTCCTCTCAACCTCACGAACAACCTCCCCACCACCACCTACCCAACCCCTCTCCTCCCCGCTCTCCAACCACTCCACGTCCTCTCTGACCCCAAATTCCAACAATACCCCATACCACGACGACACGGCGGCGGCGGAAGACGCACCCTCGGACCCGCACTCGCTCGACCCGACGAGGTACGAACGCACGTCGGAGCTCATCAAGGCGTTCAAGCACTCCTGCGCGCGCGTGCGCGACGAGTTCCATACGCTGGAGATGGAACTGGCGGATTTCACGGCGGTGTTGGACGAGTTGACGAAGAACACGTACGTGTTGGTCGTCGTGCACAATCCCACCATCGGTACGTCCTCCTCTCCCACCCTTCCATCACTTATTCTCGGTGTTGTTTTACTGAGTAGGAATGCTAGAAACGGCTGCGCTGAGGATGAACATCCGTCTCGCGCGGGGAAAGTTCGAGGACATACAGGGCGAGAATTTACTCTCTTGACCTGTATCTAGCTGTTTTTGAAAACGACCGTTTTGGATGCTGCATGGACTATGAAATATCTTGCTTTACATTCTTCCGTCAAACAAGATTTACTGAATTCAGAGGAGTCCCAATCGAATTCAAGTTATTCTAGGGACTTTACTCCCCTGTTGGCGTCTACTACACCCACACCCAGCTTCATCTCCCACTCAACCCATTAGGCGTCATTTCAACCTGCCCAGTCTGTGGATGGTCATAAGTATTCCGTGAGGACTGAACGTACTGAACGTTGACCCACCGCTTTTTTCAAGTGGGGGACTGTAATCGCGTTACGTTCACATAGACAAGCGTCCAGGCACTCACTAGGCAGGTAGAAAATTCGAAAAAAGCACACATGTATCCGGTACGTATAGTAATTACACACGGTACTGTAGTACTGCAAGAACCAGCAGGAGACTCGAACGAAAATAGAAAGTTCGATAGGAAAATTGTATTGTACCGTAAGAAACAGCAACCAGCCTGTCGCTGCAGCACCGCTTCGGCAAACAAAAGAGCAAGTACGACTCAGACCGTCCGACGAGCGACAGAAACTCCGTTTCTGAGATTTGAGACCGGGGCACGACGGGGCGGCCACAAACGAAGGAAAGGAAAGGAAAACACCAAAAAACCCCTCGCCTCTCAAATCACAACGTGCCTCCAAACGCAACGAAAAAACGCAGGAACCACGAAGCGGGAGCTCGGGGAGGTGTGTTCTGTGTATATGTGTATGTGTGTGTGTGTGTGTCCGGATCGGGTTCGGTGGAGCGTGGTCTTTTTTAGATTTACCGACGTTATGAGCTGAAAAGCAGGAGGGATGGGGAAGTTGATAACTAGGACCGGAAGAAGTTGGGGAGTTTCTATACGGGGTACGGGATAGGGGGAATGGAGAAAGTGGTGGGAAAATGTCCAGCAGAGTCGGGTCGGAAGGTGGGGCGGGGGGTGACGCGTCGGATCGGAGGATACGAGATACGAGAAAAAAGAAATGTTGGGGTAGGTGCGGGGTCTCTGTTTGTGTGGTTTCTTGCGATAGAAATGCGGAGGGCAAGGGGCGGAGCGGAGTAATCAGTCCTGTTTTTTGACTGACTGACTGCTCACTGGATCCAAAACGACCATGAGTTTGGCGTATTTCGGGAACGGGCTCGTGTTTGTCATGAATTTGACTTGACGACCATGGTCGGAAATGGATGGAAAGGGCGCACTCCGGGTTCTTCGCAATTCAGGATTGTAGAGGGGAGGTCGTGGGTGTCGCATAGATTCGGTAGGTGGCAAAAAACAAGGGAGTGGAAGGATATGTGACAGGGGATGTTAACAAAAAAAAAGTTACGGAAGGTAGAAGAAGGGATAGGGGAATTACATGGATGGATGAAGCAAAAAAGGGGGGTATAAGGAAGCAAACACTGGGTAGTCGGTGCTTAGAAGTGGACGGATCGAATGGAGATTGGGAAAATGGGCGGTGCATGGGGGAACTAGTACACTCGAGAACGCCCTGTGCATTTCTGCGGTTCGTTTATGACACCCAGACTGTTTGACATGATGAGAATTTGTTGCATTATGGAGTCAGTATGAAGAAACTTACAAGCAAGGGCGATGACCAGGTACAAGGTTACCAACCTGAGAGGTATATGTCAGTGGGAAAGGACGTGACTGGTGGAAAAATGCGCTTACATGAGACCCTCCATGTAATTCGACTTTCCATCCCTACACAGCGTAGTCAGCGACATATTTCCGTGACAAATCGGATAGGACGACTTACTGGATCAAGAAGTTCACCAAAAGTACGGACACGAACAGGACGATCGTCTCAAAGTCCGCAAAGTACAAAGTGAGGTCGTGACCGGAGATCCACCCAACAATGACCAACAGAGGCACGACAAACGCCGAAATTTGCTAGACGTATCCGTTCAGTCTTTCTTGACGCACGCGGCGACTTGGAAAACACGCACAATAGAGCTTCCGACACAAATGCCAATGGTCAACTCCATCTTGTTCTTGAGCGCCATCCATATCGAGGTGACATGCTCAGCGGCATTGGCGACGATTGGAAGCAAGATAAGACCGATGAAGGCCTTGGGGATAGAGTACCGCTCTGCGGTTTCTTCGATAGATGCGACCACTAGGAGACAGGCGTTCAGGGAACTGCGGAGAGAATCAGGCAGGGAAAACGTACGGTAATCTGCGCAGAATGATGTGACCACGGTAATACCGAGGAGGCTATAAAGGACATAGTTGTATTAACATCAGATTCTTCATGGTGATCCTGGTACGCACGCAAAACCGGCAGACACCGTGTTCATCTCGGCCTCTTCATGTTCTTCTTCGTCGTCCGCTTTGAAAAGATGCGCATGTGACTTTAGCTGTGGAGGTTCGTGTCAGCCAATAGCGAAGTTCCCTCAGATAGACGAATTGGTTATTTACCTGGAAGTACAAATACGCAACATACACCCCGAGCAGGAGGATAGCGGTGCCTCGCGAGATGATCTTGAGACCGGACGCGTAGATGTGTTCCAGGTCAGAGCCATCGGAGACCACATCAATGGCGTTGATGAATGTAAGAGTCGAATTATCGACACCGCCAACGTGAGACTTGGCGCTATGATACGCGGCGGGGATAACCAAGGCTATGTATAGAACGTTCGTTGAGAAACTCGCTGGTGGCAAACGTGTTTTAGAAGAAGAGGAAACACGCACTGATACAAGACAATGTCATCAGCTGAGGGAGGGACGAGACGTGGTCAGAAAACTCAAATGCACAGGTATGCCCGGATGTGCGGGAACGCTTACCGAACTTGAACTAGAAGACCGGTGGACATTGTCAGCTGTATGCGAGACACGCAACGGAAATCGAAAACACGCACGCTTGTGCTGCAGTGACTTGGAAATTGCTCTCGCTGTAGCGGAGACCCCCTAAATTCCACGCCGTTTGAGGATGACGGACACACTCCACAACGATGTCATTAATACGCACCAGCGAGGAATGAGCAACCCAAGACCAAGAGCAAGTTGGAAAGGATGGAGCCAAGAAGCTGGCGTGAATGGAAATGAGAGGGGTCAAATGCTTGGATAAGGGGGGACACGCACAGAGGTTTGGACAATGCGAACTTCGCCTTGCATGAGCGCGGATATGCCAACGATAATCTCGACTGCATTTCCGAAAGACGCGTTAAGGAGACCAGAAAGGGTCTGACCGAGCTCTAGAGAAAGTTGCTCTGTGGCCGTCCCAAGAAGCTACAGGGGACAAGTTCAGTGTTCCGGTGGTGCAGTGTGAGCTGGGCCACATACAGACGCGAGGGGGATGATGGCGACGAAGGAGAAGCTGAAACGAAGGGCGGCATCCCAGTTGAGATGGTGGGAGATGACACTGAGTGGGACGAAGAGCAAGAGGACGTTGAACCAGGAGCCAAAGAAGAAGAACTTGTACGACTTGAGCCAGGAGGGCTGCCCTTCTGCCTTGAAGACGTCGAGGACGCGGGTTGCGAAGGGTTTCCGGTGGTCGTGGCCGTTACCGTTCTCGAGAAGGGGCGTGTTCTCCGTTGGCAGCGACATTGTGGAGGAGGAGGAAAAGGAAAGGAGGGACGCGAGCTATTTGAATCCTTTCAGTTTCTCCCGCCACAGGTCGAACATCCGACCTCTTACGTAAGCATACACAGCCCCGATCACAGTAGACGCCCAATGACGCGGGCGCTCACACGTGCTACGGCCCACCCCCGACGCCGTAAGCGCTCACACCTCGTCCACGTTCACCGCGACCAGCTCGCCCTCCAGGTGCGTCGTGTCCCCGAAGCTCACCAGCACACCCGCCCCGTCCTCCCCCAGCTCAACCACGCTGACAGAGGCGTTCATGCACCTTCCCACCGCCACGCCTTTCCCGCACCGCACCTTCCTGCTCCCCACCAGTCCCAAGACAAGCGTCCCGATCGCACCCCCATGCGAGACCACCAGAACGTTGACTGCGGCGGACCCACTGTTCGCGTCTTGGAAGGCATCTGAAGCGCCGTCGTCTCTGGCTTGGTCTCCATCTTGGTCCTGAGATGTCGAGGAACGCGATGATGCGCCGTGAACATGTCGCTGTATGATGTTCCTTTTCCACCACCTGCTCACCCGCGTGGAGAACTCGGCCGTGCTCTCCGCATTCTTGGGTATCCCGCTCCCGTCTGTACCTGTGTACTGTCCTATCTTCTTGCCTTCTAGGTCTCCTAGGTACTGGACAAACGGGAATATGATGATGGATTCAATGCACAGCAAAGGAGGGATATCCCGATGAGAACCTTCAGTAGAACACTCACCCGCTCTCGAAGCTCTGGGTATTTCTTCAACTCTACGCCAGGATGCTTGCTCAGTATAATCTCAGCCGTCTGCATGATCCGCTCAGTCTCCTCCCCAAGCATCTCGTCCCTCTCTTAAAGCTTCGTCTGCACCGCTCACCTTGGCAGCCCTCTCCAAATCGCTCGAATACGCCACACCAAACGGAACCCTCTCTAACGCCTCTGCCGTCATCCTCGCCTGTTCAAGTCCAACATCGTTCAGACGCGTGTCTTGATGTCCTTGGAAGATCCCGTTGCGGTTGGCGTCGGTCTCGCCGTGGCGTACGATGTAGATCCGGGCGACGACGCTCATAGAGAAGGAAGAAAGGGAGGTTCAAGGAGGGGAAGGGCGGTGGAAGGCTGTCTTGTATGGACGACGGCGTTTCTTTCAACCCGAACTGTTCGTGCCGATGCTCGGCATGTCAATCATCCTGTATGCCGACAGTACTCATCCGTTACAGATTGCATTATTGTATGCATGTACTTGCTTGACCCTGTACCGCATGAAGCCTCCAAACATCACCAGCCACCTAGATTTCCCCCGTACAACCTACGGGACGAATCACACAAGCTATGCGTGTATGGTCAGTCAGACATGATTCACGTTTCCAAACACCGACATAAAGTGTGAGTCCGATCAACCACTTCTGGCTATGACACACTGAAGAATTACTCCATGGATACGCAGCTCATCCAAGCAAAAAGATCTAGGAGGGCAGGCTACTGGTATCTTCGTCCGGTACTGCTAACAGCTTTCCTCGCTGAAGCGGGGGTTCTGTCCGGAGTCCAAGACGACGGTGTAGCTCGACACGAGCGACTCGTCTCCCATCGCCGTCCCATTGGAGCGTAGCACCCAGCGGTCGATGACACTCGTCAAACCGTACCACGAAGCAATTCTGCTCCCTTGAGAGATCGCACATCTTGGGTAGTGCCCGCTGTGAAGGCACCGCCGGTATCAGGAAAAAGGTGTATCATCGCCATTGAGGTGGGCCTCAACTTCGACCCAACGTGGAGAATCCTGCATATCGCCGTCCTGGATGGCAGAGAGGCTAGGTTAGAGCCGTGTGCAAGAAAGAAATGATCACGGTTCCTCAGTGAACCGATACAGATACCGCGCTGAGGCGACACGTTCCTACGAGCCTGAGGCCTGAGGGTGAGCGGAGCTTCATCTGAATCTTTACTAGATAATTGTGCTTTTGAGAGTGGGGAGCCTCGTCCATCTGTTCTTTTGGCAACCACAGTGAATCGGACGTCACTCGATGAGTGGAAGAAGGAACGTAGACGTCTCCCCCATTTCTGCTCTTTCTTGAGCGACTTGCACCACACTTTGTCCGTGTGCGCTCGCAGAGGACGGCTCCTTTAAATTTGATCACAAACCCCATGTAGCACAGAATGGATACACACACAAAAAAATCCCCATTAGACCAGTATCGCATGGAAGCAAGTGCTGTAATGTCCTTGTCCACACCATACAACGAAGAACCGAAACAGCAAACAAACAACACCAACGACGACAACTCTGGTACTGTCTATATATGTAACATACGGATAACGGGTACAACAACAACAACAACAACAAAAACCGAACACAACCCTTCCCAAATGCACATGGCTACAGTATTGGATATATCAGAGAGAGAGAACACACAGTGACTGAGAGAGAACTCGGGAGAGAAAGAAAGATTATGATTGTAGACTTCTTGAACCCACCACCCCGCCACGACGTGCATACGCATACCTGCCAAGGTCCCTCAAGACGGACGGACGGACGGACGAGGACAAGCAACGGGACCAATGCAGAAAGAGGAGACCCTCCGGACATACTACACCGGAATCTAGCTCTCTCGGGATCCCCATGAACGACGCATTCACGCCACACCTACCTCCAACCAAGACAACCCCCCGCCTCGAAAAAAGCCCGACAGAAAACAGATATATATGCTGAGATGATGGTCCTAAGGTGGGGGTCATCATAGCATTCCGCGGACAAGGGAGGACATGACACGAATACGGTCCTCGTCGAACGCGCTTGGGAGGCTTGAGAGGGCTTGGTTGGCTTGTTGGGCTTGTTGCGGTGCGAGGCGGTTGTTCGTAGAGGAGGCAACGTAGAGCTGAGTATATGAAGCGTGAGGTTGGTGTGAGGGAAGGGCGAGTGGAAGGGAGACTCACGACGTTGCCCAGGGCTACCAGGGCACGGTACGCCGCTTCTGATTCAGTTCGTTCAGAGGAAATGATCTAATTTGACCATGAGCAAATGTAACGAAATCATTTCACCAAGGACAAACGGTTTTAAGGACTCACTTCCAGAATTAGACCGACGTGTGTTGTGCGGAGGTTTGGATCGACAGTTTCACGCAGGTACAGACATGAAAAGCTAGGCGGAACGGTAAATCAGTTCATTGACGGCACAATCACCCTGGTACTCACTTAAACAGGATCGTGGCCAAAGCTATACGTGGCTGCTTTGAGAAGACAGTGTATGGTGCTGCACCAAGCCTGTCAAAAATCTACTCAAGCGAAACCGCATCGTGGTGAGCATCAGCTAAACGCGAAGGTATGCTCATGGCACGCACAGCCTGAACCCAAGCACCATCCTCCACCTTCGCCTCCTCCAAGAACGCGTTGGCCAGTGCCCTCAACAGTAACAACATATTCGTCTCCCTGGTCTTGGGAATCGGCACAGTCCATTTCTCCTGCCACTCGGCCGCAGAGAACAACGCGTTGAAAAACCGGGTTCTTAGCTCTGGTTGGGTGTAACTGTGAGGTGCGTAGCCAATCACGAGCCGTGCAAGGTCGATTACTGAATGAAGAAGAAAACGCGTCAGCAGAGAATAATCAGGGTGAGGGTGGAAGGGGATCCATGTACCTGGGAAGCGTTGGTAACCGGGCCACCGTTCTAGTAGTTGCACGATGGCATCTACATGTTCCGGCTCAGGTGGTGCTACGACGGGAGTCTCATTTGGCTTCCCGACAGCTTGCGACAGGTACACAAATGTCTCGTCGATGAGGTTCAGTTCTTTCGAGTACATGGAGAGCGATGATGTGGACTATCCGCAGAAATAGGAATCGTCAGTGGAAGCACAAGTGGTCATAACGGAGTTCACATACGATTTCGTTCCGGAGGACTTCATCGAACTGATACAACTTGCCCTGCATAGCTGATACATTTGCTTGGCGGAATGAGAGCGGAACCCTCTTTGAAGGTTGCAGTCAGAAAATATCGCGCAGATCAAAGCGTCCGCCAAACTCACCACAGGTAGCTCAATTGGTTTCATCGATAGAGGTTGTGAAGGTGGCGGTGAAGACGGCGCGGATGGTCCACTCGAGTACCGGCTTGCGCCAGTCCACGGGTCTGCGGATGGGGCGGCCACAGGAGCAGCTGGTGCAGGGGCCACGGGAGGACGGTATCTTCCAGCACCTGTGCAATCCCAAAGAATATTCGATGAAGAAATAAGATAAGGATCAGTTTAAGTGGCGTCACCACGACGAACAAAGTCCGAGACCGAGGTAGCAGCATGGACTTGCCTGTGAAGGGATCCATGAAGTCCGCGGTGCCGCTTGACGAATTGTTTTGCGTCGATTGATACCGTGAGGCACCTGAGATTTGAGATCCGTTAGCGGAGTCGGGGCTTAATTAGTGAGAAGACGCGTCAGCTGAGTTGTAGCGGGAATACCCACCCGTGAAGGGGTCCGAGTAGTCATTTGAGCCGCCACCTAATTGCACGCCCGCCGTATTCTTTTCAATAAACCGGACAACTTCGTCCAAGTAGCTGAGAGGGAGGTCATGGGCCTCCAGGAACTTCTGGGCAGCAACATACGGGTTGTCTGTGGTATAGTCAGTACGGCGCAGAACCTCGTCTGAAATGATCCTGTGCTTTACGTACCACTGGCATTGTACGGTAGCTTCAACGGTGGCGCTCCTTCCTGAACATCAACATCAAAGACATAGTCGTACTCTTTGCCTTGGTATAACTGCTTCCTTCCGGAGCCCACTGCATCAACGACGTCACCAATCTTTTGCCACTGACCGACTAGACTATCCCACTAGAATTCACTCGTGTTCAGGTGGCGGTCTGGGAATCCCCAGCGGAGATGAAAAACTCACCTGATAGGCTTCAACCAAATCCCCATTCTTGATCATCTTAACTTCACCAGACTTCTTGCCTATACAATAGGGTAGGTAAATGAGGTGCGACGAAAGCGCTGCAAAGGCCGGAGCACGTACCAGGCTGCGAAAGAGCTTCAGCTCCAGGCAGATCCGACTTCTTCACATCGCCAACTTGTTGTGCTGGCAATGCAGTGCTGGCCACCTGCTCCTCGTATGCTTTGATCCTATCTGCAGGTGCCCACCGATCTTCTGATGCGCTGAATACACGCACCACACCGTCACTGCAGCCGGTAACGATGTCGCCATTCGGCATGGCCGAGACTGCCCAGACGGAGATGGCGGGATGAACGATTGTCTGTGCACACTCGCCATCTAAGCGAGACCGTACAAAGGTCCAGTCACCCTCCCGCGAAGCTATCAACATTTTGCCGCCACTCACCTCGCCAGATTCGGACCGTCCGATCTTCCCCGCCGGAGACAATGTCGCCGTTGGCAAGAACGGAAAGGCTATACACAAAAGATGTGTGTCCCGACAACGTGTACACAACGTCGCCCTCCATGGTCCAAATACGGATCTCGCTGCGATAATACCAGGCTTCTAGACCCATGCTTGGTTTGCGAAGATGTCAGACGTACCTGTCATTGGAACACGATGCGAAACCGATGTCTGGAACGAGGGCTAGACCACGGACTGCCTGTGTGTGACCGGTGTATGTTTTAATTGTTTTATGGGTCTGCCAAAGCTTGATGGTGTTGTCGGCGGAACCTCACCAGGCTTGGGATTAGTCTACGGTTTGGGCGACAGGGCGGACAACATACCGGTCAAGAACTTGTCAGGATCAATCGCCAGCACCGCCCAGACGGACTGTTGGTGCCCAATCAACTCGTAAGCCAGCGCGAAATTCTTCCAGACTCTCGCCGTTCTTCATATACCGATGCTTCCACGTCAGCGAACGGATAGAAATCTAAAATACGCTGCACTCACTGATCCCATGAGCCAGAAATGATCGTCCCATCGGATGTAGCGTGCAGCGCGCACACGTTCTGTGTATGGCCTTGTAGCGAGAAACTTGGCTCACTGGAGGCGCTTGCGAGTGAGAAGACATTGACGATCGTATCCTGACCTCCCGTTACCGCGTACCCTTCGCACCCACTTAGCCACTCGTTCTTCAAGGACGCCATGACCACGGCAAATATATGCAGATCACTCACCTTCCGGTGCTCCCGGCGATGGGGGGATGTATGTAACCGCGCTCACAAACCGACTGCCTGCGCGGAGAACTGCTCTCTTTTCAAACGGTACGCCCGATGACGGTCTTGTCCAGGAGATCGCGGTCGTATCGCGTGAAGCGGAGAGGACGAGATCGTCGGTGGGGGAACACACTGCGCGGACCTGGGAGACGTCAGCGTTTCGGGCGAATGAGAGGCGATTGTGGCACCGACATCAGATGTGTGGGCCGCGAGATTTGCGGAGAGTTTGTAGGGCATTGTATGAAGTTGGAGGGTCGTAAAATGGGGGGTCGTACAAAAGAGATGATGGTTGTGAGCAAGGATAATTCTGGACCTCTGGGCCGTCGGGACAAAAAGGAATTATGATGGAGATGGTATTGGGCGACACACAAGGCTAAAAGCTCTCGAACTTTCTTTAGGTAACTCGAATTAGTCCCCCTCGCGTGCATTGGTAGCTCCATATCTGTTTATCCCCCCAGGTTCACAGAAATACGACAAATCTGAGTTTCTATTCTTCAATCTACACTCGTGCCGTGCTGCCGTTCATTTCACAATCACATCGGACTTTGGATGGGAATAACACGTCTGCATCTGTCGGGCAATCTACGGAATCAATGCTACGAATGTACACCACTCTAACGAGCCCCAGACCCGTGTGTGCGCGGATCCAAGGAGATACGGAGGTATAGTCTATGCCTTGCACCATTACTTCATCTCCTGCGAGTCCTCACGATGCAGTTCGTCGGCCGTGAGTTTACGAGGTTGACGAGTTGCCAAATCATGAGCGGATGAGGAAAAGCCGGCCAACATTCGCTCTCAATGGTTTTATTTTCCGCCATTCAGGGCAGGTCAATGGACGCGAGATCGGGCGATCAAATCTCTACTTTCCAGTGGTTGGCGACTCCACTCACAGTCGCCCGCCTCCAGGAGCCAACCAGGTCAGCTTGCCCTCCAACAAAGATTGCAGAACGCGTCAATCGAGGATACCAATACTTCTAGCGAGGTGAACACGGACATACAGCATGTGGCCGATTTGTGCACGAGAAGTCCTTCTGCGGGCTTCTCCAGCCAACCACTGCTTCCTGGTCAGTACTCAGCAGTCCCACGGCTTTCAGTGGACTGCTTTCGAAATGGAGAATCAGCACCAAAGTTGAGGAAGGGTGGGGCCTGTCAGCAGCCATCAGCTGGACTTGAGAGCGCGCACAGATCAAACACACAAAGTTCGGGCAATTCGCGGTGAGAACGCCCAACCTGCCACCTAGGATTCTCGCTCCACAAAAGTTGCCCTCGGTGTTCTGAAGAATATCAGCAGTATCTAAGGGATTGTATATACGAACGATACGGCTTACGACCGACGATTTGCGCGCATGCGACGAGATGGTTGGTACGGCTTCGATGCTGGCGGTGTGCGAAGAAGACATCCACATAGAGGCCTGGACCGATGATTAGACCGGAATTATCTGTGCCAACAGACTGAGCGGTCCAGGCCGCGCACGGCAAAGAATTCGAGACCGGCTCTATTACTTGAGTTCAGTTGTTGGAAGCTCGCACAGCGGCACTGAGGAGAATGATCCTGACCGCTGCTCTCCCGGAGAAGGTAATATCTACTTTCGTTTAGGGCGCCATGGGCACTGCAGGATGAGAAGACAACTAGTGCTAACGAAAAACCGGTGAATAGGTTTGACAGGCAAAAGATAAGTCACTGCGAGATCGAGGCACCAAAAGATCGTCTGACTATCCGTATGGGTCCACAATCGACATTTATAGGTACGATTTGCGTACCTTGTGTCGGTTCAGGATTGGACCTGAGACCTGCATAAATCTCGCTGCCAACGTTTGAGCTCGAGTGCCCACAAGTTTCCTAGACCATACATCGCAGGCGGCGAGGTCTGGAGCGACCTATTAGTCATCAATAACGCTGTCCCCGTCGGCAGGCATACGAGTTCTATCCTTTGTAATTCCTAGATACTAAGATTCACAGAAGTCAATGGTACAGTCAGTGCGTGCAAGAGGTACCACTGGACCTGTCCAACTGAGTGTTCTCACCGATGTCTGAGGAACATTAAATTATTGGGCATGGTTACATATGCCGGATCTTCACTAGCTGTGTTGTGGGCCTGGCCTGAGGCCTGGAGCCTGAGCATTCAAGCCGGTGTTCCTATTCGCTTGCATCATCTGGAGAGATCATTAGCTCTTCCGGTATCGGATGGCGCATCCGCATGTCGACGAGTTTGACTGTCATGCAGGCGACCCAAGGCATCCTGAGTTGAGAAGCGACGCAGGGATTTGCAGCCTAGTCGATGCCGGGAGTCGCCTGCGTGGATTAGGAAGGTACGCATAAGGGGGCGGCGGCCTGGGCCTATCGTCCGATCAGCCGCTATCGTGGGCACAAATCATGCAAACAGTGAGCGAATTGGCAGAACCCAACCGGATGTAAGACAAACCCCTTGATGTACACTCTCTCTCAGACACCGACCGAGTTTGCAAACTTGAGGATCGTCACTGTTTGGCCGAATACGAGAGGCAGTCCATCACTGCAAGAGCAAGGGCATGCCTTCATGGATCCACGTGGCACGCTTTCCTGAGCACTTTGATGGAACTGAAGAGGTCCATAATGCCAACCGTGAGATATTGACATGCTGCCTTGTTGTCGTTGGTCAGCGCATCAGGGGACCGACATAAATTTATGAGAGGCTGGGACCGCGGAGTGAGAAGGATGGCAACGTGCATTCGGTCCTTGTTAATATGCTTACCGCTAATGAAACCAGTAGCCCATCTATGACAACACTATGACAGGTGTGCCGGGAGACGAGGCTACCAGCGCAACCAGGGAGAGTCGTTCAGCCCAAATGCGGCATATGGGGTGGCGATACGTGGGGACTCGAATTTCATGGGGTACCACGAAGGGAGGAACTCCAATACTGCCAAACATGGGGCACATATTTACGGGTTCCATTGGAAGGGGCCGTGGCCGTGGTTGAAAAACCCGTCGACGGAGCCCCGATGGAGCTCCCCCAAAACCCAGTGGCGAAGTGGCCGTGGGGGTTATGGTACAGACGCTGAAGAGCTTTTCAATGGAGATATTCACGGTGGTGTGAGAGTACGAACGCATGGTCAGAATATCTCACCGAATAGTGTTACGCAGAGTCCATTGATTTCTGCGTTATGTAGAGGTATTGCACGGGACTTGATCCATTAAAAATACTAAAAACCATGTTACAGATAGCCAAAATAGTCAACGATATTCATGGCCCAACATTGTTCACAAGACGCACCGAAAATACCCAAATACCAAGCATGCAGATAGGATGATCCAAAGTTTGCAGGATTACTGGATATTGCTAGCGGTGTAACGGATGAGCATCCGTCAAAGAATCCCCACATACTGCAAGACGTATAATATAGACCGCTCTGATACCCCAAAGCCGCTTGGGCACTGGAAGATGGGAGGGGCGGCTAGAAAGAATGAGGGTATTGGAGCGAACTTGGTGACTTGGGTCTTGGCGTCTTCCGATTCTTCGAACTCTCCACGTCTTGATGAACCTCGAGCTCGTTGCAATGTTGAATGTGTGCGGCAAATTGACAAGGGATATTGTATACCGACTGTTCAGCCGTGAACGACGTAAACTTGGAGGCAAGTCAGGCAAGTGGGGGGTCGACTTCGTGTCAGGCTCACGCTTCCGCGCTTCAGCGGCGATTCCCGGCGAAGGCAGGTATTGACGCGGTCAGGTGATCGATATTTAAGACGCGTCTTTAAGCTCCGACTGAAGCGCTACTATCATCCCCAGCCGGCGTCACTCTAACTCCTACCACCACCTCCTCCTCCTCCTTCACTCACTGATAATACTGCTGCTGCGATGCCCAAGAAAGCTGTTCAAAAGTGTGAGCTCATTTGTTTCATACGTGTGTAACAGGGCTTTTCATTTGTCTGTGCACCAGCCAGTCAAAAACGAGGTCCTGCACGATGGGAGCACTGAAGATATTTCTTCCGACTGACATTGAGGCCTGCAGATAGCGAGGATGAGGATGAGATGATGGAAGCAGATGACATTGTTGATGACGACAAGTAAGTGTATTGGCCTCAAAGACTTCAGATACTCATAAGGACAGTGGAATGCTTGAAATGCTTGCTATGCTACAAGAATTTCAGAGTGAGTTCGTATATGCGCCATGATTTAATTACTTCATTCTCACGACATATTACCCCTGATAGAGAGGAAAGCCAACAAGACATCGGCTCGAACCACTGCCTTCCAGAGCAAAAAGCAAGCCATATATAATGACGCTCGCAAGCACGCAGATACTGCAATCGCCGAGGGCGTCGCCTACATGTCCGATGCGCATATACTCACATGACTAGTTGCTTACAACCTTTTACACAGTGAACAGTACAAGAAAACGGTGATGGAGTTAAAAGCTCAGGAAATTTCTGCGGATCAACAAATGCAAGACGTATTGGCCATGACTGTCCCACTCGATGTACTCTTATGTCACGAGCTTTGTGCGTTCCTACTGATCAATCTCCTTGCGGACTCTAGGATGCGGTGGAGGCTTTGTTGTCGCTATATCCGACCATGTATGAACTCTCTCATCGACGGGCTGCAGAGATCAACGACGGGTGTGAGACGAGTATGTAGCTCCATCCTACTGTACAGTCTCACCCGCTAACTCTCACTGAAGTTGAGATCAACTGTACCAATCGGCAGCTATCCCGTCGCAGAATCATCAGAGACGCAAAAGCTCGAATGGAAGAACAGATGGAGAACCAACGGGTATGTTTCTGGGACCGTGACATGGCTCAGTCATTGACGACAACGACGTCCCCCCTAGACCGCTACCGACGCTTCGAACCTGATTAAACACTACAAGTCCCTCTTGCTGTCTTGAAATGGCTTCTCCCTCGTCTGGGTTTCTGCTCTGGCTTGTCGACCTACTCTGTCATCTTTTGTCGGAACCTTATGCGCATGCGCAACCATGGATGCTGGAAAGTGTCTTCAAGAACAACAGAAAATACTTTGCTACGAACGGAGAAACTTTTCTTTGGTACAATGTACAGGTCCAGCTCAATGTTACATATGGTCAACATCCATCCTTACATCTCAAGATCACCCACGTCCACCTCTACCTTCTCCTGCGATTGACGCACAGTGTATATGTCCCCAAACCGTTCCAGAATATCAAGAATGACATCCAGAGCAATCAATGCGAAACTGTTCGCGCCGAAGGATGCCCTATTGCGCATCGCATAGTCCCATGCCAACCACGCCTGTGAAAGACCATACCGAGCGGCTCCTCGGTCAAATGGCTCAGTGGGAAGATTTGGTTGGTACAGTTTTCTCCTAATGCTCCGGACAACCATGTCAGAGTGAAGACGCATTCGATACGTCAGGTCGTTGCGGTAACGGGCCTGCGTGCAATCTGCTAAGATCGTGCCAACGACAATCTCTTCCTCCTCCAGACGGCTGTCGGGTGATTCGGAGACCGAATGGGCGAGGCAGGTGTACCGCAACTCATCGACGTATCCGAGGAATAGGTTATGGAGGTCGGTGATGTCTTCGTCCTTGTTGACGAAGTCGCCGAGATGCTGCGTGATGAAAGGCTTCAGGGCCTCCGAAATGCTGTCGGAGAGAGGGGGCAGAGAGGCGATCCTCGCCTTCACGTCCTCGGCCAGAGGTTTAGGTTTGTCAAACAGTGTGACTCCGCGGAAGAGCTCTCCAAGTGCTTTCGTGGACTGATAATAGTCTGCGTTCTGGACGATTTTGTGATCTGCTTGCTTCCAGTCAGGCTTGTATGGCATGAGGCGCGATGGTGCCGCGTCCATCTGCACGGGAATACCGTTCTTCGGGTAATCCACAGCTTGACTGCAGAGCTGAGCAAGCTCAATGCACTTCGCGTCGAATGTGCCATGCTATTGGTGAACCGTGAGTAAGGAGACATGACGTTCGGAGGGGAAACACACTTTGGATTGGTCTGCAATGACCAGGTGCAAGTCGGAGAGCAACCCCTGAAAATACTTATGTGAGACTAACAAACACGAACCACGTTTGAATGTACCACACCAGAACGTCAGAATTGATATACTCAACCACGAAGTCGCAAATATCATCGATGGTACTCTCCCCCGGTCGGTTCAGCTCACGTGTACCTGCTCCTTCATAGCTCGCGGGTTCCGAGTACTTCGTGGGCAGAAGGGTGCTCTCTTGGATGATTTGGTACTCATCACTGCAGTAAAACTTTAATATCACAAAACTGTTTCAAACTGAAAGGATATACATACCCATCCAAATCACCACCGCCCAAACATGACGCGAGAGAGCGTCCCTCTATGAATGTCGTTGAGACCTTTTCAGCCACACGAGCATGACAGCGATGACTTACTGGCATCGACTGATGGAAGAACAACTACATTCTTGAGATGACGGAAAGAACATAGTTTGCCCGCTGGTGGTTCTCCGATAGCACGAACGCGTTGAACTATTGTGATGCCATGAGGCTCGCAGGAGAATTGGGTAGAATCAAAGCTTACCATCGCCGGGATGCACAGTAGGGCTACGAGAGATGGTAACAGGTCCTGCACACTTGTTGAGTCCAGATTCTAGCAAAACTGACTTCGGCAGCCACACCTTTAAGGATTTTGGGCTCCTCGTCTTGTCTGTGTATACAAACTAGTAGGGAGTCAACGTTAAGGTACTGGAGCCGGACGCTCTCATTCTTACCAAAGATCTCCCCCTCCTTGAGCTTGAACACATTCCTCTTTCCCTCCGCTTCGTATGCAGGTCCTTCATCGGCAACACCGACCAAATGGTAGCTATTTGGTATTGGAATTCTCGCTTTATGCTTGATGTCTCGAAGGACGCTATTCATTCCAAAAGTAATGAGACGATCAATGAAAACATCGGAAAGGACGTGTTTGATATCGTTCTCGGAGTCGGTCCCCATACCGAGGGCCCGGAGACCTTGAATGATATAGTGAAGGTTATAGCTCCTGCCGAGGGCATGGGCCTTCAGCAACTGACTGGCGTTTCCCAAAGAGTCTCTAGCAGTGTGGATATCTTTGATAGCCTCGTCTTGAAGCTTGACGAGGTGAGCTTTCTCAACTCCGCGGTCTTCTAAGATCATGATTAGCTGTCTGTATATCGAAAATCAGCTGGGCTGGCAGACAATCAAACAGCTCTCAACATCGTACCGATTCAGGTGAGCCTCACCGGCCCTTTCAAATGCCTTCGCAATCTCAATATCCGCCTCTTCTTCCTCTTGCGGTACGCTGAATTTGTTCATGGAAGGCCTGAGACGCATCTTGATTCCTTCCAACTCATGGTCAATGCTGACAACACCCTTGTAACCTGGATTGTGAAACGGATTAGCTCTATCATGTGTATGGCGAAGGGATGAGTTTGAAGTACCAAGGAAACGGATTTGGTACTAAGCGATCTGTCAGCTTGGGGTAAGCAATAAGAAAGTGAAGAAATAAGTACTCACCGCAGAAGGTTTAATGTGTTTGCGGTAGTTCTCGTCCCGATCATTGCATAACGCATCCCAGATCAAGTCACCCAACTTGGGGGAGATGGTGCCAATGCCATCGGTGAAGAGATAGGGATCCGTTCCAAGGTCTGGTACTTCTTCCCATTGGCTGCGTCTAATGGTAACGGATGGATCTGTGGCCGTAAATGCCTGGGCGATGCGAGCTGCGTACTTTGAGGGATATCGGATGACTCCGGAGAAATCCCCCAAACTACTACGAATGACGTGCGCGTTGATCAGAGGGCGAATGGGGTATTCCAACTCGCGCACGAACCACACTGAGTGGGTGCGCAGTGCAGAGTTGGAGTAAGCAAGAAACTCAAAGTGACGTCCAGCAATTTCTAATCCATTCTTGAGGATACCTCCCACGCGATCGTCCAATAGTGATTTACCGTCGACCTGAAGAAGGTAAGCCGAAAACGTGAAAATGTTGTGCACAGCAGGTACTCACATCACGCTCCCAGCGATACTGAAGTCGATCCTCATCACGGAAGTCCACTCTGATAAAGTTGGTCTGGTGATCTGGGTACTTGCGTATGACTCGGTTGGACTGGATAACGTAGGGTCCTTCGAGGAGCAGTCGGGTTGGGGTGACAGTGACGTGGTGACATAAGAACGTTCCGGCGTTGGGTCGTTTCTCTATCAGTTTGTCTCTCTTCGTCCTGGCCTGTTCGAGGCATTGGCGTGGAGATTGAGATGCCGTTCGGTTGCGTAGAATCTCAACGAAAAGGCGAAGAATATCTGCAGCCACGTGAGGTTCGCTTCCGCAGAGAAGCTCGATAGGTTCCCTCAATGCCCATAGTTCCGGTGTAGTCAACAGACCATTTCGGAAAGAAGCCTCCAACTGGAATGCAATAGACCACTCGAATGACCGTAGCCATCTCTGGATCTTTTCTACCTCCTTGACGGCAAAGAAAAGCTTACGTTCGGCTTCAACCGTAGCTCTAAAAGGTCGCGGCAATCCTGCAATTTGGCAGAGTCTCGCGAACTCGTGCAGTTCATTCTCGTGGTGTAGGATGACCCGCAGCTGATGAGCATAGGGAGCAATCACAGCATGGGCCGGATTGAGACTGTGAATACGTTGGCGAAACCTTTTGTTATCACGAAATTCGTCTCCGGTGAGTGTGCGGTGAAAATCTTCCCGTTGAAAGATCGGGGGCGTCCAAAGTTCAAAGCATATGACTAAATCCATGTCAGAGAGATAGAGGAAGAATTGGCATCGATATGGACTTACAGTGACTTCCCCAATCCATCCCAATAGCAAAGCGGCGAATGTTGTAGAAATTGATCGCGATATTATACGCTGTAGATTCTAGCATCGGGTCACCGAGCTTGACTCATGTGAATGCTTTGAAGAGCTGAAGGTAGCTCGACAGTACTGACCTGGACACGAATCAGTTTGTGAGCATATTCAATCCATATTCGTCCAGCTCCTTTATCCTTGTGACTGAGTTCGTACTCATTTGCGAACCTACGAGAGGAGCCTGGTGGGTCTGTGGGGTCACGATAGAAGATACCAAATTGCACTTTGTCGATGTGAAAAGCTGGTCTAAGATGTGCAAGTTTGTCTTCGCGCTCCTCTTCCAGCTCTGGCGGAAGGTATGGTGTTATGTCAAGTTGGGTGACGAGTCGGCGGTCCACCTTGTTGCCAGTCCTTCGGAAGCCAAGCTTGCGTCCATTAACTTTGATGGCCTTTCCATGACCGTACACCATCTTCAAAAACCTAGCTCCATCCTTCTGTGTTGGTAAGGTCAGCTTCCCGGTTCCATCATTACGAGTGCCAGTAATGCCTTCGTTGAGTTCAACGTGAAAGTTCCTATGCAAGATCCAATCTCAGTGAACCCACACGTCGGAATGAGATGACTCACACGCGACGTGCTGACGGGTCTTCAGGGTTGTAGAACTCCTCTCCATGAAGTATCGCACCGATAGCCCGTTTGACATCCCATACTGTGGCGGAGCGATCGACAAAGGAGAGAGCAATTTCCATGCCCGAGAGCTTGAGAATGAGATGGAGGGCCTTAAAAGCGGCAGAGTCTGAAAGGCCTGGCTATATACGTTTGGAAGGCAGAAACCCAGGTCTTTCAGCGCAGCCGACAGGTGGCACAAGAAGGAACAGATTGTTGCGGATGAAGGCGTGTTTCTCGCGCGGAGATTGTGATAATCATCTGACGCCCATGTTCATTCCAAGAAATCCAGCGACTAAATACGAGACATTCCATGGTGATTCAAGTATACAAGACGCTATCGAAGATAATGCAGAAAATTGTTGGTCTTATTACTTGTACGGAATGCCTGGACTGGGGTTAGTCTTTCTCAACCCGCAAAGGAGATCTGCACACATACCATTTTGAAGCTGTCATGCGTGAAGTCCAAATTGAGCTAACTTGCTGACGGCCGCAGTGATTCAAGACTCACCCTTTGGAATTCGTCATACGCAGTGCTGCGTACATTCTCATGCGCGTTCTTGATCACACCCATCATGTAATCAGCGGCCTGCCGTTCCGTCAGACCAGACACAAATCTATCCTTCAATCTCTTGATCGTCGGTTCTCCTTTGAAGGAAGGGAGACTTGTATCCAACATCAATTGGACTGTGCTGACCAGCTGATCGACGTGTGGGCGAATAGCGAGGAAAGCCTTGACCGTGAGCTGTTGGAAGAGCTGGTATCCTTGCGAATAACGGCCACCCATAAGAACCACCATCTCATGAGTCAGCTTAAATGAGTTCGGTTCGAATTTAACACCCTTTGTAAAAGAATATCAGCGCATATCGTCGTAGTCAAGACAATGTTTTCACTCACTCCAGGGCGTGGATATACAAAACAGCCAAAACAGCCATTGCAATGAGATTAGCTTCACACAATAGAGATAACAGGAGAAAACTTATCAATGTCGAACAGGAACCCGAAATCTACGGGGACGTTAAGTTAACGAAAATGTCCAAGGACTAATGCGACATACCGATGTGGACGATGTGTCCCTCGCCGTCGATCATTATGTTACCATTGTGACGGTCCTTGATCTGCAGAATATAACACGCCACCGAATATGCAGCCATGGACTGGATAAAATTCAGTCGTGCCTTCTGGAAGGCGACGGTATCCTCTCCGCCATACTTCGCGACGAAGAAGTCCAACAAATCATTCACTTTGGCACGTCCCATCTCGTCGCGCGAAGTCGCATTTGGAACAACGTCAATGACGCCACACTACAAGTCAATCCATCAGAGACACGGAAGATAAGTCTAGGAATGAGTGGAGCGTACACCCGGAGCAGTGGCCGTGACTCGATACGGATACAAGTAGACAGTAAGGCCGACGGAGTTGAAGATATTCTTGAACATTGCGATGACTTGCAGTGCCAAAACGTCCTGCCTGCAGTCATCCCCGACCTTGAAAATAGCCTGTTGCCATATGTCATAGTCTTCGACGAGCTTCTTCTCCTGGGCATCATCGCCTAATGTCTCTGCGCCTTCGGTGATTACAGTGACACGCTCCTTCCTGACCTTGAATGTTGCCATAAACGGTGCCTGATAGTATGTTAGTAAATGAATGTGGCTGAACGCAGCAAACCACGTTTACCTTCGCGTGGCTTTGCAGCGGACGACCGGACTTCTTGTCAATGTCCACTACCTTGCCATCAGGGTTACTTGGTAAGTAAACCCCTACTTCAACCCGGATTTTGGCCATCTCTTCGTCAATCTTACCCTACGCAGACGTCAGGATTTAGTGATGAGATCCTTAACCAATCGCATACCTTCTTCTCAGGTTTAGTCTTCTTGATGTATGGTTTCAACTTGCCGGAGATCGCAGTAACTTCGTTGAAGAAACCAAATTCTTTCTCGTAGAACTCCTTGGCCTCACCAGACAAGGTATCGACAAGTAAATCAATCATTCTGTCCAATGTCGGCTTCAGAGGATCCTCCTAAAAACACGCAACCGTCAGGCTTTAGCTCTACACCACCCCCTCATAGTCGGGACTTACCACCGAGGCAGCGTCGTCTTTGTAACCATTGGCTTTCATATTCCAGATGATCTGGTGGCAGAAAAGTTGCGAGATCTTCGCCGTCTCGAAGATAAAGCGTGCAACATAACCTACAGCCAACCCATCAGTATGTATTGAACGGTAATGAGGGACATGAATCATACCAAGATCGTCATAACGAAGGGCTTGCACGACTTGAGGGACAAAGAAGAATGTCAGCTCAACCGGATGCTGCTCCAGGACTCGATGTGCGAATTGGAGCAGAAGTGGGTCGTTCTTGTAGCGCTTCTCAAAGAAGGTGACCGCAATGACTGGTGGAACGGGCGCCCAGATTGATAGATACTGGTGACAGTCAGAACATG
This sequence comes from Cristinia sonorae, assembly GCA_021029105.1. Lineage (NCBI taxonomy): Eukaryota > Fungi > Basidiomycota > Agaricomycetes > Agaricales > Stephanosporaceae > Cristinia > Cristinia sonorae. The sequence continues at coordinate 175,447 of JAEVFJ010000019.1, forward strand.
CCAGTGAGTGAGTAAGAGTGCAAGCAACGCTTACTTTCAGATCTCGGCGTACGCTCGTCCCTGTGCTATCACCGACTAGGAACTGAAGAGCTTCCGGGATATCGAGGACATCCCTGGTTCTCGAGCGAACTAATCCACGAACTTCATGGGCCACGATTGCTACATGGAATCTTTCGGTCAGGTACACCGCGATAGCAGGATCCACCTGCCATGTCTTCCTAACCATATTGGTCCATGCAGCCTATGTTTGATCAGCTCAGTATCCTATGATTGGGAGACTGACATCTTACATCGGTCATAGTCTTCTCAATGGTACTGAAGTGATCAACTCCCCGCTTAGTATCATTCGTTGGGTTTGTCCACACCATCAACCGGAATATCTCGTTGTCAACCAGGAGACGTAAAGGGTTGTTCAAGTTTTTCACCACCGTCATATAGTCTGGACATAATCAGTAAGAAAAGGCGAAGAGTGGAAGAAACATGGACTTACGAGATGATTTGTGGGATTGACCAGCAGCAAGACTTGATATTGTGGGGTAGCCTCTGACGGTATCTGCTTGCAGATAGGACAGGAATTCAGACAGGAGCTTGACATCTGCGTCGATTTGAACACGATTAGCCCCGTATGACCATCTGCGAAAGACGTTAGACTGGGTAAATCCGAGCTGCAAAGCGCCAATTACTTACTGGGGGCGAACGCTGAACCATGAGAGAGCCGTTGCATAGAGGTTTTCACGCAACTTATTCTCGCAGCTGAAATCGAGGAATGAGCTTCGCAGTGTTTCAAATCCAAACAGGAGGAACGTGAACCGAGCCTCGCGGGATAGCGGATGTGTACTGAAAAATAAATGAGACATTGTAAGGCATCAAGACTCTTACGACGTACCACAATTGCTTGTACGCTTGAGCGGAAGCCAATGCAATCCGTTGGAACAGTAGCATCAAACTGGGTTTGCGATACCTCGCCGCCTGCAATCGACTGACTAGCATGGTCAGGACCATCGTGTGAGGGGTCAACAGCCTTCGAGCTTGTGCAGCTGCTCGATCGACAGATTCCTTGTCAGACGGGCTGTATTCTGGAGCATGATGGAAAGGATCGGTGTAACTACGCGGGGAATCTTAGGACTTTCATTTCCCGTGTCATGGAATACCTTACTCACTTCAACGATTTGGAGAACATGCCCCTCCCGTGCTTGATGGTTGTAATCCACGCAGAGGTAATTTCCGTCACCAGAACGACTTCATACTCCGGTTTCTCTGCAATCACCCACGACCATACCTCACACCCAGCGGACACAGCGGTTGGGCTGAAGGACTCAAAAGGCAGGATGACGAGGTAATGGAGCAGGTCATGATCGCACTATTGCTGCGGTAAGCATCTTGTCAATAGATCAACGGAGAAATATCTCACTTTGGGGGTGCAGATTATGAGCGCAGCGACACGGAACAAGAGACGCTTCAAGTGTTGGACTGTAAGTGTACTCTTCTTTTCCCTAATATCTCGGATCGCCTCCTGAACCATTCTCTTAAGTTCGCGAATCTCATGAGGTGATTTGCCATCGGGGCCATCAACTACAAAAGGTGTCATTCCGTTAAGAGCGCCATCATAACCTCCAATAGATTGTGCATACCAGAGGCGTGTGCATGGGCATGGTTGAATTGAACGGCTTGCCCTACGTGATACCCTTTCGCAGCAAGTTGACTGACAAAGAGCTTTGAGCGGTCATACTCAGAGGAGAGCATAGTAGACAATGACGCTACAGAAAATTAGACAGTTCATGAATGAGAAGGAGATCCACGTACAGAACTTGCGATCTACGGGGCTCGTGGCTTTTCCGAAGTGAAGTGCTACTGTTGGTCCAAGATCAGACGGATCCGCGATGGATGGCACTTGGGTCACTGCGAGATATTTCTACAAAAAAGACGAGAAAGTCAAGTTTCATGCCGGAAAGTGAAGTCTGCGACCTACCTGAAGAGTGGAGTAAAGTTCAATGGGGGCGCGTCCCAGCGCAAGTTCAAACCAGCGATCGGCGTCGCGTTGGGTTTGGGACAGCATTGTCTGTCGGGCTGCATAATCGTCGGTAAGCTGCAAAGTCAATCCCGCCCTATCCGAATGGAATGTATATATCGGGTTGTCCTGTCACTCATGTGAGATGAAACAGGATACAACTTTAATCAAAATCCTTACCTCGTTATTGAATGCATTCTCGCATGCACGCCTCAGGAGCGTCAGAACCTCCAGGATAGCGATGACGAATGGAGGGTCACACATGAGAGACGGGAAGGACGTGACGAGCCGATTGAGGTATTTGGAGGCAACATCCCTGACTCTTGCGATGCGATGAGTACTGCATACAAGAAGTTGGCGAAGCTCTTTGGACAGCTCCGAAGGCAAGGCCTGCTTGGACGCCTGGCTATTCAAGTCAGTGACAGACCCACGAATAACCTGAAGAAATGGGTTAAGTATTGTCAACAAACCTGCACGACGAATCAGTTACCTTTTCAGCGACAGCCTCCATGGAAGCAATGAGTCCAGGGTTCTTGTTGAGACTGTTGTTGGTGAAATAGGACACCAGAGATGATGGCATCCCAGCAGCAGCACGCATACTCTCTAGATCATGCATGCACAACAGGAAGATAATCTGACCAGGGGACAATCCGCGTATCTCGGCCGAGCGCAGGGGTATATGTTTGTGAAGCAATGTGCGGTGGTGGCTGATTACCTGCACCCCGACATCTTCTGAGTGAATGCCCGCGTTCAGACGAAGAGGAACGTACCGTCTCAGCGTACTCTTGACGGATGACAGGGTTGTAATCCAGATCACCCACTATGGTATCACGGGCTTCCTCGAGGATGATGCTTGGTGTCTTGACGGCTATCCGAGCCAGAGCTGGCCTTTGCCAGGACATGGCGGTCTGGTCTTTGCCATCGGGGATCGTAAAGTGGAATAAGATGCAAAGGAACCACATGTTCCGGAAGAGCGGGATCAACGTAGGAGAAGTTCCAAAGTCAATAGAAAGGTCTTCGTGGTTCAGGAGTGCGTCGATGGGTAGAAGCAAAGAGGCAAGTTGCTCTGTCATATCTTCCATCTTGGAGTGATGCACCGTGGATGCGTTCTGGATGGCCACGCCTTTGTCTGCGAAAAGTGTCAGTAATTCAACCAGGTAAAGCTCATAGAGCTCGGGTCGACGATGAAGTTCACGAGCAAGCCTGGTTTGAGCCGCGAGTACCTTATGTCAATAGGTTAGACCTCGCTATCTAGGGTACGAGCGGAGGCGACAAACCATGTTGTTGGACAGCCTTGGATCATCCGGATTAGCAGAACGGTTAATGGAAGAGAATACACGAATGATATCAGCAAATGCGCTCTCTGGTGCCGCCAACGCGAGATCCACCAAGTTGTATGCGATTGCAGCCTCGACGGTAGGTTCAGCGGAGCGAAGTCGTTGAACAAGCATAGAAATCGTCAAGCGTGTAACCTGGTCGACGTCAGATTCACATTATATGTACTTGAATAACACCTCGACTTACTTCCTCTTGGTCAAATTCCAGAGCTAGACGAGTGACCACAGAGATTGTACTGATTCCTATCAGTCGCTTCTCATCTTCAGTAAGTCCAGGCAACCGGCCATCCGTGGAGTGTATGGATTGTCGATCAGCAGGAACTGCGAGAGACGGGACCGTCAGCAACGGAGTATCGTGTGTCTCCTTGCTCGTGGCCGCGATGTAGTTCAACAGCGAGTACATGTAGGAAATCCCTAGATCATCTCCCGGCGCAAGCTGAAGGCCGAATTGCTAATCAATATGCCCGTTGCAGAACAGTTCATGAAGGGCACATACATCAATGCACAACGCCAAGCATTTCGCTGCAGCGATGAGTGGGGGTGGAACTCTGGTTCCTGGTGCAAAATCGAGTTCAAATATAGGTAGTGGCGAGGTGATGAATTTGCGAATGTGCCCTGCCATCTTGAATGCAATATCCGGGAAGCTAACAGAGGCTTGTAAATTTTGAGGAGGAAGGACAAGAAGACAACGTACTTTCGCACAAGAATTGCAGTGGACTTGAGCGCGGCCTCTTGGACAAGGTTATCGGAGACGGGAGATTCATCACTGAGAAGCAACTTTACGCGGGCGTACAGCTTCTTGTCTAGTTGGCCAGTGGCGATGGAACAGACGGATGCGAGTTTCTACAGAGGATCAGCAAGAAATAATTAACACTGCAAAGAGACAACATACCAAAGACTCTGACATTGTCTCCCAAGCGTACGTATCCTCCGAAGGTTCCACATCCATCTCCTCAATCTGAACCAGCAGACTCGTAAAACACTGCATTGCGTTCTCCATCACCCGCAGAACAACATCATTGTATTCTGTCTTAGGGACAGTGATCAACTCGATAGAATGGTGAAGGAGTGACTGCCAGGCCTTGTTCGCGGCTGCAGCCTCGACGAAATTCGGATGACTGGAGCTGTGCGGCTTGTGTGACGGTAGCAATGCTTGGGCCAGGGTTGTCCAAAGAGCTTCAATGACACAGCAGACGGTGAAGTAACCGCTCAGAGGACGACCTCTGGCAACGTATCGAGCGAGGAGGGTCTGGATGAAATGCAGTTTCTCAACGTCTTGGTCTTCACCTCGCAAGGCATCAACGAGAAGTCGATTCAGCCTGTCGACGACAGCGGAGTCGAAGAGTTCGTTCAGGTGACTGGAGAGCGACGACCACTCCTGAAGGGACCACCCGAAGGGGATCGAGATGATGGAACGATAGAATCCATGAAAGGCAGGAGCAAATTGCGTCAGGACGTCCTCCGCTAATGTGATCCATGAGAACTAGACATTGAACGTGATATGAACCTAGAAACTCACCGTCTCCAGTCTTCAGCATCCCGACAATCTGTCCCGCAAAGGTTACAATGGCGCCAGTAGCCGTTGCCCGATGTGCGTCATGAATGCTTGCTATTCTGAGCAAAGCTGAGACCGTCGCGTACACCAATTGGTCCGGCTGCGACCATTCTGCATTGCAAGTCAGACTTTAATTATTGGGGTATTTGTGGAATTGACTCACCGTCCCAAGTGAAGCACCGATCAAAGTCAATGTATGGTATGTCGCGTAGGATGTCAACGAGGACCGGCACGGTTGCTTCAACGTGAGCATCAGGTAGATTCACGCTAAGCTCAGCGAATCCAATGTTGCAGTGTATCCTCGAGTTCGACTGCACGTACATCTCAATTTCTGTTCGTTTAAGTAGTCAGAACTACTACGCACCATGAAGACACGCTGTACCCTCTCATGCCCATCCGCACCGTTCACAGCATTTCCATTCTCCCGTGCTCCGGCCTCCTCATCTTTCTCGTCCTCAAATGAAAGTGCTCGTGTGGCGACCTTAGATGTGACATGGTCGATTGCGGCAAGGTATTCCGGGGTATTAGCATCTCCCTTGGAGTCGCCGATGTTGGTGGCGAGGTCTGAGAGAATAAGTTGGTGTATATTGAATTCCAAGCTGTGAAGTTATGTTAGCATATTTAACTTTCGAGAAAGCAAAACGTTTTCACCAATCCATGGCGTATTGAAGTCGGTAACAGTTTCCTATTACCGTTCAAGAAGTCGACCGTGACGGTCAGGAAGTAGAGAGTAGACGCCCATAAATGTAAAGGGCTCTGAATAATCTAATCTAATCTCGGCGCATTTGTTGAAACAAGACTGTCATTGAACACGAAACCAAATCGGAGACAACAAATTCTCTAGAGACTACATCTTCTGGAGACATATAGAATAAGTTAGTGAATGTACAAGCTAACCGGTATATATCAACAATAAATGATCGCCGCCATGGCAAAACGAGAAACGAAGATGTGTACAAAATGTGTACATCAGTCCATCCAGTCGACACCACCATCTGGAACACCACTCGTCCTATTGGCGGCACGGTGCTTGAGATGACGGGATGGTCCAGTCAGAGGACGTATCCAGAATTTGACATGCCCTGATCTCGTTGCGGTGAGTATACCCCGAGGCAGGAATACCACGTCTGTCAATATGTCGGAGTCGATGTGCTTTATCTGTGAAGCCGTGGTAAGAAGTAGTTGTGTGATCTCTGCTTCAAGAAATGCGTACCAGTACAGGCTGAACAACAGCAACTTCATTTCGGGACGGTGAAGGATGGTATCTTGGGAGAGGTGACTCAAGACCTGGCGAACCCAGTGGTGGAAGATATACTGTCGACTGTCCGCGACGTTGAAGTGCAAGCGAAAGTGTGGACGTCATTGACATGCGTTGGTGTTGCGCAGCCTGAAGAGAACAAAGTCTCAGCTTCCATCACAGCTCAAAACGCAGCGCGGATCTTACATGCAACTTTGGTCGATGTAACGCCCCACTGGAAAAGTCCCATAAAATCAGCTTGTTGTCTTCACCCACACTGCCGAAACGATAGGTCCGACCATCACAACGAATGTCGTCGAAGGCAACGGCGGAGATGAAGGATGAATGACCCTGACACCGAGCAACGACACGCTGCTCCCATGGTGAATAGATTGTCACAAGATCATCTTGACCACCGGTCTGTAAAATGTACTTAGATGGTGCCTGGAATATGCGTGGGTCTATTTACATACCAGGATATACCGCCCATCTGGTGACCACGCAACGCAAGTAAGAGCTCCGAAGTACGCGGCATAGCAGTCAACAAGCCTAGAGAAGAAGAATCAGAGCTGAGTGTTGACCAGCACACAAAACACTTGTGAACGTACTGTTCAGCAATAGCATCTATCACTCGAAGACAGCCATCCTCGGAGATGGCTGCGACATACTTGACATCCGGAGAAAATACGAAGTCTGTATTCACAATCATTATAACATCGAGGGCATAGCAGGCACGACGTACCTATGATGCTCTTCCGAGAAACCCGCCAATGGCTCACTGGGTTTTTGGCTATTTTATCTTTATCCCCTTTCCCACCATTCATAGCACCTACTGGATGCCATGGCGGTATGGTGACAAAGATATTGTCCAGAGGATTCCACTCGCCCGCGGGTGTGTTCCCCTGGGTATACCCGTTGTCCGATGGCGACATAAACGGTGACTGTGTCCCCGAAGAGGGTTCCTGCGGAGTAAATGTGCCGTCTTCACGCTCCTTGTCGTAGACGATGATGGTTCCATCTGCATGAGACACCAGGAAGAGATTCGGCGACGAAGGTACCCAGCGGATTGCTGTACAAGGAGAGTTGCATATACGACCCTGGGGGAAGTGAGTTAGTTTCCTGTGTTCGACTATTGCAGATGTTGGTATACCTGCTTGTTCAGTCGGCCATACCGCGAAGAAACGGGATCTAAGGACGTAGAGTTCGGTCTCCCACACTACTTACAGCCTAACGACTGTACTCACCAAACCACAGCAAATCGCCAGTATTGAACCCAATGATAATGTCAATCCGGTCGTGAGACACGGTAGTCAAGTTCACGTCGTGACAAGTCGGGTATGAGGAGAAGAATATCTTCGCCAGTGGTTCCTGCAGAGAATCTCAGCATTTCTGCCTTTCTCGCACAATCAGACCACGCACCTTTGGCTTGGACCCCGCCTCCGTCCAGATAAACGTCTTCGCTGTGTTGTAGAACAAGAACGTTGTTTCCCCCGACTTCGACGACAATATCCGGTGAAAATTGTCTGCGTTCTGCAAGCGAGTGATAAAGGTGGAGGAGGTGGTCCGCATGTTGTGCTTCGGGCGCGCGATCGTCTTCTTCTTCCCAATTGTAACGGCATTATGAGAGAAGATCGTGTTCTCGTGAGGGATTACTGGGCTTGGTAAAGGCGCATCTGCAGGGGGGACGGCGGGAGTGTCTGATGAGCCCGCAGCAGGGAGGTCGTCGGGGGTGTCGCTGCTGGATACGGAGAGGCCATCCTGAGGCTGCTCCTTGGGAGGTGCTTTGTCCTTCTTTGGGTCCTTCTCCCTGTTCCCTCCCAGGAGTTGGGCGAAACCCTGGTTTCCAGGCTTGATTGCGGGGAACTTGATGACCACACTGGTCAGTCTGGTCGGATGGAGGTGGGGGAGGGCGTTGGCGGTGTGCACGCCGAGGAGGGCTGGTTTGTGCTCCTCTGTGACAGAATAGACACCCTCGGGCGCGACGAAGGTGGAATCATTCTCCATAGTTCACCGCATGAAGCGTCGGCCGGAGTGCATGAAGTCGGGCTGGCGACGTGGAGGATGTGGACCAAGTGGTAGCGAGCGCACAGATGACCCGGATCTTGCATCGTCCCTTCGCCTCTTTCTACGACCATGTTTGCCCCCTCAAAGCTCACGCAGGCATCGCGAAGGCAGCTCGCACTCCTCCAGGTAGACTTTCTCTCAGATACTCTCGTCGACGACGGCTCACTCGCTCCAGAAACAGGCTGCTCGTCGCTGGGAATCAACCTCCGGAACAAAGGCTCCGCCAGCCGGTGGCCACTTGCCCTCCATTGCAACTTCTGCTTTTTTGCGGCAAACGCGAGATAGCTCATTGCGCACTCCTGGTCTGCGTTGGGCTGACGAGGACCATGCGGGGCCGCCGAGTAATGCACTGGGAGGACGCGAGACGAGGAAGATGAATCTGTACCAGGCTGTTCGGGACGCGATGAGGTATGTGAGGTCGCTTATGGCATGTCAAGGCATTCATTCATTGGCTTCTGCTTCTCAAGTATCGCGCTGACGAAGGATGATTCCGCCATCGTGTTCGGCGAGGACGTCGCCTTTGGAGGCGTGTTCAGGTGTACCATGGTGAGTGGACCTGCGATGATCCGCCCAGACGCCGAAGTACTGAATGTTTCTTCAGGGTTTGGCAGAGGAGTTTGGTCAGCCCAGACACACTTCTGCTGTACTATTACTGATACGACGCGCTCTGTAGGAAGGGAACGTGTTTTCAACACGCCATTAACGGAGCAAGGAATCGCTGGCTTCGGTATCGGTGTCGCGTCGATGGGACAGACGGCCATTGCAGAGATTCAGTTCGCAGACTACATTTACCCTGCTTTTGATCAGGTACGTTGTCATCCTCCCTTCCGAGCCGCCCCGTCCTCCCATCGACCCTCCCCGACTGGAAGGAAGGGGTGAACAGATTGACCGGTGCTCTCAGTCTCAATGTTTCTGAATTACTTTCAACCGGGCGTTCAATTCTCTAAACAAGATTGCCTTCGAACGACCCGCTCCGTAAGCTTGAACACCAGCTAACTCTACCCGTCGTTACAGCTTGTGAATGAAGCTGCAAAATTCCGTTTCCGTTCCGGTGGCCAATATAGCGCAGGAGGTCTCACAGTGCGTTGCCCAACAATGTCTGTTGGCCATGGTGGTCTATACCACTCTCAAAGTCCAGAAGGATACTTCATGGGTGCAGCCGGATTAAAGGTATGGAAGAGTGCCGATGTTGCCTATCTTTACTCATTCGCATGCAGCTCGTCATTCCTAGATCTCCCATCCAAGCCAAAGGTTTACTCCTCTCCGCGATCCGAGATCCCAATCCCGTAATCTTCATGGAACCAAAGATCCTCTACAGATCCTCAGGCAAGTATCGACCCGAACCCGAGCCCTTCACCCTATCTTACACGCGCGTTCTTTTTTCGTTGCACAGTTGAGCAAGTCCCGATAGACGACTTCGAGATCCCCCTCGGGCGCGCTGAAACCCTCACCCAAGGGTCCGATCTCACCCTTCTCACCTGGGGCACACCCATCTACCACTGCGAAACCGCACTGCACATGCTCGCGAACCCACCTGCCCCCGTCGCGAAACACGTTCCAGAGTCCCTGCGCAAAGCCAAGATCGAGCTCATCGACTTGCGCACGATCTTGCCGTGGGACGTTGAGACGGTCGCGGAGAGCGTGAACAGGACGGGGAGGTTGGTCATTGTGCATGAGGCGAGTAAGACGGGTGGTGTTGGTGGTGAGATCAGTGCGGAGATCCAGAAGAGGTGTTTCTTGAAGTTGGACGCACCGGTGAAGAGAGTGACTGGATGGGAGTGAGTGATAACCCCCTTCGATTCGATGTCTCAAGACGCTGGACCTGACCACGTATATTCTTCGCAGCACACCGGTGCCCATGCAGTATGAGAAGTTCTATATACCCGATGCGTTACGGATCCTAGATGCCATGGTAGAGACCCTGTCGTACTAGACATCGTTCGGACATTCGCAGCAACAAAACATTCCTGTATTATATACGCAGAACATCCCTATCTTGGATACGCTAGCAATGTACATTCCTACACACCTACACTCGCGAGTGAGAGAAGACTTGGTGTGGAAAGAGACCATCCTGGTCTGTATTATCTTCCAACTTAGTGTTCTCCTAGTTATACAGAAGAATGTTATCACTTGGTCGAAGTACTGAAGGGCGGTGTAGTCAGAATTGCATGTTATCACGCTGCTTCAAGGAGAGGATGTTTGAGTTGAATTATCTATTTCAGTTCATTTATAGGTCTTAAGTCTAGTATGAGTATGAAACAGGATGAAAATGCTACATGAGTATGCCCGGCCAAAACATGGTTGAAAGGTCGTGATAACTATGCTATTATACGGTCCATGAGAGGAAAGATGGGGGGATTAGTGGGGATTTCTAGATGCGTCGTATGTGATACGGAGAAGTCTGCTAAGAGCGAGGGATGAATGAAGACTCCAAGAAAACCTAAAGAGATGAAAAAAGAAGAGACAAGAACGAGAAAACATTACGACGACTCGGCGACCCCACTCGCCCGTTTTGACATCATCCTGATCTTCTTACCGTAGAAGAAGAAGAGGTAAGGTATTGGTACCATCGCCAGCGAGATGAACCCCCAAGTGCTCCCCGCCCACTGCGTTCCCATATTGTGGTACATCGCGGTGATGAAGAGCGGCATGGCGGCGCCGCTGCCGGAACGGACGACGGTTTTGGCTGCGAGCGCGGAGGCGACGCATGAGGAGAACGTCTCGATGAGGTAAGCGTTGGCGGAGAAGTAGACAGTGACCACTGTAGAAAAAGTGTAAGGTGAGACTGGATCCTTCGCTGGGGTAGTGAGGAGGAGTGGGGACTTACTGCCGAAGCCGAATGGGATTCCTGAGGATACGGGGCCAACCCAGTTGCCACCTCCAGGCATGACAGTTGGGGGTGAACACCAGCCGAAGATGAACATCGCTGCAGAAAAATCGAGTCAGTCTTTACGAAGCAGAGAGATGCTGCTGAATACTCACAAATGGGAATAGCAGGTGCACCGACCATCATACCGAGCAACCTGTCTTCAGGCTCAGCGCCGCCTTTAGACCTGGACTTCTTCAAGTAATATTTCTCCAAGAACGGGGTGGCGCAGAGAGCCATAATGAGACCGATCCATATTGAGCAAAGAGCGACACCGGTGAGACCCTCATTCCATTTGTAACCTTCAAGGAACGTGAGCGGGAAGCTGAAGAAGAACGCGTACTATGATGGAAAAGGTGAGAAAGTGTTTGATGATACTTGGAATAGAGGTTATACTTACGAGAAGGCCGTAGATGAGTGCGATGTACAGAGAGATAAGGAGCAGAATGGGTTCGGTGGCAAGCATAGCTGTTGGAGAGATTTCAGCAGAGTTATCATAGAGCATTTCGAATCTGTAACTTACCGAAGGGGCGAACCATATTCTCCTGGATCATCTCAACATAAGACTTCTTGAACAGCTCCTGCTCAGTCATGATGCTGTCATCACCAGTCTCCTTACGAAGACGTTCTGCACGTTTGCGCAGAATAACCGGGGCATACGTCTCGGGAAGCATGCACTCGACAATGAAGACAACTCCGGCAAAGATCATGTTGACCCAGAAGATCCACCTCCAACCGATTGCGTCACCGACGAAACCACCGACGATGGGGCCGAGAACGGGGCCACCATAGGGAGCGGCAGCAAAGAGAGCGATAGCGAAACCACGCTCCTCGTTATCCCAGATATCGGCGATGGAACCGCCAGCGATGGCGAAGGGGGCCGATGAGAAGAGACCGCAGAAGAATCGGGAGATGAGAAGGGTTTGAATATTTGGAGCGACGGCGCAAGGGATGTTGAATACTGTCGGGAAATTTAATGGGGACTCCATGAAGTCATTTGAGATTGGATACATACCGACATATGCAAAGGCGGGGAAGATCCAGAGTGGTCGTCGACCGTATAGTTCACTCTACAAACAAAATCAGACGATATATTAGGGTATGAGGTCTGATGAAGGCTTACCAGTGGTGCCCAAAGAAGAGGTCCGAGACCAAACCCGCAGACCATCAAACTGACACTGAGAGATGCGACGACAAGTCCAACGTGGAACTCCGCCTGGACACCCTCGAAATCACCAGTGATAACGGAGCTTGCGAAAGCAGCGGAGACAACAGAGATACCGTACGCCGCAGTCAAACCTGAAGAATGAGAATGTATAAATAGGTGGAAGGAAATAGAATGAGGTAAGTACTTACACCACTTGTATGCATTAGAGAAGTTGCGAGGATCTTCTGGGTCGTTTTCGAGGAAGGTGACCAACTTGACATCCCTAAGATGCTTGGCCTTTTCGGGATCCTGAAGGGCTTTTGGTGGGACGGAGACGTGTGTCGGGACGGGTGTGAGAGCAAGGTTGGCTGCTACAAGACCGGTGGCAGTGGTCATACGGTACTCATCCGTCATCCCACCCTCTTCAATGTTCGTAGTCGCATAGGGGAAACTGAGATCGACCTCGTTGGGATTATGCGATGCTGGTTCCTTGGGCTCGGAAACGGAGAGCGCGCCAGGATGCTCGGCGAGGGTGGAGGAGGAGCTGTGTGGTTCTGAGTCAGACATAACTGGGGATTGGATCGAGATGCGGGAGAGGGAGCGAAGGGAGTAGAAGTGTGGCGCAGATGCGCTGGAGAGGTAGGTTGGATGATGACATTTTCTGAGGTTCTGAGTGCGAGTTTATATATTCAGCAGTCGGGTGCGGGAAAAAGAGGATGGAATCGACCTGGCGCAGATACAGTGTATCGTGTTGTTTCGCGACGTTGAGGATACTCGGTCAAGAACGGTCACTGGGAATCCTTCGGCCTCTAGCAGGCGCTACGCGACCACACCCGATTTTGGCAGCGTCGGGATCATGGTCGGGCAGACCGCAGCGCTTTCGTCGATCGGGTGATTCAGGATCGACCGAGTGAGATCTCGGAACGGCCCTCGTCGTGACCTTCACTCCGGGAACCACCCTTGTCCGGTGAATATCTCTGCCTGACGTACTCAGTTGTTGGCATCCATCCTTTCTGGAGGCAGAGAAGAGCTCGTTAATAATATTTGTCAGTCCTCTTTAGCTGTGTACTCACCAATGCAGCTCTGTCTTCCCGAAACTGATTCTGACAATGCGCAGGAGATACAAAGACCCAACCGTTGGCAGCAAGTCAAGGGTTAGATCCTCCAACCCGCGAGGGATGCATTATTTGCCCTTCCACGACTCGGCAGCTGACAAACCGTTGCAGCCTGGAGGACCTCAGGCAGAATCGTTGTCGCGCGAGGTAAACCGGCGGGAATTTGTTTCAAGTTGGACCGTCGGCCGACAAGGAACATGCTGAACGGGAAAGTCCGAAAGGGCGTCTCTTTCCAAGCCTCCTCTAATTTTGGCTCTGGGCTGCGGGAGTGACCTCGATGTCGACCACCAACCGGAGATTTTGGGACGATGCTCTTGCACACTTCCGTCTCCTTACCAACCACGCGGCTGAACACGCACACCATCTTTCCGGGCAGTTGCTCAACATATACCACACCTGCAAAGATGATCCCAGACTGATCTGGAGAGACGACGTGATCCGCGAGCAGATCACCCCTCTCGCCATCCTACTCGTCCCGTTACTCTGTGTCTGGGCACTCTACCAAGTTCTTACCTCGAAATCACGCGCCGAACGCGCGCAGAGGATACAAAGTGAGGAGAAAGACCGCAAACGCGCTGTGCTGCAGAAGCTCCTCGCGGTCTTGACTCCAACACAGTCCATATGGCCGGAAACATACTGGCAGCTGTCGCAGAGATGGGTCAGATCTAAGAAGCCTGTGTACAGGCTTTCAGCACTGTCTCTCAGAGACGACGTAGTGGGAGGCGTTGTTGAGCTGCGTAACGCGTCAACCAACCTTCCAGATGCCATCATGGGGAGATTGGAGGTGGACGGTCTCAGGGTGCAGATAGAGTCAGATCCTGCGCTTCGCATGATGGTTCACTCTTCCGGGCTAGGAAATCGCAAGGTGTGTACCAGTACGTGTTGTGCTGTTGAAGTGTAATGACCTATTTTCCAGAGCTTACCGATAGGTCCGTACATCCCATTCACCCCAATAATCTCATTCTTACCATCCTGTATGCGTTAGAAAGCCACCAATCTCCCGACAAGGACAATAACGCGCAGTATCTAGACCGTCTCCTCCCCGCCAATCTCTCCCCATTCATCCGCTCACTTCAAATTTCCATTACAATCGGCTCAACAGCCATGCTCGGCTTCACCGCTCGTGGACGCCATTTCCCCCGCTCGCAAGAAGACCCACTCTATCACCTCGCCGCTCTTCCCTTCCTTCCACGCAAATACCTCAAACCCCACGACGCGCAATCCACCAAGGCAGAATCCAGAACACACCTAAACTACCCGCGCTCCGCACTCCGCACGACGATACCTCTGAAGACCACGCTGGACAACGTCGTATACCTGCTCACGTCTGGCGAGGTCCCTCTCACGATCAAGTCCGTGGAGAACGTCTCGGACGCGTACACTGCGCATCTCGACGAGCATGCGGACCATCTCCTCACGAACGTCGCGTCGCGGACGAAGTTTCAGCAGAATTGGGGGACGGAGGGGTGGAGGGAGGAGAGGTTCGTGGCGCAGTGGGAGGCTGCCCTGATTAGAGCGGAGGTGCTGGCGCGATGGGTTGTCGTCGTCGAGCGAAGGGTATGAGTGGGTTGCACTTTGAACGGTATGTTTGCTTCTCATTCACCATTGTGGGTTTTATTGATTGCTGGCTGAATAGGATACTGGCGGATTGTATGTCGTGATGACGGACCTCGATGATTGTATTTTGGAACATGTTGTACCACTGTGAGAGTAATGGAGATACCGATCGCCACTGGGAGAAGGTGCACCATAGTCAAGTGGTGGCCGCGGGTTGGGGTGGCTTTCTGGGCTCAGTGGCACGTGTCAGTTCCCTGCAGCCTCGCTCCAACCAGCCAATCAGCACGCAGTATCTTTCCCTGCCGTTCAGAATGGCGAGAACTGGACTAAGCGTCACCACGATCCTCCCTCGTACCTCCGTGCTCGTCACCTCTCCCACTTACTTACGAAGGAGCCCAGCATCTTGAAATTAATCATTCCCATTGGCTCTACCTTTCCTGGTGTAACCATACGGTGGGGTTCCGGAAACGGAGTATTTACGCCCGAGTCAGAAGAGAAGTGCACAATTCCCCGATTCGGTCGACGATTCCCCAACATAGCCAAGTGGTCCGCGCGCCCGCTCGTACCGTGCAAAGTCGCCCACAAGCCAATCCCTTCTGAATTCCACTGCACTCATCCCACCAGGCCTCACTCTTTCGTATTGATAGCAAGCAAGTCCCTAACTGTGGCACTATAGCCAAGTGGTTAAGGCGGTAGATTCGAGCTTTTTTTACCGTCGCACTCACCACTTGCTTGCTCTTTTTACCGTCGCACTCACCACTGCTTCGATTCTTGCTTCGGAAAACGTCACCAACGTCGCAGTTCCTCTCGCTGAGCCATGGACGTCTCGCAAAAATAAAAACACCAGCAGGGTTCGAACCTGCGCTCAACAGATGGTCCACGTGATTAGCTTTTTTTTTTTACCACGTGCTTCGGAAAACGTCGCTGAGCCATGCAAAATAAAAACACACTCGACACCAGCAGGGTTCGAACCTGCGCGGGGAAACCCCAACAGATGGTCCACGTGATTCGAATCTGTCGCCTTAGACCACTTGGCTATGGTGTCATATGGGGTGCCATTCTCATCGCACGTTGACTCTCCTCTCATCGCACACCGACCCTTCCTCCTCCCCCTCCCCCTCCCCCCTCCTCCCTCTTCCACTCCTCCCTCTTCTCCCCCCCCCTCACCATCACTCCCCTCCCCCCCCCCTCCTCACCCCCCCCCTGTCGCGAGCCAAGTACGCTCTTCTAATACGCTGTCCGTTCCATTCGCTAATAACACCGATCTAGCGGTCATTGCATGCGCATACACCCATCCTGCTTGTTAGCCAACTGACTATATGCGCGGCCATGGACCCACTCAAGGCACTAAAGTCGTCCTTCACCAACATAAAGACCTCGCACCGGGATTTTCCGAAAAAGTCACGTGTGCCAAGAATATCTACTCCCGTTTCGGGTCGCAGGTTCGAATCCTGCTGGTGTCGCATTTTTGCCCTTGCGGTTCGTTGATCTCTCAGTCTCTATGCTTGAGAGATCTGATTTGTTTCAATCACGTTGGCCATGTGTTTACCGGTCCATGTGCCAGCTCCACAATGATATCAATTTTGCAGCATTCGAACAAGCATCAGGTAGACCATCCAATACAGAACGACTGTCTTCTGTATCGAGGTCAGCCACGGAGACTAGGGAGACATTAATTGGACATCGAGTGTGGATACCTACACCCGAATACCAGGCAAAAAACCCCACACGTTCTCCACACTGACGACTCATCACAAAAATGGTCCTGAGCTTCTGGTGCAGTTGTAAGGGGTAGAATCAATGATAACTAGGTTACAACATGGTTTATTTTCAAGGTCCTTAGTGGCGAATACCAAAAAAAAAACCATGAAGCTTCCATGAGGTTGCAAGACGGTTATTGCGCGAATTTCTAAAGTGAAGGGGGATTACATGGATCGTGTCTGATCGTCACCTAGCACATCCAAAAAGCCTATGAATAGCTCCAATATCCAGGCAAAAGATGGTATGGTTTGTATGGAGATTCAGGCCTGTCATTGTTCCGTTGCTACCTACAGGATTTACTTAGTAGAGATATGAACCAGCTGTCCAGACGTCCAATGTGTAGCTACTCCGAGTTGGTTGTCATTGATTGCAGTACCAGAACTTAAAACGGCCTACTTCACTGGAACCGGACTTCTGTGTGTGCAGGACAATGCGGCTACGCCCTCGCCCTACGAGCAGTTAATGGTGACGAAGTTGATTTCAGTGAGCTTGGAGTTAACCTCCCGAAAGCAGATCAATACTCAAAACATCACAGTATGACGACTTACAATCCAATAGTAATATGTGTGCCTCCGCGCGCAGTTTGTTCTGTGAGTGGTATGAATTGGAACCGGTGACCAATGTAAATAGCTCACCTGACCTCTGAGTTCCCCCCCCCCCCCCCTTCGCGTCCTCAGCCTGTGCACGATGATAGTCCACCCACAAAATTGAAAATTGAACAAATCTCAGCTCCCCTGTCATCAGCGAAAACAATTCATCGAAGAAACAGCGAGGACGACAAAACTTTCACTGGCATGACCACAAGTGCCTCACATGTGACGCTGGCGGACTTCGTTAGGGAATCATGAGCCCTCGAATCAAATGCATAGTCCTGAAATTTAAAAACATCATTGAGGGAGGAAGAGAAAGACTTACTGCTTCCGACTAGATTGGTTGTGAAATTCCAGCCCACATTGGCGGATTTTGCGATGTAGCGGTCAGTCCCAGTTTCTAAATTGGGGAACGTCTGGAACTGAGACTGACATCTCTACTCGTGATACCGAGAGGCAAGAGTAGCAAGCAGACAGTTAGTATACCTGAAGGCCGGTTGATTCAATGGCGTGAAGCCAGCGGCGAGGTCTTGACACCTTCCTTCAAAGGCGAGAGCGTCGATGGGGTTCGTGCCAGTCGCCATGTAAGTTCGGAGACGATCCTGACCACAGTCACGATGTAAGTCCATTAAATTATGGAATTCATCGCGCGATGTTCCCTCCACCCATCTGTCCGTGACCCACCGACGTCTTGTGAACCTTGAATACAAAGGTAATCATGGTTTTAGCATGTCGCAGAGAGAGCGGCAGTGGTCGTTGTCCAGAGCTGATAGCTGTGCAGCCCACAGGACCAGTGTTGAGATCGCAAGTCCGGTATCCAGAACGCCTCTCAGCAGCAAGGGAGAGTTTAAGTCCCTGATAGTGGCCGTGGCCGATGAGATGAGCCTAGAAGATTCGCTTTAGGAAAGCTCGAACACACCAAAGGATGTGGAAAATCCATGTCATGCTCTGCGCGAGAGCAGATATGCGATGAATACAGGGTAAATCCTATAGATACAATAAACCTTCCTAAACGTCAGACCAAACACGTACCAGCGACATAAACCACTCACCAGACATGCCCTCCTCTAATGAACGGCCTCTCAAATATCCGACGACGGAGCCTCCCTGCTCACTTCCCCCTCCTCATCCATCTCATCCGCATCGCCATTCGTCGTGTTCCCACCCCCTTCCTCGTCCATATCATCCATATCTGCGTCCAAATCTTGCTCAGCCTCCTCCTCATCGTCATCGTCATCCCCTTCATCGTCATCTCCGTTGGATTCATCGTCGTCATCATCGTCTGCGTCGTCATCTGACGCTTCGTCTGCCTATAAACATAAGAAACGATGATCGAAACGCGTAGTCAGGCGTTTTCGTTCCAGTGAGACGAAGAGGAGGGAAACGTACGTCGTTCTTCTCTTCTGTTTGTGTGAGAGCGCGTCCGATAGGAACGAGGAACCCCGCCCCGCGTTGTCTGATATCATCATTCTACACACCAACCCACAACTCGATAAGTATAATCTTCATCCTACAACGAACAACCACAGCAAAAAAAAGGTGTCTCAAACGCACAAGCTCAACTAACTCCGTCTCCTCCTCACTCAGATCGTCCATTTCCCGAATCAAGTTCCGTCGGTACTTCATCCCGCTCGGCGTGCTGTGGTATGGTGGGAGCGGTGTTGGGTGGCGGAGGGGCGGTTGTGGCAGGAGTCGGGGGAAGTTGGGACTGGGCGGGAGGATGGTGGGGAACGCGAATGCCATTGTTCTAAGTACTATGGACGAGAGAAGAAAGGTAGAAGTGATGTGTGTCTGAGGATCATGAGTGTTTGGAGGCAAGACGCGTCCAGGTTCACAAGACGCGTTGATTACTCGAGCGCCATAAACGCATACAACTTCCGAAACATTCAAATATCTTAGCAAATCCTATGTACGACTGCATCTACACACTGGAGAGCAATTTGTGATAGTAGCAGGAACCCATCCAAATTGCTAATTGCTCCCACTTCTTCACTTCTCCGTCTTGTCAGTGTCGTTCTCCTCGTGATTGTAGTGTGCTTCCTTCTCCTCCACCGCCTCCAGAGGTGTCTGCTTACGAGGATGCAAAGAAAGGGAAGCGGTTCGTTTTCAGTACAACAATCTCTTACTGCGCAGAGGAGGCAAAAAAAGAGGGGAGCAAGGGAGGAATGACTACACACCTTCTTCAGTTTCGCTTCCACCACGCTCTCCCACTTGCGTTTCGCCAGAGCGAGGACCTCTGGGACCAACACAGACAGCAGGTCCTGCACCGAGACGGTCTTGTAGACGTATACGGAGCCGTCGGGGGCTCGGTCATTTGCCCCACGGCGCACGAGGAGTGTTTCCGTCGCAGGGGCGTGGGCCGGCGGCACTTGGACTCCGTCCGTCGTCCCCTTCGTACCTTCGTCGTCCTCCTCTTCTCCCTTGATACCCTCACCCTCACCCCTCTCCTCTTCAACCCACTTCCGTATAACGGCGACGAGAAGCGCAGAGAAAAAGTACCGCTGGTGGTCCAATAGCGAGTATACAGGTTCGAACGCGTGCACGCACGTTGCGACGAACACCACCCGCATCAACGACCACGACATCACGTTCACCCCCTCCCCATCCCCGCTGCTAAATTCCGAAACAAGAAAAAAATTCTTAGCAAAAAGAGTTGAAGTAGAGAGAGACGATTCGGGAGAGACGCACATGGTGTTGTTGAAGATCGGGAACACCCGGTCGTTTGTCAACCATATCGTAGGGACGTCCCTCCCAGGAGGGATAATGTCGCGCGTCGCAGGCTCAGGACGGGATTCCGGAGAATCAGAACTTGTACCACCAGAAGGGCTCCGACTGAACGAGCCCGAACGGAAGATCCTCTGAAGCAAAGACGGCACACTCCGCCGTTTCGGTTTGCCGACGAGAGGCGTGCCAACGGTGACGGTGGACGCGGTGGCGAAGCTGGTGACGCTGGAATTGGCTGCAGTGCTGCTGCTGATAGTGAGTTGGTCGATGTCGGTGCCGTGGGATGGCCCCATGCTGCCCAGGCCCTGGGCCGGCGCGTCTTCCAAGAGCTTCAGTATGGCCGCACGTGCGTTCTCGACCTCTTGAACCCCGTTAAGCCTGAACTCAGCGTCGACATCGCAGAGAGAACGTTGAGGACGCTGGAGGACGCTGTTCCGCTCGAACCGGAGGTAGTGGATCTTGTCCGGCAAAGATGAGTCTTTGACTTTGAACCCGACTGCACAGAACCCTGCGTTTACATCCCGAGTGCTGCAGTGACGAACGCTCACGGCGGGGAACAGCTCCAAGACGTCCTCGGGCCCTTTTGCGCGAGCTGCGAAGAACGTGAGGAGACAGTCCATGAAGGAATCGATGTCCCCGCCACTCGCTGACAAGGGCAGCGCGGCGGAGAGACTGCTCGGGTCCGGGGAGGGAGTTGGGGGAGTGACGCTGACGGGATGGTATGTCAGGTGGGTGGGACGGTCCGCTCGACGAGTGGTAGTTCGTCTGTTGGTGGCGGGGTAGTAGTAGTGCGGAGAGTAGCTGGCAGAGCTACTGCCGCTGTACGAGCCACTGCCGCTGTATGAGCTACTACTGACGAAGGAGCTACTGCTGACGAAGGAGCTGCCACCCTTGCGTGAATTGCTGCTGCTGGAACTGAAGCTCATGGTTGTGCAGATTGTCGTTGGGAATGCGAGAAAGTGGTGGTGACTGTTGAACTGTCAGAGAGTACGGAGTAAGTCTTTTAAGTACCTCCAATATCTTGAACATGGTGACTGCGGGTTGGCAAACACAAGTCGCCACGATTCTTGCCAAGTCCTGTAAGGGAAGGGTGAGGAACTGCGAGATCACCTGGTGGTATGCATTGCCGCAGCTAACTCGCAGTCAAGCAGTGCGCAGTCTTTCTTAATGCCAGCAATTCCAGACATGAGCATGCCAACAACACAATTTCTCTAAGCAGAAATGGTCATTAGACAGCCTCCGCAATGCGAATTGCGGACGCCACAGATGGAGAAACACCATGTCCTGCTGACTTTGAACTGTTCAGACGTTTACAATGCTAACGAGGAACCCTGCATACCTTTTCTCACTTGAGCATCTCGACCAAGGTACCGATGATACTGCGGAGCGATCACGACAGTCCCCATATCCCACAAACACCGAAGCTCGTCTCGGTCAACGATCTCAACAGCAACTGAAACAGTCGGTTTGATTCTTCAGCACTATGGGCGAGAGGGGAAGGGTGGAGGTGATGTGTGTTGAGTGTTTGGAGGCAAGACACGTCCAAGTTCACAAGACGCGTTGATTACTTGAGCGCCCATAAACGTGCACAACTTCTCAACTTTGCACACCCGAAACATTCAAAGATCTTAGCAAAACGATGGGTCTTCTTATCCTGTGTACGGCTGCATCTACACACCGGGCAGCAGTTTGTGATAGTAGTAGGAACCCATCCAAATTGGTAATACAACAAACACTCCAAAAACCACGTACTGAGAGCACCCGATGCTGACTACATCAGCATTGGCACTGTGAAGCTTCTGGTACATCGTTCGCTGGCGTTGAAGTAACATCGATTTCTGCGGTATGCGGGTCAAGTGATGTGATCCGGTCTCAAGAAGCGGTGACATACTGGTGTTCTGAGCCTCGGTAGCTTCACCCTCCTTCTCCAGACCCACCAGCGACATTGCGATCTTCTTGAAGAGACTCTTGACGTTGTGCCCAGCCTTTGCTGATGTCTCCATGAACATGATGTTCAGCTGGGTAGCTTTCTGGTTCGCTTCTTCAAGAGTTACTTGTCTAGATCCCAAATAGGTATGTGCTGGGGATATGAACAGAGGGCGGTGTGCTTACCTCTTGTCTGATAGATCTGCTTTATTCCCCACCAACACAATGATCACATCAGAGCTCCGTTCTGCGCGTACGTCGTCTATCCATTTCGACGTAGAGAGGAATGACTGCCGGTCTGTAGGAACGCTCAGCAACCGCGCATTCAATGACTGAACGAGAGCCTCACTTGTAATATCAAAAACGACGATGGCAACTGAGCAGTCTCGAATGTAGGAGGGGATGAGTGAGCGGTATCGTTCCTGGGAAGTGTGATACGTGAGGACATTGCTGTGCGGGTAGAAACGGGGATTGGGTGCATACCTGACCAGCAGTATCCCACAATTGTAGTCTCACTGTCCTGTCCTCGAGGTACATGGCTTTGCTCAGAAAGTCGATACCGATGGTTGCTTGGTATGTGTTATCGAACGTGTCATACATGAATCTAAGTGAATGGGGAGTCACCCGGGCAACACAACGCAGCAACTGTTAGTAGAATGCTCCTGACTGCACTAATAAATAGTAGCGCACCTCGTAATCAAGCTCGTCTTCCCTACACTCTGGTCCCCCAGCAAAACAATCTTGCTCCGCTTGAGTGGTGGTGACGAAAAGTCGGAAGTGACCGGTGTGGTTGCGGACATGGCAAGCAGCGAGAGAGATAAAAAGGTTTATTCCGCGGAATAATAGGATAGGGCAGAACGAAGAGGAAGGAAGGAAAAGCGGGGGGAGGATGGTGGCAATGAGCAAGTCCGCAGAGATGGTGTTCTGGCTGTCATGGGATTGCCATAACGGGACGGCAAATTCCTATTCCGTCCACTCCTCCTCCAGGCACTCTCCTTTGCCTCTCTTTCGTGCCTGTGGAGATCCGTCGGTAAACAGACTGCAGCGGCCACAGAAATATCCTGGGTTGCTCGGGGTCACGCGTGTCTGCGCCAATAACTGCCTGTTCCATCACCTCCATCGACTCAACTCTCCTCCATCATGAAGTTCTCGGACAAAATAGCAGACTACACAGGCAATCGCCCATTCTTCACTCTCGAATTCTTCCCTCCAAAAACAGATCAGGTCCGTTCCAGCATTCTATCCCCTCTACTCCCGCTCTTCTAACTGATCGGCCGATCTCATAGGGTTTCGAGAACCTCCAGCCGCGTATCGCACGTCTATCTACACTGCAGCCTTTGGCTGTCACCGTAACATGGGGTGCAGGAGGAAACACGATGGATCGCAGTCTCGAGCTGGCCGGACTCACCCAGACGGAACATGGGATTGATACGATCATGCATCTGACGTGCACTAATATGGAGAAGGGAACGGTGGATGCTGCCTTGAGGGTGCGTGATTCTCCGACTTTATCATCACCAAAGCTCTGAAGCTCTTGTATAAACAGGCAGCAAAAGAGCGCGGCATCGAAAATATCCTTGCACTAAGAGGAGGTGCGTTTGAAAGTAGTTCGCATTCCTTCAGGGCTGATTTTAAGCTGCACTCAGATCCACCAAGGGGGGAGGAACACTGGATCCCCACGGACCCTCGTTTCACGCATGGTATCGACTTGGTCTCATACATCAAGTCCACCCCAGAGTTCTCGCATTTCTGCGTAGGCGTAGCCGGTGAGTTTCCCTCCAAACACCAAGCTGTCGTAGGACTCATTCTCACAGACATGATCAGCGTATCCCGACGGTCACACCGAGAACGAGGAGGGAGAAGACCAGGAGATCGAGCATCTCAAGGCAAAAGTTGACGCCGGGGCCGAGTTTATTATCACTCAGCTGTTCTATGACGTAGATGGATTTTTGAGATGGCAGAAGAAGGTTAGGGCGAAAGGTTCGTCTGATGGTCCAACTGCAATTGGGGATGAGGGCTGAATACCTGTAGGCATACAGGTGCCTATCATTCCTGGGATCATGCCAATCCAGACATATGCCTCGTTCCTACGTCTCACAAAACTGTGCGGTACAAAGGTGCCTCATAGCCTCATGTCCGAGTTGGTACCTATAAGAGTGAGCACCTCTTCCTTTCTTTTTCGGTACAGACACCTACATCATATCATGTTTCTAGCATGACGACCAACTAGTCAAGGACCACGGTGTTACACTCGCAGTGCAGATGATCCAGCGACTAACAGAAGAAGGGCAGGTACCAGGCGTGCACTTCTGCACACTCAACCTTGAGAAGAGTGTGCACCGTCTGGCTGAAGGTCTGGGTTGGACTGGTGCATCCTCTCGAGTTACAAACAGGCTCATCGCGGTACGCGACCCTCCTTCCATCCACCCCCTACCTGTTTTTTTCTTACACAACTCCGTGGTCCCCTAGGATACCCCAGTCCAACTTCTTCATGCCCTTCCGGCCGACTCGTCCCGCGTCGTCGATCCTCATCATGCCGCCGACTCCGCCACGAGCGGACTCGCCGCTGCCGGTTTACCACAACAAGAAGCAGGCAAGGGAGAACTGAACAACGCCTCTACCTGGGACGACTTCCCGAACGGCCGGTTTGGTGACTTCAAGAGTCCTGCGTTCGGTGATCCAAATCCATGGGGAGCCTCCGTCATCTCGGTGCGTACCAACCAACCAATCAATCCCCCCTTTTTTCTTTGTCCCTCACCGAACGTTAGCGCAATCAAGCTTTGAACGAATGGGGTCATCCGAAGACAGTAGACGACCTCACGGACATGTTCCTCCGCTACCTCCACTCCAAACTCGCCTCCACGCCTTTCTCGCCTACCCCGCTCTCCCCGGAATCCATGATGATCTTCCCCCACCTCGAACGTCTCACACGCAAAGGATGGTGGACCGTCGGATCTCAACCTGCCGTGGACGGCGCGCCGTCGACAGACGAAGTAGTGGGGTGGGGCCCGAAGGGCGGGTATGTGTACCAGAAGTGCTTCGTTGAGTTTTTCGTGGAGGAGGAGGATGTGGGCAGGATCGAGAGGAGGGTCAGGGAGCGCGGTGGCGGGTGGGTGGATTATTTCGCGGCGAATCTGAAAGTCAGTTTTCTTGTTCTTTTTCATATTTGAGAGGGTCGTTTTTTTTGGCAAAAAGACTGACCTTTTGTGTGGTTGTTAGGGTGATTGCAAGACGAACGTCCCCGATGGGGGACGGGACGCTGTGACGTGGGGTGTATTTCCGGGGCAAGAAATCGCTCAATCCACGATCATCGAAAAGGAGTCCTTCCTCGCGTGGAAAGTAAGGTCCCCCCAGCCTGCCCTTCCTATCCTCAACTAACCAACCGCCTGCCAGGACGAAGCGTTCTCCTTCTGGGCAGAATGGGCCCTCTTCTACCCGCCAGAGTCCGAGGAACGCAAGTTGCTGGACAGCGTGAGGGAGAACAGGTGGTTGGTCACGATCATCCACCACGAGTTCCCGAACAAGGACGCGTTGTGGTCGTTTTTGTTTGATGAGGGTAAGGAGAACGGTGTCGTTGACGGAAGTTCAAGTTAGAAAGTGGTGGAAGTGAAGGAATAGAAATAATGAATGTGAGCGATCTGTACGTTGATTCTGTACGTTGATTTTCTTGAAGTAACAAAACAATGCACTTGAATGTGCTGTATCAGTACGAGGACTGTATGTGTCAGACTACTGAACTTCGGTGATTGACCGAATACTTAAGCATACACCTTCATTTTTATACTTCCCGATGTATTTTCTTCCCTTCTTCGTACCACCTAACCCCTGTTCATCGTGTTCCCCGCACCCTTGGGGTTCTCATCCGTATACCTCGCCCAATTCTCATCCTTCTGCCTCTTCGCCTCCTCCCTCTCCCTCCCGAACGCCGTCCCATCCATCTCCGAGTCCAATGCAAGTTGTTCGGAAGTCGTAGGCTGGGATTCAGATTGCGGGCTAAAACACAATTTTCGTCAGTTGCTTGCGGGTGCATGGGAAGAGTGGGAAAAGATACGGACCCTCCGCCGGAGATGACGTTCCCTCGCTGATTCTCAATCTCGAGGTACTCGTCGATCGTCATTGTAGGCAATCTGTGGTCCGGCTGGAAAACTTGCGCTTGCAGTCTCTGGCGGTCGGTAGAGCCTCCAGGGAGGATTGTGAACGGACGTAGAGGCTTTCGGGGAGGAAAATGTCAGGATAACGAAGAGCTGTGAACGAAGTAGCAATGTGCCGACCTTTCCACTTGGATCTAGTAAAGGCCCTTTCCCATCTGGACCGCCTCTTGGAGTGGGAGCATCCAACTTCCACATACTGTCGCTCTCTCGAGCCTTAGCTTGTCGTGGGTCGTCCGAGGATTGTCGCGGTGGTGGTGGAGGGGCACTCTGCAATAATTGCAGTTCTTGTCCTAGGCTTTCTAGCTGCGCTTGACTTTGCGCATACAGGAGGCGCAATAGCAAAAGGGTCGCTTCTCGGAGGATGTCATCCGTGTCGGAGTCTTCTTCGTCTTCGTCCTCGTCTTGGGGTTTGCCGACAGTACCAGAGGGTAGAAGAGACGCGATGTGATCAAAGTCAGAGGTAGGTTCGGGTATGGAAGACGTTGGGCCGTTACGACGTTTCCTAACGGTCTATAGCAGCAGTGAGGTTCGCAATGATTGGATGGACGAAGGTAGTACATACTTCGATGCGTGTTTTGAGTTCCTTTTCCTGTTTGTACTGTTTGATCTTGAGCTCTCGTCGCTTGGCGGGATCGTTGATAGGAGCTGCATGTTGTTCAAACAGGGCTTTCTCGGTCTCCGGAACGACATGGTATGTGTCCAAACTAGTGAGGAATATCCGGTAAAGTGACTGAGTGCGTATTGAGCGAGGTTAGCCACAACGTAGCATATATGCATGTACTCACCCGAATCCGTTGAATTATATCCATCCGCTCATCCCGATCAACCGTTCTTGCGCGATTCTGCACCTCAGCCCATACAAACGGCACGAAGAGGTACACGAGATCCTTCGTCGCGATATCCTCCAAAGATTCATTCGAGCTGAACAGAGAAAGCGCGTTGACACGGGACGAAAGTACCCGCAGGTCAGACAAGGCTGACTGGATGAGTTCCTACACCGAGCCGATTACAGTCACTCGTGATCAGCGAGGGATGTACGCCGGGGAGGAGGAGAACGACGGGGATAAACCTGAGTTTGGTCCTGGACTGTAGGCAGGTTTGATGCCTTCCCTGCGGACTCGAGTGCGCGTCGAAAGAGAACTGGGAGGGGGACGTCCATGGCGATGAGCAGGATGGGTGTGGTGGTGAGGAAAGAGCGTTGATCAGCCTGCGCCGGGATAAATGCGCGTGCCCGGGCCGTCGGCGCTCAGTCGCGTCTCCTATCCGCGAGACGCGACTTGACCTCTCCCTCTTCGACGCGACCAGCATGAAACGCGCTTTGGACGAAGACACCCGCGATGATGCCAAGCGTCCGAGGCTAGAGGAACTTTCCGAAGATCTCGACCCATTCCGTCCTTTGCTGCAACGCAAAGCATCCGACATCAGAGCTGGAGTCGCCGTCGATGAGTCGGGCTTCATCCGTGCTACCGTCCGTATGAGATGGCCTGGAGTCTCCGGACGAATACGCGCCCTGCTTGAGGTCACGGAAGACGGGGGTACGAAGAAGTTTCAGGCTGTCTTTACGGACAGCTGCAATGCCCTCTTCAAATCCGTCGGGTTGGACTTCGCAGTCGCGGATGAGCTCCTGCTAAGCCTCAAAGGCGCGACTGCAGAAGTAGAACCTAACCTCAAACCCAACCACCTTCCGATAACATTGGTATACAGGCATGGTGCTCGTTTGAAATTCCTGTTCAGGAAGGGTAAACACTCGGGTAGGATGGTCGATTGCTGGGAGGGTGAGTCTCCTCGTTTGTCGTTGATGACATTGAGCGAATACATCTACACTAGCGGAACCGCTCCCGGTCAAGGAGAAGAAAGCAACCAAAATTACAATTAACGAGGATCCTATGGACTGGTTCGCTACACCAGCGACGCCGACTTCTGTTACTGCCGAAGTGCGGGCTGCACTAAACAACTCTGATGTGAATAAAACTACTGGTCCTGTCCCATTAGTTTCTGTTTCTGGTGATACTTCTCTTGTCGACAAGCCATTCTCTCGGACAGCCGAGGCGAGAATTACTACACCCCCCCTCCGATCACAGAACAAGTCCCAGAGTGCATCAATGCCCCCTCCAGCTGCAATCCAAACTTCCCCCAGAAAGAATATCACTCCACCGCTACGTGCTGAGGCTGAAGACGCCAAACCAGGCCGACTAGGCAAGAAGGCAGAGAAGGCCGCGAGGAGAAAAGAAAAACGGGCCTTAAAGCAGGCTGCATCGGAGAATGGCGGGAACCAGGTTCAGGAGCAAGGACCTGTGTCCGCGTCGCGCTCTGAGAATGGCCCAGGGGAAGGACCTAGCAGCGTGGCCGTCCCCCATGATAGCATTTTGCCTCAGGTTTCATCTAAATCAGCACCTTCTGTATCATCCATTCCGCCGCCTCCCCCCAAGCCTGCTCCTCCTCCAATTGCTCTTGATGCTCCGGTCAAACCCGAAACGCGACATTCTGCTCCTGGCAGTGCCTCTCGGCCTGCTTCACCGGTCAAGCAAACTGCCGATCCGACATTGACACTTGAAGCTGGGTTTGTGAACGAGAGGGTATGCAGTCAGTTGCTCCGAAATTCTAGTCGACTTACCGAATGTATGCACAGGGATTAAGGTATACTCCCCTAATAGCACTAACCCCTTCGTCCAGCCCTGTATGCGTCGCTGGCGTTGTAGCGAGTGCAGCGCCGCTATCATTGACTCAACAGAACGGTATGTTGCTTTCTCGACGCTAGCCGATGGCATAAGCGTTCTGATTTGAAGTGCGCTAGAATGGTCCAGGAAGCTGTTTCTTGTAGATCCGTCAAATATCGACGAAGGTGACTTGACCCGCGGGTACAGCGTTATGTGTTTCACCAAACAACGAAAGGACAACATCGTCGAAGTCGATACGGGTGACATTGTTTTGTTGCGTGGTGTATTGGTGAGATGCCTCCCTCTCCTCATTCTCCTTACGCTGATAAATACGGAATACAGGTGAAATCCTGGATGGGGAGCTCCAACGGCTCTTGTCCTTCCTACAGGCAATGGTCTTGGTCATTGTTCAACCCGAAAACTGGAAGTAGCAAGCATGGCGGAATGGCCATACTCTCTGCCAACGGCTCGTTTGCGAATCGCGATGCTCTCACTAAACTGGACACCACAGAAATGCAGTACTGCATTCGTCTTGGTGACTGGTGGACCGCTATCATTCAAGCATATGAGACGAGGATGAGCAAGGCTATCATCGTTCAGATTGGTGACGAGGGCGAATCGATAGCTCCTACCTCTATAAGTGGGAGCCGTGCGCCGCGGATGCATAGGCTGATAAAGGATGCGTCGCCAGATGCATCTCCCCAAGGATACTTCAATTGTACCGTTGAAGTAAGACTTTGAATACCTCTCTATGCGATCCCAACTGACCTTACGGATCAAGATACTCCATGGGCATCGTAGTGGTGGCAATAACGGTGTCTACTCCCTGTATGTCACAGATTACACAGCCAATCCTGGCCTGTCCCCCATCGACGCCAATTGGTGCAAGCCATCACTCTCCAAGATGGTTCTCAGGATGGAGTTCTGGGGTGAAGGTGGAGAATTCGCAGAACAGAATATGAAGAAAGGGGACTTTTGGTCTCTTCCAAACGCGAGGATGAAGAGGGACAGCCTTGGGTATTTGGAAGGAACTATCTCGGAGAGCAGGAAGTTCCATAAGTTGGATGTGGACGAGTTAGAAGAGTCGGAGCATTTGATAGCTCTTCTAGCGTATGCTATCTTGTTTCAATTGCCTTGAAAGCATTGCTGATGACCTGCATCTGGTAGCCGGAAGACGCAATGGGAGCAAGACTCGCAGAACGCCGGTACCAACGAATTCCCTCATTGCTTGTTCAAGGACGCAAACCCGCAACACCATTTTGTCTGCACAGTGCATGTATGTTCTCCTCAGACTCTCATTGTTCATTTTCAAACCAAGTCTTGGACAGCTCCTGGCCATCTCGAACAAAGACGACCGCAAGATCATCTACGTCACGGACTACACATCTCGTCCAGATCTTGCGCCGGTCCACCTTGAGCCACAGATCATGAGCCTCCTCAGCGGCGACCGCATTGTGAAGATCGCTCTGTTCGACGAACAGGCTAAGACAGCGGGTGCGTTGCAACCTGGCGATTTTCTTACGATCAAGAACCTGCGGTTGCGACCTGCCCACGCAGGGGCGGAAGTGAATCTAGTCGGGCGACTGGGGGGCGACGAACGTTTGATATACAAGTTGGAGCCGAAGACCAGTGCAAGTGAGGAATTGCAGGAGCTGTTGAAGTAAGTGATTATATGTCCTTTCTATGACCGTAACGCTCTTGACCTTTCGGCATAGACGCAAGAAAGCGTTCCAAGACGAGCATAAACGAAAACAGGCTCCCGCCGCTGCCACGAAGGCGAATAACAACCGCCGCGACAAAAAGCCCGAACCTGAAACTCGGCCTGTAGCGCCCCCTTCAGACCGATCGACTTCGGAGAAGAGTGGAAAGCAAGCCGTGAAGAAAGCGAGTGAAAAGCTGCAACTGCCACAGCTGGTCACCTTACGGGAGGTACTTGACTACGAGAAATGTCCACGCAGGTTCCGGGTCATTGTGAGAGTGATCAGCGTGTGGCCGGAGGAACTGGAAGACTGCGTCAGGCTGTACTGCCCGACGTGCAAAGAGGAGTGAGTGATAACTGGCTTGATTCTTGGGAGGCAACAGTTGAAAATTTGTGACAGTATCAACCCCAAATTCCTTCGGTGTCCTGCGTGTGAAGATGAGGAGGACGACACCAATGTAGAACCGAGATACCGCTTCTTCTTCCAACTCCAGGATCGTAACGAAACGCAGCTGCAAGTCGCAGTCGATGAAAGGGTAAGCACGATGCATTTGGGGTTTGAGTGACACCGCTCATGATATATGATTATCCCATTCATCCCAGAGTGCTATGCTACGAGACCTCAAGGCCGTCGACTTGAAATCGGACCCAGACGCTCTGGAGGCATTCGAAGAACGTCTGGCGCCTATTATTGGGACGAGATTCAACCTGATAGCAAATGAGGGTGAATCACCGTGGCTGGACCTTGTCATTGGGAGTTGGATGCAAGAGGGTGGCGAGCGGGAGTACGTTTTGCTCGATGTCTTGGAGGAGGATAAGCGTGCTGGTGATCATGAGAGTTCAAGTTCAAGTTCAGAAGAGTCTGAATCGGAGTAGGTCATTCATCTTGGACGCCTTGGACTTTGTTTCAGTTCGAATAGGATCTGTCGCTCATGGATCTCATACTCGTTTATTGACCTGCATCTTTTGCGATGAAACGTTTTTTGGAGGGGGATGGAGGACCGGGATGATGGTCATCAAGGATTGATGAAAACACTTCCGAATTGAGACTGACCTTCCACCGCCACCTTATCCCAGGCGCGGGGTTGGCATCACACACTCCTCCCACCACCACCACCACCATCTCTTTCCTCTTCTTTTTCTTCCTCATCGCAGGCAACAGTTCCCGTCGCCGGCCTGCACAACCATGAGGCTCTCTTTATCTTTATTATTGGCCCTTTTCGCCCTCGGCCAGGTCAACGCTGCACGACCCGCGAAACGCGCATACAGCAGTCATGATTACTATGTCTTCGAATACGTCCCCAGGGGTGGTGCTTCGCTGGACGAGGTCGCTCGCTCATTAGGTGTCGAGGTCGTCGAACGGGCCGGAGAGTTGCAAAACCATTGGCTGGTTAGGACACTGAAGCCACCCCCGCATTCGATCTATGCCCGAGATACGTCTCTGGACCAGGTTACACATGCTCTCCAGCAAGTGCGGGCGAAGGCGTCGTCGTCACATCATTCACGGGAGGAGGTCCAGCTCAGTCGCCGGGTAGCCAACTCCGTAGGATACCTCGAGTACCAGCAGCTGCGGAAACGGGAGAAGCGTGCTCCCCCTCCGACACCTGGACCCAATGCTCTTGGTCTTGAGACAGCAAGTGCCGTTGCACAGCGGATGAAGATATTAGATCCCGAGTTTCCTCATCAGTGGCATCTGGTCAACGACGACTACCCTCAAAGCATGATGAACGTAACGGGCGTTTGGGATATGGGGATTACGGGACATGGTGTCATCACAGCGTTAGTAGACGATGGATTGGATTACAGGAGCGACGATCTAGCTGCGAATTTCGTGCGTCCAAATTGTTTCGTATGGCCCCGAACAATCATCTGACTTTGCCAATGCAGTACGCGGAGGGTTCACATGACTACAATGACCACACCGACTTGCCTACACCGGTCCTCTTCGACGACCACCATGGTACTCGTTGTGCAGGCCAAATCGCCGCCGTTAAGAACGACGTTTGCGGTGTTGGAATTGCCTACGACTCAAAAGTTGCCGGTATCCGGATTCTCTCAGGACCTATTTCTGACATAGACGAAGCTGCGGCGCTCAACTACGGATACCAGAACTCATCTATCTACTCATGTTCTTGGGGGCCTCCCGACAATGGACGTGCTATGGAAGGCCCGCGATACCTGATTAAGAAGGCCATGGTTAACGGCATTCAGAAGGGACGTGGTGGGAAGGGATCTGTCTTCGTTTTCGCCAGTGGAAACGGAGGTAGAAACGGAGACCAGTGCAACTTCGACGGATATACCAACTCGATCTTCTCTGTCACCGTCGGCGCGCTGGATTACAAAGGACTTCATCCCGAGTACTC
This sequence comes from Cristinia sonorae, assembly GCA_021029105.1. NCBI lineage: Eukaryota > Fungi > Basidiomycota > Agaricomycetes > Agaricales > Stephanosporaceae > Cristinia > Cristinia sonorae. Next base: position 208,207 of record JAEVFJ010000019.1, read on the forward strand.
CGAGGCGTGTGCTGCTAACATGGTCGTTGCGTACTCGTCTGGTAGTGGAAACCATATTGTGGGTGACATTGTAACCGACAGATGGTACAGCGTTGACCGCCATGCTTTGCAGATTACTACAGACATTGGGAAGAACAAGTGCTCAACGACCCACGGCGGTACCTCTGCTGCTGCTCCGAATGCCGCTGGTGTTATCGCGCTTGGGCTCAGTGCACGGTGAGAACCCCATTGCACACGATCGGAACGCTCATTCATCTGAATTTTACCGCTAGACCCGACCTTTCTTGGCGTGACGTTCAGCACATTTGCGTTCGCACCGCCGTGCACATCAACCCCGATGATCCCGACTGGGAAAAGACTGCTTCCGGTCGTCCGTTCAGCTACAAGTACGGCTACGGTGCCATAGACGCCTACCAATTCGTCACAGCTGCTCAAAACTGGGAACTGGTGAGGCCACAGGTATGGGTCGACCTTCCCGTCGTTCAGCTTAACGGTGGAACCATGGACCTCTTCCAATCCACGACCGGTGGTGTGCCCATCGTTCCTGGCGGTGTGACGAGCACAATTGACGTTACTCAGGAGGGACTGAATGGGCGTAACTTCGAAAAGCTAGAGCATATCACTATACAAGTGTGGATCACTCATACTCGCAGAGGCGATGTGGAGGTTGAACTCGTCAGTCCCAACGGTATCAAGAGTATCTTGGCCGCCAAACGGTACCAGGACTCAGATAATACCGGCTTCCCCGGATGGGTTTTCATGACAGTCAAGCATTGGTAGGCCGTTCTCTATCTGCTGTTGCATGACTCAGCTGACTGTGTTTGCGCAGGGATGAGAACCCTGTCGGCACTTGGACCATTCGTGTTTCTGACCAAAACAAGCCGGAAGAGTCGGGTACATTCCTTGGCTGGACTATGACCTTGTGGGGATCCGCCGCAGACACATCGAAGGATATCCCTGTCTACGACGTCCCCGTAATCGACGGTACCCTGCCTCCGCTCATTCCACCCAATAGCTCTCCCACCACCACACTGGATCTCCCGATCGGAACTGCCACCAAGCAACATCCCAAACCAACAGAACATCTCGGAGGAGACCATGGTGTTGCTGAAGGCGAGGCCACGAAAGTTGCGTTCCCAGGCAACGAGGATATCGCCTCTACACCCGCGCCCACACCATCCACCAGCGCGAAGCCGGTCTCGACGCCCACAGCTGACGAGGGCTGGTTCTCTGAACTATCCAACCTCATGAGCACACAGATCTGGGTATTCGCCGCCCTTGGTGCTGTAGCCATCTTTGGTATCGCCGCTGGTATCTTCTTCTGGAGAAGACGTGTCCGCCGCCGTCAGAACTACAGCAGTCTTCCCACCGATACCGTTCCCATGAGCACGGTTTCCGGAAGGCCACGGACGAGGGAACTCTACGACGCGTTTGGAGAGGTTTCGGATGACGATGATGCGGATGAGCAGACTGGGCTGAGGAGTGGGATGCATCAGCAGTCTGAGGGTCTGACGTATCATTCTGGATTCTTGGAGGATGACCCGTCCACTGCTGGCGGGTTGACCCCTGCGGCGCGGTACAAGGACGAACCTGATAGTCCTGATCATGAACATGCTGCTGCACCAAGAGATCGTCCACACAGTCCGGAGGGGAGCGGGAGCAATAACAGTGGAGATGGTAGCTGGGACCATGCGTCGGACGCACGGTGACAAGCCGTCTTTCCCATTTCCCCCACCAACAGATGTAGGGCTTTCTTAATTATTCCATTTGCTGGTTGTTCGAGTTACACTGTTCGATACACTTTCCTAACCCACAAGTAATCTTTCCCCGCAATCGTGGTATATCTATGTTTCCATTCAACGCATACACAACAAACGAATACCTTACATGACGAGCAGATAACATGAGACAGAAAACATAGCAGAGCGTGACGAGTCGTACAAGTGTCAAGTGAGTATTCAATGTTCAAAATCACCAGTTCAGAACTTCAGGTGGGAAGAGAAATGAGCCTAAGTTGAGACGAAACGCAGTTTTGAGCCATTGGCCACCCGGATCCAGACGTCGATGTTCTCATACTGCGATTGAATTGTGTCAGACGAGCAGAAACGCCGATAGGGAGAAACGCAGAACATACCTCGACGAGACATTCCTGCATTTGCGCCTCGGTGAACCCAGCAGCGAGGACGCGTGCTCTTACATCCACAAGCGACACCTCTTCCTCCTCCTCCACATCGTCATCCATATCCATCGCCCTCTGTCCCTCCGGTCCTTTCCCCATCCTCTTCGCCCTCTTCCTCGGCCTCATCCTCCCCACCTGCAAATCATTCGCCATATCCTTAATGATTCTATAAATCTGACTGACGGGCGACAAATCCGGGTCGCGCTCCTTGTCGTCGTCGTCCTGCAAACTCTCCTTACTGACTTCCATCAGGCGGAGAGCCTCGTCGACGTCTCCGTGTTCGACGGTGGCAGCGTACCGGAGGCGGGCGAGGGCTTGGGAGAGACGGAGGACGCCGAGGAGGGTACGCGGGGAGGTGTAGGTGTGAGATTTCTTTTGCTCTTCGTCGTCTTTGCCGGCTTTGCGGAGACGGACGTAGGATTCGACGATGTAGTTGGATACTTCTGCGGGGACTGTGGGGCGGAGTGCGCGTGCGCCGGCGATGTAGTGTCTACGAGGAAAACCAAGTGAGATTTAGGTGTCGGACAGGGAAAGGATGAGATGGTCTCACCTGACCAGCAAGGGGTCTATGGTGTCGTACTCCAGCTCGGGTGGCTGGTTGTGCATGTGGACGTATGTGACGTGGGTGGCTAGTCGCTCATCATCCTCTCGTGAAGGTTTGTCAAGGATAAGGAACAGCAAGTCGAAACGAGACAAGAGGGCCGCAGGCAAGTTGATATTCTCCACAGGGGACACTTTGGGGTTGTAGCGACCGTACAAAGGATTCGCAGCAGCCAGAATCGACGTCCGCGCATTGAGAGTCGTGGAAATGCCAGCCTTGGAGATTGAAATGGTTTGCTGTTCCATCACTTCGTGGATGGCGGTACGGTCGGATTCCTCCATCTTGTCGAACTCATCGATACAGCAGATACCGTTGTCTGCCAAAACAAGTGCGCCACCCTCTGCAACAAATTATCAGCACACCTGTTCTTACGACGCAATTAAGAGCCGCACCCAAGACCATCTCGTCGGTGACGGGATCACGCATGACTGCGGCAGTCAGACCCACTCCTGAAGAACCTTTACCAGTAGTGTAGACACCACGAGGAGCCACTTTGGAGATGTACTTCAAAAGTTGCGATTTGGCCACACCAGGATCACCCATCAAGCAGACGTTGATATCTCCTCTGATCTTCATCCCATCCCCCATAGTCTTCGAAACACCGCCAACGAGCAAGAGGAGTAACGCTTTCTTGACGTCGACGTGACCGTAAATTTCTGGCGCGATGCTTTGGGCGAGCTTCTGGTACAGTGATGGATCCACCTTCAGTTGCTGTAATGCGTGTTCAATGGCTGGTGTTGTCTCCATGTTGCTGTACTGCTTCTTCAGCTGGTTGATGTAGTGTGCCTCGAGGTATGTGTCCGTTAGAAGACCTGCACGAACGGCCTGGTACCCTGTGTACGGTACTGGGAGGAAGATGCCACCAAGGGAGACGATGTCGCCAGGATTCATCTGACGGGTGAGTGGTCCATGGACATGGACTGTCATTGAGCGGGGAATGTGTCCAACGGGAACTTGGTCCGTCTGAAGATGTCTTTATTCAACGGTGTATTTAGGCGTGCGACGGAAGACGTACCATTTCCTGGATCTTCACCTCCTGGAACGGACTAAAGCGGCACGCCCTGGTCTGCATGTGCAGCGACCCGTGGATGCCGTTCTTCTTGCACTCGTTCTCGTTCTGGCAGTCGATAATGGGGGAGAACTGCTTGCCGGAGACGTCTTGGAAGGTTTCAGAGCCACAAACGTCGCAAGTGTAAGCGTTGACCAGGAGGAGAGGTTTGACTTCTGATACACGCGTGACAATGCCACGGACGGTTATCAGCCTACCAAGGTACGACCCTTTCACCTCCCGCACTGCCAATGCGACGTCCGATAGTAATGGTTGGAAGTATAGGTTACTGTTACCGGCGAGAATATGAGTAATTAGGAGGGGGGCGAAAAGGTGGGACGCACTATCGTCGCAGCAAGTGATCTGGAAATCCGCTCTGTGCCCCCTCTGTCCGGACGTTCCTTTCCCTCCGCTGGTGCAGAATGACATCTATTACTTCGTCATGTTCGGTGATGTCTTTTGTTGGCGTGGGCATTAACTTGTCCACGACTTCGCTGAATAGCTGAATGTAACGTCGGGTGTTATTGCGGATGCGTGAAACCAATTCCGTGACTGTTTTCTCGTGCTAGGAAGAAACCACATAAGATAAGCGGGAGGAACAATCGTGCAATCACGTGCGTACATCCGAGATATCTTCGAGGTCTATGACAAGCATTTGCTGTTCACGATTGGCAATCCGTTGCTACAGGCTGGAAGTTAGTAAGTTGAAGAACTGTGGTGTTGCAAACGCACCAGTTGCTTCATATATTTGAGGCGAGTATCAGAATTCTCATCTTGTTCATCGTCGAGATCGAGGTCTGCAAATCCGCGTTCGATATCTCTGTCGTGTCCGGCGAATGTTTTGATGAAGTCCTCAATTTTCTCTGTTTTGGTTTGGTAAGACTTTGTGTGTCCGGGTCCAGCTGCACATACACACCTTTCTCGGCGTCGTAGCTGATGTTTATGGTGACGACCGGAAGAGACATTGTGGAGATGAGCGTGGTGAGGAAGAGAAAGGCGACGCGACGCGACTGGGAGTGACCCGTGACGTGACTGTTCGCGACATTGTCCTTTTAGCGCCTTGGATGTTTCAGTGAGAACTGGCGGAGGATCACCCGCGACCGTGTCCCCCTCATTCCACCGCCCTACAGCCGTGTTGGTAACGTATTGCAACCAGTATGTAAGTAGGCGGCTTGCATATAAAACTCAGGGTGAATTGCTGATAATGAAAAACCGTTTCCAGTGTCTTGAGAAGCTTGTCCTCGATACGATTCACTTCACGGTCTGATAATCACGTCCCCTGCCAGCGTTGCGTACCAAAAGAGACTATTATTGCTATGGTCTCGCAGCCACGATCGGACGGGTGGAAACCGAACTCGAGATCACAATGGTGTGGTGCGCTGCCCGGTCGTGAGCCCACTTCACGACGGAGTAGGAGGATCGCTGGAGAAACATTATTCCCGGCATATATTGGGAAACGGCCTTTTAGAAAGTACGTAGTATTATAATTTAGCTCGCTCTCAAGGTTCACCGTCTGGTCTCTACATCATCAGGACCCCAGAAAGCTCAGATAGTGAAGAGGCCTCACAGGCCGACGAACAGAACCGCGACGTAGCAAACGACGATGTAGACTATCCCATAGGAGACGTGGAATCCGAGGGGTCGAAAACTGTTGTTGGGTGCGTATTCGTGTCATATTCAATGCTTTTGGACAACTTCTCAAACAGCTTCACTCAGGGACACCCCTGAACCTGGTGAGCTAAGAGAGAAATCAAACTTTCTATACCTTAACACGTTTGCGCTGCTAGATGTGATATATGTGCCGAGCGGTGAAGAAGCGCTGGAGACCTGCGATCTGGTGCTGGAAGGGGAACAGCAACTTGGTGACGACGAAGACACAGAAGACGACGAAGATGATTCTGTCCCCGTACGCGCTCTGATAGAGTTTACAGTATACAACCTCGACACCAAAGCCCTGGTGCCATTTCATGTTCTCTACGCTCGTCGGGAGGAACCAAACAATCGGATAGGCGCAAGCGGCCTCGCAGCTGCGTGGCTTGACGACCAGTCGGACGTCGGGGCTATCGTCGACGACGAGGAGCCCTTGCCATTAATCAAGCTGTCCGACATTGTCGATGTCAATGTAAATGACGTGAACGAGGACAAATTGGATAGGTGAGCCTTCCTCTACTCACCGTGCTCTGGTGCTTATGCGACCCTCAGGAAAATCTACTTGAGAACGCAGTACGCATGGTACATCCTTGATGCACCTTCACCGACCTACGCCCCTTATTTTGAGACCTTCTGGAAGGGGCACTGTGGATTCCATCTTGTGGTCTCCTGTGCAGAAGAAGACGAGCGGCTCGAGTACGATGACCTCAAGAACTGCATTGACGACTCGCAGGCACAGGAGAACGCCGAAAGCGTGCTAGGAACACCCCTCGTCCTTGCGGATTTCGAAGGAAGCGAAGTCGTCAGTGACTCTCTTCTTTCACACACTCTACCTTGTGCTGAAAGTCTTTCACAGCGAGAGTACATTGCGTCCTCCATGCAAGAACTGCTCGAGACGAGTGTCTCTCATTCTCACATCCTCAGCAATGTGCCGATCATCCAGCACTTCCTCAAGAAGCGACATCTGGGAAAGGTGCGAACCAAAACAAAGGACACCCCCCAGCTGAAGCCGCGCACCGATGCTGCGAGGACCATCGTCACGTACCGAGTCAGACAGTACGCACAAGGTCTATTCATACAGCCGATGCAGGTCGTTGGTGAGATCCCCTCAAAGGAGGATATGGCTGCGGTGGACCCAATCCCTACGGTCGAACATCAGGGAAATCACCGCAATGTTCGCTGGGGCGAGGAACTCGTCAAAGGAACTCGGCACTACAAATCAGTCATGGTGGATGGCGTTGAATACAAGGTGAATATGATTCCGCTTGCATGGATTGGACCCTAAATGAGTTGTTTCAGATCGGGGATTCTGTCATCACGCTGAGCGGCCTGGACAGCAATATCACTCGGCAAAAGAACTCAGGGCTCCGCCACTCCAAAACCTCCAACCCATTGGCGAACGAAGGCTACTGGTTTGTTTTCTTTCACTGACTGAACCTCACGTGCTGACAATGCGTTTGGCAGGTTTGGCAAAATTTGCTATTTCTTCCAGGAGGGGAATGGGAAGTATTTCCACGTGCAATGGTATGAGCACGGCTCGAAGATCCTACTGCAGGAGACGGCACACCCTCAGGGCCTTTTCCTGACGAACGAATGTGATGACGCCGACCTTGACTGCATCTTCCAACGATGCAATGTGAAGGCTCTTGGTCCATCCGAGGAGGAACCACTTCCTGATCTGGATTACAGTCCAAATGATTTCTTTTATACTGGGTGAGTGCGGAAATCAGGTTGTCGTGCTTATTTAGTCTGTATTGATTCGCATGGCGCTAGTTTAACCTGGTATAATGACGACGCCACGTTCATGGAGGTCACGTCAGAGGAGGAGGAAGCCGCAAGATCACTGTGCGACGAGTGGCAGCCCTGTTACCCGTGTGGGCTCAAGGTTCGGGAACGAGCCGACTCTCAGTGGACACCAGTGGACGACAACGGCATGTCTCATCTCGGCGTCCACTACCACACTAACGACTTTGTGTACATGCGGTTCTCTCCGGGTGAGCACGGACTTTACCGAATCGGCCAGATCATCCGGTTTTATCAAGACCAGGACAAATGGTTCGTGGACTTCAAGATCTACGCTCGACAAAGCTTAGTTGCCAAGGCCTCGAACAATGACAACATCATGGCTGATAATGTGAGTGCTTCCTCATTGGTCTACTTGATTAAACCTTATGGCCATACAGAGAAGGCTCTATATGACATCCAAGGTTTTGTATTACAAGCCCTTGGACTTCATAGATGGGAAGGTCTTTGTTGTACATCCTGCCACTCTTTCAGATGAGTTAGAGGCATGGGTGCAGCATGATGATCATTTCTATGTTGATCTCTACTGTGATTCCTCAGACCCAGAAACTCTTGATGAGCTCCATCCGCTTCCTGCCACAATCTTCACAAATTGTGCTATTTGCTATGAGGAACAGGATGCTTCTCTGAAAGAGCAGGCTGCTCTGCTTGAGCAGCATGGTCCGCTGGCTGGTCTGGAGCTCTTTGCTGGGGCAGGTGGCTTGTCCACTGGCTTCACAGCAACTGGCTACGTCAAGACCAAGTGGGCTGTGGAGTATGTTTCCACAATCTCCAAGACCTATAGGTATGTGCATTTATTCTATATTTCATGTCATTTTGATGGCTAAGATGCTTTAGGGCCAACCATCCTGGGACTGTGGTCTACAACCAGTGCTCCAATGCTTTGCTCAAGCACGCGGTTCAGACTTTTGAAGGACAAAACCCTCGACCTTTACAAAGCTTGGACAAGAACAAGCCCAAGATACTTCCGCCAATGCCCAAACCAGGAGAAGTGGACTTCATCTATGGTGGTATGTTATCTGCAGCTTTTGCAGATGTACTGTAATCTTATATGCTGTTTAGGCCCACCATGTCAAAGTTTTTCAGGCATGAATCACAATAAGGTGTGTCAAGACAACTCTCTTATATCTTTACATTCTAACAACTTGTACAGAAAGAGAATGATGCAAGGTAAGTTCACTATGGATGCAAATGAATCTCACTTAACCTTTTGCTTTGCAGGAGCGCAATGCCATGCAACATGCTCTCTTACGTGGAGTTCTACAAGCCAAAGTATTTCCTTCTTGAGAATGTGAAGGGAATGGTCCACTTCAAGCTGACCCCTCGGTCTACCACTGAGACTGAAGCATCTGCTGTTGGCTTTGGTGTCATCAAATTCATCCTGAGAGCATTGATAGGACTTGGGTAAGTGCAAATATTCTTAATCCTGCAGTATACAGAACTCTTATGCAAACTACATTATGTTTCCAGCTACCAGGCCCGTTTCAAGCTTCTTCAAGCTGGACAGTATGGAGCGCCTCAAGGAAGACTGCGGGTGATCTTCTGGGGTGCTAGGCGTAGACTGCCATTGCCCAAGTTCCCTATGCCAACTCACTTCTTTGAGTTGTCTCAGAAGATCAACTTGCCTACTGGTGATGCCTTGCAACCTCCTGCCAGAATGAGCTACTGGTCAGACTGGGAAGAGCCAGAATATCACCAGTGTGCACCAATGCCACCTGTGACAGCTATGGATGCTATGTCAGACTTGCCCCGATTTGACTGGTTTGTCATTCCAGCTGTTCCTGTGATGTGTTCTTGCTTACATTGTTACTCATAGGATTAATCCTCATCAGGTGATTAAAAGGACAGCTGCAGATGCTCAGGAGGTTTCCAGGCGTAAAGCAGAGGGGATTGCACAGTTCCCTGCGACCAACCTGGATAGGGCCACGCCAGCAGGGTACAATGATCCAATTCCGTACCCTAAACCTCCGCAAAATAGGTACCAGCTTTTTATGAGAGAGAAGCTGAAGAAGAAGGACAGGGTCACATACCACTACTCTGCAAGGTTTCCTGCTATCACTGTTGAGAGGTAAGCAACTGGTTCATGTGTGCAACATATATACTAACTCTACTGTTCTGCCAGAGTTTGCAGTGTTCCCATGGAGCCAAAGGCTAATCATCATGGTGAGTCACACCAGATTCCTTTCTGAGAGTCATCTGCTTTATTGAGTTACTTGCAGACCTTCCACCCCCATTGGCATTGTCAGAGAAGAGACGTGGCAATAAGGCCAACAGATGTAGGTGTTTGAGTTACCCCTTGATGTTCAGATTTTCATTTGACCGCTCTTCTTACTAGCTGTGTTCTGCAGGATTGATGGAGAAGGGCACTTCAGGACTGCTCTCACCACAATCAACCCTGGTAGCAAGGGTGGAAGCATCCTTCATCCTGATGTGAGTTCTAGTGTTTGTGTTGTGCTGGACATCACTGATCCCCTACCTACTTGACAACAGCAAAAGCGGATTTTGACTGTACGTGAATGTGCGAGGTCCCAGGGATTCCCGGATCACTACGAGTTTGTGTCAGAGGATGGAGCCTCCCCTGCCCAGCTCCTCCGAGATGTACGTGTTCTCATTCAGAACCTCTGAAAACATTTATTCACAGTGTATTCTGACATGCTCCTTGAATTATAGCAAACAAAGCAGATTGGGAATGCAGTGCCTATCCCGCTGGCAATTGTGCTCGGTAAGGAGGTCGGTAAGGCATTGTTCAAGTGGTGGAAGATGAAAGAGCGGATGGAGGAGGCGGAGAGGGAGGCAAGTCCCGAGATGGAGATGTATGACTCCGAGGTGTACTGATTGGGTTATGGCAAAGTTGGAACTGAAGGGATCTTATGTTCGAGTCTGTTGTTGGTTAATTGCGCATCCTACACCCTATGTATAACCATACTGTCGATGTCTTGCTTGTTTGTAGATCACATTTGTTGTCGAATCTTGGTTCCGAATGCTTATGATTGACTGCGCTGGGTAATCAAATGCAGGTGCAAAGCAAAATATCGATGAATAAATTATCGGTACGGAAGAAGTGTCAGTAAGTGCGTGCGGTGAGTGCGTGCGTGTGTGCGAAGAAGGGTATGCGTGATCTAAACAGCTAGGTACATGTTTGGGGGTATAGCGAGGGGTCGAAAGACGAGGATGATACACGACAGGTTGGGTGCGAAGGAGTGTGGGGTGTGTTCAACGTAACGTACATATCGTGACGAGCAAATTATCGGAGGAGAGGGCGGGAGGGTTTTGACTGGTAGGGACGAGGTGGAAGTGCGGGTGTGAGGTGTGCCCTCCGAAGCTCTTCGTCGATGCGCCACATCCCTTTGACGAACGCGGCGCGGTCAAGGGATCCGGTACCTGTTGGGTCGCACTCGATCCTGCATGACGGAACCTCGTCAGACGGTACAGCTCTCTTGGGCGAATGGAAAGGGGAAACTCACCATATGTCCTTGAGCTTGGACTTCTCCAGCCTCGATAGTTTCCAGATTTTCGCAACAATCCTTCCATCCAACCGCTCATCCGCCCCTACCTCGTCCTCGCTCGATGCCTTCCCAGATGATCCCGCGTCATCGAGTGCATCATTCACAGCTGGCGGGTTCGTGATTAGATCAACCGACAACCCCCTCCACCCCGCCGCCTGCCGTTCCTTTCTCCCAGGCGGCGGCGACAGCGCTCTCTTCGCCCTCTCCCGCTCAAACTGTTTTAACGCTTTGACGTTCCCCACGAAAACTGCTTCATATCGGGCACGGGCAGCAGGAGGTATCGGTGTTGGCCTGGAGAGCCGGTGCTGAAGGGTTGACGGCGCGGGTTTAGGTGTGAGTGGTGGGCGGATACTGGAGAGACTTGTACGAGATGTTGCTGCACTGATGACGGACGAGTGGTCGGAAGCGGAGGTAATGGTCGAAGCAAGGGAGCTGCGGTTTGATGCTGGTGGCGGTCGGGTCCGTGACGGGGGCGGAGGCGGCGGCGGCTTGGCGGAGAGTGGCGGGGAGATGCGAGCAGCGGGGACGTTGGAAGGAGTGCCAGAATTTGAAGGGGATATGGGAAGTGATGGCGGTTTGGGTCGTTGTGGTAGTTTGGGTGGTTGACGTTTAGCGTAGTCACCCCATTCCATAGAGATCGAGGATACACTCGGACTAACAGTAGAGACGTTCTCAAACGAATCAATACTGATGTCGTCCGCATCTCGCCCATTGCTGTCGACACTCTCGCCGTCGAACATCTCCCTGTCCATGGGGAAAGTTGCGACATGGGTCGAAGACGGAGAGCCTACCTCCATTCCGCCATCAGAGGATAGCGACACGGAGTGAAAGGAGGAGATCGACGACGCCGGCGCGTGTCCACGAGGAATAGCAATGCCGAGTTTGCCACCCGGAGAGTGTGGGTACGCATCCACGGTGAGTGAGTCGGATTTCTTGCGAGGCGGCGGCATGGGTGGGAGTGCCATGTTGCTGGGCCCTCCCGTTGGGCTGCGCGGAAGAGAGGAGGTTGATGAGTTGGACACAGACTTCAAGGAGCCGTACGATGGCTTCCGAGGTGGCAGGGGTGGAGCATGTGTCTTTGGTTTGGGAGCTGTTTCGAGATGGATGAGGGGTGTGCTCTGGGATGCGTACGACAGGAGTCTTGAGTCCGAAACATGCCTCGGGGTTGGCTTTGACGATGACGACCCGACAACGCTCGGGTAGCTCTTGTTACGTGTGGCATACGAGACGTTATACACAGGTCCGCTGTCGATCTCCCAGTCATCCTTGAGGTCGATGAGGGAAGTCTTGCGACCGAGAATGGGTGGGGACGGCGAGGGAGATGGGCGGAGGGCGGCGGGGGTCGTTGACGACGATGAGCTCGGGATGTTGTTGGTCGCAAGAGCCTCGAAGGCGGCTACTCTGGACTGGATGGAGGAAGATGCCATTAGGGCTCTGCTCGCCGTGCTGGGAGTCTCTGACGAAAGTTGGACGGAAACTGGCGCTCGCCTCCCCTTGTCCTCTTTCGTCGTTCATCATGCCCAACGACCTCTACGCAGTCGCAGGTACTTCTCGTCGTTGTCGGGAACAATGTCCACCAATATAACATCAGTTCTCTAGACTTTTGCTTGATCCCGATGGGCACAGGAGAACCCTCAGTGCGGAGACCCTGATCTCTTCAATCCGCTCTGGCTCACAGACCCAGGTCGCAGAATACATTGCGGAATGCGCCCGCATTCTCCAAAAGTCAGGATTGAAGCACCAAGTGCGTTCATTCATTTGATATCATTGACACAGAAACTGATTGACTCGCAGATGCAGTAAGCTCAAACTTTGTACCGGAGAAGTTCTCCATCCATCTCATGTGTTCATCATCATCGTAGCGGGTACGGTACCAACCTCGGTGAGCCGCTGAGCACCTCGCTCCAGTCCGCCCCATGCTCACACAACTTGTCAATGGATAGAGGGACCATGGACGGAAGTATCCAAAGCCATCCATGATTGCCACGCCGCCGTCCACGCAAAGGGTGCTCCCCGTGTCGCCACTGATATTCGTATCGGAACTCGCGTCGACCGTGACATCGCCCCGGGAACGGGGAACTATAGCAAGCTCCAGCGCGTACAGGATATTTTGGCAAAGGACAAAAAGGATTGATCATGAATACCAATGGCAGATGCGCTAGGATTAGGATGGAACGAGAATAGGAAAGTGAAGGGTACGAAGGGGATCCCGATGAGATTTGCTTGCATTGTAGCGAATAGGTTCAATAGAGACGTCTGCTGATTCACTCACGCCGTCAAGCATAGTCCGTAAAAACATATGTAGAAGGTAGAAAACAAGCTACAAACACGAAAGAGATCCACCATCCTCCACCTAAATCGCCCTCGGTGGCCCCCTCCCCCTCCCCTTCAAATTGACCCCCGTCCCATAAATCTGGGCCAACAACCCCAACACACCCCCATCCTCCAACGCCTCATCCTCCTCCCTCTGACTCTGCCCAACAGCCCCCACATCCGGCCTCCTCCCATCCACATACGACTCTCCCAACGTACTCCCCACCCCTCCATCCGCCATCAAGTCCTCTTCCGGAATCACACTCGCGTTTCCTCCATGCAGTGCAGAAGGCATCGCGTTGCTCCCCTGCGAGTCGCCCAATACAGCCGTCTGTGCTATCGCGCCTGCCTGGAACACGCTTGACCCCCCGAAATGCGCGTGGTGCTGTTGTCGTGAATGTGCCAGTATGCTGTTTGCACCGCGCATCCTGCTCATGCGCAGCGCCCTGTCGTACTCTACTGCCTTCTCCGCTGGATCGGAGGCGCGAGCTTTGCTTGGACTGCCGTGGTGCTCGTATTGTAGAGTGGATTCAAGACCTGTGGACTCAACTGAGGGTCGGCGTTGGAACCGACGTCGGGCTAGTCCGTGCGGGTGGGCGGCGCTGTAGTCTGCCATTCGGCTGAGGTAGAGGGATCCTGTTGGATCAGTTGGCATCCATTCGGGATGAGCAGCCTAGAATGAGAACGGAGATAAATATGATGTATCAGTTGGATGTGGGAAGGGCGCACCTTAAAGTTCAGGAAACTCTTCTCCATCTTGCCTTCCTTCGACATGAGCCGCTCATCATCTACTGTGGTCGGTGCGCCAAACTATGCATACCATGAGTCCCCCCGCGCAGATTTCAAGACTTTATCACGACATACCTTGACATTTCCGTGTCTTTGGAAGTCGAACACCGCGAAACTGCAAACGTACCCCAGCCCGTCCACATGGATCGTGAACTCACGGAAGAAGTCAATGATGGCTGGCGCACACGGAGGCAGCGAGTACCATAGCACGAAAGGCGTCATGATGACCGAGAGGATCTCTTGCGCGAAAATCACGATCTTCATTGCGAACAACTCGCCGAATTGCTCGTGAACCTGCACACGGTGGTGGGAATCAACAAGACATGGATAGAAAGGAGCAATGGATGATTATACCTTTTTGGAATGCAGTTGATCCTTCCACTCTTCCGGCATATAGTGGGTGTACTGGATCACTTCCGTCATGAGCAGTTCTGGATCGAACACCCTGTTCTCTTCCGGTAACATCCCTCTAGATACCGCAAGGATGGATCCGAAAAGCGTGATGTAAAATATGACCGTGCGGTGCGGCGTGATTTCGAAATGGATGAAGAGGTCCGGATCGACCACAGACGCAAGGAGTAGTACAGCAGCGAATGAACCAGCGATGAACGAGACGAAGCTACGAGTGAGAGGAAGACTGAAGTTAGACGATACTGAATTCGGAGGACGTTGCAGGGAGAGCATACCGAGCAATCAGGGTAACCTTCTCGTTCGGGAATTGACCTATGTACATGCTCGCCATCGGATACGACTCGTTCAGTCTCCGAGTGAACAGATGTGGAAGTTCGTTAAACTCCCTGAATTTCCATTGCGCAAACGGCGTGTATCGTCGACCACTGATATTTGAGGGGTTCTTGTGATACTCCTGCATTTCGACATGAACGAGACGCTACAATGGGATAAAAGGCTCGTACTCACATCGAAGTAACGGAAGAATGAGAACATGATGAGATAGAGGACGATGAATGGCGCGAATATCGCATTGAGGATGCCCATGAATATGAGACGCCTTCTCAGCCTATCAAGGAGTTGTCAGATTAGGTGTGCGCTTGAGAAGTACACAAATCCAACGCACCCTTCAATCAATACAGCCCTGTTCTTACTCTTCAAAAACACCTTCCTCACTCTCCCACTTGGATCAAACAAGTACTCCATCAAGCAGAACCGCAGATTCCACTCCAGTGCCTTTGTCAGCAGCCTTCCCTTGCCCTCTTCTGGTGCAACGAACCGACGCATAAATGACGGCAACGGCACTCGCAAGTCCAACACTTCTTTGTTGAAGAGGGAAATCAGGTAGTTCTCTTGCCGCATGATACGATTTGCTATGTCGTGTGCATCGAGCTTGGCCGTGACAGAGGCAGACGCGGCGTTGGAGGAAATGGCGGTGAGAGGGTTCTCTTCTCGTATAGCTCCTATCCGGCGAACCACTTCGGGCCAGGAGATGGTTTGGATATCAGCCTGGATTTCATCATGAATTCATGAAATCAGAGTTGAGGAATGGTTATATGACGCACGTCAGGTATCCGCAGTAGATATGTGTAAAACCGATACATGTCCATTAGCCGCACGACGCTTAGAACATACGTCACTATCTGCCAGATAAAGAACGATGTGAAGAGCAGGAAAAACAGGAGGGTGAATCCAGAGAATCTGAAGAGGTTCATGTTAATGAGGGAACATCAAAACTAGCAGAACTCGTACCTGGAGACACAGTACGGTACGACCACTTCAGATAATCGTGTGGCCTGTTCAGGTCGTATGCGGGAATAGTCTACGCATCCCAGGAGGAAGGTAGAGAACCCAATAACAAAGCCGATGGTCCTGTAAGTTGACATGAATCAACGGTCCAATACGTATCCGAACCCAACGATGATTACCAACAGAAGATTAAGCCCGCGAGATAGAGCGATACTGTATATTCCCTTGCCCTCGTAGTAATAGTATGCCTCTTGAAGGAACGCGTCCAGGTTGTACACATTGACCCAATTCCAAAGTGCACGCTCGAAATCGTCCAGACCACGCATCTGCTTTGGCCGGTAGTCAGAAAGCGGGTGGGATTGTGGACTGCCCTCGTCAAGGTCGACCTCGGATGGTCGTGGCGGTATCGACACGCCGGTCGTAGGTAGAATGGGAGTAGTCTGCTTCCTCGACGCAGAGTAGAGGGGTCTTTGTCTCTTTGAATCGTTTGCCTTGTCACCCGAAGACACAGCTGCAGGGGTGGGGGACTTGCGCGTCGCCGCACCAGGCGTCTCAATCATGAAGTTCTGCGGAATCTCCTCGTCTGACGAGTCGTGTTCGTGATTCTTATCGTCCTGTCTGATATTGGGACGAAGGAGGCTCATTTCCGAGGCGTCGCCACGCCATGAAACACGATGCTTTCCCTTGGCCTTCGAGCTCTGGGAGAGATTGGTGCTGCGGCGTACATTGTTCCCCGACTCGATGTCCCCCTCTTCATTCTCCTCTTCCTCTTCCTCTAACACAGACTGGTTCGCCTGCATGTACCCCTGGTATGTCCTGCCCATGGGATTGAGCATGTTCAAGAACGGACGGGAGCTGCTTGCCCCATTGTATATAGACTGAGAGGCGTGCATGGACCGTGATGACGAGAGGGGGCGTGACGAGGACGACTGGGGCGGACTCGACATTGATATATCATTTGCTGGGGGCGGTGCCGTCGGTGCTGCGTCGGGATGTGCTGGAGAGGAGGTCGAGGGAAATGTGCAAACGGTGAGCACAGGGAATCAGCCACACGCCAACTTGTACGTCAACTCCCTTTTCGGAAACTTATGACTGGTTTCTTGACGCCCTCTAAGAGCGGTGCGGTATTGCTGAGCAAATTGCTGCAATGTGGTATGATATATTCTTGTGATATTCTACATGTATATATGCCGCGACTATAAAAGCCGATGAGTGAAAAGTCCATGGCTGTATTGTGTCCATTACGAATTCTGCTGCTGGAATTGAACATTGAACTCTCTCCCGATCAACATCCGGCGAATCTCTTGGGTGCCTGCACCAACGGCGTACAACCGTGAGTCACGAAGTATTCGTGCAACGGGGTAGTCTGTGATGATAACTTATGTTAGAAAATGGTACCGGAAGAAGGGGCAACGTCGTACCGTTAATATACCCGTTTCCGCCGAGACATTGCATAGCCTCCATTGCGACTTCAATGGACTTGTCAGTCGAGTACAGGATTGCACCTGCGCAATCCTTTGAGAAAGATGCATCAGCGTAGTTTTGCTGATTAGGAAAAACGAGCGTACCCTCCGGCTAACGTGCCCAGCATCACAAGCCCTGGCGACAGCGTACACGTATGACCTTGACGCGTTCAGGCTAGTATACATATCCGCGATCTTCCCTTGCATGAGCTGAAAAGTTCCAACTGGTTGACCAAATTGCTTTCGGTCGTGAACATATTCGACAGCATAGTCAAATGCAGCTTGCATCAATCTGAGTTTGACAAGTCAGCCAGGTTTCTTCAAGTTGCTGGATGATGCGATTCACATACCCCAAAGGACCACCGCTGAGAACAAGACGTTCAAGGTCAAGGCCTGACATCAACACAGCAGCACCTTTATTGACTTCGCCAAGAACGTTTTCTGGATAGGAACGTCGCCGTTTAGTGCGGAGGAGCAGTTGGTTATGGAAAAATAATAGTCACCTGCCGGAACGAAGCAGTCTTCGAACACCAACTCGCATGTGTCACTACCCCTCATACCGAATTTGTCCAGTTTCTGATGCGTCGAGAATCCGGCATAACCTTTCTCGATAATGAACGCAGTGATACCCTTGGAACCTTTCGAAGGCTCCGTTTTGGCGTAAACAACCAGCGTAGACGCGACGGGGCCGTTTGTAATCCTATAAGTGAGTGTTAGCCTGGTAGGGGGTAGCCATATATGTCGGAACACGGGGACGCACCAGAACTTATTACCGTTCAACTTATACCCCCCATCTACCTTATCCGCCTTCAACTTCATGCTAACGACATCACTTCCACTCCCAGGTTCCGACATCGCCAAACTTCCAACTTTCTTTCCCGAAACGAGGTCGGGCAGATACTTCTGCTTTTGCTCCGCAGTTCCCCACCTATGAATCTAAAAACGAGATGAACTTGCACATTCAAAAACTATTATGGGCATCAGACGCACCTGGTTAACGCACAGGTTGGAGTGAGCACCGTATGACAGCGCAACCGATCCGCTTGCACGCGAGAGTTCCTCCATCGCAAGCAAGTGGTTGAAATAGCCCAGCTCAAGACCTCCGTAGTCAGGAGAAACGGTGATACCAAGGAGACCCATGTCACCCATTTTCTCCCAAAGATCCTGAGAGGATAAGTCAGCCAAAATAAGCATCAAGTCTATGAAGCATATTTCATCGCACACACCGCAGGGAAGTTATTGCTCTTGTCCACTTCCGCCGCCAGCGGTGCAACCTCCTTCTGTGCGAACTCCGTCACAGCATTCCGGAACTATAAAGGGTGGTGTTAAAAAAAGTATTATTTCATTCGGGTGTGACGCACCTCAGCCTGTGCCTCTGTAAGACCAGCTAACTCTGCGTTGTATTGGGATGCAGATCGACGTTGGAGAAGACCTGGCCGAGTCCACGGGCGCATCGCCTGGCGACGAAGAGCTGATCGAGCCGCTGCAAAAACCGACATTATGAGGGGGTAGCGAGTTCAGATATCTTCGAGGTTGTGGTCAAGTACAACTTTCGAGGATCGGCAGGACGGACAAAGGACGGATCTTATTTTCCCCACATTCCTCACGTGACGTTTTAAACGGGGATCTCCGCAGGACGAGATTCAATCTTGCCAAAGATTTCAAGAAATCGAATGCCAGCGAGGGGACACACAATGTGACCGTGACACTTTCTTTCTTGAACATCACTGACGTGGTGCTTGGTCGCGGGGGAGGCGCCTCTGGAATGCGCTCTCAACTGGACCGTAAGTGGAATCCACAACAAACCTACACTGCTCTTTCTTGGTGGTTGCTTAGGTACGCCTTTGACTGACAGTGGCATCCGAGTCATCTCAACTGTTAAATCACAGCCTTACATTGTCAACGGTTCCATGTGGGGACAGCGATGCCTCCGCAAATTCTCCCATAGAGCAATACGAACGATGGTGAGCTCGGCGAGCACTCCCATCGTCCGCTGCGCATGGCGCCGGTTGATGTGGATCGTGCTTGTTAACGCTCGCGTTAACGGTCCGACCGTACACCATCACACCGGTATTCGAACAAAGGATCGTTTTGTATCTTCGGGAAAGAGAGAAGGTGCGACTCATGTATTCCATGCGCTCTGTCGAACTCTAGCTATCGCTGAGAAATCAGCAATGCATTTTGGATGCATAGCAACGAGTGGCCCCATTGTGCCACTCGGTCGTTCTTTCCCTCTCATTCCAGATCGCGACTCGGTCTTCTTACTGCACAACGTTAGCTCCAAGAGAACCTTCCCTGTTCGTCTGGACTGGTACACGAGGTGGATCTATTATCTCTATTCATCGGGGTGTCCAGCTTTGCGCGCTCGCCAACGGGGTGCGCGATATCGCGTTCCGGGGGTTCCTGCGAGCTATCATCAAGGCCGGAGCTAGCTACACCATCCATTCGGTCCAAAATTTTCAGTGAGTTGCCCTTCCTCATGGATTTGAGGTTCAAATACGTGCTTATGTTCCAAAGCTTTGACCGTACTACCTTGCTATGTAGCATGACGGTCATAGAAATGGGAAAGGTCAGACGGCCAGAACAACCTGGGTATTATATTTACGACATAAACCATTGTATAATAGCTGAGGTTCGTTAACCACTGGTGAGCTGACTCCAATTGGTGGCCGTTGGTAGTGGGAGCACAAGATTACCAATGGATGGCAATAAATCATTTTTGCTCCGGGTTAATGTCGTGCGGATATGTCCTTCCTTTCGACATTCTTCGTCGCCTTCCTTCGGGATATTAGTGGGAGGGTCGACCTGGTCCCTCTGCCCCGTGCGTGCTTCGGCTCTTGCGGACGAGTTTCGCAGATCTTTTGAACGGCGACGTTATTGATCCTGGCATTGGCAACGTGTCTCTGGCCCATCGTGACTGAAAAGAGGGTACGAATGAAGCTTGATGCAGGTCGAAAGGCGGCACCCGGATTGTCAGAAATGAAATAGACGCTGGTCACTTGATGGGAATAACCCAAGCGTAAGGTGAATCCGGATGATGGTAAACTTCATTAAAATAATGCAGAAGGGATATGATGAGCTTCCAGTGCAATATCTGTGTCAAATGCACTGATCGATACCGACTCTGGTGGCTTGGGCATGGGATGCTTCGCTTGCACTTCGCCGAAGCCCGAGGGTTGATCTATGGCGTCTATCAGAAAATGATGTGACATTGTCACGGTTGGTGGACTTGCAGAATGCTCTTCCGCTCACCCTTCTGTAGAACGTCGCGACCACACCCCTATCTTCATGATCACAGTCTCCAGAGCATCTCTCTTCCATTGGCTTCCAGACATGGATCGCTATCAGTATAATAATGTGACTGTGAGTTATCCAATTGAAGACTACCAAGCTGAATGTGAACTGGTCAGAGCGTACAATGCATGCGGCCCATGTAGCAGTTCACCTCTTTGGCAAGTCACTCGAGCAAATGCATCTAAACTATGAGACCCATTGTTCTTATGCCAAGCGAATACAGGGTAACAGCGGAAGTAGGCCGCAACGTTGTCTCTCCGTGCGTTGTCACACGATGACTCCGCCGAGCTACTCAAAGGGACTCTTTCAAGATTCGTCCAAGATGGACCGAATTTGGTGGATCCAGGAACCGACGATCGAGTGAATATCGTCATTTTGCTCGTCCTCGTTGCATACGATCAATTTCATCGCCCTCCCGTCTGCCTCAGCAGAGTGCAAATATGTTTAATTGCCTCATATCCTCAGAATCCAGAGCTATTCTTGAAAATACAGCTATTTAAAAGGCTGTCTCTCGCCCAAACATCCACTATACCCGCTTCCTACCCTAGCCCTTGTCCCTCCTTCCCATGGCGCAGTCCAATTTTCCTCTGGAGCTCAACCTCCGCTTACATCGCCCAGTTGCTCGTAATGGGATGCTTACCAGTGACTACCGTGGCCATCAAGTCTCGCTCATACTCAACCCACCACTTCCCATCAATGATCAAGTTGTTGACCACCTTTGGCCCCAAGATCTTTCGTCTCGCACGGGACCCCACTTTCATCTCCCAGCCATGCAATATCCCATAAAAATCGTTTGCGAGAGTAAAACAGTGAGTCTGATTTGTTGTGGACCGAATAATAGCAGTCTAATTGCAGCTCTTTCGCAGCACACGTTCTGCCCAGCTTGCGTATGCATCGCCAAACACATTGAAGGGTCGCAATACGAGATCAAGGCTTGCAACGACACGGGTCATTTCATGCGCAACCATTGCTCGACAAAGGCACATAAGAAAAATTATGAGAAGGTTTTTGGGCTACCAGAAGGGTTTGTTGTGCAGAGCCCTTGGCGTTGCAATGAGGGTTGCAATGACGGTGCTGTGTAAGCTTTCCCACTTCTCACATCTATCCTTTGGGCTCATGAGATCTGTGTTCAGTCGTAACGATCTAATCCAGAAGCACTGCCGGGAGAAGCATCAGATCGAGCCGGAGATGCTCAAACTCGCTTTTCATCGTGCAGTCCCCGCTTCAGAACAGGCCACTGGCACCTGTGAGTTCCATGTCGATTCATTTCATTGACCCGCTGTGCCGACTCACATTCCGATTGAGCGTTCAATGGCTTCATCGCAAAGACCGTCATGCTATCTATTGACGATGCCAATGGCTTGTATAGCCTGAAAGAAGCGAAGATTGAAGCTATTCAGCTCACTCTCGGAGATCCGTCGGCTTCTAACAAGGGAGCACCAAAGCGAAACGGTGGATTGCGCGAGCAGCTCAACCAAGCCACAGTTCAACCTACCGTAAGTGAAGCTTTTTGTTGCGCTCAAAGTCTCATATTGATGACTTTCGCACGACAGGGTGGTCCATCCGAGAGCCTCGTTGGACACCATGAGGGTGGTGAGAACATGGCCCCGTCTTCAACGTTGCCAGCACAGGCGGGTCACAAGCGAAAGTCAGGCAGCGACTTTGAAAGCGCCAGCGTGAGTCCTATTACGCGTTCCGTCAAACCTAAGTCTTGCTAATCCTCGTTTTTCGTTGTCCTTTACCAGGGCACTGGCAAGAAGCGGCAGCGGTTGACTATTCCTCATAGCTTCACACAGGCCGCAGCTTCTGCATCCGCGCCGTACTCCGATTGGATTGACCCCTTCTTTTCGCAATGGGAGGCGGAGCTGCGTGCGAGTGGATATGATTATCTTCCCGGAAGTTCGAGGACGCCTCCGAGTCTCTCCTTCGAGGACGCCGTTAGCTTTGAGGCTGGGCTCACCTCTTTTATTCAAGCACTTGTGCCCCTGGCATCCACTTAGGCTGTACAAGCGGCGATTTGATATCATAGTCTATTCTCGTGTTGTGATTCCTGTAACTTATTTGAATGTTGCCGTCGGGCGTCCATAATGATACTAAGACTTACCCTAACCCTTGCGTCCTCACAATCGCGAACACGTGACCCGTTCAACGCGACGACATTTCGGACGCGTCTCCCAAGTCTTGAACTCGAACATTTAAACGATCACCACCATTGCCCTCTATTTCCTCCATTTTTACTCATCGACGATCATATGCCTCCTCGTCGCCCGACCGCCTCGAAACCACCTGTGCCTACTACCGCACGCTCCACTTCACGGATCAAGACGCCTGCGACGATCTCGCCAGACACTCTCGCGTCCACATTGGCCTCGAAACTTGCAATCTCGGACACAAAGAAAAAGGGGAAACTGAAGGACACGGGTGACGCTGTGGACGTGGAGGAACGATGTCTTACGGCCATGCGTGCTGTAAATGCAGCTTCCAAACGCCTTTCAGCTCTCGTTGCATCAGGCTGGAGGATGTCGGAATCCAAGGGCAAGAAGGGAGAATACTCCGTTGACGGAGTAAGAGCTATTGTTGCAGAAGCGGCTTCGGGTCTTAGCGTTCTACGCGAGTTGAAGGGGAAAGACTTAGATATTGAGAGGGCCGCATCCAGTGTCCTGGGAAAGCTTGTCACACTGGAACTTGTACGTCCTTCCTCATGATGTTGTTTATGGTGTTGATTTATGTGCTTCCTCAGTTTGATGCTGCGACTGCGTTGCTTTCAGATATGCACGATCCCCTAGCCCGACTGTATTCACCATCGTACTGCCCACCTGCTAGTCTTCCGGTGGACTACATCCTCACGCTACCTCACATTTCGGAAACCAACCCACCACCATCTGATATTATCTACGGTCTTATATGCTCCTATATCACAAATGCCCTTGCCTCATACTGTTCTACTCTCAGAGACCCAACCCCCGGGACAGGATCTTTCAGCCTGGAGTCCTTCGTCTCCGCCATACGCGATGAGTCCCCGGGCACGTTCACACACTGGCTCCGGTATCTTGCTACGGACACCTCAAGGGCGAAAATGATTGACTCGACATGCACGAAGCTATATACTGTGTTCACAAAGACATGTTCATGGCTTCAGTCCCCGGCTCCTTCACGGCACCCGATTGCGAACCCACCTGTCATCTTCAGCCTACGCAGCTTCTCTCTCACATGCCTCGCGTACACTTCACCTGGTACCATTGAATGTGACGCATTCTGGTCTGAAGTTGGGAGAGTAACGGCCGAGTATAGGGACTGGGATATCAACGCTCGACAGCACGACATTCTGAAGTTTCTCGACACCATTATCTCTATTGTGGAGAGGCGTCCCGACAGAGACTTGTACTTGAATCCCAATGGCAAACGGCTTGCACATGTGATGGAAGGGTGGTTGATCATCGCCAGAGCGGTCAGTCATTCAGATTAGCGTTCCAATACACATTGCTTACCCAACCCCCTACGTAGGCAAATGACGCACTCGCCTTGGAGCGCATCTCTCGTCTCTTAGGCCCCTCTCCGACACTCCTGGCTCAGCCATTGGATGAGAAAGTTCTTGATGCAGGGGAGGCACTGCGACTATGCTCGATCTTGACTAGGACGGAATCACTGTTCTCTCAAGACCCCACACGCTCCGTAGATGTCATAGACGCGTCCATCAAAGCACTCAAGAATGTCGGGTCCTATTTGCGTTCATTCATGCTATCAGAATTGGCTGGAAGCGATGACAACGCTCGCATCGCGGTGGATAAAGTAAGGCGATCGTTTGAAAGGGTTCGACGCTTGGCCGCAAGGGCGTTGGAAACGGCCAGCGCTGACGACGTGTTAGCAAGGCAAGTGTTAGAGGTGTCTGCCGAAGTACTGGAATCCGTCTTAACGAAATCCAAGGTACCGCCCAGAACATCTCTGTCGTTATGGAAGCTCATACCACGTTTATAATTCTAGTTTGCTTCTAGTGGGGGCGAGACATTGCTTCTATCGTGGCTTGACTCCCTCTTCGTCCTCTCCAAGTCAGCATTGTTGGTTCCGGATCCGTCGACATACGATGCTGCTTACAAATGGCTGGAAAGGGCGAACAGCCTTTTATCCAACTCCACATCATTTCCCAATCATCTTCGAATCCTATCCGGAGCATACTACAGTTTATCGGGAACATTGTACCGCGCAGGCAAATATTCCTTTGCCATCCGGTTCTTGGATAGGGGATGTTCAATTGGAGCAAACGCTCTGACTGTCTGGAAACGAGAATGTTCGAATTTGGAAGCGACGACAGATACACGAATCGTGGATCACGAAGCATGGACTGCGTTGGAAGAAGGGATGTACAAACGTTGGGAGGTGCTGGGAGTGTGCCATTCTAAGTCGGGAGATCGAAAGGTACTGTTATCTCTCAGGGTATGAGCCAACTTGGGTACTCATGACATTTGTAGCTAGCGTACGAGGCGTTCTCGGAAGCTATCAGGCATTATCCGTTCTTCAACTCAGCTTTCCTTGATATCGTCAAACGAACGCCAGCTTCGTTATTCTTCTCAACCTTTCCCTCACCATCTGCCGACACCTCCCCCTCTTCTCCATTCCATCCGGTAACTGTGGCTCAGCTTGGCGTTCTCATTGATCGCGTAACTTACATGGGAATCTGTGAACTCTTCATGAATCCCGAAGACGTCTCACTTGCCCGTCACTTCACAGTCCAAGATGATGCCACAAGGGTTGTGGTTGGAATCCTACTGGAGAGACAGATCCAGAGTCTAGAACCGAGTCGCTATAAGCCGGCGGTGAAGACGGCTATATCTACTTTGCTCGACAAGTCCCTCGATGTCTATTCTTCAAATACATTTCCCATACGAAGAGCAGGTATCTGGGTCAAGTGGCTGGAAATCTCGTACTTTGGTATCGATGAGTTTGGTGAGGAGAAGAGCGCAAAGGTTGTCGGAGAGGAAACTCAAGAACTGTTGTCTCGCGAGGTATGTCTCCAAACGTCGCGGCCTCTTTTAAGTCTCAAATAGCCCCAGGATTTCGCTTTAGATGCCCCAA
The DNA here is from genome assembly GCA_021029105.1 of Cristinia sonorae. Taxonomy (NCBI): domain Eukaryota; kingdom Fungi; phylum Basidiomycota; class Agaricomycetes; order Agaricales; family Stephanosporaceae; genus Cristinia; species Cristinia sonorae. The sequence continues at coordinate 233,621 of JAEVFJ010000019.1, forward strand.
TGAAACATCTACGCGCTCGCTATCAAACTATGCTTCATCTCTGGCTCGCTCTTCATATCCATCGATCTGGAGTTATCGTGGATTATGTACAGATTGCACGGCATTCAGAGGATGCTTGTAAAGTAGTGAAGGCGATGCTTCAGAGTGCACCTTCGTCTGGGCCACGAGGTTCACTGATAGCCAGGCCCAAGATGGTCACCATCGTATCGCCGAAGCAGGTGGTAGCACCTGCGAAGAAGGCTATGGGACGGTCATCTACGAAGGTCAAGACTACTATCATGCGAACGAGAGCTGCGCGAACGGTAGCTCCGCCACCTGTGACTCCGAAGCCTAAGAAAGGTGTGTGGATGCATGCAACGGTGTACTGTCTTTCAGACACCACTGACCGGTATCCAGCGCTACAATCGTCGTCCAATCTTTTGACGCAAGCTTCGCCTCCGGTTTCAATACAAGCATCTTCCCCATTCGACGACTTTTCAAAGCTATGTGAGCTGCTGCGTATGTTGATCGTATTGTCTACTTATATACATTTCATGTCTAACGTCGAGCCTCAGAGATGGTCTCACAACTTCTCGGATTATTAGGTCATGTTGTTACTAAGATCCATCTTCTAAACGTCACGAGACGGCTATGCGAACGTTATATCGATACAAAGCCGGAAGGTGCGTCCTTCGGTAACATCTTTATCGCGTACTTTATGAACTGAGCCGGGGCAGATTTCGTCCAGGTGTCGTTGGACCTCGGACATGAGTATGCACAGCTTGGAAAAGTCGAGCGTGCAGCAAACGTCTATGCATCTGTGCGCCATTGTATAAACACGGCTGCGGTTGCGGACGAACTAAGGGCCCTTTATTACTTGCGGTATGCCGAGCTACTCGGTACCATTGGGAATGTCTTGAAAGGGTACGATATTACTGGATACCACCCACCTCTGGCTGCTATGACTGACCCAGATCCCTCATAGCTCGAGTACGTATTGCGAGGCGACTGGTCTGCTCGAGCGTCTTGAGGCAGAGGATGACAAGCCGATGACAACCGTTGAGAGAGTTCACCTTCGCGTCATGGAGCTGGAGCGAGTAGCAGTGGCGGCAACCTCGTTCGCGACATTGCAATATAGCAAGGCGAGTTACTCATATCCTCTAGTCCAGAGAGCGCCTCCTTATCATTGCGCCTGTGTCCAGGACGACCCAACGGCATCTCTCAATGGTCTGATGCAGGCTCTGAGACTATATCATCGTGCCATCGATACTTTCACTCGTCTCATTCCTCCTCCTCCTAAACCAGCGGCATCCGACAACCCTTTCGACATGACGAGCGTGGCCGACGCGCTGAATACGGTTAAGGATGTGACCCCCGGACCTCAGCAACTCCCCGCGCCAGACAATCCTCCACGCAAAACCTACACACGCAAGAGTACGATGTCAGCACTGGAATGGCGTGTCGCGACGGGACTTCTGTCTACATTATTCGCATTGGCCCAAACCTACCTGGCGCGTGGTTCTGCACGAGAGGCGGAGTACTTTGTCACTCAAGCCAAAGATCTCGCTGAGTCACTGAACGCATCTGCCATGACTTGCCGTGCACTCACTCGGATGGGCGAACTGAAGCTGGGCCTTGGAAAGATTGACGAAGCTCATGACTGTTTGGTGCAAGCAGCTAATCTTATAGAGGATGGCGTAGCAGGAGTCGACGCTGCGGACCTTCGGAGACTGAAGGGAGAGTTGAGCAGCAAGGTCCACGCAGATGGGGAGAACCGCGCGAGGGCTTCGTATGAAGAGGCGATGACCATGTTGGAAGAACTTGATGATCTCCTGGCTGCACATGACACTTCGATCGTTGGGTACGTTCTGCTGACCTTGATTATCAACGTTCCACACTGAGCCGGTATTATAGACTTCGGAACTCCGCTGTAGTCTCTCCGCGGTCATCTCTTTCCCCTCAACACGACTCGTTGATGCCCGCCCTGTTTGTTGCGGTTCTGCGGCGGAATAGTTCGTATTTGTGACATTTTCCGTTTGATTCGTTTCTTAAGTCCACCTTTCAGTCACACTACTACACGGAGCCGGCGAGGAGTACAGGACGCTCCTTGATCGTCTGCAATCGTTGCCGTCAAACCCTGAGACCAAGGTAAGACGGAGACAGATATACTTCATGACCAGCCAGCTCATTTCGTGTTCTCCAGGCTGAAGAAAGCTCTCTGCTGGCAAAACTCACATTGGAGGAGGCATATGCCCGTTTCCGAGCAGACATGCTACTGGGCTCCCTGGCGGAATCAAGTAAGACCGTAACCTGCCAGTTAAGAACCTCCCTGACATTTCACGCTCTTCTAGCAATCACACTTCCGATAGGGATGACTGGCGAGCGTATGGCTGGAACAGTGATATCTCAAGACATCTTAGGTACTCTGAGTGCAGCAGAGAAGCTATTCTGGTCAGATCTTGCACTTGTTGCGCGACGAGGCAAGGTCTCTCACGTTCGAGATGCGGTCGTTTCTCTGGCCCTGATCAAAGCCTTCCAAACATCCCTTGGTCAGTCTCAGAACGAAGGAGCTACACTGACTGCAAGACTCCTCGGTGGGTACTTCGATATATACACTCATATGATGGCGGCTCAAAGGTTCTCTTTGTAGATTCATCCGCAGCAATTACGCCTAGGCGAGAGATGCTTGAAGTCATTCAGCACAAGTTCTCCGACGCTTTGGCGCAAGACGATCTTCGATGGCCTCTCATAACCCCGAGTGGCTCAATCATGCAGCAAGCCCCTAGATCTAGGAAACCGGCCATTCAAAAACGGCGGAGGGATTCAAGTCCTTTGGGATCTCCGTTATTTTCCGATGATGATACGGATGCGCCAGAACCTGCCTCAACAAATGCGTACTGGAACTTCGTTGCATCCAGATACAAAGCGCAACTTTATGATCCGTCTGATCTCCAAACCACTCAGACCTCCCTACTACCCGCCCACTGGTCCGTGATCAGCATCACTCTCACCAGTGATCAGAAATCTCTTTTCGTCACCAGACAATGTAGAGGGACAGAACCCCTCATTTTCTGTATACCGCTGAAGGGTCGGCGTGATGCGGAGGACGAGGAGCAGGCAGAAGGCGAAGAACCGCGTCCGGTCAGCGAGGGCGGACAGATGGGATATTCCGAAGTCATTCAGGAACTGAACGAGGTCATTCGCCTGAGTGACGAAGGAACCCGTGGTGCTGTCAATGTTGACAAGACTGACAAGCATGCTCGGGCCAAGTGGTGGAAGGAGAGAAGTGAGTTAGATAAACGCATGAAAACTCTGCTCGAAAACATCGAGTTCTGCTGGTTGGGTGCTTTCAAGGTGAATTTATCCCATATCACTGTAAGCGAACGCGTACTTATTGACCCAATGTTCGTAGACTATTCTCAGCGAGCCGGTGCCAATGCCTCCCAGCGTACTGGCAGCTTTCCGCTCCCGGCTTGAAAGTATCTTCGTTCGCACGCTCTTGCCTCCCGCACCCGCACCTCCACAATCGAGGAAACACAAAGCAAAAGGTTCTTCCGCCGGGAAGAATGCAGCTCGACTGGATCTCACTATCTCTGACGCACTGCTCGAGACATTCGCCAATCTTTCTCCTACTGCTCCTTCCGAAGAGCTTGAGGATCTTGCTTACTTCATTCTTGACCTGTACGCTTTCCATGGAGGGCCAAATATGGGCGTCGTTGTTGCTGAAGTGGACATGGACGAACTCGTGCTCGATATTCGGAGTGCCCTGGAGGAAGTCTCCGCTGGACGACAGAAGCATGCTGAGAAGCTGAAGAAATCAGGGAATCTTGTCGATCATGACCAACATACTTTCCTCGTCCTCGACAAGAACGTGCAGGGTATACCTTGGGAATGCATACCCATTCTGCAAGGGAAAAGCGTCAGCAGGATCCCCTCCATGGAGTTTCTCGTTGATCGAATACTGTGGGCGAAACACCAGCGTGGAGAACCTCTTTCGTCGGATGATGGGCCAACTGCTGACGCATCGCAGCAAGACGAATCTCCTCCCATCGACCGAGTGTCAGTCAACCCGACCAACACCTTCGTAATCTTGAACCCGAGCGGTGATCTCAAGAACACCGAAGGTCGGTTCGCGGACTGGTTGTCGCAGATGCAAAACGGTGCTGGATGGGATTCAATTGTCGGGAGAGCACCGAGCGAGGCTGAAATGGCGCATGCACTGGCGACGAAGGATCTAGTCATGTACGTATCACACATCGTCCTTTTTTACGACTCACCCATGCGCCTTTGGGCAGATACTTTGGACATGGTGGCGCTGAACAGTATATTCGGTCCCACAAGATTCGACACTTGAATCGTTGTGCCGCTACCATGCTATGGGGATGCTCTTCGGGGCTCATGAGGGATATGGGAGAGTTCGACAGAGTTGGAACACCGTTGAACTATGTCGTGGCCGGCTGGTGGGTCACAATCACAATCTGCAGTCTTTCGTCCTGCTCACATCATCGTCGCAATCATAGCCCCACTCTCGTTGCGAACCTCTGGGATGTCACGGATCGCGATATCGACAAGTTTTCGCAAGCCGTCTTCGATAAGATCAACCTATCTGATGTCGAAGACGTGAAGTCATGGCAATCTAGGTGCTTAACACCTCAAGGGAAGCTCGAAACGAACGGTGCGACACCGATGTCTGTCGTTCGAGCAATCGCAGAGTCTCGAGAGGTGTGTAAGCTGAAGTACTTGACTGGCGCGGCACCCATTGTCTACGGCATTCCTTTCTATCTTTGACAGTTACGATGTGCTAGTATCGTATCGACTTGTTTTGTATCGTGGAGAAAAATGAATTATGTTGATTTGTTCGTGTTGCAATGATACGAGAACAATCCTGAGGACAGCGATGCGATACATGAAGATAACAAAACAATATACCGAATTGCGACAAACAGGAGGCAGCTACAGAGCGATGAGATGTTGGGTGAAGATTATCCTAAGAGGAAGTCTTCAATTCGAGGCTGGTGATCGAAAATGCATAATACCGTTAGTGATAGGTGTTACGGCGAGGAGAGCACGACACGTACGTTGTAAAATTGATCACCGTCGCAGCTAAGCAGGTCATTGAGATCGCCCTCGGGTTGGAACCAATTTAAAACGGATGGAAGCGGGAGAGCATCCCGGGCCAATTGCGCCTGCAAGGCATCAGCGGACCCAAGGGCGAAACCATACTGATCCACAGGGTTGCCGAAGATGTCAATGTGATTGTCGTCCTGAAATTATCGGGCATCAGCAAGAGGTGTCACTCAGCGAAAGGTTGGCTTACCAAGGCTCCCCCAGAGCCGCTAGATCCAGGGGATCCCCCTGCGGTTGGGACGGCTGAGATCTCCGAGGCGACAGGAGCATCGACTCCTGCAGAACTCTCAGACTGTAGCTCGGAGAGTGCAGCGTTGACCATATCGATAGTCAATGGAGCAACTTTGTCGGCCTTGCTTCCCTTTTGCTGTCGAGAATAAGGGGATCAGAATGATTTCGATCAAGAACATGAAGCTACGAACCTTGTACTTTTTGGAGACACCTGCATCTTCGCGCAGCTTCTGCTTCCCAAGTTTGACATGACACTTACGAAGGTGCGTTTGCAAGTGATCGTAACGGCTATCAACGTAAATCTTAGGACGAAGAGTGAAGAGATATGGCGAGTGGATAGTAACTCACGCAAAGAGTTTCTGACAAGCGGGGGTCGGGCACTTGAACGGGCGTACGTCAATGGCGTCGGTAACATTAGCCAGTGTCTCGTAGTTTTGGATGTGGGCTATCGAGGCCCCATGGTGTCTCACAAAGTCCACGACAGATGTGTATAAGGTGACGCGGCAGCGGCGCTGGTCCATGTTCTCTGCGCGCTGCACGATCTCCGGAAAGCGGCCACATGTTCCACAGAACACATACTATCAAGCGTGTGAGCGACTTCGCGACAATACTTAAGAGTTGCAAAGAGACCCACCCTCTTCTGATCGAGCCCCATTATGATTATGCCCTCGTGAGCCGCTCTGAGAAGACCGTATTTGCCAAGGCCTGGAAACCCTGGCTGCTGAGGATACATCCGGGAGAAGAGCTCTTGAGTCTTGGGAACGACGTGATCCACATTGGTACCCTTGGAGTAGAATTCAAAAACGAATTCGCCGTTTGCTCCAAATACGACCGCGCGTCCATTTGGACGGTTAGTATCTATTGTATCGGTAGTGAAGTTGGGCCCAAGGTATGGTGCTGTTCGACCGGGGTTGCGAGTCTGGGGAGGTGCCATCGTGCTGGGGAGTCAAGGGAGGGGCCGGCAAGTGTAAATCACAGAGGTGGAGAGAAGAATCGGGGGGTGCGGTGGCCCGGAAGCTGGATGGGCTGCTCTATCCCTTGAACGCTTTTTATGAGGAGAAGCTGCAATTCTGGGAGGCGGTCCGTTTCCTCCATCACCAAATGGATCCATTTGTTATCGGGGTACGAATGTGACGGGCGGAAGAAGGTGCTCGGGTAATGTGTCTAATCCGAAATTAAACATACTGGTGCCTGCCCACTTAGAGGTTATATCCCACACAATGGACACATTTTCAGTGGGGCAAAGTTTCTCAGGAAGCCCAGATTGGAGGAAAGAGCAACACGTGGGTTCCACGAACAATCTAGATGCGTCCGATTTGAATCCTCCGAGGCGCGGCCGCGTACACAATGGGTCGGACGCAGTGCTCTGCATGGGCTACAGCACTGAGCAGAGGCAGGTTGAACAGTGCTTGTAATATAATTCGCATGCACCACGTCGCTTTGGCCTGCGAGGAAGCTTTCAGCTTGGGCTAAGAAAGAAATTGGTAATACTTGCCATAGGATTGTGTTTTACTGCGGTGAATTGGCAGAGAGGGGGGAGGGGACCCACAGTGCTAGTCCCTCTTCAGCTCCCGGAAAACTGCGGGAAAAGTTGAGCAACGATCTGGGACAAGATCTGGAGGGGATCGAAAGAGACGCCTGTTGCGATGGGCGTCTGTCTGGATTTGGCAGGGGAAGTAAAGTTCAACGGTGCACACCACCCTCCTCCGTTTCGCCGGGGATCAACGAATATCGCATTCTCTCCCACACCTGAGCCACTCAAGGAGGACTACGAGTCCGGGGTCTCTGCTTATGCGCAAGCCTCTCAAATCTGGTCCCTGGATCGCACCAATCTCGATGCAGTCGGGAGCGCGAATCTAGCCGCTGTGCCACTGAAAGCTTATTGCAAGAGGTTGCAACCGAGAATGGAGTGTTTTCCCACCAAGATCAAGTGAATAGCAAATGGTGAGTAATGAAGAGAGACCGCAAGGCAATGGCGTTGGTAGTTTTACTCGTAGAGACAGTCCGATTGTCCTTTGTTCTCCGAGGACCGAATCGGCACGCCGAGCCCAGAAACATTCTTGAATTACCCCACACCCACCGGCGAACGATGCATCGACATAAATCAAGATATTCACGGCGGGATGGTCAGAAACAGATACGACGAGGGTACAGTACTAGTAGGCTGGGATTAAATAACAACAGAAAGGTATCAGGGAGAGAAAAACACCGAAAACACCATGGACATGGGGCGATAACAAAGGCAATGACGGAAAATGTATTCGAATTAAATCATTGTCAGAGAACCAAGAAGACCTTGAAACATCTCGATTGCAGCATCCACCTCGCACTGCTCCAACCCTCCGGCCTCATCATAACCAGCAATGAGATCCATGTCGGAAAGATATTTGCCCGCCCAAGAGTCGCGAGCAACTCGAACGTAATCATCGAGACAATACTCTGCGTACTCCCCGTTGCGCGTGTAGAAGTCAAAGAAGAGCATGCACTCGTGTACGGAAGGGCAAGAGGGGAATACCTGAACATAAATCCATGAGTAGTGCAGGGGATGAGGTGAAATATTGAACACTTACGCGGATAGGATCTTGGGACCCAGCGCCATCGGTGTAAGGCTCGATGAAGACGAGTGGAGCGGATAATGTTTGCGAGGGGAAGTCAGAGGCGGGGTCTTCCTCGGCGACATTCTTCTTCGTGGTAGGACTGGAGTGGAATTTCTTGACATGAGTTTGCATACTGCTCCTGCGACTGTCAAACATAACTTAGAGATCTAAAGTTGCGTGCAAAAACTCGAACAGCTCACCCAAACGTGCTGCGACAGCCCTCAAAAGGACAGGAAAAGGTCGGGACTTCCAGGTTTGCGTTCTCCGTCCCCGCGAAATACTGCCGGCACCGACGAACGTGCTCCTGCTTCTCTCCATGACGACGCTTACAGTTCGTGCCATATTCTTTGCTATCCCTTGCGAGCGCATGTATCACCGTATAAACGGTTGTACGACCAGATGCGTCTCGCTCCCAGTCACAGGGATCAGCATACTGTGCGCATATCACACATATGAACTGCAGGTCATTTGCGGTCGTCAGAGAAAAAACCAGACTACATGGAACGCCGCGTACTCACAGTTCTGACGTTTCCGGTTCCTAATTGGAGCATCTTGATACCGTAAGGCGTGTCCTCCGACCTGTTGAGACCCTCCACGACCAGCCGACCAGCACCGGGCCAAATCTTCGTGATGTCTATTGCGATGGGGGGAAGACCGCGAATCTCGACCCACCGGTCAATATTCCAGGCGACGCACTTGCCGTCTCGAAAGACCGGGGGGTTGTCGAGGAGATTCAAGGCAACGTGGTCGGACATGGTGAGAGGCGGATGGGAGCAAGACGATGTGCTGGGGATGAGGGGATTGACGGCAAGTTTCTCGTCCTGGTTTAATATACTCACACTGGTACAGTGGGCCGGGGATATTGCACAGATTCACCTGCATCATTTCTTCCAAGATACTCATCCAAATTGGGTCGAGTTGGATGAGAAGTTGCCAAGACGGCGGCATTGGTTGCAATATCAGCGGCTCGAATTCATGTTGATGCCTGGGCCACGATCATTGTTTGGAATGGACGAGATGGGAGATCTTATCCTGGCACGCCTTTTCCTCGCAGATGCTGCGAGACTAAGCAGCAGTTGCTAGCCGATTGAATGGTTTCTTTTGCATTAAGTTATTTTGATTTTGCAAGTTGGTCCATTGTTCCCCTGAGATACGTGGAGCCCCACCGGGACCTACCTCCGATACCCACATTCATTTAAAAAATTTGTATTCCAGCGCACCGACCCCAGTTGTTCTGGTATAACCTCGACATGCGGTGTGCGCGCAGCACGCACACCGTGAAGGTGTATCGGGAGAAGGCCGGATATCGTTCCACCCGACAACGTGCACAGATATCCCAATTGACCTCGGTGCGAATACGAAGCACACACGCGTGCATATTTTTGGAATGTGAAGTGGACGGGGACGCGCCACAATCTCGAGTTGAGGGTCGCGAGTGGCATGGACCAGGTGACGTGGCTTATCGATCAATGCCAAGCGGCCTGGTGTTGACAGTATCCTGAAACGGTCCAGTAAGCAGGTCGTGAACAACGGGGGGTTGTGAATTCACCAACCCTTGCGTCGCGAAAATTCGCTCACTCGCACTTGTAAAACCACGCTAATTGAGCGTCTTCGTTTGGTAGAGGCGTGCTCATCTCGGCTGTTTTCCCAGTTCACTCACGTGCGTAAACGCCGATGCTGAGACCGATGACGCCACTGGCAAATTGGTCAAATTATGCTCAACGAGTTATGAGTCCGAGTCTGTGTTCAGTACTGGTATAACTATCGCAGCCCTTGACGCGCCTCGTATATTACGCACGTCTATGGAAATTAACAGACCTCAGCACCGCGGAGATCGACTCGATCTGTAATGCTGACTTTCCTCGGCCTCACACTGGCAAAGGGGATTTATCAAAGCACAGCGGCCCTACAGCAGGCTTACTTTGTACTTCACCCTCGGTCAACGAGCCGTTAAGCATTTCACCACGACAATATTGATTTCTTGGACGATGCACTTTCAGACTTTTGAGCTTCAGTGTCTTCTACATCCCCAAACCGTCGCTAGGCCAGACAGTCTCCGCGAATCGATATCCTACCTATCGTTCAAGTTGCATCAGTATGGAATTGTATATGCGCAGACACTCCTTTTGTCTTTTCCATCTACATCCACCACATTCCTTCCTCACCTTCAATTCCTCATCCCCAACCCACGTCGTTCCTTTCCGCTTCCTAGTGTTCTCCAGTTGCTGCATGTGATGTTACCGTAAATTTCAACACCATAGCACAGACAAAGTCGATCTCTCAAAATAGCAATGGCATCCTATAACTGTCGCCCCCGCATTCAGCGCGTATACCACAATACGACGACAAATACCTGAACTTGCAGCGCACGGGACACTGTGACGACAACTTCGTCGACATGTCTGAGTTTTTATGCAAAGCATCGAGTGAAATAGGATGAGCTTTGACGATATCGATATCTCTCGTACGATTGCTGTCGACTCGGAATTCCTTCGACGAATATCAGGTCCGAGTGCGTCCCCAGACACGTCATTCCCCGGATAGAGCCATCAGAGCAACTCTACAGCGTAAAGTGTGATTGGCAAGCACTTCAATTTTCTTAGGGTGTCTTGAAGCACTGGCAGTGGATTGGACAGTGCTTACTCGCTCAAGGACTCGGACTGCTCCAGGCGTGAGACCAAACTGCTCTTTTCGTCGTTTTGGCGTCATCCCTCCTTTTGTGCTCCTGGGGTCTACAAAGTGCACGGGGTCCTTTCTGGGGACAAACATGTACGAAACGCTTTGGCTCCTCTGCCAGCGAATATGAGCCACTGGTCCTCCTGACGGGCGGTTGCACCGTACCGGGCCCAGGACGGCTCGGGAAGTGCACGAGGTACGTCGAACGTGCTTTAGAAGCCCAGAAGAATAATGCAAACGCTAAAGACACTATTCCGAAGTCACAGATGCTAAAGCTTTGACATTTGCGAAGAGCGCCTGAATGCTTTGCGAAGAGCGCAAAGCACATTGGCGGAGGAGCAATACTGCAGCCGAAGATCCGGATACTGATTGATGCATCGGTCTGTTCTCAGCCTCCCTTGTCACCTCGTTTTCGGGGTGCATTCTACGACGGGCACCTCCGCCGGACTTTCATCTTGATAATGGGCTGTGTTGGGTAGGATGGCTCCTTCCAAAACAGGCTCGTTGAGCGTACGACGGGCGCTAGCATCCCCCGCATTCGTCCGCCCGCCCTCACTGGTCACCGGTCGAATATTCGCACCGACTATCTCTGCAGGCACCTCCGCCGCTCAGCTGACGACGTACCAACCCCGCGAAACATTGAAGCCGAAGCCCAACTTTTCGGACATACGGCTCACGAGGGGTGGCAGCGAGGTGTGGCCGGACAAACAACAGACAACAACGCGCCCCGGTTCACCTGCCTCTCTCTCTCTCTCTACCTCTTCTTCCTCCCTTCACCACCAACGTGATCCGTTCTCCCTCCCACGCCCCCTCTATCTTCCTCCCTCCTCTCCTCCCTCCTCCACCTTCCTCTCCTCCCTGATCATCTCTTATCTGAGGGTACAACTTGATCTGGTGCGGTACATCTTACCGAGGTAAGTTCTGTGGTCACCTCAAACTCCTACCGATCTCACGACAGATAACCATCTCCCCTTCCCCCGCTTCATCAACGGTAGTCTCTGTATCCACGCTTCCTACTGCCTCCTTGTGGGTCGCTCAACGAAGGCTTCAGTCGGTTCAATTGGCCAAGAGTCACCCTTTCCAACCCCCGCCCTCAGTCGTAGGCCTCACCAGCACACGTGCCTCACAAGCCCTCCCCTGGATCCTTCCTCTATACACACTCTTACTCCTCACCGTCACTCGTCTTGCCTACCCATCCACCGTCCCCACCGTCCACCTCCCGCCGTCATCCACTCAAGCGCCTAACTTGCGGCCACCCCCCAAGCGTCTCAGCGTCTCTTCATCTCCCGCACCCTCACAACCCTCAACATGCCTCGAGCTGCGAAAGAGGATCGCAAGCCACGGCGCGCCAAGAAGGCGAAGAAAGCGGCTGGGCTATCTCGAGAAGGCGACGAAGCTGACCTCAAGCACACCATTCTTCTGCTTCATCAAAAACAAGTGAACCTCCTGGACCTCGACATCATTCCGGTCACCCATCTGAATGCATTTCGTGCACATCAAGGCACTTCTACCATGACAGTCTTTCTTCCGGGAGGCCTGGTAGCTGACGAACACACGAAAGCCATATTGTGGCCTCAGGGGGCGGAAAGGCTGGAGAGAGTGAAGCGACCGGACCTGAATCAACGCGAGACCGCGTGTTTGCCTATCTTCGTCAAGGCCCAGGGTGGAGTAGCTACCCTGGTAGATAGGAACGTCAGCAAGGATGGGGCGACGATTCTGGTGAGTGTTTGGCGACTGTGGCGACTGGACCCGGCCTAACAGAATGTCTGCATCAGTGTATATGTCCCGTATGCTGCTTCTTTCCGATGCAAACCCAGGATGCCGAGATGATCGACGGGAAACCGACCGAGTTTGCTATAGAGAGCGTCCGAAGTGGCAACGATTTTGTACGAAGACATTGCAACACAACCCACCATTTCCTTGCCTACGAGCTCCTGTTCAACCTCCCGGAAGGGTCGCTCACCAGGCGTCCGTATCTTTGCCTGGAGACAGGCTGTTCAGGAGCGTTCGGGTCAGTTTGTTTCGTACTTACGAACACGAACTGTTTCTGACATTGCTATCGCAGGAGACAAGACGCGAGGCTGACACACTACAAATGCAAACATGCAGGTATCGAGCCTCCCTGTGAACAAGTTCGTACTCGTCCACCTCTGAGAATCTCACCTTCAAGCTTACTGACATGGATTCTTCACTCGGGTAGGAGGCGAATAAGCGGATCCCTCCGAAGGGTTCCGCTGCACCCAATCAGGTCCCCCAGCAGAACAATACCGACGCCAACGGCACTGGGGTCTTCAATGCCATCACGGCCCCGGTCATTCCTGAGAACGCTGAAGGCCCTGCACCCGGCGAGGACGCTCAAGGAGAATTCATTGCTACCAACGAGATGGACGTGCCCGACGCTTTCGAGGCCACGCCGAACCACGACGAGGCCATGTCCGACGACGACGATATCACCGAAGACAACGAGTCTGACATTGACGTCGACGACGAACAGTACCTGATGTCGTTCGGCCTTGCGTTCGCCTACAAGAAACTCCAACGCGAGCTCGCAGAGCACAACGTGTCCGACGTGTCCTTGCTGCCGTTGCAAGACGACCTCGCGTTCCCGCCCGCGCCGATGACGAACGAGCACGGCGTCCCTGTAAGTGACGCCACGTTTGGCAGCGTGAGCTTCTACTCGGAGGTGAAGGCCTCGTTCGGGGTGCACACCGGAAGCTACGCCCAGATGATGGAGGCCATGCGGGCGCGCGGCCCGTTGGACTATTACAACAGGTTGAACGACCGAGCGTACGATCAGGCGATGGCGAACCGAGGCCCTTCATCCCTCGACATGGCCTGGCAGCCATCCGAGCGCGTTCTGTACCCTGAGCTCGCGGAGGCAGGCTCCTTCGACCTTTCGCAGTTCGTGCATTGCGACTCCGAGGAGACTGTGACAAATGCTTGAGCTACGCCACGATTACCGCGACCCGACTTTTATGCCACCTTATGATCTTTCGATGCTTTCATTCACACGACCCTGCCGCCACGCTCCGCGATACCTCCCTACGAATGCCAATACCCTCTGCGACACCCCACCCGACATCCCATCCCTCACTGATTTATCCATCCTATATCTCTTTCATATGTCCTTCCTACACGGTTATTTCCTATGCGTACACTCTGCTTTCAATTTTGTTGTCTTCGTCTCACATCACACGCTTCCCCTTCATAACCATCTATTCCTATCATATCCTCCCTCCTGGACATTCACGTGTTTGTCTGTTCTCCTTTGCTGTGTCTGTCGCCTTATCATCTCTCTCGGGTTTTTCCAGCTTTGTTTGTTTGTTGTCCCCATCTTGATGTCACTTTCACGAACACTTCCTGTCTCCCCTTTACAATCCATGCCATCTCTTACTCCCCCCTCCGACCCACGTATCACGACAGCGACACCTCTGTTCGCATCCCTTCCTCACCCTCACGACGCGACACCCCTCACAATTCATCGACTCCTTGCCATGCCCACTTTTCTTTCCCTGCTCTTCATCCATCCCTACATAATCCTCAAAAACATGTTATACATTTCTAAAACAGTATTGCAGAATACAATGTGATCGAAAAATGAATACACAAGGCCAAAAGTCTAGTCCGTCGTAATAGTACACGCGTTCCAAGTCGAAGAGTTTAATGCCCCTCCGAATCACTCTTCTATCCGTCCTCCTTTTCCTGTGTTGGCCAGCGGGAAGTGCCTCAATGTCGCCTTTGACGACGCCCTCGGACTCGGGTTAGTTCTTGCGACGTTCAGCGCGGACCTCAGGATGGGGAGAATTATAAGTCCTCGCTTTTGGAAGAGTGATATTCTCTGGGTGTACCTCGTTGTGATCATGAGTGAACAAGTCGTGCGCGCCAACTGGACCCCCTCGTAGTCTCCGTGGGTGACCTCGATACAGAAGACAGTCCTTCTGTATTGGTTGCAGCAGTGAGCGAACTGAATCTTTGGGGATTGTTGTGAAGTTCAAGTTGTGGATTCATATTCGTTTTCGGGTAATCTCGGGATGGCAACCGGTGATCATCGGGACTCGCGTGGTCGACGAGATGTCATCAATCCGACTGTCCGTTCAACTTGGTCGCGACGAAAGGTTGAGCTGTCCGTCAGAGATCGCGCCTGTCAGACTACTCACACCTGAAACCTTGGATTTCTGCTCGTGGTGTTGTTCTTTGACAGTACGGATTGCCTGGCAACGTTGTTAGGGCTTTTGAACAACACGCGGGGTCCTCGGGTTTCCTGCCCGTTCATTGCCCTTCGTGTGCTGCGCTGGAAGCGTTGTGGTGTTTTCTCGGGGTAGTCTCCAGAGTATATGAAGCAAATCAGAGGCAAGTGAGCTGGTTTTTGGACCTGTGATCGCGCTGATCATGAACTGGATGGTGGCCGCGTTGTAGGCGAGCAGCCAACCGCCCAAATCACTCGTTCTTGACGTGAAGGGGGATGATGATCACCAATGCCACGTGTATAAAATCAAGGATATACGTCTTTTGATTGGCTGGGATGCATCTATGAATAGGACAACGCCGGGGAACATTTTGTGAGGTTAGTTGATTTGTGGATGATGTATCTGATGTCCTGCTTTCCGTCATCGTACAGCCTCTTTCCAGATGTCCATTTCAACGCGCACATCCTGATCTCGAACGGATATATTCCCCCCTCTTCCTCTCTCTGCCACCATCTCGGCGTTCTCAGCACTCTACTTAAACCTTCCTCCCGACCTCCAAGACCTCAAGACAGTACCAGCCACCATGTCCCGCTCAGGCGCAGAAACACCACACCGCTCTGGCGCAGCGACGCCCCTCGAGCACTTCAGGGAGATTGTGAGTGGCCACCTCCACCCGTCGCACTGGTACTGTCACTCCGGCGGCGGCGACAGCCATCCCCCTCCCCGTCCACGTCCTCAACCTCACACCGACCACTCTGTCGCGGAGCGTGCCAGGCTCATTGGCGCACACGTACTGAGTGTCATTGCTTCCCAGGTCCACGACGTCATGAGGCAACACAGACACGAAATTGACTCGGAGGCTCACAGAGTACGTTCTAGTCCCTGGACCGATCGCTTGTGCACTACTCACAGCTGTATCTCAGATTTTCCGTGACCAAGCCGGACACAAGCCCAAGGGAGTCCTGCCACAGACTGTCAACCCAGTGAGTTCCAGTCGGCGTCTCTCGTTCCCCAAGACTGAACGCCCTGTCTTAGGATGAAGAGACCGTGCCTGGCATCGTCCACCCCGGATCTACCGGAGTCATCTACTGCTCTGACCGAGCGATGGCAAACGGCTTCTCCTACGCCTCCTCCCATGAATGGGCCAACCTCGGACAAGGTGCGCCAGAAGTTGGCGACATCCCCGACGCGCCTCCTCGTCCGACCAGCATCCAGTTCTCTGTGGACTCTCTAGAATACGCTCCGACCACTGGTGTGAAGGGTACGTCATCGCAGGCGTTCCACTTTTAACCGCTGTTCTAATTATAGATCCCCCCCTGTAGCTCTGCGAGAGGCCGTCGCGAACTTGTATAATATCACATATAGGGAGGGCAAGGAGAGTCAGTATACTTATGAGAACGTTTGTATTGTGCCTGGTGGCCGATCGGGACTGTCCCGTGTCGCTGCAGTCATTGGAGACGTCTATACTGTGAGTTATCTGCGTATGACGTCATCGAATCAGCACTGAACACATTCAGTCATACCAAGTTCCCGATTATACTGCCTACGATCAAGTCTTGAGCGCATTCCGAAGACTGGTGCCGGTTCCTACTTCGTAAGTACTTCAACTTATCAGTTTTTCACGGTGATTTACGATGTACTCTTCAGGCTCGACGCTGAGGTGAATTAGCACTGATACCTTCCTAGCGACAATTACTCACAAATCTCTGTCGGCAGAACAACTATGCTATGGACTTGAAGCAAATCAAGGTACGTCCCATTACATCTACTTGGGTGACCGCTGCAGTTCTGGAACTCACTGCGATGACAACAACAGAAAGACATCATGACGCAAGGTCTCCAGGTCATCCTGGCCTCTAACCCCCGTAACCCAACGGGTCAAGTCATCCAAGGCAAAGAGCTCGATGATTTGGTAAAGCTGGCCAGAGACACGCAGGTTACCTTAGTTCTCGATGAGGTGCGTTTCAAATCAGATAGGTCACGTCGCATCGCAAACTGACACTCGGGCCAGTTCTATTCTTGGTACATGTATCCCGAGAAGGAGGAGGAGCTCGGAAAGGCTGTATCATCTGCCGCCTTTGTAAAGGATGTCAACGAGGTCAGTCAAGGTATTGATCACCTCGGTTTTACTTACTGAAATGAGGATTTTTCTAGGATTCTATCATCATCATCGATGGCCTTACCAAGGTAAGCATAATCTACGGCATGTGAAAATCGAAATTCATGTAGTCTATCTGCAGAATTGGCGTCTTCCCGGTTGGCGTATCTGCTGGGTGGTTGGACCCAAGAACCTGATCACCGCCCTCTCACAATCCGGTTCCTTCCTGGACGGAGGTGCAAACCACCCGTGCGTTATATGCCTCCACTCTCTTATAGCGCCGTGCTGACTCGACAATAGACTGCAACTGGCCGCTATCCCCCTGCTTGACCCAGAGCATGTCCGCAAGGAAAGGCTTTCCCTGCAGAAGCACTTCAAGCACAAGCGCGACCATGTTCTGCAGCGTCTTGAGAAACTTGGGTTGAAGGTTGAGGTCCCACCGCAGGCGACGTTCTATATCTGGCTTAACCTCGAGGGCCTTCCCGCTCCGCTGAGTAACGGTTTGGTGAGTCGCTGTTATTTCATTCATACAATTGTGAAGGTGAACATACACTGATGTAATCTATATAGACGTTCTTTGAGGAGTTGCTGAAAGAACAGACGATCGTCATTCCTGGTATCTTCTTCGACATCAACCCTGCCCACCGCCGTAATCTCTTCAACTCACCTTGCCACCACTACGTCCGTCTCTCCTTCGGCCCTCCTCTTGAGGACCTCGACAAAGGTACGCTCGCACGAAAGTGTATTTCGGTCGTTGGCTCACGTCTTGATCCTTTCATCAGGTCTCGATGCTATCGGTCGTGTGCTCAAAAAGGCTAGGAAGGAGGGCACGCATCATTTCGGCCACAGCTACAAGAAGAGTCTGGACGGTACTCGGACCCCGATCAATGTCTAATTACGAAGAATTCTTCTTCAATAGTTTGGACGAGGAACTAGACGGCACACACAGACGACCACGTCGCCAAAATACATGATACAACGGAAAGTGTAATGATAGTAATATTCGTTGGTAGAGGTTTCTTGTTACTTAACTTATGAATTGATCATTGGATGTATACGCTTTTCGTGTCCATGGTCATGGTCATAGATTCATAGGTTGACACGTGAGCTACGCGTCGGGAGTCTCCCGAGCACTTTAGGCGACCAGCCTGAGTATAATAGGGAACGCGTTCTTCTCCGCAACGCCCTCGTTGCCATCCCATATCATATCCGGCGAAATCGCTCAGCATACCATTTCGTCGTTCGTAGCGAACATACCCTCCACATTTGGCAATTGTAGATGGCTCAGACGAACGGCACCAGCGTCCCAGTGGCGGGTTCAAGCACGAGGACAGAGGTGACTACTGTGGCAGTTGACAAGGTATGTCGTGGTGTTGTGTGGACGATATGCCTGTGAAGTATAAACTTGAAGGAATCTGTACATCAGGTGGATGCACCGACGCCGCCGGTCAACGCAGAACGGGAGCAATGGGTGCACATGATCTACACATGGTCGGGAAAGACCTTCAAGCTTGATATCGCCGAATCAGATAGGTATGTTCATGGTCAGTACGATGCGTGGCTCTTAGCTGAATGCATCGGTGAGGGTAGAGTGTTCGACCTCAAGGCGGCGCTACACGAGCAGACGAATGTCCCACCAGAACGCCAGAAGATCCTCGGACTGGTGAAGGGGAAGCTACCGGAGGATGCTGTCAGAATGTAGGTTCGGGACATCAGTCTGCGTGATCAGTGGTGGTTACTGATCATGTTCACAGTGGCGATCTGAAACTGGTGTCCGGGAAGAAATTCACATTGGTTGGGACGCCTAACGGAGACGAGATCAAGGATCCTACGCGTATGTTACTCTTTGTTACTCTCCTTACAACTGTTCTGACTCAGTGGCACGTCAATAGAGCTGCTGTCTCTGCCCGATGTTGTGAACGACCTGGACGTTGATGTCAGTACTGACCCGAGGGCGGCAGCGGCGTATGCCCATGACCAACGGAATATCCGGAAAGTCAAGGAGCATACAGAGAAGCTATCCGTCAACGTGATACATCCATTACGTCCCGGAAAACGACTGCTGGTGCTTGATATCGATTATAGTAAGCAAAATTCAAAAGTCCTCCCCGCACCACAATGCTAAATGAGTCGGACATACAGCCATCTTAGACACGAAGCCTTTGACATCCGGCGCATTACCCCCGCGTGAATGTGCGCGACCGCGTCTTCATGAATTCCTGGAAGCTATATACCCATACTATGATATCTGCATCTGGTGAGCAGCCCGTTTTGCACCGGAGTGGCGTTGCGTCTCATCAGCCACAGGTCTCAGACGAGTTGGATATGGCTTGAGACAAAGCTGGTTGAGCTTGAGATGCTCGGAGGGTCACATAATTATCAGGTACTTCAGCTATCATACTCCTCTTTCTCTGTCCCTCGCTGAAATCGCTCTGTGATGGTAGATCTCCTTTGGTATGGATACTCAAGTACCTTATTATTGAGGATCTCAACCTGAGCGACTTGCTGCTGCTTTAGTCCTCGACAAGACGTGCATGTTCACTGTGTTCTCTATGCGAGAGGGGCAGCAATACAAGCATCATGTGAAGGCGTTACAGATCATATGGAATCACTTCTCACAATTGTATGTGTCTCGACGTTCATGATCTCCAAATAGCGTCAGTCTTACATTCATTACCTCAGTGGTCCACACAATACGATCCATGTGGATGATCTCGTGAGTTCGATTGGTCAGACGGGGCAATATCAAACGAGACTCAATGAGTGATGACACAGAGTCGCAATTTCGCGCTGAACCCCAACCAAGGCCTGAAGATTCACGCTTTCAAGGAAGCACATACGCCACAATCCATCGCTGATCGTGAACTGGATAAAGTCGCGCGCTACATGGTGCATCTAGCGGTAAACTACGACGACTTTACTAATCTCAATCATAAAGTGAGTGCTTAGCTATGCGCCGATACGTTCATATGGTGCTGACTGGGTTTCGTTCAGGATTGGAAGACGACTGCACGCGCGTTGCTCCAGCCACCGCCTCCGCCATAGGTAGGATTCGCTGTTATTCGTTGATAGTGGCTGCATTGGTTGTTTGCGCATACATGGACTTCCATATCATACACGGAATCTTGAAATGACCTGGGAGATACTGTTCTCTGAGATAACAAACTAACGATTGACCACGTGAAGTCCCCTCGGTAATAACATTTGATGTGGCGAGGCGGAATGAGGCGCCAGCGTTGTGGTAGACACCCACCATGGATTCAAAACCTCCCACAAACCCATGCTCCTCGTTGCTTTCTCTCGTTCATCGCCATTGCATTGCTGCAGAATACACCCGACGACCGTAATCCGACGATCTCACTTGGCACGAACAATGACAACGAGGGCAACACGTCCATCACCATCAGAGCCACGACCATCTGCAAGTCTCATTATCGTGAATCCGCAGAACGAAGTCTTGCTGGTGCAGAGGAATCCCAAAGCGGGGACGTTTGCGGGTGCTCATGTATGTTTGTACTTGGTTCTAGCAGATGTAGCCTTGCTGAGATCGCTTCTGTCATTGCAGGTCTTTCCAGGCGGCAATTACGACTCCAAGCAGGATGATAGCCTGGCAATGACTGCGATTCGAGAGACGTTTGAGGAGACTGGGCTACTGGTTACGTCTACGTCTCGCGATTCATCACTTCCAGATGATGCGGAGTTGGACGTTGCGCGTGAAGCTATTCACTCGCAAAAGCAGCTGTTCCGGGACTTCCTTGCAAAGCATCATCTCACCTTGGATACCGATGCTCTTCTGCCATTTACACAGTGGATCACCCCTCCAACACAAGCGAGGTATGTTGTCGTTACTGTGAACGCCTAGTTCCCTACTCAACAGTGCAACAGACGGTTTCATACTCAGTTTTACGTGACGTTCTTAGACGCAGCACCATCGACCGGCTTCACTTCCGGTCAGAAACAAGACAGACTCCCAACACCTGACGGAGGCCAAGAAGTCATCGCCGCACGATTCATCCACCCCTCACTCGCGATCTCCGACTTCCAGGCTCGCAAGCTACCCATCTTCCCGCCACAGTACTACCTCTTGCATACCCTTGCGGAGTTTTTGCAAGGGTCGTCGAACACTCGGGATCAACGTGCGCAGGTGGAGCGGCTGGCGCTGGGGGGTTTTGGGAAAATGGTCATTCAGCCGAGGGCGTTGGCGGGGAAGGATGATGTGGGGAGAACGGTCTTGATTTATGCAGGGGATGAGGCGAGCGGAGGCCCTACTGGGAGAATGCACAGGGCACATGTCAATTTTGGGAAGGGAGGGGTGAGCACACTATGGTTTATTCGTGTTCGTGCTGTTAATCTAACTATGTTTCGCTTTCTAGTTCCCAGTCGAGATCGAGGTCAAGCGAAACTTTGACATCTTCACCGAAATTGAACCGCATGTGGGTAAAAAGGATGCGAAGTTATAGGTCGTGATGCTTCTTGAAACTTATCAGCAGCTCAATTGTTTATCATCTCTTTGCATTGAACCTATTGTGTGAAGATGTATTTGACAGGCGTTTGCTTGATACACCCATACAGCTGACTCTGACACTTCTATCTGTATTCTGGCCCCTTGGGATTTATACACCTGTGGTCCGTGGATGTGAGCAGGAAAGGCGAAGTATGAGTAGATAGTCAGATCCCTCGGACGATGGGTTTTCACGTAGCCGAAAACATGATAATCACAACTTTGATTAGATTGAACAGCAGTGACGAGAGGCGTCTTGTCAAGATTGCTTTCTTGCTTCAAACCACCACACGTCGTCGACGCTGTTATGTGCTGAGGATGGCACCCCATCCTGTTGTTCTTCCTCCCAAGCTTCCGGATACCCCGGCCACACCAAGACCGTCAGCTGCATTGATTGTTATCAATGCTCGCAACGAAGTATTACTTGTGCAACGACATCCCAAGTCAAGGGATTTTGGTAGCTCAACAGTACGATCCTCGTTCGTTCTACCGACAGTGATTCATTATGATGTACTAAGGTGATGTCTTCTCACAACAGGTATTTCCCGGGGGTAACTTTGACCCCAAACACGATGAATGTCTCGAAGAGACTGCTCTTCGGGAAACATTTGAAGAGACTGGCCTCTTGCTGGTCTCACCGATGAAGCAAAGCGACCAGCTGACGAAGCTGCCAAGTAGACACGAACAGGATGAGGCGCGGAAGGATATCTATTCTCACAAGACAACCTTCAAGCAATTCCTGAGTAGCCACGGACTTAGACCTGCGAAGGAACATCTCCTTCCCTTCAGTGCATGGGTTACCCCTCCGAATTATCCGAAGTAAGTAGTCCTCCTGGTATGTCACAAAGCCAACTCCGGTTTATGACGATCGTCTCAGACGATTTCGTGCTCAGTTCTTCGTCGTATTCCTCGGGGACGTCCCATCCACGTCTGGGTTCGCCGAGGGTGACCGACAGCAGTATCTTCTTACCCCAGACACAAGCGAAGAAATCTCTACCATCCGATTCGTCCACCCTAGCACCGCTCTCCACGAGTTCAACGTCGAACACAAGATCTCATTCCCTACACCACAGGCGTACAATATTGCTACTCTGGCTGACATTCTCACCTCGGATTGTCCCACATCGGAGCAGCAGGCGAGGATACGTCAGCTTTCGGAGGCGGTGTACGGAAAGGTGACGTTGCATCCGCTCATGCTTGTGGGTAACGGGTACAAAGGACGCATCGTGTTCACCTATGAAGGTGACGAGACAAGGGGAGGTCCTGTCGGGCAGGTCCACAGAAGTGTCGATTGGGTGGACGACGGATTGGTGAGTTTCCCGTACGAGTAATGCGGGTGACTGATGCTATAGCTCTACAGCAATTCCGCTCGGGCGTCTTGCTGCGCAACTTCGATATATTCGAGATGAAGCAAGAGTGGTTTGAAAAGTACAGTCCGAAGCTCTGAATTTCCGATCGGAAGGAGATGATGGGTTGTGCGATGTATTATCTGTTTATGTCGTTGTTTACATCATTAACAGGAATGCGAGGGGAACGAATGGTTGTAAAAAGTTTCAGTGGATGATTGTATAGCGGACGATAATATCACAGGGGGACGTATGGTGTTGAAAAATACGGTAATGCCGAAGTTCTACTTGTCCATCCTCGTTGGAGGGTACATTATCAGTTCGCTCGCTGCTACGAGCTACTGGGGTCCAGTCGGCGGACACGACTTGTTGACCATGATCTCAACGAGGTTCACCCAAAACATATCACTCTTCCAAAAGCAAGAACTCACGAGTCTCTTCAATAGGTCCGTGCTGAACGTCGGCACCAACCCGAGTCCGAGGGCGTCGTCAAAGGCGACATTGAGGCACTTCCCGCTGGCCAACACAGGAAAAGGAGGACGAACAGAAGAGTGATTCGGAGGGGCATTAAACTCTTCGACTTGGAACGCGTGTAATATTACGACGGACTAGACTTTTGGCCTTGTGGATTCATTTTTCGATCACATTGTATTCTGCAATACTGTTTTAGAAATGTATGACATGTTTTTGAGGATTATGTAGGGATGGATGAAGAGCAGGGAAAGAAAAGTGGGCATAGCAAGGAGTCGATGAATTGTGAGGGGTGTCGCGTCGTGAGGGTGAGGAAGGGATGCGAACAGAGGTGTCGCTGTCGTGATACGTGGGTCGGAGGGGGTGTAAGAGATGGAATGGATTGTAAAGGGGAGACAGGAAGTGTTCGTGAAAGTGACATCAAGATGGGGACAACAAACAAACAAAGCTGGAAAAACCCGAGAGAGATGATAAGGCAACAGACACAGCAAAGGAGAACAGACAAACACGTGAATGTCCAGGAGGGAGGATATGATAGGAATAGATGGTTATGAAGGGGGAAGCGTGCAGAGTCCGAGCATAATGATGAGTGCAGGATGGGTGATGTGAGACGAAGACAACAAAATTGAAAGCAGAGTGTGTGCATAAGAAATAACCGTGTAGGAAGAAGGACATATAGGATCGATAAATCAGTGAGGGATGGGATGTCGGGTGGGGTGTCGCAGAGGGTATTGGCATTCGTAGGGAGGTATCGCGGGGCGTGGCTGGGTCGTGTGAATGAAAGCATCGAAAGATCATAAGGTGGCATAAAAGTCGGGTCGCGGTAATCGTGGCGTAGCTCAAGCATTTGTCACAGTCTCCTCGGAGTCGCAATGCACGAACTGCGAAAGGTCGAAGGAGCCTGCGTCCGCGAGCTCAGGGTACAGAACGCGCTCGGATGGCTGCCAGTCCATGTCGAGGGATGAAGGGCCTCGGTTCGCCATCGCCTGATCGTACGCTCGGTCGTTCAACCTGTTGTAATAGTCCAACGGGCCGCGCGCCCGCATGGCCTCCATCATCTGGGCGTAGCTTCCAGTGTGCACCCCGAACGAGGCCTTCACCTCCGAGTAAAAGATCACGCTGCGAAACGTGGCGTCACTTACAGGAACGCCGTGCTGGTTCGTCATCGGCGCGGGCGGGAACGCGAGGTCGTCTTGCAACGGCAGCAAGGACACGTCGGACACGTTGTGCTCTGTGAGCTCATGCTGAAGTTTCTTGTAGGCGAACGCAAGGCCGAACGACGCCAGGTGGTGTTCGTCGTCGACGTCGATGTCAGACTCGTTGTCTTCGGTGATATCGTCGTCGTCGGACATGGCCTCGTCGTGGTTCGGCGTGGCCTCGAAAGCGTCGGGCACGTCCATCTCGTTGGTAGCAATGAATTCTCCTTGAGCGTCCTCGACAGGTGCAGGGTCTTCAGCGTTCTCAGGAATGACCGGGGCCGTGATGGCATTGAAGACCCCAGTGCCGTTGGCGTCGGTATTGTTCTGCTGAGGCACTTGATTGGGTGCAGCAGAATCCTCCGGAGGGATCCGCTTATTCGCCTCCTACCCGAGTGAAGAATCCATGTCAGTAAGCTTGAAGGTGAGATTCTCAGAGGTGGACGAGTACGAACTTGTTCACAGGGAGGATCAATACCTGCATGTTTGCATTTGTAGTGTGTCAGCCTCGCGTCTTGTCTCCTGCGATAGCAATGTCAGAAACAGTTCGTGTTCGTAAGTACGAAACAAACTGACCCGAACGCTCCTGAACAGCCTGTCTCCAGGCAAAGATACGGACGCCTGGTGAGCGACCCTTCCGGGAGGTTGAACAGGAGCTCGTAGGCAAGGAAATGGTGGGTAGTGTTGCAATGTCTTCGCACAAAATCGTTGCCACTTCGGACGCTCTCTATAGCAAACTCGGTCGGTTTCCCGTCGATCATCTCGGCATCCTGGGTTTGCATCGGAAAGAAGCAGCATACGGGACATATACACTGATGCAGACATTCAGTTAGGCCGGGTCCAGTCGCCACAGTCGCCAAACACTCACCAGAATCGTCGCCCCATCCTTGCTGACGTTCCTATCTACCAGGGTAGCTACTCCACCCTGGGCCTTGACGAAGATAGGCAAACACGCGGTCTCGCGTTGATTCAGGTCCGGTCGCTTCACTCTCTCCAGCCTTTCCGCCCCCTGAGGCCACAATATGGCTTTCGTGTTTTCGTCAGCTACCAGGCCTCCCGGCAGAAAGACTGTCATGATAGAAGTGCCTTGATGTGCACGAAACGCATTCAGATGGGTGACAGGAATGATGGCGAGGTCCAGGAGGTTCACTTGTTTTTGATGAAGCAGAAGAATGGTGTGCTTGAGGTCGGCTTCGTCGTCTTCTCGACCTAGCCCAGCCGCTTTCTTCGCCTTCTTGGCGCGCCGGGGCTTGCGATCCTCTTTCGCAACTCGAGGCATGTTGAGGGTTGTGAGGGTGCGGGAGATGAAGAGACGCTGAGACGCTTGGGGGGTGGCCGCAAGTTAGGCGCTTGAGTGGATGACGGCGGGGGAGGTGGGCGGTGGGGACGGTGGATGGGTGGGCAAGACGAGTGACGGTGAGGAGTAAGACTGTGGATGTGTGTGTATGGACGGAAGACCCAGGGGAGGGGTTGTGAGGCACGTGTGCTGGTGGGAGGCCTACGACTGAGGGCGGGGGTTGGAAAGGCTGACTCTTGGCCAATGGACGCGACTGAAGCCTTCGTTGAGCGACCAATAAGCGGGCAGTAAGAAAGCGTGGATGCACAGCCTACTCTTGATGAACCTGAGCAAGGGGAGTTGGTTATCTGTCGTGCGATCGGTAGGAGTTTGAGGTGACCACAGAACTTACCTCGGTAAGATGTACCGCACCAGATCAAGTTGTACCCTCAGATGAGAGATGATCAGGGAGGAGAGGAAGGTGGAGGAGGGAGGAGAGGAGGGAGGAAGATAGAGGGGGCGTGGGAGGGAGAACGGATCACGTTGGTGGTGAAGGGAGGAAGAAGAGGTAGAGAGAGAGAGAGGCAGGTGAACCGGGGCGCGTTGTTGTCTGTTGTTTGTCCGGCCACACCTCGCTGCCACCCCTCGTGAGCCGTATATCCGAAAAGTTGGGCTTCGGCTTCAATGTTTCGCGGGGTTGGTACGTCGTCAGCTGAGTGGCGGAGGTGCCTGCAGAGATAGTCGGTGCGAATATTCGACCGGTGACCAGTGAGGGCGGGCGGACGAATGCGGGGGATGCTAGCGCCCGTCGTACGCTCAACGAGCCTGTTTTGGAAGGAGCCATCCTGCCCAAACAGCCCGTTATCACGATGAAAGTCCGGCGGAGGTGCCCGCCGTAGAATGCACCCCGAAAACGAGGTGACAAGGGAGGCTGAGAACAGACCGATGCATCAATCAGTATCCGGATCTTCGGCTGCAGTATTGCTCCTCCGCCAATGTGCTTTGCGCTCTTCGCAAAGCATTCAGGCGCTCTTCGCAAATGTCAAAGCTTTAGCATCTGTGACTTCAGAACGGTGTTTTTAGCGTTTGCATTGTTCTACCAGGCTTTGAAAACACGTTCGACGTACCTCGTGCACTCCCCGAGCCGTCCTGATCCTGGTACGGTGCAACCGTCCGTCAGGATGACCAGTGGCTCCTATTCGCTGGCAGAGGAGCCAAAGCGTTTCGTACATGTTTGTCCACAGAAAGGACCCCGTACACTTTGTAGACCCCAGGAGCACAAGCGGAGGGATGACGTCAAAAACGACGAAAAGAGCAGTTTGCTCTCACGCGGTTGGGCTCAACTCAGACTCGGACTGGAGGATGATAAACTTGAACTTGAAATGTGGCCTTTCATCGCTCTTTCACGACTTAAGCCTCAACGAAATCACTTCCTCGGCACCTGCCACCGACGACGAATTGTCTTGTGTGGATCTCAAGCATGTCATTGAAAAATCAGCGCCGGAGCTCTCAGACATCCATGCGAATCGGACCTCCCAAGCGACCGTGACTGAGGTGCGTGCCAATCACGGTTTCACACTATGCGGCTGTTCTCGTATTACGAATGGACGAGTCTGGCGACGGAGTTGAGAGTCGTCTAAGGCCCTCAGATCAATTTCAACTTCGAGCGTATGGTCGTATGTGGCTACCATATAACCACCACGTAGCCACCAAACAACGCAATCTCATTGCCGCCTATTGCGTAGTTCTACGCCAAAGGGACGGCATTTCCGAGGGGTCGTGACTGATGGCTATTGCTGGGTATTTATCATCATCTCCTTCAACCAAACAGCGAACGCGGCACCTATAGCGCACCATCGCTTTCGGTTGGCCCCTCTCACACTGACGGGAATAGGCAAGAAGGTAAGTAGTGAGTCACTATCAGTGTCCCAAATCCTGTCTTTCGTACTCGCCTTATGGGGACGTCTCACACTTGTTCGTGGTCCATGGCTTTCACCAGATTTCACGCAACTAAGATGACCCCGGACCTGATGAAGTGTACGACTATTAGAAATGCAAGTTTCTCAATGCTTTATTAGTATTGGGAGCGGATTCAAGGCTTCTTGTGACCCTACGTGTATGGTCATGAGTGCCGTTTGTACCTGCCAAATGTGAGGTGCGTTCAGCTCAAGGAATGTATATTATAATGAGTGATGTCGATGGAGTACATTCTTGTCAATGAGGATACAAACAGTGATGCTACGTCGAAATAATAGCACCCAAACTGACAACATGTACGTCCACACAAGAGAACTGGGAGACAAATAACGAGAGAGGTAGCAAGACAGTCAGGTAAAAATAGTGGGATACATATCGATACATTATTGCAGAGGGAAGATCGGAGGTTGGGTGTCGCAGGAGGCTGGATGAGGTATTGCAGGAGGGTATTGTGGATAGGTTAGGTATTGCAGTTGAGTTTGAGAGGGTGTCGCGAGTGAACGGAAGGAAAGAAAGATATAAAAAGGAAGGTGGGTTCGACATGAAAGTCATGAAAGTCATGAAAGAATAAACTAATGAGCGTGTGTGCCGAATGCTTCGATAAGGTCACGAAAGTGTAGCTGGTATGTGGGGCGTTCAATGTGTTGCTGAGCGCATGGTTCTGGATCCTAATCCGACCCAAAATTGACCCAACGGGGATCGCTTTCGCTCTGCAAGACAAGGTATGAATCGTCCTCCACCTGCGAGTAGTCGTAATCAGAATCATCATTGGCGTAATCGCTGGGACCATCATGTGCGTGATCGTCGGAATCAGCGTCAGAATCGTCATCGGAATCATTGTGGACGGTATCATGGTGAGCAGTATGGTTGTGGGTGGCATGATCATGGATGGTGTTGTCGGCGAAGATATGGTCTTCGAGTGGTTCCTCCCCGCTGGAGTCGCCATCATCTTCGTCCATAGAGTCGACGCCAACGGCATTGGCGTGATTAAAGCCAAATCCTGGGGAGTCATCCTCGTCCGAGTCAATGGCAAAGGCAGAATCTTCGCTCCCTTGAGTCGTGCCATACATCGTCCAGGCTGCGTCTTCCAAAGTGATGTCGTCCATCTCAACGTCGTCTTTGCTGTCGAGATCCAAATCCTGCCGCAGTATTAGACATAACATAACATAGTTTGGATAGTAAAAACATACATCATTGGAGGTGGCGGAAAATAAGTTCTCCTTGCCATCGTTGCTGGGTCCGGCTATCTTGTCGGCAGAGCGAAGTTCCATGTTGTGAATGAAGGTATCTGCCATAGGTTCTCGCACAGTACCAGGAGCCGGAGGCTGATAGTCGTCGCCTTCTTCTTCTTCTTCTTCTTCTTCTTCTTCTCCTCCCCCCTCATCTGCGGCCTCCTCCCAACTAGCAAGTACCTGCGAATGCGACATTAGTATGTTTTAGACAAAGGAAGTGTGAGTGCGTACATGTGGCGGGGGTATTTCTGCCCCTTTATGCGCTCTCCTATAGTGCCCAGCCCTGAGATCCTGACGACTATTATGAATTGAGTGAGAATGTCCACCAAACTTGAGCAGAGACAACTCACTTGAAATCGTCGCTGCAACCGTCCTCCAGACACTTCAACGGCTTCCTGTCCATGTAACCCAAAGGAAGACCCAGGATCATCTCCACGCATTCCATGTGCTCCGAGGTTACACAGTGCCGACGCATGGAGTCGTCCCCCTTGATGAGCTCAATGTTACAGACCATGGGGATATTGCCGGGGTACCTCCCGTTCCCTTTCGCGAGCAGGAAAAGGATACACGCAGGGCAGACGACCTGGGCATCGGGGTCAGCGAAGGAGTCGTGTGCGACATCTCAAGGGGACTCACCACATTCTTGTGTTTGTCGGTTTTGCCCACCACAGTCATCTTCAGCTGAGCCGGAAACTTCTTAGTGCCAGTTGCACCTGTCTCCATCAATTTTCGTGAGTTGTGCCAGAGAGCGCGTCGCAGAGCTTCGGTGAGTTCGAGAGTAATGGAGTCGCGGCTCTTGAATTCGATTTTAACAGGGAGCTCGACGTCGTCCACCATGACAACAATTGTGTTGGGATCTGCGGGTGGATTCGCAGGGTTGTGAACCACGGGGTGCACCATAAGATTGAGGAAAGTCTTGTTCTGTAGTGTTCTGTTACTCCTAGTCCGCTTTTGCGCCCGTGCTTGAGAGGTGCTTTTTGCTTTGGTTTTGTGCTTAGCCTTTGTGCTGGCTTTCCTGGGCTTGGGCGTGGCCTTGGGCTTGGGCATTGTGACTAGATTGGTAGAGCGAAGTTGGAGGGGTGTTATCGAGCGAAATAGGAGCTTTCAGTGGCGTGGAGTATGACGCTCTAACGCAAGGGATGGAGGTAGGATGTACGCAGAGTGAATAGACGCGAGAAGATAGAGCGTGAAACCCAAGATCGGAGGGACTACGGAGGTGGCCGCAACGACGAGGTGTGAGCGGTCACGTGGAAGCGTGGGAGCGTGGGAGCACTAAATTCGAGGGTGTAGGTGTTTGAGTTGTGAAGGGCGGTGGCCGTAGATGATGTCCGTCGTCCAGTCGCCAACGTTTGACTCGTTGAGAGGATCGAGGAATGTAGGGTACCAAAGAGGTAAAGAGGGCGAGAGGGAAAGTCACGGTTGGGATTGGGTGGGTTACGGAGATGTTCGAAGAGGGGAGAGGATCGAGGGGCAGGTTGTCTGCGGGCTTGGCGCAAGTGAAGAGACTTCACCACACGTTGTAGCTTGTAAATGCACTGTGGAGAGGGACTATGTGAGTCCGCAACGGGTGTATGAGTGGGAGAGTGGGTTGGACGGAGGGAGCAAGCAGAGACGGAGGCGTCGCTCCGATTTGTTCGATATAGATCGGGGGCCACAATCTGGATTAACAGCCTCTCCAAATTGTATTGCCAAGCTCTGAGTTGAGCTTCTCAGAATACCCACGCTTGGTTCGCCGCAGATCTAATGGAGGATGGTCCAAGTAGCCCAAATGACTCCATCCAGTGCAAATATCATTGGATGGGGCAATGTGAGTGAACACGTGGAATATGGACAACATATAAGCGCACATCGTATCCTCATCACTGTTATGGAAGGTGATACCCTGTATGACAATGTCGGCGTTCCAAACGAACGTATTCCGACAGCGGTGACCGCTGAAAAGAGCGACCTAAATCGGAGTGAGGAGTGAGGTGAAGGAGAGTCACCGCAAAAACCAATGTTCGCACCTTTTAATGTCACATTCCTGCCTTCTAATATGCTTTGACCTGCGGCGACAGGTCAAAGCTTGGATAGAAGGCGGTGATACCTCACAGACACATTTCTAGGGTTTGTACCGGATATCGGGCTAACCCCATAACACATCCAGTTCTTCACATACGCACCAGGCTTTTTTTCGGGCACGCACTCGTGGTAGCAGACGAAAAATAAGCGCACATCGTATCCCAAAAAGCTCCCTCGTATGGAAGATAGCGTCCTGTGGTACAACAATGCCGGCGTTCCAAATGAACGTATTTCGACAGAGGTGACCGCTGAAAAGCCAGATCTAAAACAAGGGTAAAAGATTGAGGCGAGGTGGAGTTGCCGGGTGGCCCAAATTTACCTTTCTCCATTATGCTGCTCTTTACAACGACGCTTTGACATTCAGCGAACGGCTAAAGCTTGGCTGAGGGACCGCACACCGGCTTAGGATAGGATATGGGCCGATTCCACGACGCTTCGGCTTCTTCGTATACTTCTTCGGCTTTTCTTGGCCGTCGTGCTCGAATACGCAGTCAAAATGGGCAGTGGCTCTTGTGCGCTGGCAGGGGAGGCAAAGCGTTTCGTATGTGTTTGTCCGCCAAAAGACCCCATACACCGTTCGGACCCCAGCGGACGAGAAAAGCCGAAGAAGTTATGCCGGACGGAAAAGGTAACTTCCTCCCACAATATTAACGCTATGAGTGTTCTCGCCAATTCACCACTGCCATTTGTGTGGATATTGCAAACGATTGACACGATGACAGAAACCAACTTGTACTAGTTGTAGACTAACAATCTACCCTCGACAGTGAGGTAGTTACGGTTCTGTGAAGAAAGTCTTCTGAGTATCGGTTAGTCGACCCGGGCCAGGTTATGCATGTATCATCGCTGTTATTGGACTGAGTGTGATATCAATAGAGATTGTGTTTCGAGAGCTACGACAGCAGGGGAATCGTGGTAATCATGAATCGAGTATTACAAGAGTCGAACTTCCGAGATCTTACACTTGCCTCATGGCAGCACAACCAACAAGCCAAATAACCCAACTCCGAGTCCCACCAGACCTACGATACACTGGACCCGTCCCGTGGCCCCAGCCGCAGGATCACTTTCGGCAACTTCTTAACAGACGCAGACTCAGTCATCCCCTGATCCTTCGAGCCCTCTTTCACTTCTCCAGACGACGGTGGGCTATGCCTCTCCTCTTCCGAACCAGACGATGTGAGAGCACCCGGGCCGACTTTCTTCTTAGCAGCTGCAGGTGCCCGTTTAGATTTTGTCGTTGAGGGAGCGGATGGTGCTGTCGATGATGATGACGTCGGCAAGGGTTTGTTGCTGCGATCTCGCAGGGACATCGACGATGCCGGTACAACAGTCTTGACCACCGGAGGGTTCAAGTCGATAGTGGAGAAGATCTCCAGCGTACGCTGGATCCACTCCGGCTGGATCTGCTGAGATTGGGTTTGAGACGGCCTTCCGCCACGTCGTTTCTTGCTTGCTTCTTCCAACTACAATACCACACAGCGATCATTAAACCGAAACGAAATAAGTTGATAAAACCAGACACATACCTGGGTGAGATTATCCACAGCCCACCATGCCTCAACATCTGCACTACCATCCACACCTGCTAAGCCGACGGCATGTGCCATAGCGCCGCTGATCAACGCCCTGTCACTGTAACCTCCCTCCAGAACGCTGACTACCCTCCCCCTCGCATAACGATCTGCGAACACACATGCGTCTTTAGCAAAACGATGGTAGAAAGTTGTAGGTACGCGTCGTTGATGACGCTGCATGGATTCGTATTCATGTTCGCACGCGTCGAAACCACAACTGTGACGTGACCAGCATTAGTGAGGGAACGACACAAGATACGGGCGACAGGGGAAGCCCTTACCTGATGAATACCAACACGTCGTTCCCTGGTCCTCCTGTCTTGTTCAAGAATTCCTCCGCCTTGCTTAGCAATTTGGAGTATCTCTTGGAATACAGCTCTTCAAAGAACTCCTCGTTCGAACTATATGTCTGCAGGTGAATATTCTCGATGTATTGGCCGTGTGGCCCATGTATGGATGTCGAAGCTGCTTGCACAAGGTCAGGTTTTCCATCCTAGACGACATGAAATTAGAATTCGGGAAGGTGGTGAGGAATATCCTATGGGCATACCTCGCAAGGATAGGACAGCACGTCGTGAATACTTCCATAATACATCTGTGGACCAGGTTTTGCGGAGGTGGATCCGTATGAAGCCTCAAGCGTGTTCCTATAAGTCTCTTCATTGATCTGCCAGACGATAGACTGCGTCCCGTTTCCTTCAACCAAAGTGAGATGAGATGCGTTCGCCGACGACAACTGCTAAGAAGCTCACCGTGGTGCAAGTCAATGTCAAAGATAACAACGCGATTGATCCCGTGTTTCAAATGAGCTATTGCAAAGGCCAAATTCTTCATTCTCACATTCGGCAGGCATGGATAAGTGCAAAGCACTCACCATGAGCTGCGGCAACAGCCACATTGTTCACAAAGCAGAATCCAGATGGAGTATTCTGCAACGCAAAGACTTTTGTCAGTGGGATGTGCACGGTGCTTGGTCCATCGAAGCACTGACCTCGCCACAATGATGGCCAGGCGGACGCACAGCGACGAACGCACGTCTCGCAGCATCCGGCGTCTGCGCTGAGACCACAGCATCAACTGCCTCGCATACAGTCCCTAACGCGCCTTGAATCGCGTCCAGAGATCCAGGGCACACTAACAAACGCGACGTGAAACCATAAGTCTAAACGCGACCCAGCCTTGACACTGAAGTGAACGCCTTACGGTACAAATCCCCTTGCGACAGTCCTGTTGGGATCTCGCTCTCGCCCCTCGCGATCGCGTCCCTGCTTTCCTTCGCCCACTTGATCAGATTCTCAAGATACACGTCCCGCTCGATGTCACCGTGGATGAACTTCACAGCGGGATTGTTCAAAATATCCACCGACGCAGTGCTCTTGACAATGTTTGACGTAGATGGCCCGGGTTGGGAAATGTTGAGTTTGTTGAGCGCAGCGGTGAGCTCGTCGTCGTCGCTCTTCGAGGCTGGGTCCGTTGCGGAAACCTGGGTCTGAGCATGGCGGCTATGAAGATGAAGACGAGCAAGTGCCGCGGCGATGCCGACGTTGACCGCTCGGAGACGTTCAGGACGCTCTACAATCGTCGATGTGTCCTTTGAGCGGATGAACTGGTGTCGGAGACATGCCTGTTGAATGTAGACCGTGAAGGGAGTGGTCAAGTTCATCTTTATGGGCGTCTATGTTCACAACGACAATTTAGGTCTTATCTTATCATGTCCCGTTCAAAGTGATCTGGCCAGACTGGCCTTGATCTGGAGTGACGATGTGGGTGAAAGTGATATTACAGAATGGTACAGAGCTATCGATACATCTACAGCAGCGTCTCACCTGGTTATGATGTCAGTCAATCAGTACTTTAGGTAGAAATCTAAGCAATGGGAGATGACGAACCGAGAGCAGACCTGACCAAGGAGCAACCGACCGCAACGGTCTGTTTGACAGCCTCAGCATCAGCCAAGGAAGGGTTGACCTCCATGAGGTCCAATGCCACGAGACAACCGGTCTCGTAAATAGCCTCGCAAATGTAATGGCCCTCTCTGAAGGTAAGACCACCGCGAACCTGTGAAATGTCAGATGCGTGCCCCTCGCTGCGGACGAGACAACGTCACGTACTGGGGTACCTGTGGATGGCGCAACAGTCGGATCCAACGCGTCCACATCAAAGCTCAAATGGATAGGCAAATCCCTCTTCGGATTCACATGGTCCAACGCCATCTCCACCACCTTTCCAATCCCGTACTTGTCCACTTCATGCATCGAGAATGCCTTGATCCCATTCTCCCGCAGAATCCTCTTCTCCCCCGCGTCGACGTCGCGCAGGCCGATGTAGACGATACGGTCGGTGGTGAGCTTGGGTTTGACCCAGGCGAACTCGGGAATGGTGGCGTCGAGTCCGAGGAGGAAGGAGACGGGCATGCCGTGGATGTTCCCTGGGGGGAACCGTCAAATGCTGAAATATATGAGAGGTCATAGCTACAAACCCGATTCCGTTGTGGACGCGGTGTTGATGTCAGCGTGCGCGTCGATCCAGACAACACAGGCGTTAGGATATTGCCTATTTGTCATTTAGCAGCCCAAACAGATGAGCTAGGCGAACAGCAGAACGTACGATAAAGTTCCCGAGATGGTTCCCATAGCCTACAAATCAAATTTTCTCAACGATGGAACCCCAGTGGAACGTGACAAGAGCTCACAAGCGAATGGTCCCCTCCCAACGTCAACGGCAACTGCCCGTCCTTCGCATGTCCTTCAACCGTCTTCGCCACCGCCTCGCATACCTTTGACACCTGACGAGGGTTCTTCAGAATCCCAATAGGCGGATCATCGAGCGTTGAGATCTCTTCAAACTGGTGATGTCCGTCGAACGTCACCTCCCAACCTAACTCGCGCAACTGGTCGGGGAGGCCGGCTTCAACGAGATGGATGGGGCCTTTGTCGACGCCTGGTTTAGGCTATCAGGTAACGGTATGGTTAACATCATAGAGCAAGTTGGTGACGACCGAGGAGGGTAACGTACCTGGCCTCCACTGTCAAAGGTGGCAGAGATTGAAGTGAGAAAGAGATCATCATCAGCGCTCAGCCTCGTGTCGTCACTGAGTTGAAAAATTGGTACCTGAAAGGACATCCAACGATCTGCAGCCACGTTCAGCTACCCATTCTAACATCACCAACAGCAATTGTTCCTAAACTCACCGCGACGCGTTTGGGGTCAGGCAAGAACTTGGAGATGTACGCCTCTGTGGAAGTCGTCTTGGTGGTTGTAGTGGTCGGGGAAGAATCGTGCGGCATGATGAGCTTGGTGGTCGAAAACGACGATGAATGTGGGTTGGAAAGCGAGGAATGTGTTGGAGAAAAGGGTTTTGAAGACGGCGGCGAGCAGAAGAGCGAACAAAAGATGATGATCCGCCCGGCGATGGTGGTCGGGTGGTCTCCTCACAAGCACTCGCTGTTGGCGCACAAAGGTGATCATGTCCGTTGCGCCGCCTTCCACTTTTTATGCTTTCGGCGGCAGACATACGTGTGGCCTTTCGGTTGGACGGGCAGTTGAGCAGCTTCTGATTCAAAACCAAAGATAAGCCACTATTGAACGCGGCGACGGGCGCAGGAGGACCTGAAATGCTTCTTGAGAGACATCGGACTCGGACACTCGGACATCTCTCCGACACATCAGAGAAAATAAAACATGCATTCGGATTCTAGATATACTAAAGCAACCATCCTAAGGATTGCAAGGTATTACAATTGGTACCGTCCTGGACCCCTTCATGACAGCGAACCACATTAAAACATACAACAAGCGGACATCGTCAAACGTACATCATCACTCTGCAGCCGCACAACGATCTGCAGAGAGGTTGATATCGTTACCCCACCACGTCGGGAATGGATGGGCTGTTCCTGATGCTCCGAATACAGCCTGTTGGTAAGAAGCACGCGGGTAAGCAAAATGCTCTATCGTAACCCAAATGAGATGAGGGGTGACGTACGAAGTTCAGGATGAAAGAAATGACTTGGGTTCCACCATCGAGCGCAGCAGCGACGACGTAGTTGTACTTGGTGAACCACCTCGGGTAACGCGTCCTCACCCACCACTGCGAGAAGATGCCGATCACCATCGCAGGGTTCACGGACGTGTTGATACCGACGGACATGTACGCCGAGTACTGCAGGATGATCGCGGTGTTGAAGTTGTGGAATCCCCACTTCGGCCACATGCGGTGCTAGAACAGAACCGAGTTCAAAAAACCGGAAGAGCGGGACTGGGAGATAAGGTCACTTACAGCGAGGTACAGTGGAAGGGGGCAAATGACTCCAATCGCCAGTGAGATGGGGACCATCTTGTACGTCGCGTGCGGGCTGAACATGTAAGGAGCCAAAGCACCCCACGAGATAGCGTTTGCTAGAAATGGGTCCAGTGTCAGAAATCGATCACCATCCGCAGCTAGGCTCAGCCTCGAGGGGAGTGTGTGACTCACAGTTGTAACCCTGAGCGTTCTGGCCGGACCACAGACGGGTACCCGCGATCGAGAGCAGTGCATCACGGTTATTGTTGATGATAGACAACATAGTGACATCTACCCACAGTTGTAAATCCCTCGATCAGCGATCGTGATTGACAGTGTAAAAAAAAAGTAGCTTACAGTTCAAGATGGCGCCGACAATGGTTCCAGCGATTTGCATCATGAAAGTGACGCGGGGCGCAAGCTTCACGTACTGACCGAGCTTCAAGTCTTGCAGCAAAGCGATACCCTGGATCATAGGGTGCTGTCCGTAGAGGGCACCGTACATATTGGCGACGGGCTGTCCTGGGAGGATGTACGCGGTGATCATCTGGAAGAACCCGGTACCGGAGC
This sequence comes from Cristinia sonorae, assembly GCA_021029105.1. NCBI lineage: Eukaryota > Fungi > Basidiomycota > Agaricomycetes > Agaricales > Stephanosporaceae > Cristinia > Cristinia sonorae. The sequence goes on from JAEVFJ010000019.1 coordinate 271,005, forward strand.
TGCTGAACTCGTAGAAACCGATCGTGGCAGCGAGGGTTCCGTACAGGGCACAGAAGATGAACGAGATGAGGGCAAGAATGGTGAGGGTCCACCATGGCATGCCGGAGTGACCAGTGTAATTAGCTACAGGGAACATCTCAGTATTTGCCGAACATCATGAGTAACAACGGAACTCACTGGCTTGTGCAATTGCGTATGCAGCACCGAGGACCACGAAGAACCACCAGCGAGGAATCGGCTTGTAGACCTTCATCTTCTCGTAGTGCTCGTCGTTGATCACAAGCGGTGTCTTGTTCCACGGGTTGAGAGAAGAAACGAAGGGCTTGAGGTCGTTCCAGTGGTACAGCAGCACGTGAGTGAAGGTGGCGCCAAGAGACAGGTTGGAGGTGATGAGGTAGAGCGCGTTAGTAGCGGAGAACCAGGCAGGTCCAAGCTTAGCGTATGCCTCAGGATCAAAGCGACCATCCTTGAGAAGCGCGGTCTGGTTGTATTGAGAACCGTCAGAAGCCTGTTTCAGATGGCCGTATTGGGTCAGAAGTGAGAGAAGAAACAGTGTCAGGTACGACGTACGAAGATCGCCTGAGACATGAACGGGAATGCCTTCGCGTTCCACAGATTTCCGTAATAGACACCGGCCATGAGGATGTAGGTCAGGAAGATACCGATATCCTGGTTGATTTGGAGCCAGAGGGGGTTGTACAAGCAGGCAGAACCGATCAGGTTCCAGTCGAAGCACCACGACAGGAGACCCATGCCCTCATTGTTGGAAGCACCTCCGAAGACATTGCGGAACACCGTGTTGGTGTTGTTGGCCAGACAGAAGATAGAGATACCAGTGAGGAGAGGGAAAATCCCTGGCAGATCTAAATCAGCACGTCATCGAGCGGAGGGCTAAGTATAGGACTCACATTGAGGAATAATTTCCCAGCAGAACATGACCGTGAAGACAATCCAGAAGACGCGCACACGCTTAGATGTCATCTGGTTATCGTAGTGGAGTGCCTGGAACAAATTCGCAGTGGAAACTGGTGTGGTTCTATCAGCCAATCATCTCTATCTCAATGAACATGATGGGGCTTACTCGTGGAGGGCCAGAAGCACTTGGTCGGCTTCACGAGCACGTCGGAGAGCAAACCGGCGTACCCGTAACCTAACAGCTGAGATCCAATCAGTGTGAAAATCGCAACACCGGCGTTCTAACGAAACAAAGACGGATAAGCATATTTCGAACAATATCAGACATTCCTATCCTACCAAGGTGTTGTTGTAATAGACTGGGAAGAGCGGTCAGATAGCGAAAGTATCGGAACAAAATGCGGTAACTCACGATCTTGTACTGAAATGACTTGGATGGCGGTGGCGGAGTTGGCAGCTGTGGATGACATGATAATGATGGCGACATGCTCCTTGACTAAGGAGGGGTGAGACGCATGACATTGAAGATAAACGCGGAAAATGCTCACTGTTGAAAGGACCTGGATTGATCCACCGGAAGATTCCCCGGGAGGGCAAGAACATGTGCATGCCATTGCCGAACCAGTACGACAATACGAGCAAGAAGAGAGTCGACACGCTCAACGTCTGAGGCTTGAAGTAGTAGATCTGAGCGAGGACACTGTGACAGAGATCAGAATTCTGAAGTGTGATGTAGCGGTGGGGTACTTACGCGCCGAAGGCGGAGAAACCGAGACCGAGGAAGATAGTGCGGAAGGTGACGGACTGCAGCTCAGGTTCGTCGTGGGTGGACAAGACCTTGATCGCAACATCGTGGGCATCCTGAACGAGGTACTCCTCGTCGGTAGCCTCGTCGTGGGCAAGACGCTCCTCGAATGCCTCGACGTCCTCGGCAGACTTTGCCTCTGTGACGACCTCCGCGTTGCTGGAGTTCTTCTTCTCGAGGGAGTCGGAGTCTGAGGAGTGCTGGTCCTCGTAGTGAGGCAGTTCGCTGACCGCTGTGGACATCCTTGGGGAATGTTCAGATGGGAGGGGACAGAGGGCCTTGGGACGGACCCGGAGTTCGGAAAGCGTGATACTTATAACCAGATGGGCACATGGAGAACCTGGGAGAAAAGGAAGACCGAGGGGTGCGCAGTGCGCTGGAAACTGCAAACTAAACAGCTTATCTCTTCCTTGCCGTGCTCGGCCCCAACCCCTCCGGATGACAGATGGATCGCATATTGCAGCTGGGTGCCACGGGAATAACACAACATCCCATACGATTCTGCCAGAAAGATGCGCTCGTTAGTCCATTCCGCTCAACGGGGCCCATCATCCTCCCCAGCCCACGTCCCTACGCTCGCTCGTGCCGTCGACGGATGGCTGCAACAGTCGCCCAGAGGTCAGTCACCACCAACACCGAACTCAACAGAGCCCGCTGCCGGGTGCCCCCGGTCATTACACGCACAGATGATGCGATCGGTTCAACTCCAACCTGCGGTGTAAGTATCCACCCTCTCTTCGGCCGTCCTCGTCCGTAGTCTCTCCGCAATCCGTTTCATCGAGGAGTCGTGAAGTTTTCGTTATTTCCGTTATTTCAGTCGTCGTGGATTTGAAGTGACGACCGTCTGCGTGCCACGTTTTTTCGTCAGCTGGTTGAGCGCTTGTCTCCAGCGATCGAGATCGTGTTATCTACGCGGTGGAAGTGGACAGACACAGACGGACGTGCATGATGGTGGTATGCACTACTACCGACATAGGTGTGAGTCATTTTGTTCAAAGAACACCATTTCCATCCCAAGGCCCAGCGTGGACCCACAAACGAAGTCAAGTCAACTTGCCAAGAAGATTGCCATCTGCCGAAGGCTTTGTGGCACAGTACCGGTTGGTAGAATACAGCCAAGTTGAAATACATCCCTCTTGGCTCACGTATCGTCATCTGTGGGTCCATCTTTGTCCCAATACGCTCCTCCCCGCACAAGGAGTCAACCTACACATGCTGGACTTCTCCCAGTAGTAGTAAGACCGTCTTCACCATTTTCTTGCCATACTTGCATGATATCATCGAAACTAAACTCAAACTTCCCGTAAGGCACCGTCCTGTCTGCGCGTTCTGAGCCAAAAATAATTTGTATTTGTGACCGGCGGGTTTCAAGCTGATACGATGATGTCCACAGTTCACCAGCACCGGAGTACCTCGCTCGAAGCCGTTCATGGCCACAGATAAGAACGTGCAGCCTGGCTACCCTTTGCTCTGAACGCCATTCGGCCGAGTCCTCTTCACAGATCATGGAGAATTTCTTTCTTTTTTCAGAGACATCTTCACCGCTCTGGCACGGACCGATTGTCTTCCGATCGGTTGATCAGGATACATCGGCGCTCGTCCGCCCACATCCCGCCCTCCCGACGTCGGGCACCGATGGGTCAGTTACTGGTCTTTCAACGCACTGTCAAACCTAGTACGCTGTTGCCTCCTACATCCCGAGAATCTCTTCGGGAAATGCTGACGGGCGAAGTATGTCGTTCCATCTCAAACAGCGCTGGACGTCCTGGTAAGCAATTCAGTGCCTGCATAGATGTTGGCTTCTACGACTTTCTTCACACCATCCAGGGTAAGGCACGCGGTGTCTCATAATGAACCCATGCTGTCGATGATCTCTCAAGAGCATGTGAAACGCTTCCCCTACCCACCAATCTCCCCACGTATACGTGTGCTCCCCAGGCTCGATGTCAATGAGCAATATTGGTGGATCAGTGCGAGAGGCTGCCGTTCTGAGTCGTCTGACTATGACGGGCGGCGGCGTTGGTTGGCCCCATGTTCTGATGTCACAACAGGTGGGTCTCTAGGGAGACTGAGGAAGGGCATGAACCTCCGCTTCCACACGCAAACATCAGCTCGCACCATGGATCACGCTGGTTCCTCGCGCCACCTTCGTCGCCGGGATCATCTGGAGGCGTCTTCCAATTCTGTATACCCAAACGCTTCTATGGAGTACAGACTCTCTCCAATCTCCGACGTCTGACGCCGTTTTTCGCGAATGAAGCGTACACCCCCATCAAACCCCAAAGCTTTCCAGCCGTCTGTAACCAAGGTCATGGGAGAGGTGCTCGAGTGTTGTCGGTATGCCCGGTACGCGCACGAGATGGTGAAGGCGGCTGCAGCATAGGGAACATCATTGTAATTACGTCAACTCGCAGGTATGGGAAGTCCAAAACGCACAGCAATTCACCTCTGGCGTCCAATGCCAGCATCTCTAGTATGGATACCACATGGGTTATAGTCTCTTGGCGAGCTTGTTCGGCGACAGACTTCAGCGAAAACGTACATGGGAGCCTCGCCATCTCGGTGTCGCCGACATCGCCGACTGGCGACTGGCGACTGGCGACTGCTGATATCTCCGAGCATTTGCTTTTGCCGTAGGATATAGTCAGCCCGGGCTACCAGAATCGTTCGATGGCTACGGGTATTCTGGCAAGGCTGTATACAGTGTAAGGCGTGCACAGTGGCAGACGATGAGTGACAACGCATCAAGCTGATACAGCGCAGCCTTGGCCGTTCCGGATTCGTACACAGAATGAACGCTAATACACGTCGTCAGCCTTGAAACTGTGGTTGATAAATAAACGTTGAACCCACAGAACTCTTTGTACATACTACTACTTCACCGCTTTCCCAGAAGAATAGCTGAAGCCTGAAGGTAAAAGATCGCCGTGCTCTGATATAACATATGACGTCGTCTCCGATCGTCAAAATTATTTAAAGCTTCTGCAAGTTCCTTCAGCCGCGATTGGAGACACACGATAAGAGTTGATAAGACACAGGCACCGTTAGACACTAAAAATGGACAATACTGGGGTGACTTACCGCAGCCTGAGTCCAAGCTGGAATTGTGTAGCCTTCGCGTTACCGCCTATTGGATCTGACCCCGGCCCAGTCCGTCGAGGTCTCGGTGAGGTCTTCACCATGGCAATTTCGGCCGTGTAACATTACAGGTCATGCTATCGCGACTGAACTTCACGCTATGAGCTCTAGCATCACCTACATTCACTGAAGGCCGAATGACGCGTCCGGCATGTCATCGTAACTGAGGGTAGTATCAAGCCTCGGGCGGGCGTATGGAGCCAGAGAAACCCATGAGACTAGAAAGTCATCTGGCCCCCTCTTGTAGGCTTAGCTGTCTTGGGGAGTTAGATTGACACGCTATTACTCTGCCGCACGTCTGGGACGGTGGGACCATGTAGAAGTTATTCCCAGACGGACTGCGGGTAGTCACCGACTCTGATTTTGAAAAACGGGTGGGTTAATAATAGCATAGCTTCTCGCAAGCCATACTTATTTATAGCACTTGGGCTGCTCTTTGACGTCTGGAAGGAAACAATATGAGCTTTAGCGGAATGTTAGGAGGGCGAAATGGCCTAGGTTACCTTGTTGACCCATGAGTGCTGTGTCGCTATCTAGACAGATGCCAAACTCCACAAGCCACGAACTCGCATTCGGAATTTGGATATCTTTGTCACGGTCAAGCCCTCAGCATAGGATAGTTGTCATGCAATCTGCTGCGCGAATGCAGAATCGAATATCACCAGAGCCTGGGTTGACGACGGTCACTGTTGGTTATGAAGCCGCCAGAATATGAGCAATTCACCTTGAGCAATCCCGTCATCTTGAATACAGGTACACCGCGGTGACACCACACATTTCCTACCAGGAGTGTGGCATACAACAATGGAGTGCCGTCAGTCAAAGAGTGCAACTCGGATTTGGAACAACAAATACTACCACGTGGGTCACAGATTAGATTAGATTTGCAATCTACGATTGTGGCGCAACTCCAGTGACGGTTACTTGAAAAGCCGCATTGAAGGTAGGTTCAATATGCGCAGTCTTCGACTCTTTGTCCCCACTCGCAGTCCAACACCCAATGTAATCATCTGCTACTTTGTCGCGAATGGCTCCCCCCCCCCGGAAATCCATAGTGCGCTTCATAAAAGGTTGACTTGTAATAACTAATCCAAAGCTAAATACTGTTGAACGATACAATTTCCTGTGTTATGAACAATCCCAAGAGCCAGATGTAGCAAGAGCGCATCTACTCGCCCTTCCACTCGCTCAAAGGTATGCACTCGTTGTTCTGGAGATAAGCAAACGCCTCAGGATACCTGTCTCCCTTGACCTCAACCGCATCCACGACCGCGTTCAACTCCTTCATGTCCTCCTCACTCAACACCACATTCACCGACGCCGCGTTCTCCTCCAGCCTCTTGACGCTCCTCGATCCAGGGATGGGAACGATGTGGCCGGGATGACGCTGACGGACCCAGGAGAGAGTAACCTGGCTAGGGGTGGCGTTGTGCTTGGCGGCGATTTCCTGGAACTTGTCGACGATGACGAGATTCTTGGGGAAGTTCTCTTCGGAGAAGCGGGGGAAGAGGAGTCGGACGTCGGTGGGATCGAAAGCGTCACGGGACCTATATTGTCCGGACATCATGCCTTTTGGTAACGTTGTGAGTAGGGCGGAAAAGAAAGGGGAGAACCGCGAATATGAGACTCACCCCGACCAAGAGGGGAGTAAGCGACGAGGGAGACGTTAAGTTCTTTGCTTGCGGCAATAAAGTCACCCTCAACCTCGAGCTCGAAAGGGCTGTACTCCATCTGGACAGCGATGAGCTTGTCACCAAGAACACTCTTGGCGCGCTTCATGAGGTCGACGGTGACCTCGCTGATGCCGACGTATTTAATCGTGCCCTTCTCGACGTAAGGCTTGAGAGTCTCCATGACCACTAGACACGGAGAGAGTAGTATCAATACATATCAATTGGAAGTTTTAAGGGGAGCGTACCCTCAATGGGAACCTTAGGGTCGATACGGTGCTGATAGTACAAGTCGATGTAGTCGGTCTGACAAGTCTTCAAGGTCTCCTCAACCTTATGCCTAATAAAACTAGGCTTGGAGTTAACCTGGTAGAACTCCATTGTGCCAGCAGGCTTGGTGGTATCAGCAGAGCCGAACTTGGTGGCGAAGAAGATCTCCTTGCGACGTCCAGTGGCGGCGAACCACTTTCCGATGGTAGCCTCGCCTGAAAGAAGCAAGAGAATGAGCCTCCGAGAGAGACTGGCATTGGAAGAACTGCTTACTTGCACCGTAGACATCCGAAGTATCCCAGAAGGTGACACCTAGATCAGCAGCCCGAGTCAAGGTGTCAAGAGCGGCTTGCTCGTCGGTAGGTCCATAGATTGTAGCACCAATGCCTGAACAATGCATCGCAGTAAGCAAAACACGACAGGGGCGAATATAGTGGCAAACATACCCATGGCACCAAAACCGATTGCGCTGACCTCAGGTCCATTGGGACCACCGAGACGAACTTTGGGATAAGCAGCAGGGGACATTGTGTGGAGAAAAAGGAGTTGGTTCGGTGTAAGAGAGTTGGAATTGCTGACGATCCACCTCAATCCATACCTGTATTTATACGATGGTAGACCCCTCTCTCGTCAACCCCTTTATTTTGGTTCGGGAGGTTGTTCTCCGAATGACGAGAATCGACAACGCAACACGCCGTGCTTAGCGGTAAGCCGGAGGCGCCCGTTCACTTTAATGTCTAACTCATACGGTGAATTGTCAGATTGCCGTGATTCTCTAAGTACTCCCCGCCAGAATGGGTTGAAAGTAGCGACAAACGACCCACCTTCCTGTAGGACGCTTCAAGCACCCGATCCTCGGCTCATCCCTCTGGATGCCACACATGAGAAGACATCGGTATTTCGGGCCACACAAATCATCAACGGGTGGTACTTACCTTGTCTTGGGCCCGGCGCAAACCCAGTGAGTACCAGTTGCTCGTATGTGTGCATAGGGGATTTGCGGTCTGTCCACCACCAGCGAGCAGTGCCTACCCACATCGGATTCACCCCTAACCAGGCTCATTCCCCTTGGCACCGGTCAATCGAGTCTGTTCACCGATCGACCGGGATCGCTCAAGTCCCGCCGGCGTTGAACGTTGAACGTTGCACGGTCATCTAACGGCCATCTATCAGAGGGTTTCTTGACCGGGTTCCCGACGCGTCCGCTCTGGTCCACCAGTAGCCAAGTTAACAGGTTCGATTGGACCCATACGCGAGGCGTATTGGTCTCTATGAGCCATTGTATTGTCCGTGAGCATGCAACACGCTTTGAGCTGGCTCTGATTGAACTGATTCAAGATGGTCCAGAAGTAGAATCAACGCTGACTTTGATCATCAGCATTTTTGGTCAAAAGCCAATTGCATCCATCTTGTTAATTAGGCCTGATACCTCAACAGACTGGATACGACCGCGCAAAACCCACTCCCACGTGCTTGCCCAGAGCCCAGGTCATGCGGTTTCATTAACAGGATTATGATTTGAAGCGATATCTGATGTACATGATGAGTCACGGCATACCGAAGAATGCTAGAAACGACTCACCACTACCGGTAGCTTACAGCGTCGGGTCAAACGGCGAGAACGCTGCCGTGAAAGCCTCTGCATCCTCACGATCTTCGTCATCCGACTGAGAACATTCCTTCCAGTCAAACCGCTCAGGTATTCCAAGGAGCCCAACAAGTACTTGTCTACGCCGTGATAAGAGAGAAGATAGGGAAGGTTCTTGTCAGTCTTGGTGCATCACTCGGAAGGCTTGCGACGGGCAAAGTAGAAGTGAAAAGGTAACTCACCTTCCAAACTGAATACTAAACGGTACTCCATCCCTGAGCCAATGCACCAACTTCCGACCATCCGGAAGCTCAACTCTGAAATACCCGCGATCTCCGGTGACCCCCTCGCGCTCCGTCTCTTCAATCTCGAACTCCACGCCAAGTCGGGTACCTTCCGAGGTGAAGGCGTTGGCGATGGTGTCTGCTGTGATAGTCTGCGGTACGGGGACCACCTGGACGTGGGCATGTCCACCCTTCGCACTCAGCCGACCTACTTCAAACGACACTGGATGTGCAGCGTGTTTGGCGTAGAACGAGAACAAGGCTGACTTGTACCTATCATATAGCGAGTGATCAGCATACTCCACTCGTATGCAGTGCGTGAATGAGGAACTGACGACTTCGTCTCCTGGATGATAGGCCCCGACAAGTCCGGAGGAATAGACGCGTATGTGGGATAATGCGTGATGGGAACTATGAGGACGTGTCCTCCGCCAGGAACGGTGGGGATTTTGCCCGAGGGGAAAGAGGATTTCGTGTGTGTTGGGATGATCTGTCCCTTTGGTAAGGTGACGTAGCACTCAGATCCGATGGAGACAATCAAGTGTTTCCTAAAAATTCAAGATTATGAGCAACGGTATATCACGCATATCAGAGCAGTTGAAGCGAGCCACTCACGCAAGCTTGGGGTTAGATAGGCAGAACCAGCATTCATCAGCTAGGAAACAGGATCAGTGGATGGTAAAAACACAAAGGGTCGGACATACGAGCAATTTCCCTGGGAGGTTTACCACCTCTTGGTCCGTGGGACTGAGCGGTAGGACAATCTTGGATGAAATGCAGCTCACTGCCGCACGCCCTGCACACATAACCCTCTCGTGGTTTCCGCCCACCAGTGTCTCCTACTTGATGCTTCGTGGGACAATCTCGGACGAAATGGCCAGGCTATGAGGGCAACATTAATGCTTGAAGAGATCGGTGCGCAAGGACCTATATACCTCGTTGCAGATCTTGCAGATATACCCTTCCTTTGGTTTGGCACGGTCTGGGCAATCGGTGATAAAATGCTGAGAAAAAGGTCAGCCACAGTTGTAGCGACATGCTGAATAACTGACGTCTCCTGATTCGCATATCTTGCACTTGTATCCGTCAGGAGGCTTTCCTTGAGATCCGCCTTCCGCAAATAATGTTCAGGGACTAAGAACGTGTTGCTTAGGTTGGAAAAGAACATACCGGCTTTGGCCTTTTTCGGGCCTTGCTTCACGTTGCCCCACCTGTAGTTCTCTCCCTCGTCCTCCTCCATTGGCCGCTTGAGTCCACGATGAACACCGCCTGACAATGGGTTACCTGTGGCGTTTACAGGCCGTGGCGGGGCAGACTCATTCGGAGCTGCAGGTGTGATAGAAAACGCATAAAACCACTTGTACAAATTATTGGAACGCGATACATTGCATCCATTGGATAGACTCACTCGTTGCTTCTTTCCAGTAGAAGGTGCCGCTTCACCACCGAAGGCACCTAAACTGATGAACCTCGTGAACCGCCCGTTCTCGTTCTCCCAAACAAACGGCTCCCTCTCCCAGAACAGCGGAGACTGCCCTTGTTTACCAGAACTAACCCCAACCGCAAAGTGGTACCGAGGCTTTATTCTGCTGACCAGCTCAGCAACGGGTTCCGCCTCGAGTTGGGAAGTGAAGTCGGGAGATGGGAGGGGCGCGTTGGACAAGGCGGTGATGCCCTGAGGGAATGTGTTGGTGAGCAAGACGTCGATCAGATGAGAGGTACTGGTATTCGCTTTGATCGAGGCGAGAGAGTTGTAGGATGTGTCTTTTGATTTTGAGCTCGGGATGGACTGGGTCATAGTATTAGATATCAGCTTCTCCACTGTTTGCGATGTGAAATATGGTGATACAAAGCCCTGCAGAGGAGGAGGTGAGATAGTGTGGGTCATCTGAGTTTCAGACGCACGTGTAGAGTTTGCGCTGCTGAGTACATGTTAGCTTCATACGTCCCCCCTAGGCAGGCTATCCGTAGACCATGAGCCGTAGACATCACGCCTGACTTGTCTAATGAGATTGTGAGTACAAAAGTTTGGTAAAAGAGACAGAAACATACGCAGTAGGAACACATTCTTATTCAGTGCACCCCCAGTCTTCGCGAATTTCTCGATTACAGGCGGCGGTAATGGATGCTGTCCTTGCATAATGTAGCATTCGACCGGTGCTACATGTCCTTGAGCGTTCTGCATAGATTCAAACTCCAATATTACTCACCTTCTAGTGAACCATCCAGCAGCTGCATAACCTCATCATTCTCCCCGTACTCCTCATCGACCTTCGGTGGACCAAAGAAATCCCCTGTGCATAAGACAAGATCAAATTTGCCGTGTTTTGCATCTATAGCCTTGACTTTCGAGAACATTTCGCGAATGGAGCCAGCTGCAGACCCAACAGTCAAACTACCACAAGACGTCAGAGGGCCAATGAAGGAAAAGATGGGGGCAGGAAGTGCACATTTTGACAGGTGTTCCAGACATGACCAATGCGACAATACGGAGCCGTCCTCGTGCGCGAAGTGCAGTGCGATGTTGCCAATCAGCGACTTGTCAGTAGATGCGAAGAATGCGCAAAAGTTCGCGATGAACGCGATGTTGGGTGAAAGAGAGAGGGATGGTAAATAGACGCTGGGTGGTGACGCGACCTCACGGACTATGGACCGAATGTGGAAATGAAGTTGAAGCTGCTGCCAATCATCCGCAAATAGGGCCACGTTGCCATGCAACCAGCGAAGGCGCGCAGGCCCTTGTACCACGACATCCCATGAAGGTCCCCATTTATCGGCCTTTGCTCCCACATACCATCTCCAGGTCGCCGACCACAATCCGAGAACTTCCCATCTGCATTTCTCTACTTCGCGTCTGGTGAGTGGCGATACATCTGGGACTGATTCAAATTTCTTTTGCGGAGTTTAGGATCCTTGAGTTATCACTATTTGTGGGCCTGTGCTTCAGGGAGTTGTGTGACTCAAATGGGATGAGCCCACATGGCCGCTCGCTATTGCGAAAGCGAGTATTTGACGCTGAAGCAAACATATTTTTCGAATCCAAACTTCGAAGTTGCGCAGTGAATACGTGTGAATTAGATCTCAAGAGTTGGAATGGCTCGGCATAAGCGGGAATATGGCTTACTCAATGACCATTATATCGCCCTCTCGGTGGGTAGCTTTATTCCCTCTCTTGCCTTAAACCGTTGCTGACTCCAGTTGCGTCTACATGCACCACATGATGCCGCGACCTTGAATTCGCCACAACCTTTTTCAGGGCGGCGCTATTTTTGAAGTCACCCCGAACGCACATAGTAGAATCTTAGGATGCATTTTTGCTCTCAGGCGCAAGTGCATCTGAGCGTGGCTGCACAAGGACTACAACGCTGCTGCCTGTTCGGGTCGAGGAAGTACTCGTACGCCCGCCCTCCAAAAACAAGGTGTGTTGATGGTGGCATATGGGACCTGCATCGTGCCGCTATATTTCCATGTAGATGTACCTCTCTATCAACAGAAGGAAGCTCACCACCTTCGCTTCCGTGTCGATTTTACTTCATTTAGCTTGCGCGCTAGCGACCCCAGGTACAGGTACGTGTTGAAAACCCCCATGGCGAATAGTATAAGGTTCTTATAGACTTTTAGAGCCGTTTCTCTAAGCATTGGTGACCACTCAGCGCGAAGGGACTCGAAGTCCAGCCAATTCACGCACTTGATCTTCATGGGTGGATTTTCGTGACACGGAAAAGCTGTATCGCTGGCCGACGGCTTCAATTACCAAATATGGATGCCCTGTTGGTTGGGACCAACCAGCTCCCTTCCATCATACAAGCCCTCAGGTACGTGTGGTAGGGGATCTGATGGTCGCCATACCTCTTGTTATCTATTTCTAGGCCTGTCATCCCTGCCAATTGCTAATTTGGCCTGGTGTGAACCCGTGAACGCCCGACTGGCGGCTGAACGGCAGCCCAAGTGATCTGAATTCATTGTGTCAGAGGGCAGAGCGGAAAATCCCTCGGTGTGCTTTAATGATGTAGCTCACCTTCACATTGGCTATCGCGAGCCAAATACGAGTGCGTTCCTGACTTTGAGGCACACACGGATGCGTGCGAACCTGGATGAGATGCTCATTTGAGCACAAGGTAACTTCCGGATAGGGAAGGTGTGGTATTGGCTCCCCTCGTGGCACTTGCCGCCCAGCGCAGAGCAAGCAAACCAGTTGTTCGTGTTGTTCCCCTGGCCTTTGTTCTCGTTATGCCCAAATACGCCGGAGATGGTCCATCATCCTCACAAACTTTTCTGACGGCCTCGGTGCCTGCATTCCCTCTCTCAGTACTTATAGACCTCTCATCGTCGCTCATTTCTTTCCTCAGCAGCTCCTTGCTCAAGTTCATCGGGCACTCTTCGCTTCGCGTCTCACTCCGGACCATTCTTCCTCACTTCTTTAGAGTTTTCGTTCAAATGGCTCTTCTCAAGTTTGTTCTGTCTGCTCTGGTGCTTTGCACTCCCGTCCTCGCATCCCCACTCTCCCATCGCGATGGTGACTTGGTTGCCTTCCCGCCATTTGTTCACCGTGGGATCCTCTGTGATCTCCCCATTCCCATTGTGCAGAAGTTCCTGTGCCCGCGTCAGGGGACTCCTTCACTGACTGTGAACACTCCCCTTGGTACGGCGCACGGGGCTGCTGACGCTTCTGACGTCGCTATCCGGTACTCCGTCAAGTATGCTAATGCCCAGCGCTGGCAGGAGTCATCCGTTGTGACCAGTTGGAGTCTCCCGTAAGTTACTTTTGCGCTTTTTGACTAATTTTTATTCTGACATACTATCTGCAGCAATGGAAAGACTGATCCGACTGCACTTCCCCTGGCATGTGCTCAGGATGGTCTCTCTAGTTCCGCGATGTCAGAGGACTGTCTCTCGATGATTCTCTACGTCCCCAAGCGCGTGGCTCCCAATGCTAAGTTACCTACCTTGGTCTGGTACGTCTCTGAGTCTGTTAGTTGCTGTTTTACCGATGCTAACTGTGGCACAGGGTTCATGGTGGCTCATTCCACTTCGGCTCTGCTACCGGCCCCGGTTTGGATGGTTCCAACCTTGCGGATGCAACGAATTCGATTGTGGCAGTCATTCAGTACCGTCTCGGCGTTGTAAGTTCCCTTCCGCATTCACCACCTACATGATTGACTCAGATTTTCTCCAGTTCGGCTTCTTCGCGCCAAACGGACCGACAAACCTGGGTGTAAAGGATGCAATGAACGCGTTGAGATTCCTGAAGACTGTTGTCCCAAGTTTCGGTGGCGATTCCAACCAAATCACTATTGCCGGGCAGAGCGCAGGTGCCTCGTTGATTCGGGCTTTGCTGGCCACTCCGTCTGCCCAGTCGCTTTTCAAGTCGGCTATCCTTCAATCTGACACGATGGTGAGATTCGTTGGTTCCAGAATACAAGGCATTCCGCTGAATTTCCTACTTAGGACTACGGCATGTTGTCCACAGGAACAAAGAACACATTGCAGACCTTCTTCAACCAACAGCTCCCTTGTTCTGCCTCAGATAACGCCTGCCTTAACGGCCTCAGCACATCCCAGATCATCGACGCTCAGCTCAACCTTCTGGGTTCTGCTTTCGGACTTGACCCGGCTTCTACCCAAGCCGAACCCATCCGCCCCGTCGTCGACGGCACCCTGATCACCACGACCTTAACCGATTCCACACCCTTCCCCGCCGTCAGCAAGTCCATCCTCGTCTCAACTGTCAAGGACGAGGCCGGCTTCACTATCTATGGTGGCTTCTCAGGTGGATTGGACCCAGCTACATACACCGGCTTCATCACCATGACCTTTGGCAATACCGTCGCCGGCCATCTCCTTTCTAACGTCAACTACGCCGTCCCCCCCTCAGACGTAGGCAATGAGAGCGCCGATGTCCGCCCCCTCCTCTCTCAGATGGGCACAGACCAGGTGTGGAGGTGCGCCAACTGGCAGTTTGCTAGGTCATGGACACAGAACGGCGGCAAGGTCTACTTGGGAGAGTACGTCGTCGGTGCGAGCTACCCTGGTAACGACGGTGTCAGCTTCTGCTCCGAGCCTGGAAGCGTTTGCCACCAGGATGATATCGAGATTGTTGTATGTCCTTTTCTCCATCTTCACTGTCAAGCATTTCGCTCAAAGAGACCTTTTGACAGTTCGGAACTGTTCCCAACCCCAACGCCGCCCAAGCCCAGCTCACCAAAGAGATGCAAGCCCGTTACAAGCAGTTCCTCCGCACTGGTATTCCCAACGCGCCCGGTTTCGCCAACTGGGCTCCTTCGACCACCACCAACGTTCATGCACTCACTCTCGGTGGTCCTGGGGAAGTTCCTGCTGGGGCCTGCGAGATCGGCTTCTGGGGCGGCGTCGTGCCCTTTGACTACCAGCTCTTCAACCTTTAATATCTCTACCGTTCTTCTTCTCTTTTACTCATAACGAACGCACCATATCGTGCACCTTACGTTTCCTCTTGGATCTGCTGACCCCTTTGATGACACTTTTAGTCTATGTTCACCGGTTAATTGCTTTTCTTGATTCTTTTTGCCTGGGTTTGAGTCACACATCTGTAGCCATAACTATACCTCGACCGTGCTTCCTGCTCCGTGGCGTTCTGCATCTGTAGCCTCAGATAGGTTTATCATTTAGGATTTGGTTCATGAACGGTTTCGTACAGTGATCGTAGATGATCTTTGATAAATTCCTAATACACATTGACCTTTTCACACCTACGAACGAGCACGTATGAAATGCCAGTGGTACTCAGGCTGACTCGAAGAACGCGAAAGGAGAAGCTGATAGCATCTTCAGATTGCCCTTCAAGCTTCAAAGTGCTACTGATGACGACGTCTGTTTGACTATTGCACCCGATACCACCGTTTGCACCCATACTTCGTTGTAACTTGGAGTAAAACCGATCTGTTGGTGAAGTACTAGAGTGGACTCCCTAATTTCCAGTTGTCACGGTCGGATTACTACTAGTACCAGTCACTAAAGTTCTTATAGTAGTAGTAGGAACGGTCCAGTCGTAGAAGGATATAGCAAATGCTATAAATATTTTCATTCGTCGATCTAAGCGGGAGATCATGTTGGAACGGAATCGGCCGTGGGTTCTGGGCTCAAAGTCACTGTGGGAAGTTATCTTGAATATCACACTTCACAATATCTTTTGGGGTCCGAATGGTGTATGGGGTCTTTTCCGTGGACAAACACATACGAAACGCTTTGCCTCCCCTGCCAGCGCACAAGAGCCCCTGCCCATTTTAACTGCGCACTCGAGCACGACACCCAGGAAAAGCCGAAGAAGTATACGGAGAAGCCGAATCGTCGCGGAATTGGCCCATATCCTGTACCAAGCCTGTGTGCGGTCCCTCAGCCAAGCTTTAGCCGTTCGCTGAATGTCAAAGCGTCGTTGAAAACAGCAGCATTATGGAGAAAGGTGATTTTGGGCTACGCGGCAACTCCATTTCGCATCGCTCTCTTACCCTTGTTTCAGATCTGTATTTTTGGCGGTCACCTTTGTCGAAGTATGTTCATTTGGAACGCCGGCATCGTTGTACCACAGGACGCTATCTTCCATACGAGGGAGCTCTTAGGGATACGATGTGCGCTTATCGTCCGTCTTCCACGTGCTCACTGATATCGGCGGCCCATCAAGTGACAGGATCTGCTCGTTCGACGGAATTGAGGACCTCCGTTCGCTCGGTGGCGAACCAGGCGCAGGTATTTTCGTCGGAAGTCGGGTCTTGAAACACATTACGGTGAGGAATAGGAGCACATGGCTGCCTTCTGTGCCAGACTGTGACCGTTCAAGGAGCCAAAACGATGCACGGAGGGGGGAGTCCCGCCGAGACGGTGGGGCTATGGTTGATGTGAGGCATCCTCTGTTGCTTTCGAACTCGCGTTACCCTGCATGGTTTTTTTGATGGAATCTTTCCGCCCGCGACGAGGTGATCGATAGTTCCAATTGCTCTTTCCAAATGAGAGTAAGCAGTGAGCTATGGCCAGGCGCTTCTACAACAATGGCATCTAGACTAGATCAGTCCCAGGAATTCGAAATTTCCGCCTTACTAGTCACGGTCCGCCCATGTGAGTCACAGAGCTAGTAAAAAATCAATTATTTACATATTATCCAGCCTCGTGTCGTCTCCTTCAAAAGAGCACAATCTCAGCCTCCAATATTTCCGTCCTTCGACCTTCCGCATAGTCCACCAAGTCTCGTGCTTCCCTCTCTTCCCTACCATAGTAGTAGACCTTCACCGCCTACCTATCTCACTCGAAACACAGATACAATCAGCTCGCGTTTGAATAACTGTGCGGCCGATTCCCACCCCGCCCGTTGCGCGATCCATCCTACCTGGTGACCCCCGGTTCTCCCCCTTCACGAATCCCTTCACGACTTCTCTTTTGCCCTCTTCAAGCTCATTACGACTGGCGGATTAACCCGGTTTGCGCATCTTTGTACATCCACCCCTCGTGACCTGCACATCTGTAGGCTGTGGCCGCATTTCATTTCTCCCACGCTCGACTCCCGCTTTCGCCACTTGGCCAACATACCTCCCCTTCGTCAATCACCGCAATCATCGAGTGGCACATCATCCCCTTCATCCGCCTTCATCCCACGAACTCACCTTGCCGTCTCAACGTCATCATGCCTCTTCCCGTCAACTTGTTAAAGACTCCGGTCATTTCCAACGCGCACAACAATGGCACGGTGCAAAATAGGGCAGCCGTTGGGATCCCGCCTCGATATGTATCTATTAGAGGAGTCGCATCAGACTACACCACTCAACAACAGGTTTGGGCTTCCGGCACCGCAGTCCTGACAAGGCTTATCGGGAAGAGAGGCGGCGACCCGGAGCAGGTGGAGCATATAACAGTTTGTGGCGAAGACGGAAGAATAGTTGTGAGTGTATTCTTGCCCAGCCGGCCACGCCTTCACCACTGAATTTGACGTCAATCATACCTTATGATATAGTATGTCTGCCCTGTCTGCTGCTACTTTCCGACCCGGAGAAGTGTAGGGAGGACGTTCTCGGATGGAACACCAAGCGAATATTTCATCGAAATCTTCTCAAAGGACCTTATTCAATTCTTTCGCAGACACTGCAGAACCGACGACCACGTTGAGGCTTTTATGAGACTCAGGAGAATCATGAACGATCCGACAGTAACATTCCAGCCTCGTTACATCTGTCCATCGGCAGCGTGCCAGAAGACATATTCGTCAGTGCCTTGTTTCACTGCCATTTACAAATCTCATGATGTCTCGTAACAGCCAATCGTATAGTGCGAAAGCGCACTTCGATAGGACCCACCCTACAGAAGCGTACAGCAAGCCAGTCTGCATTCGGGTTCGCATTCCTTTCTCGCATGATTCCGCATAGTTGACGTTCACTCCCCTCACCCTATCAATCCAGGTGGACGTTTCTACTATCTTTGGCGATGAAGACATTCCCAATATACCTGATGAGGTTGCAGGGCCAGCTGATGACCGTAACTCAGAGAACGTACGTCCCGCAACCACGGGTTGAGTGATTCGCTTGGTAATGACACCATCTTTAACCTCCCCAGGATTCGGAAGTGATCAATGAGACTCTTGAAATTACCCCTGAACCTGTGGCCGAGGAAGTCATCGCAGACTCTGAGCATGAGGTATATTTTCAAGTTCTGCGCGCATATTTCTTTGCTGCATGTCTCATTATCTATTCTGCAGTATGATACCGAGTCGGAATCCGAAGAGTCCTACAATAGCGACTCCGAATCGGATGACCCTTCCGCGGTCACTAGCAACTCTCACTCACAAATCGCGCACGGAGATTCAGAGGTATGATTCAGACTTATCCGTGATGGCATAGCAGCAAAGTAACTCACATCGTGTAGGACGAAGATGAGAACGATGCATTTCTTCAAGCTTACCCTCAATCGTTCCCACTCTTCAACTCAAGGTACCGCGTGATTGAAGTCGAACCAGTTAACACCGACAACGATGGGTTTTCAACGGATCAAAGTGATGGAGATTTTCATCGGTTGAACACTCTGGAGAGGGTCACCCTTGTTCGTCTTTCCTCTTCTTCC
This sequence comes from Cristinia sonorae, assembly GCA_021029105.1. Lineage (NCBI taxonomy): Eukaryota > Fungi > Basidiomycota > Agaricomycetes > Agaricales > Stephanosporaceae > Cristinia > Cristinia sonorae. The sequence continues at coordinate 289,752 of JAEVFJ010000019.1, forward strand.
CAAACCCACGCACTCAGCACTTTTAGCAGGAGACGCAGGCCTACCTTGAAACCACCCTCCGGTCTGGAACTACCGGACCCTCAAGCCCCCGTTCCCGAACTACTAGGATCTTCAAGCACTATTACTTCTCTCGCCCTCAGGTAGAGGCGAGAGGTGCTGGGACAATGTTGAGCGCGCTGGTGCCGCCAGAGCAAGAATCACGGGTGGTATGTTTCCCAAGCTCTCCTTGCATTCGTCCCTGCTGACCTCTATCGCATCATTGCATCCTTTGATTTCCAGAGACCCGGATCCTCCTCCGATCCCGACAACTGGTATACAACGTCCGAAGACTCCTCCATGTCGGACGCTACCACCACCCCCTACACATCCGAATACGAGAATGACATTTCCGTCCCTCAAGATGATAGCTACACTAATCTGGTGAGTCTCTGAGAGCCCGCGCCCGGAATTTGAGCTGACTTTGCGCGGATCTAGCCATCGAGGTTTGAAAGAATGTCGCTCTAAGACCAAAGCACCAGAGCGCCGACAAGAACCTACAATGCTCCCCAGTTGTCCCCTCTCCTCTTCAAGAGGCCATTGCTCTAAATCCTACGGGATAATGACTCTCATGCATCCACGACAACGACACGACCTGCTATTCAGACGATACTACTCTTAATTTTCTTTATGACAATCTCCCTATTTATTAACCTCATTCCTGCTGAATCCTTTCACGACTCTCACGTTGAACCATTCGACACGCACATTCCTTTTTTAAAGTTTCTCTTTCCTTTATTCACCAGCGATCCCCCACACACACCTGCCACTCGTGATACCTAACTCTTCACCACAGTACCCTCCACGCAATATCTCACACAGCCTCCCGCGACACCCCATCCTTCACTTTGCATTAATGTATCAATATGTATCCCCCATTTTTACCAGTCTATCTCGCTACTCTCTCCGTTATTTGTTTCTCGATTTCTCAATATAGCAATGACATCGTATAACTGTCGCCTCCGCGGTCTTGATTGAACGTTATTATGACGGGTATCCAGCGCGTATACCACAATACTTGCGACGACAAATACCTGAACGTGCGGCGTACGAGAAACTGTGACAAAAGCTTCGTCGACATTTCTGAGTTTTTATGCAAAGCATCGAGTGAAATAGGATGAGCGTCGACAATATCCATATCCTTCGTACGATTAATCACTGTTGGGGCCTTCGACCAATATCAGATTCGAGTCAGTCCCCAGACACGTCATTCCTCGTATAGAAATATTAGAGCAACTCTGGAGCGTAAAGTGTGATTGGCAAGCACCCCAATTTTCTTAGGGTGTCTTGAAGCTCTGGTAGTGGATGGGAGACGAAAACAATCTCTGACTCGCTCAGGCTCAAGGACTTGCTGCTCAACCAGGCGTGAGAGCAAACTGCTCTTTTCGTCGTTTTTGACGTCACGCCTCCTCTTGTGCTCCTGGGGTCTACAAAGTGCACGGGGTCCTTCTGTGGACAAACATGTACGAAACGCTTTGGCTCCTCTGCCAGCGAATATGAGCCACTGGTCATCCTGACTGGCGGTTGCACCGTACCGGGCTCAGGACGGCTCGGGAAGTGCACGAGGTACGTCGAACGTGTTTTAAAAGCCCGGTAGAACAATGCAAACGCTAAAGACACCGTTCTGAAGTCACAGGTGCACTCCATGCTAAAGCTTTGACATTTGCGAAGAGCGCCTGAATGCTTTGCGAGGAGCGCAAAGCACAATGGCGGAGGAGCAATATTGCAGCCGAAGATCCGGATACTGATTGATGCATTGGTCTGTTCTCAGCCTCCCTTGTCACCCTCGTTTTCGGGGTGCATTTTACGACGGGCACCTCCGCCGAACTTTCATCTTGATAATGGGCTGTTTTGGGCAGGATGGCTCCTTCCAAAACAGGCTCGTTGAGCGTACGACGGGCGCTAGCATCCCCCGCATTCGTCCGCCCGCCCTCACTGGTCACCGGACGAATATTCGCACCAACCACCTCTGCAGGCACCTCCGCCGCTCAGCTGACGACGGACCGACCCCGTGAAACATTGAAGTCGAAGCCCAACTTTTCGGATATACGGCTCACGAGGGGTGGCAGCGAGGTGTGGCCGGACAAACAACAGACAACAACGCGCCCCGGTTCACCTGTCTCGCTCTCTCTGTCTCTACCTCTTCTTCCTCCCTCCACCACCTCCGTCCTCCGTCCTCCCTTCCCCGTCCCCTCCATCCTCCTCCATCCTCTCCTCCCTGCTTATCTCTTGTCTAAAGGGTACAACTCGATCTGGTGCGGTACATCTTACCGAGGTAAGTTCTGTGCTCACCTCAAACTCCTACCGATCGCACGATAGATAACTGTCTCCCCTTCCTCCGCTTCATCAACAGTCGTCTCTGCATCCACGCTTCCTACTGCCTCCTTGTGGGTCGCTCAACGAAGGCTTCAGTCGGTTCAATTGGCCAAGAGTCACCCTTTCCGACCCCCGCCCTCAGTCGTAGCCCTCCCACCGGTACACGTGCCTCACAACCCCTCCCCTGGATCTTCCCTCCATACACACACATCCACAGTCTTACTCCTCACCGTCACTCGTCTTGCCTGCCCATCCACCGTCCCCACCGCCCACCTCCCCCGCCGTCATCCACTCAAGCGCCTAACTTGCGGCCACCCCCCAAGCGTCTTAGCGTCTCTTCATTTCCCGCACCCTCACAACCCTCAACATGCCTCGAGCTGCGAAAGAGGATCGCAAGCCCCGGCGCGCCAAGAAGGCGAAGAAAGCGGCTGGGCTAGGTCGAGAAGGCGACGAAGCTGACCTCAAGCACACCATTCTTCTACTTCATCAAAAACGAGTGAACCTCCTGGACCTCGACATCATTCCTGTCACCCATCTGAATGCGTTTCGTGCACATCAAGGCACTTCTACCTTGACAGTCTTTCTCCCGGGAGGCCTGGCAGCTGACGAAATCACGAAAGACATATTGTGGCCTCAGGGGGCGGACAGGATGGAGAGAGTGAAGCGACCAGCACTGAATCAACGCGAGACCGCGTGTTCACCTATCTTCGTCAAGGTCCAGGGTGGAGTAGCTACCCTGGTTGATAGGAACGTCAGCGAGGATGGGGCAACGGTTCTGGTGAGTGTTTGGCGACTGTAACGACTGGACCCGGCCTAACCGAATATCTGTATCAGTGTATATGTCCCGTATGCTGCTTCTTTCCGATGCAAACCCAAGATGCCGAGAAGATCGACGGGAAACCGACCGAGTTTGCTATAGAGAGTCTCGATAGCGACAATTTTGTACGAAGACATTGCAACACCACCCACCATTTCCTTGCCTACGAGCTCCTGTTCAACCTCCCGGAAGGGTCGCTCACCAGGCGTCCGTATCTTTGCTTGGAGACAGGCTGTGCAGGAGCGTTCGGGTCAGTTTGTTTCGTACTTACGAACACGAACTGTTTCTGACATTGCTATCGCAGGAGACAAGACGCGAGGCTGGAACACTACAAATACGAACATGCAGGTATCAAACCTCCCCGTGAAAAGGTTCGTACTCGTCCACCTCTGAGAATCTCACCTTCAAGCTTACTGACATGGATTCTTCACTCGGATAGGAGGCGAATAAGCGGATCCCTCCGAAGGGTTCCGCTGCACCCAATCAGGTCCCCCAGCAGAACAATGCCGACGCCGACGGCACTGTGGCCTCCAATACCATCACGGCTTCAGCCAATCCTGAGAACGCTGAAGGCCCTGCACCCGACGAGGACGCTCAAGGAGAAATCACTGCTACTGACGAGATGGACGTGCCCGATGACGTCGAGACCGCGCCCAACGACGACGAGGCCATGCCAGACGACGACGAGGCCATGCCCGACGACGACGGACAGTCCCTGGCGTCGTTCGGCCTTGCGTTCGCCTACAAGAAACTCCGCCGCGGGCTCACAGAGCCCAACGGGTCCGACGTGTCCTTGCTGCTGTTGGAAGACGACCAGCACGGCGATCTTGATAGCGACGCCATGTTTGTCAGGGCGATCTATTACTCGGAGGTGAAATCCTTGTTCGAGGTGCACGCAAGAAGCTCCGCCGAGGCCTTGGGGATGTCCTTCGACTCTCGCAACGGGTTGAACTACCGAGCGTACGAGCAGGCGATGGCGAACGCAGGCCCTTCGTCCTTCGACATGGACTGGCAGCTGCACGAGCGCGCTCTGTACCCTGAGCTCGCGGACGCAAACTCCTTCGACCTTTCGCAGTTCGTGCATTGCGACTCCGAGGACACTGTGACAGATGCTTGAGCTACGCCACGATTACCGCGACCCGACTTTTATGCCACCTTATGATCTTTCGATGCTTTCATTCACACGACGCTGCCACGCCCCGCGATACCTCCCTACAAATGCCAATACCCTCTGCGACACCCTACCCGACATCTCATTCCTCACTGATTTATCCATCCCCTATCTCTTTCATATGTCCTTCCTCCTACACGGTTATTTCTTATGCACACGTTCTGCTTTCAATTTTGTTGTCTTCGTCTCACATCACCCATCCTACACTCCTACATTCATCATTTACGCTCGGACTCTGCACGCTTCCTCTTCATACCCATTTCTATTCCTATCATATCCTCCTTCCCGGACTTTTACGTGTTTGTCTGTTCTCCTTTGCTGTGTCTGTCGCCTTATCATCTCTCTCGGGTTTTTTCAGCTTTGTTTGTTTGTTGTCCCCATCTTGATGTCACTTTCACGAACACTTCCTGTCTCCCCTTTCCAATCCATGTCCGCCTCCGATCCACTTCTCAAGACTCCTCTCACGACAGCGACACCTCTCTTCACATCCCTTCCTCACCCACACGATGCGACACCCCTCACAATACATTGTCTCCTTGCCATGCCCACTTTTTCTTTCCCTGCTCTTCATCCATTCCTACATAATCCTCAAAAACATGTCATACATTTATAAAACAGTATTATAGAATACAATGTGATCGAAAAACGAATACGCAAGACCAAAAAGTCTAGTCCGTCGGTCTCATGATTTGGTAATAGTACACGCGTTCCAAGTCCAAGAATTTAGTGCCCCTCCGAATCACTCTTCTGTCCATCCTCCTTCTTTTCCTGTTGCTTTTTGCGAATAATGACGTAGCTGTCGGCTTGTTCGCCAGCTGGAAGTGCCTCGATATCGCCTTTGACGAGGCCTTCGGACTCGGGTTGGTTCTTGCGACGTTCAGCGCGGACCTGATGGGGAGACTCGTGAGCTCTCGCTTTTGGAAGAGTGATAATTTCTAAACGTACCTCGTCGAGATCATGAGTCAGCAAGCCGTGTCCGCCGACTGGACCCCAGTAGCTCGTAGCAGCGAGCGAACTGATGATGCACCCTCCAACGAGGATCGACAAGTAGAAGCGGTACTGAGAGTACCACTTCGGCGCTGCACGGACGAATATTAAGAGTTATTTCTGAATAATCATGCTTCCGAATACTCACTCCACCCAGCGTTGGTAGCCCTGAGATCAGCGTACCAAAGAGCGGTGAAACCGGCCCATTGGAGGATCAGAGCTTCCATTGGCATAAAAGCGAGCGTGGACCAGCCCCATACGACGGGAGCAGCTCCCAGTGCCAGACGGGAGTAACCTTTATGGCCACCATATCCGGCGAACTCGAAGCCCCAGTGCAATGCACCCAGGAATGAGAGCATCACGGCACCGTAGGTTGTCTGGAGGCTTAACGCTTGGTCAAGCACAGTGATGGCGACTCCGGGGTCCAAGTTGGTGTACATGCCTAAAGCACGACGGTGAGTAGTAGATTATTCTGGACGTGCAAAGGCAACGAACCTGAGGCGGCAAGGCCGGCTTGGTGTGCCAAATACATGGTAGTCGCACTTGCGCCAAGGTACGGAAGGCCTCCTGCGAGACCAAATACGAGGTATGGCGTTGGCACCGCATGGGCTACCGCATTGGTGATCCCCAGCTGAAAGTACGTCAGAGGAGAGTGAAAACTCATACACATAACTCACGAATGTGTCCTTGGTCGTGGGAGCTACTGCGTCACCGTACACATTCCCCCAGCAATAGACTTTGCGAGGTCTGCGGTGGAGTTGCCGACCTCTTCTTTGATGTTTGTCGTGGCATGCTCAAACGTCTGGGATCCAGGACGACCCGAGACCTGGCTGGCGACGCCACGGACAATGAGCTGGCTGCGAAGAGGGGTGAAGCGAGGAACGGGGGTGGGTTTTGACGAAAGGAACGGGATGGAGAGTCTCGAGGACGTCGAGAGCGGCCGTGAGCGAAGGAGGGTCGGGGTCGTCCTGAGGGGACCGCCTGTTCTGAGGATGTTTGTGAGCATGATGGGGGTTGTGGAGGAGGAGCTGGTCGCTGTCCGTCCTTGTTTATGTAGCCAGCCGTTGGTCCACAGAGGAGTTGATCTCACTGACGTCACTCGTTCTGGCGCTCACTCATCAGCCTCAGTTTCAATTCCTGCTCTCGCCACTTTTTTCGTTGTGAGCTCCCACACGAGCCAATTATTATTCCTTCCCAACTTCACTACATACTCAGATCAAGTTCATAGCTGCCTGGTTGGCTCTGAAAATCCAAATTAGCTCAACCACCCCTCGCGAAAAATCACAGCTGATACTCACTTCGCCACATTCAAAGCATGGATTCGATCTTGCTCGATTGCACTGAACCAACTTTGCAGAGAGTCCTGTAACGTGGCTATCTGGAACTCATCGCCCGCTCTGCTCATCAGTGCCCTTCCCAAACGACGGGTCGCAAGGTTTCGTCCGTAGCGGACAGGCGCGGAGAATGCCGGAGCGATGGAGGCGAAGATGACGAGGGCGGCGATGAAGGCGACGATGGAGAAACGCATCTTGATGTCGTGAAGAGAGTGGTAAGTGATAGTTGTGAATTCGTAAAAGAGGTCGTGAACGTTAAAGAATAATAAACAAGTCAGGCTGTTTCGTCATGCCATCAGTACGACAGACTGACACGACATAGGCTTGAAGCACTAACCAACCAGTACCAGACTTTCAATTGGCTCGAAGGGAAAAGGTGGGAGAGCTAGATCACCACAGTCGTCTTGGGTCGGTTTATATACCACTCAGTCCTCCAGGCACAGTGGCACACGCAGACAATGGCTAGACAATGATCCGCGATCAAAGGCTGCTCTGTTATCGCCATCAAATAACCGGATGACGAGTCCAGCTGCTGTGCATGGCCGACTTGATCAAAAGATCTTGTCGGATTCAGAGTCCTTGAGCCCTGGTGAAGTGCGGATGGTGACCGTAATTTGACCATGCCCAACCGAACGGCTTGTTACGCTGATCAAAACGGTGAGCACTGCATGAGCTTCGACGTGATCCGAAACGGGTGATGTACTCACATCCATGAGTCACCGTCCTCCTATCAGCTTCAACTTCCGAGAACAGTACTCAAAAGACACACTCATCCTTCACTGACAGCCGGAGGACCTAAACCACTGTCAATTTATCAATATACACATCAGGAAAAACCTCTTTTGGTAAAGTTGCATAATTATGAATAATCCAACAGAATATCTTCAAATTTTGTAGAATTAGCAAGATTACACTGGACTTTCATAATTTAGCAAAATAATGTGTGTCCCTTTAATCTTACCAGAATAATACTGTATTATCAAGTTTTTATGCCTGTTTATATGACTTTACTAGGACTTTAGGCCCTATTATGCAGCTTCATCTTTGAGTATATCACACAAATAGTAAGGTAAAGAGATAAAATAGATATGTATTGAGACTAAGGATGTGGTACAGGAATATGACTAGGTCTACATCCTACAGGTCTACAATTCAGAGAGTAGAGTAAGAGATGAGAGAGAGAAGGGAAAGGGAAGAGACAATAGTTAAGTAAGGATGAGGGGAGGTGGGAGATGTGGAGAAGAGGGGGGAGCAGAGGAGGGGGGAGCAGAGAAGGCAGAGGCAGAGGCAGAGGCAGAGGCAGAGGAGGCAGAGGCAGAGGCAGTGAGGTGGGTGGCAGAGATGGGGGCAAAGCAATGGAATCTGTAAGCTGGAAGTTTGAGTGGTAAGGCTTAATAATGAGTGGAGAAGCACTCACCTGAGGCCCCATGACTGCCAGCTCATCATTCCCCCTCCCCCTCCCCCACCTCATCCCCCTCCCCTACCAGTACCACCAGTTCACCACCCTGCAGCTTTGAAATCAGATAGGTGGACAGCAGGGGGGTGTCAGGACATAGGCTGTGCTCACCATTGCTTGGATATGCCAGCACATCCTCAACAACCTCCAGCAGTGTCCCAGCCTGAGGTTGAGCTCCAGTGGTCCATAATGGTGTTGAGAGGGAAGAGAAGGTGCTTCAAGCATGAGATTGGGGGGGCATGTCAAAAGAATGGAGAGAATGCTGAAGATGATGGTGGTTGGGGAAGAAAAGAGACTCTGAGAAATTCCCTGGGGATGTGCGCGCTGGCGGGCGCTTATCGGCGCTTATTCAGCGCGCTCTGGACTTGTAGATTATCATGAATCCAGATTGAAGCTCCAAAAGGGAACAGAAGGTTTTTCAACAAGAAAACTGTTCATCTCAGTACTTTAGGCATGGAATACTATGTGCTAGATAGATGTTCCAAGTTCTATATAGATCCATTCTCTGACAGACATGCTTACCACACAATACACTGAGATTATTAAACATTATTCTAAAAGCTTATAATGTGTGTGCACTTCATATAAAACTTCATGAGTGGGTAGGGTAATGTGGACATTTTACATACTTTTATTAAACACAGTCCCATATTACATAGCATGCTGTAATTTATACAAGATTACACAAATGTTTTCTAATTATACAAAATTAGTAAAAGAGGTTTTTCCTGATGCACCCTGTCCTCGTCCGTCAAATCCGAAGAATACGAAACAGGATCCGTTTCACCGGCGACACTCCCACATTCCGACCCCTCGGTTACGCGTAAAGTCGTAGTCCGAGTGTCAAAATTTAGCTCTGTCTGTGGGCATGTGCTGGCACGGTGAGAAGCGAGGTGGTGAAGCTCAAGCATGAACTTCGAAACCAGGATGTACGTGATTCTAGATGGAAGACGACGAGGTGAGGGTGAGGGCAAGTCTGGGTGAGGGGATAGTACTGACATGTCCAGGATGGTGGGTAGCGGGTTTGACAGCTGAACATAGAAACGGTTTAGTGGATGCCCGGGTGCCAGACTGAATGTAGCGAGGCTTACCTTGAAGCTTCGGAGATATGCAAGATCCAGCGCGGTCAGAACAAGCAGAACCCTGATATACCGAAATTATGAGGCCGAACCGCACAAAGATCAACGTGGAGGGTTTCGCCACGTACACAAAGTCACTCAAACCTGCAACTCCCATCGTCGTTCAGGTTGCTTTCAGGAGCATGAACCGAGTGGGTGCTCACCGTCTCTAAACATAAACGACCTCAAACTGCCTGCTATGAAGTATTTGAGCTCACGTGCATCACTGGTATACCAGCATCCATAGTACTCACCCAAGAACCACCCATCGCCGTCCGATGTGGCGGTCGGGTATGTCGTGATACAAATGATGCTGATAACATATAGGTCTGCCAGAATGAGGCAAACCTTGTTGATGTAGGATACTGTCCTCAACGTGAGTTAGTCTGTCATGTTTCGTGTCTCAACTTGAACGGTCACATAAATTGAACCTACAGCTGTTTGACAAGACGAACATTGAACCTCAGTGGAAGCGAGGGATATCAAGGACACAATAGAGTCAACGTACGTGAGATCCAGTTGTTTGCTTATTCGAATAGCGTCGCTGCAACTAAAAGTAACATCCACCGAGAAGTCGATATGTCTGAGGTATACCACCTACAAGAAGTTGAACTTCCGGTAATCGTCGGTTGAAAGGCCTGTGAAAGCTCACCATGTTGATAGCCACAGACGTCAGGTACAATACCACAGGAGGTCCTACGCTGAACCACCTCCGTTCCGCGATGGCGAAAATCCGCATGACCGCGAAGACTTGGGGTGTTTGCTTATCAGCCACATGATGCCTCGATCTTTCGAGACGAAAGTCGTACCGGAAACACTACCATTGACGACGATAGTCAACGCCCATCCGGTATAAAACCACACCCGGCACCTATCCATTTTCGCGTGAGAGCCTGAGTGCAGTCACAGTGCATTAAATGCGTGAGTATGTACGCACCCGTTGACGTTTCGGATTCCAGAAGGCAGTCCGATTAGGTTCATCACGCAGACCGCCAGCGTGAAGTATCTGACCACGAAGAAGATGGCAGGACCGAGCGCGAATTTATGCTTCCAGAACATTGTGCATTCGTTCGCTAGAGTTGTGAGGTAGTAGTAAACGAAGAGGCCTGAGGAGAAGGCATGAGATTATGATGTTAACGCGTCTTGTTTCTCGTATTGCGAGTCTTCCAACTCACAGCTTCCGGCAACGTTCAGATAACTTTGAAGCTGTCTGGAAACGAAGGCGAAGTTAAACAGATCGAACGATGAAGCCACTGGCAGTGAGAACGCCTACTGTAAGCTGAACGCAGAAACAATGTCTTCGGCTGTATATCCGTCGTACAAGACACCTGAAGAAAACATGGCTGAATCTAAGCGGCCTAAGTTTCGGAAGTCTGTGCGAGGGAGGACTATCGAGTCACCGTGGCTGCATACCCATGCACCTCTCGTAAACGCCTATATAACAGAAGGGTAGATCAAGAAGACCAAGGGGATGCTGTGCTGTATATTATAGAAGCCTAATGCTAATTCCAGAAAGACGTCACCTGTCAGACCAGTGCTGTGCAGAGTTGCTGTCACGAATAGAGTCGTGAGGCGAAAACTTAACCAAAATAAAGGCTAAATAGGGACGCTGCAACCACTGATCACACCTGGAGGAACGCGTATGAACACGCTACGACTCTAAGGCTGGAGACGAGTTATATATCAGAACTAGTAAGTTAAATACAAAGGAACTTGACTTACCTGGAGACGAGAGGTCAAAGCTACTGTCTCCAGGTGTCATACAGGGGGTTTATATACTACAAGGGTTTAGGGCAGGTCTATGAGATACTGGGGCCGCGCAGCCTCGATGACTCACCCATAGAAGGCTATGGAACATGAAAGAAACAAAGGGAGTCAGCATGAGTCATGATGAGTCATGATGACTGATACACAATGAGTCAATGATGGAATCATGTGACGAATGAAAACAAAAGGAATGATAAGTCCGAAAAGAGGTTATCAAAGGAAAATAAAAGGAAAATGCATCAACTCGTGACAGTTGCTTGTTCTGTCCCAGGGTATAAATAACTCTATACTGTGAGTACCCACCCCGAAGGGCTTTGTGGTTTCCAACAGAATGCGCATTGCCTATCTGTCGTAGTTGACTGAGAGCAAGGACACCCCTCCTTCGCACCACAACCTGGGAGACGATAACCTTCCAACGGACTGGGTCCAGAAGGGCGGGGTTTTAGTGGGTATAAAACCATCAAAGCAGCGGTGGAGGAGAGAGGCGGAAGGAGGGGAGGGAGAAGAGGAGGAAGAGGAAGGTTAGGAACGCTGCAGCCGACTCACGAGAGTCTGGTTTGAGTCCCACACTAAGTGCGTAACACATTTCCCCGAGGTAAAGAACAACTCGCCGAGGGCAACCTTGGTCCATAGCGGGTCGTGAGCGCGTGAACGACTTTGTCGATCCGCGCCGCGACAGTATCTCTCCAGGAGATACAACGCCCCACCAAAAAAAAAAAAAAAAAAAAAAAAAGATCTTCGTCAGCGCCGCTCGCCATCTATCAGACTGTGGAAGGTAAGAACGGAGCGAACCTGTGATAAGCCAGTGTTGCCTGTGCTTTATTCCAGGAGTGAATATGTTCCTTGAGCCTTCTCAACATGACATGCTAGCACAGGTATCTCTGCTGACATGGATCGAAGCGACCCTCGGAGCCCAACAGATCGCCATCGGAAAGTCTTCACGCTTTGGATTCTGTCGGCGTCCGAATCTCGCTGAGAGTATCAGGGCTTGAAAACCTCCACTTCATCAGGGGTATGTACAGTACATTTGGTCGGACTCGGAGTCGTATCACGATGAAATGGCAGACGAGAATGCAGGTGTTACTATGATGAACGTGTTCAGCAAATGAAATGGGCTTCAATATCCATGAATGCGTACGCGTGTTCGGGACGGCCCGGTTGCGAGACACCCTAGCGAAACACCTGAAGCTTGTCGTAATTGCCAAAAAGCAAACGATGTTTTTATTGTTGTGAGCCCCCACACACAAGCCAAATCATCATTCACCCCTTCTACTCTGAACACTTTTAGATCAAGTCCACTGATGCGTTATCACCCCTGTAAAATGATATCAACTTAGTTTTCTCCAAAAGAAAAGAAACAAAACATCGAAAGTGATACTCACGCAACCCGTCATCAAGGCCTTCACCCAATGGCACTCAGGCTGGCGCTAGCAATCCTATTCCATTGAGCTAAGACCGAAATGTCCTCCTCAACTTCACCACATGGTCCAAATGGCGAACTACGAGCTATCGAGGGTATCCTGTGTGGCATAGAACACCGGAGCGATTGAGGCGAAGATGACGAGGGCGGCGATGAAGGAGACAGCGGAGAAACGCATCTTGACGTTGTGAAGTCGTAGGAGAGTGATTTGAGTGAGCAAAGCCCGGCGGTTCCGCCATGCCATTGATACTGGATGACGGGTCGTCCGACTGCGAGCGGTCCCAGCAGCCAGGAGACTCGGTACGCTGATTAACTGACGAGCAATACGTGAGTTTCTACAGGGATAAGTTGACGTTTGTGGTGAGTACTCACATGCAACTTACTTTATATCTGCCCCTCCAGATTCTGGCGGACCGAAGCCCTAAACCATTGTCAATTTGTCAATATACACCCTATCCTCGTCCATCAACTCCAGTGGACATGGGACAGATTCAGTTGCGCCAGCAACACTCCCACTTTCCGACAATTCGCCTGTGCGTAAAGCTGCAACAGGACCGTTGAAGTCTACTCCTGTGTGTTGCGGGAATGTACTGTTGCTGCGATAGGAGACGAGGTGGTGGAGTTCGAACATGAACTTTGATACCATGATGAACGTGATTCTAACGGGAAATGAGAAGATTCCGACAGAGTGAGGTAATGAATACTAACATGTCGAGGATAGTGGGTAGTGGGTTTGACAGCTGGAGGGGGGGACAGCGTTGAGATTACACTTGCCATAGATTGAGAAGGGAGCTGACCTTGAAACTCCGAAGGTATGCGAGGTCCAACGCGGTCAGGACGAATAGAATCCTGTAAAAGTTTCGATGTGATCAGGGGGGAAACAGTATGAATAAAGGATGTCACACTGACAGGAAATCCTGTAGCCCTGCAGGTCATTTTCCCAGTTGAAATTTGGATTGTTCCTGATGAAAACCATCACTTACCGTCTCTAAATAAAAAAGACGCCAAAAGAGTCGCTATATCATATGCATACATCCTTAGATGCCGCGGAGGAGTCGTGAGTTATTGTCACTTACGCCGGATCCCCGTCGTATCCCTTTCTTTCATCTCAGGGTAGGTGGACACGCATATGATACCGATTACGATCAGGTCCGCCGCAATGAGACACGCCTTATTGGCATACGACACTGCGAACGAATGTCAAACAATAACTCTTGGAGACATAGAACCAGTGAGAGGGGACGTACATCTGTCAATGGGGGTAAAATTAAGCGATGCACGGAGAGAAACATGAATTGGTAGAAAAAGTGGCGTACGTGAGGTCAAGTTGCTCACTTATCCGGATTGCGTCGCTGCAACTGAACGTAACGTCCACATAGAAATCAATATGTCTGAGATATACCGCCTACCGGACGCAATAATCATCAACGTCCAACGTCAGAAAGATCGCACGAAGGCTTACCATGTTGATGGCCACCGACGCTAAATACAAACTCACAGCTGGTGAGACAAGGAGCCAACTGCGACCCGAGATGGCATAACTTCTTATAATAGCATAGACTTGAGGGGTGGCCAATGCGACAGGTCAGCAGCCAATAGATTCAGGCTTGGGCGGGATGGGGACCATACCAGACACGCTTCCATTGACAATGATAGTCAACCCCCACCCAGCATAGAACCACGCTCAGCACCTGCACATCCCGCCGACTAATCAGCTCACTGTTCAAGTAGGCGTAAAGACGACTCTCACGCACCCGTCGACGTTGCGTATTCCAGAAGGCAGTCCGACGAGGTTCATGGCGCACACCGCCAACGTGAAATATCTGAGGACGAAGAATATACTGTTCCCAAGTGCAATCTTACGTTTCCAAATGGCCATCTCCTCTCCGAGACTCGTGAGATAGTAGTATATGAAGAGACCTGAATTTTCGGAACAGCTTGAACTTCAGGCGCCCGTGCGCATCTGTGGATGTTGAGAAACTGAACTCACAGCTTCCGGCGACGTTCAAATAACTCTGAAGTTGCCTGTGAGCCAAGCATAAGTCAAACTGTGAGACCTTGGGAAGGAAGCGAAATATACGCACTGCGAATTGAACGCATCAATGATGCCGTCCGCAGTGTATCCGTCGTACAACACACCGGAAGACATGAATGCAGTGGTGAGTGGGGATGGGGTTAGATGTTTGGTCGTAGCTGAGCTATCTATATATGCTGATATGCTGATTAGTGAAGCGGGAGGTGCTGTGCTGTATTCGTGGAACACCATTTCCAGAAAGACGTCACCTGTCAGGCTGGTGCTGTGCAAAACGCTCAATCTACCACAAGAAATGAATATCTGCAAGCAATCACGCCGAAGGGAGTTCGAATTCCAACAGGACGTGAAGACAATGATAGGCAAGGACAGTTTTGTCTACGCAGCGCCTATCCGTCAATCTTGGCACATGGTGTACGGAAAGCAGGGATATCTTCCACCACCGCACCCTGTAAAACACCTTCGTCAGTCTCACCACAAGTAATTTATCAGATACACCCGTAGTGAGGCGAATGTCTAGGGCAGAATGGTATCTTTCAAAGATATATAGCAACTCACAATCCCGTACGTGGGCCAACAGCACAGCGGAACAGGTCACTGTGCCTCGGACCACGCTTTCCGCTGATAATCGAGAAGAATCGGTAGCAAGTCCCATAAACCGAAGTCCGGCCAGTATGCAGAAGAGAACTGTATTTGGGTGTTCTCAGAGCACTGTAATATTTGACTTAGGCGCTTGGTCGACGACGGTGACGAGCGAAACGGGCTCACCTGCCACAACAAGAAATCACTCAAGCGTTTTACTCCGCTGGTGCGCACCAAGATATCTAGCGGAGGACTGCCAGCCAAGGACGTCATGAGGTTCTCGTCGATATCTTTTTCGGTAATTTCACTATAGTGGAAAGTTGAACATAATAAGAATGCATGTGATGCTTGGAGAGACTCACAGATCATCGTCGTCCTTCTCTAATGCATGCTGCACTGCGGATTGCACGGCCGTCGCCATTTCGTCTCGAGACGTATATGGCATGCATAGATTAAGGATGGCTCTATGATAGATGAGTTGAAAGTGCTTGAATAGAAGCTTCGCACACACCGATTATTATTCCTCGTAAGTTGCTCTGCCTTCTGCACCGCAACCAGAACTCTTTCCGGGAGAAGGTCCTTCTTGCCAATTACGTTGAGACGAACTCCGTACTCTTCCAGCAGGTCTCTGAAGTCAGATTGTAAGCATGTCTCACATGATTGGTCGACAGGACTCACCCATGCTCGGAAAGCTCCAGAAGCTTCTCCTCTGCAAGGTCCATTAACGCCTGTACCTCCTTCGGAGACCGCTTGAAGTTCTCGATCGAGAACGAGTATACAGAGACGCATTGTACACCCAAGCGCATACAAATCTCTAGCACCTGTACCGAGTACGTTTACTTTAGCATCGGCCTGGTACTGACACCATGCGCGTCACTCACCCTTCGCAAGGCCACGTAGCCTTCCGCGTGCCCCTGTTGCACCTCCTGATGATGCATCCTCGCGTACCTCCTATTCCCGTCCATAACAAAGGCAACATGCTTTGGTATCGGACCAGCCGACAAAACGCGAAGCAGAGCGGTCTGTGTTTTGGCCGCGACCCACACAGGAATTGGCCAAGGCAACATATCGTGGGAAACACTCGCCATTCGCTCGCATCAAGACAAAGCGGACCAGTTTCCTTTCTGGGATGTGTCCGCGCCACCTCGATGACTCGCGTGCCGGCCGTGTTCGTCTCCTGTTCGTTCAACCCTCTCCAGGTCGCATTTTACTCCTCGCACGTCGACATGGGTGTGAACAAACGAAAGGCGGGTGATGAAGACTACGGCTACGCGACGATGCAGCCATTGGCAGGCCCTTCTGCAAGCTCGTACCCGTACCCAACGACGAGCAAGTATGCTTATGCATACGGTCCACCGGGATCGGGCTCGTACACCAATCCAATCATCCTTGATTCCCCACCATTTCCGTCAGCATCTTTACCCGACAAGCCACCTCCGGCGAAACGCCAGAAGAAGAAGAAGGATCCCGATGCACCAGAACCAGAGAAGCGCGGCGCGATATTCAAGAAGAAGTGTCCGCAAAATATACTGGAAAGAGTCGCACGCGTGCAAGAACAACGGTGCGTTTTCATGTCTTGTTTTTGTTCTCGATGTGTTTTGACGCGTCATATAGCATGTTTCTCCTTGATCGGACACGCAATGGGAACGAACTCCGCGAAGAGTTTGCAATGCAGGGATCAACGGGAAATGTATGTCTGACCTTGTCATTCTCCCCCCTGAATTAAATTGACCTGCATTTCAGGTGTACACTGTCATAATCGATAAGAAACCATCTTGTAACTGTATGTTCCTGAACTATTATCTCCTCGTATCATGTCTGACCTTACATAGGCCCGGATGCTCTCAAGGGAAATCATTGCAAACATATTGTGAGATTTGCTTCTACAATTTGAGTTCTGTTGCCGTACTTACCTATGTCCTTCAGCTCTTCATCTTTTTGAAAGGTAGCTCTCGTGTTTTCATGCTTTGAAGTCGAGGCTCATACATGATCTCAGTTCTCCAAGTCACGCAAGCAAGCGGATACTGGTACCAGAAGTAAGAGATTCCTTCTGCGGTTTTCGTAATAGGTATTGACGCAAATTTACATTTACAAGGGCACTTTTGACCAGCGAATTAGAGGAAATATTCGCGAATGCGCCTTTGGCTCCAGCAGCCCTTGCCAACGCTCGGGTTCGCGATGCATATGCTAAAGCCACAGGAAAATCCGGTTCTCAAAACATTGCTGCCGAAGGCAAGAAGAGGATACCGGAGAAGGATGACGACTGTCCCGTCTGTTACGAAACGCTCTTTGAAGTCAAAGAGAGTAAGATGACATTCTGCGACACCTGTGGTAACGGGTTACATAAGGAGTGTTTCCAGCAATGTATGTATCTCGCCGCAGATTTGACTGATCACGATGCTAACAGCGTTCTATCTGTAGGGGTGAAAGCTGCGCGAGGAAGCGCCACTTGCGTATTCTGTCGCGCATCAATTGCTTCATCTACACCAGCGGGTTCTAGTGGTACAAGAGCTACTCCTGTTGGAGGAGCTGGGTACCTGAATCTGGCAGCTGAAGCAGGCATAAGTCCTCAACGTGATACGAGCTCATGTACGTCGCACTACCTACCACTGTGCTTGCTCTCTGTCGCTAACATGGGTGAGTCTAGATTATCACGGTCCGCGAAGAGGTCAGCGACACTACGGGTATCAAAACTATGACGATGATTTTCTTTTCTAGTCATCACCATGGACTTTCTCTCATTTCCATTTCACTGGATATTTAGCGTATGTGAATCTAATATTCATCGACGGGTATTTTGTCTACAAAGCTTCGGAGAGTTCATCGCACACACTTTCTAGCCATCTTGCATACCATAGCACTCGCAGTTGAATATGCATAGACCTTTGCATCCTTTCTCGTTCGTTCCACCAGTCCTGTTTGACTGTGACGTAACAGTAACGACATGTGACCGACGCGTCTCGACGCGTGCGCGTGACACTGACAGCCAAGACAAGCGACGTTGACGCTTTGACTCCGAACGACAATGAGGATCTGCTGGTCACTGCGCACAGCGACGACACTCAGCCCCGCATTGCTCTGAACTTGCTCCTTCAACGACTCTATACAACCCTCGTCGCTCCCCTCGCCAGAAATCCCATTGGCATCTCCTTCTTGAAGAATGACTATAGGGTCTCCCACGGTTGATGCTGCACGCGCTTTGATTTTCGGGCAGGATGGCGAGACGGAGGAGGAACTCGAGCGTATGCTCAACGAAGAAGGTGCTGGGGGAAATGAGAGAAGGGAGTCGATGTATGTTGCCCTACTTGATGGTGAGTTCGTGAGACACAGGCCTGGCGCCTAATTGGCTCGTTCGAGTCGTTGACATCGTGAATCGACAGAAATGCTGGGGGTGGTCCTTGAGAAAGAGAGTCACCTATTTATTGAGGGGGAGACGCGTCGCATTCTCTGCTACGCTCGTGTTTTGAAGCGTCAGTATTGCCAGCATTGATGCACAGTTTGCGACATCCTATTGATGACCATCACCGTATCCAGCTGGTGCCAAATATCTGCTCGTCAGGCTACTGCTGCGTAAGGCGGAGAGGTGGCACCGTCTCAGCTCTTTGAAGTATGTCATGGAGCTGGGGGACGGTATCCTCCCCGCGGTGGAAGAGCTTTGTGGTACCAAGGACCGCCATGCCAGAAAGGCTGAACCCGCGATTAAAGTCGAAGAACCGGAAGTAATCGACCTCACTCTGGACGAAGAGGATATTTTACCTATAGCCGGACCCTCCAAACAAGCTCAGACTTCATTTGCCCACCAAGAGCCAATGTTCCACATCTTTGGTGACGACGCCTCAGAAGCCTCTACGAGAGAGCTGTTGGAATGTCTGACTCTTCCAGAGCTGAAAGAAATCGCTAAAAAGGTTCAAGTCAAGTCAAATCTGGTATGTCCACTCGCCTTCGCATAAAGAGATCCTCCAGATTGAACAAGTCCTCAGTCCAGGGCGGATCTGATTGATGCTCTGTTGGACACATCTATGAAACAGACCCTTCTCTCTTTCCCTGTAATTGCCCCAAAAGCAAGCAAGAAAGGCAAAAGTCTTCAGCAAACAAGACTTGCGTTTCCAACCGTGCGGAAAACGCAAACTCAACAGGATCTGTTACGAGAAATGATTCTCAAGATACTGGGTAATCTCTGCTGACAAAACTGCACTCTCGTACGCTTGCTCATGCCAGGCCATTTTCTAGTTCAATGTATACGAATAGACGAGGAAGTCATTAAACTTTTCCGTCGCTTTAACTTAGTTTACTTCAGGAAGTATGTTCTTCTCATTCTAGTGTTATCCCACCCGGCTCATAACGCCCTACCCCTCCAGCACCATGCATACACCAACCATCATCACCCCCTCTATTCTTGTCAGAGCAAAGAAGCGAACTTATCCCGCATATATCTACACTCGGACCTCCGACATCTGGCCAGACCGAGAAGCACTTCTCAGCTATGAACGTGCCCTCGAAATGTCAGCAAAGATGGAGGAAATCCTCGACAGCTCGAATTATTCTCGCGGCCGATCACGTTCTATTACTAGCAAGCTTTCCATCGCCACACGGCGCGGTACCACCACGAGTCCGAGTAAGAAGAGCGTGAAGGACGAGGAGGATTTTGAAGAACCTCGCATTACGGCGGCCAACGCTGCGAAGGAGCTTCTGAAGGAGATATACAAGGAGTGGAATGTTATGCTTGAAATGAATCCTGGGGATCGATCCCCGGCTTTGGAACGCTTCACGTGCGGTATGTGGCTTCTTATTCGCGTTAGTAGAAACCATCTCATAAGTATGCAGGTTATGTCCATACGAGGACGCTGTGCAAGGGATCAGCAGCACTTGCAACGCTGAAAGATTATGAGATAGAGTATGACCTTCTGGATGCTTTACTAAATCAGCGACGATGGCGCCGGGGTCGGCGCGGTCGTTGGTATGAACGGCAGGCACTTATACTGGAGAAGCATTTGCGCAATCCTGCAAAGGCTAGGGAGACGATCATCAAGGGTTTGGAGGACGAGGATACTTCTATGGGTATGTCAGCACCTGTTTATGAGAGGTCCTGCTGCTCAATTGTTCTTGCAGTATGGAGAGTAGCCTTGGAACGACGCCTCACCCGCCTCGAGAAGAAACTCCCCGTGGAAGAACGTCACATCTGTGAGGGCGAACTGCGCGAAGCAGAACTGGTTACTATAACAGGTGTCCGGTTGCACAGTCTTGTGCTTGATTCCAACTTGAATGTCGTCAACAACAATAACCCACTTCTCACCCAGAAGATCGACAAGTTTGTCTCTGGTGGTGAGAATGGGGAGACTTCGGTGAGTTTCGGTGATACTTTTAACCAACAGTATTGTCTGAACGGTATAATTCAGACAAAGAAACCGAATGGCAAGTCTATATGGCAAGGTCGGGACGGAAATGCGATCACTGTTGAGATGCTTGCTTTGGAACACTATGAGGATTTGGGGTTCAAAGGGTGTGTAATATCGTTAACTCGCTCATTTGCATTAGCTGACCAGACGTGCAGGTTTCACTGTGAAGGCCGGATCGTCACGACACTGTTTGGCTTCCTCTTCTGGGATATCCTCTTCGCGCCAGTTCCCGGTGTATTCGAGACACCATACCAATCCGCCCCTTTAGACTTAACAGAGGACACGTTCTACACGTCACGCAAGGAGATCGCGGATGCACGGTTAGATGAGATCAAGAATGGACGGGGGGAGGAAATCCTTACCCGCGTCTATGACGAAAACCACGAGAAGAAGCCTATGTGTGTAGGAGTGAGATGGGACATGTTTGAAAGGCAGGATTTGGTGGAGATTACTCGGGTATGTGGAATCATTCCCTTCGTGTTGCGCATCTAAACTAAATCCCTGCAGTGTATTGGTGGGCCCGGCCTTGCAACTATCTGTCTACTGCTCTGTCAAGACTACTCAGGCAGATGTTCTGGAGTGCCTGACCTTTTCATCTGGAACGCCGAAAAGAACTCTTGCAAATTCGTCGAAGTCAAAGGGCCAGGTGATCGTCTCTCGGAGAACCAAAATGTTTGATCTTGTTTTTTCACCTTGATCGTTTTGAAGCTAACGAGAAATCTCTATAGGTCTGGATCGATGTTCTTCGACGCGTGGGTGTCTCCGTTGAAGTGTGCCACGTCGAAGAGGAAGGCAAGCAGAAACCTCTCAAAGTGAATAAAGAGCCAAAGGCGAAGAAGACCGGGACAACGCCACGCAAGCGTAAGCGGGTGAACGTGGACAGTCCGGAAAGCAACCCCGAGGATGACATCTCAAACCTGCTTGAATCCGAGGGCGAAGATGACGTTGCCCTTGTGAGGAAACGCAGGCGTGTACGGAAGGATGCCGATCCTGACGTTCTCCCGCAATTGGCTGTTGAAGAGCTTCAACAAACGCAAACGAGCACAAGTACTACCGTGAGCACGAGGTCGTCCTCTGCTACACTCGCACTCTCTCCTGCATCTCTCCACTGGTCGTCAAGTCGGACGGAATTCGAGGTTGGGCCTTCGACCCCCTCCAAACGGCAGCGCTTTATAGCAACATCTTCACCGTAGCCTCCGTTTTTTCCCCATCTCATTGGATACCCCAGGTTTTGTCGTTATCATTATAATGTTCCGCTTCATGTCCCATACTATTTCCTCCGGATGTCAAGTTTTCGTTTCGCTTTCCTTCTCTCCACACTGGCTTCAGACTATCCGCCTTCGACTGTTGCTCCGTGTATTATTACAAGCAATCCAATTTCCGGATCGGGTACAGACTCTGTACATTAGTTTCGTTCATTCCAAGACAATATAGTTGCGAGGTATAATCGTCATGAGACAGCGTGTGATGGTATAGGGATGGAGAAGGGGGAAAAAAGCATCCGACAAAAAAACACTTTACAAAAGTCTGAGGTGGGGTAAAGACGTAGCATGACAATACAAGCATAAAGACATAAGAGCATTAGAACATACAAGTGATTATAACCAGGATTAAGGAGGGTCCAAAGGATAATGAAGCACTCTCCTGAAGAGCTGCCACGCTGCCCCAATTCCTGTCCAGGTCATGGACAGTGTTGTACGAGCAAGGTGTGGAACGTGTTCCAACGACGGGAACTCGAGCCGGACTGGCCAGAGGAAGGGAAGATCTCGCATGGCGAGATCGAAAGCTGCGGGGGTTGTGAGCGGTGTGGGCGTGAAGGTGGGGGCGGAGGATAGGGTAGGTGTGGGTGCTGGGAGGTACACTGTGCTTGTTACAGTCGAAGGCGGGTCTGATTTTGAGCTGCTAGGAACAGCATGGTCCGCTCGCGACTTGATACTTGTGGTAGTAGTCGTAGTCGTAGTCGTGGTGGCGACAATGGTGGAGGTGACGGTCACAGTCGCGGGGCCTTCACGGGTAATGGTTTCTATGTGTGGCGTTGCGGGGAAAGTGAGGAGGGACTGTTTCGCTTGGGCGAGCTCCTGTTCCAAAAAGGCGTTATTGGCGAGTAGAAAGAGTGCCATTGCTGTAGGAAGCACGACGAAGAGGATCTGAACTGTTCGCCAGACAAAGCTATTAGAAGTTGAAGGGGTTGGAGAAGGCGATGTGGTTATGATGGAGAGCCGCGGGTAGAAGAATTCTTCCATGGAGTAATGGACAAGACGTCTGCCTGTTGAAGTCGTCGTTTCATGTGTAAGGTTAGAGCGAACTGACTGGATCTCAAGACCTAATTCTATGTCAGTCGACCTTTTCTCTACAGCATTGATGATAAGCACGTACCTGCTTGAGCTTCAACATCAACCTCCAGCCTGCCAACACGGAGGGAAAATGTGGGCAGCAGCACATCCAATACTGAGCTATCGTTCGCCTTCGCCTTTCCCTTCCACCAACTCTTCTTCACGACCGCTTCCGACGTTTCACGAGTCTTCTTCACCAAATACACAACTTCCACCTTCCCTCCTCCACTTTCACCAATGTGTACCTTCACCCAGGTCACCCATTCCTTCCCACTTGTCTCCTCGAACGGCAACCCCACAGGAGAAGAACTCTCCTTCTCCGGTTTGGTAGCGACAGTTGTCTCGAAGTGCACTGGGACGCCTTCCAAACTTGCACTGACTACCTGGACCTTGGGTGGTCCTGTCGCCGGTGGGTCGGTGACGGGTGTGTTCAGTGATGACGGTGATGATGAGGACGGAATAGCAAGGCCGAATTCCAGCCACTCGGTGTTTGCGTCTGAAGGAGCGGGAAGGCAAACACGTACGGCGTAACCACTGGTCTTCTCCCCCTCTTCATCACTAGTCGAGGAGAGCAAAGACGTTACTGTCGCCGTAACTGAGGGGATCATGAGCGGACCGTCTCTCATCGGTCTAAGAATACTCGGACTGAGCATATTGCGCCTGGAAACCGACATGGATGCCGATGCGAGAAGACCATTGGTACGAGGAGTCTTGAATATGGGTTCTTCATCCGTGCTATGGTCGGATCTTCCGCCTCTGAGTGCGGCATACGCTTGCAAAGATGTCACAGGCGACTGTGTCATGGACCGGATCGCAATTCTAGCACCTTCGCTGCCGCACCTCGTTTGTCCGCCTGGCTGGATGACTGTCTTCCTAGACTGGGCATCTGAAACCTTTCCTGTGGCGTTGTAGACATCAATGCTCTCCGAGTTGAGTTCGCTGCGGACGAGGACGCTGGTGATTTCTTTGTCGCAGTGAAGAACCCGGAAACGAGGCAGAACGACGGGGTTCTTCTCCGGGGACTCAGGCTGGCCGCCTAAAAAGGCCGGAGGTGGGGACGAGGAAGAACCGGAGGATGGTTTCCGCGGTGTGACCACAATGGTTCCCGAAATACTGAACTCTAAGACATTCTTTGACGGTGGGGGCAGGTCGTTCATATTGACGTGCACCGTCACTGGAACGTTCGGTGGCTTTGCATCTTGTTCAATGTCGGTATCAGTGAACTGGCCGTCGTTAACAGAAGAAGCGCGACTCCTGCGATGTCTCTCGGGGCTTGAAGGGATGGTGGCCAGCGACGCGACGGAGGAAGTAGGGGTGACGCTTGGAGAACCCTCGAACGAGTAGTCTGGGACGTTTTGTGTGGGAAGTGGCACTCTTAGCAGAGAGGCCGAGGACCCGATTCGCATAGCGTTTTGAGAGGAGTGCCCGTTCATAAGACTGGGTCGGCCATCAGGTGAAGGAAGAAGAAAGGGAGTGGAGTCTGATGCTGACGACTGCCGTGACAGTGGTGGAATCGCAGTGGGGGTTGGTGCTGAGGGTGGTGAGCCAATCGCGAACCCGGTGAATCCGGTGCTGCCACTAACGGTCCATTTCCCTGAACCTTCCGGTGCCCAGTCGACGTCGCAGTCACCGACATCCAGACCAACATCCATTCCAAGCATTGTCGCAACACCAGGAGACCAAACTCCCTTGCAAGTCGCGTTGTATTCCACGTTCATAACAATGCTGCCTTCCGGTGAACTACGACCTTTGCCTCTACTCGGACTTTGACTAGCACCACGCAGAACGGCACAAGTCGTGGTGCCATTGACTTCGCGAACGCCCACTCGTCTTCGTCCATCCGACGTTTCGGGTATGTCCTGTGGTCTCATGGGTTTTGCCCAACGGATGCGGATCCTTTCTGCGCTCTGGAAGGTCCCCTGGATGCCACATCCGTCTGCAAAGCCTGCAGTAGAGGAATCGCTTGATTCGTCGTCTGCGAAGTGCGTGTACGATTGTTGCGAATGGGAGCGGGAATGACGGGAAGGTGTTGTAGTTCGGGTAACGTGCGGTTCAGATGTAAGGTCCCATGATCCATAATCCTCCTCAGCGGATGATAGTGAGGCAAGAGAGGCAGAAATGGATGACTGAGATATCGGAGGGAAAATGCGCAATTTTATATGGTTGTGAAGACACCGTGGCGTTGGGATGGAGAGCTGGGGAGGCAGCCATAAGTTTGCGCAATGAGCTTACACGACCCTAAAACTTACCAGGTAAGGACAATGCGGGGGTTTGCTGAGGAAGGGTATCCACATGTTAATGGCAGCCATAAATTGCATAGACGCAGCAGTAGACATCCGTCTACCACTCGAACGGCTCTGCATCTCCTCTCCTCGCGGGGGAAACTCTTTGGGCAATACGTAGGAGACGTTGTAACCGCTAACGAGGATGTGCCCTACATATCTCTCTTCGATGGGCGGAGGGTTTGAAGAAGAAGACGACGACGACGATACCGAGCCGAATAGTGAAGTATAAAGCACCCTTGAGCGCGCGGGGAGGTTCAAAGCGCGAGCACCACGGTGTAATAGTGTGGATGTGGCGGAGGAGAAGTTGTACGGGGCTGAGCTAGAGTCAAGGGGATGTACATTTGCATCCAAAATCTTCACATTCTCCTCTGTAAAGTGGAGATGATTGTGAGTAATTGCTCAATGAGATACGAAGTGAGTGCTGACCTGGGAATAGCGGAATTGTGGATCCTGGGGCAACATCGGCTGGGATGGATAACTGTAACATCGCGTTAGTGCGGTGACTTTCGACATGTGTAAACACTGAAGGGAGAAGGGGGTGTCTAGCGTTTCCGACCACGGAGGGCGTTACAAGACCATATTTGCTCCAACCTCTCTACTACCAGGCCGTTTCTCCCGCGGCGCTGCAGTGAAGAAGCCAGGTACTCGAACAACGACATCCTCACTCTACCGAACACTGGCTGTTTACAGCTATTGCGTAGTATTGTCTAACCTAACGCGCCGATACTGGATAGCCCTTCCACGGAGAAGAAACAGCCCAACTGGTAACGAGCAGCTTGCTTGGCTACAAAAGCATGCGCCTATACCCTCCTGCACCTTTCTCAGAGCTTGGAACGACAGACCGTCCCCCCCACAAGCATAACGACGCGTCCCCCCTGGCCAAATGTCGCAGAAGGACTGCTCACCTTCAAGAACATCTTGATCGACGCTCCTTCGGCTTTACCATCCGCCCCCTTGCGCGCCTTTCCTTCGATGGCGACGCGTGTGACGATATTGAGTTTCTGCTGGCCGGTAGTGGCGGATGAAAACGCGGTCGGGCTGAGGGTTCGCCCGTGACGCGACGAGGCAGACGCAGGCATCTTGGATGAGTCAGAGTACGACGCAGCAGGCGTTGATGACTGATATTCGTGTCCCAATATTGCCGTACAGTCGTTCGTGTTCGTTGAGTAGCCTCGTGGATGAGTGTGGAGAGTGAGTAGGCCGAGGGAGATTGTGGGCGGAGGGAAAGTACAATTTTGATTAGACGCTCATTCACCGACGCGTCCAAAAGCAGGCGCGTCGGTGGCAAACAGCCACATGCCATTCCATCCCACAACACACAAATACGTCGTGCCTGCACAATAGGGGGGAAAGTAACATGTATTATAGATATGACACAGCGGATTAGTACGGGCTAGGTGTCTACGGATGTGGGGTGGGGCTTAGTCTTCAGGTAGGAAAGCCTTCTTCTTGTACTTGGCCTGGTCTCGCAACCACTGTTCGAGGACAGAAATGGTAAGTATGTGGGACTGTCGACTGCGAGACGGCAGTCAGACTTACCTGCCTGTACTCGGAAATAGAACCGATCTTCTCGCCTGCGGGATATTCAGTATATTGGAAAAACAATCATCGATAGTAGGCAAGCACGGACCGTAGTAATCTGGGACAGGGTTTGTCGCGCTTTGCGCAGTTGGATCCGCCCTATTCTTCACAATATGTCGATGGAACTGACGGTCGCGCGCTTCAATGAGACTCATGGTTCTCCGGTGAGAGAGTCTCCAGCAATAGGAGCCAATGACAGGGCCAACCAGGTACCCCAAACCTTGAGGAAGAAAGGTAATGAGTACTTATAGACAAAAGAGACGCAACAGCACGACGCACCAGCGCATCCCAGAGTCGCAACAGCGTACACCACCATGGGATCAATATTCTAAGACCAGCACGTCAACATTATGAGCAAACGACCAGTAACCAGGTGCCATACAAATATAGGCTTGGTGGGATCCATTTCCTGGCTTCCAAAGTACATGATACCCCCAGTAAAGCCAAGAATGGTGGTCGGAATAGTCACAATCTATGACGAAGGCATCAGTGTGGCTGAGGATGTATAAGAGACAACTCGACGTACAGTTTCCCATCTCCGCTTGTTCTTCCTGATAGTCAAGTACTGTCCCCATGGCAGTGATTCCTGCTCCGCCTTACTTGGTGCAGGTCCCTTCTTCAAGGCATTCTCGGTCTGCTTCACGGTTTCCGCTGCAGCTTTCGCCGACGAAGACTTTTGGCGGATTGCAGAGACATTTGCACGGGGTCTTGAAGAGAATGCGGTACGAAATTGCACAGAAATCTGGAATGGTCTTGCTAGAGAGCGACAGCGAGTAAAATGGAGAGTATTCGACATTTCTGTCGTGTTCACGGAAGAAGGAGGAAGGCGCCCACACATCGAAATGGACCCACGATCCACGTGGCCCGTCTATCTCAGCCATGAAGACTCCGTCAACTCAATGGTCATCATTTGTATGATGGAGCCTCTAAAGTACATGACGTTACGGTACGACTGCTAGTCCTCTCAATCCTCCGAAGATATGATAGACTTTAGATGGGACATTGACTCATTAAGCGCTCAACGGATTCACTTCTGCGACACGGACGAGAATAAAATTGGTGACGATAACAGCTACAGAAGAGAGTCAACAGCAAAACAAGACAGGACAGGAAAGCGTGGGGGTGGTGAAAATGAACAAAGGCGAGGCCATCGCCAGTCTCGGACATGAGAGAATCGCGAGTGAATCCATAAGAGACAGAAAGGTCCATCGACCGACCAGTAAGACCATGAGCAAACAAAGACCTCTATTTCTTCCTCGCAACCTTTTGGTTCGCCTTCCCGTTCATCACTTGTTGCATCTCCTGCCGTTTGAGCTGTTCGTCAAAGTCTTTCGGCCGCCGGAAGAGGAGGACATGGGGTTCTGGGGCTGGAGAATATAGATTAGTTTTAATAAATGCTATTGCAAAAGGGCATCACGGTAGCGACGCACAGTGAACTTCATAATGCTCCCATCCCAGACTCTGAGTGATCCCAATACCGCGCCATTCCGTCTCTGAGAGAAGCCGCAGTGTTCCCGTATCGTCCGGATTGAAGTATGGTTTAGGAATCAATTTGAAGAGAGGTTTCGGAAGGATAACGTGACGATACTCGTACTCGTCGTCAGAGTATCTTTCAGAGTAGTGGATTCTGGAGAGTATCGCGTGAGCAGCAGTGTGGCGAGGGCACAAGCTTGATACTGACCTCTCGATGTATTCTTCAAGCTTCGCTGCGTCTACTTTCTCCTTGGAGGCCATCGCGACGATTCTTGGGTTAAGGTGGTGGTGGTGGTAAGAGGTGAAGGTATGAGTCCGCCCGAGAGAAAGGTGACAGGCACAATGTTTCCGGCCACTCACATCGATCAAGTCATATGACCATGACGCGACGCGTTTTGATCTCCGCCTAAAGAGTCTTTCTCAATCAGCCTTTCCTCACCTTGCTTTCATTGTCTCACTTTCATCGTCTCCCACTCTTCCCCGCTCACCCACTCCTCATAGTAGGTAAATGGACGACGATGGGTATCCCGAATATGAGTATGGCCCCCTCGGCGACGACGGACAAGCAATGGGGGATTATATCGACAATTACGAGATTAGCCCTATTCGTCAGACTACAGAAGAGGAGACCTATTGGGAAGACGAGATAGGTGGGTATATGCGCATTTAGTTTACGTATACCATCGCATAATCACCATTTGGCATGCAGAGAACTCTTCACCGTCACCTCCGGAACGTAGATTCAGCTACTACCATAGCCCACCTATCCAGTATGACGACCACTTCGAATCAGCAGATAAATATGGCCAGTACGGTAATGAGGCGACTCCATTTGCATACCAGCCAGGTCCATCCTCTCGCACCGTACCCAACTATGAGCCATCCCACAATCGTGTCGCTGAGCCTCGCCCTTCTCAGATGTTGCCTCATTCCACGCTCGATAGACAACAGCGTGAGTGATATTTGCTAAATTGCTTTTTCTTAACTGGACGCTGTGTCACAGAACTTCTCAACCGGCAGAATCGTGTCATGCCGCCAACATTCAGGGAACAACCCTTCCGGTCTCCTCAACTTGAATTTGCCCACCAGTCTCCTTCGACTGCTCAAAGGACTGCACCTCGAATTCTGACCGGCTTTATGGAGCCTCAATCATATAATACACACTCTTCAGCACGGGGCTTCAACCCTAGAAATGCCCACGGTATTCGCCTTCGCCCCACCTCCGAACTCCGTAATGTGTTCACTGAGTCCTCAACTGCCTCCTTCTAACCCTTTCCTAAGCTGACATGTACCGCAATCTCTTCAAGTTTGGAGTCTTTAATGCCGTTCAATCCGATTGTTTTGATACTGTGAGTTGCTATTCCCTCCCGCGAGTCGTATCACCCTCATGCCGATGTTCACATTCTCCAGGTGATGCACGACGATGCCAATATGGTAAGTCCTGTCAGTCACGATGTATCTCATCTATCACTCCTGACTGTATGCTAGGTGGTCAGCGGTAAGCTAGCTCTCCCAGTCCCAAAGTTTTTCACTCAGCATTCTTTCAGCACCAACCGGGAGCGGGAAGACAGTCCTTTTCGAGTTGGCGACCATTCGGATGCTCATGAACTCTGGGGGTCAGCCGGCTAAATGCATATACGTCGCTCCCACAAAGGTTCGCTATGCCTCCGACATGACTTCACCTCACGATGCACCCCATAACTGACATAACCTCAGGCCCTTTGCTCTGAGAAGTACCGCGACTGGAGTAAGAAGTTTGAGGCTCTGAATATTAAATGTAGGGATTTGGACAGTTCACAAGCGTGCATTTACAGAGCTGATGGGTGATGGATTTTCAGGCTGTGAGCTGACCGGAGACACTGTTCACTTCGGTGCAAGTGCATGGGGAGAAGCTCGTGACGCGACTGTGATGTAAGGCCGCCGTCTTCTCCTCTGAAGACTTAGCTTAGCTTTCAATTTGCTCAGCGTTACTACGGGGGAGAAATGGGATAGTCTAACGAGAAATTGGGACGACCATAAACAGATTCTCAGCCAGATCCAACTTTTCATGGTCGACGAAGTAAGCAGCCGCCAGTCCAAGTTACTATTTCTCGTACTGAGAAGCCCCTAATTTAGGTACACATTCTCAACGAATCGCGAGGAAGCACGCTTGAAGTCGTGATTGCTCGCATGCGGAAGCGAGGAAATGCAGTTCGCTTCGTCACCGTATCTGCTACAGTACCGAACATAGCTGACGTCGCTAACTGGATTGGGCATGGTATATCTAATGGACCTGCTATCGTCAAAGAGGTACTCCGTCCCCGTGGGATTTTTGAATTTCTTCTCTAATCATACCTTCAGTTCGGTGAAGAATTCCGACCGTGCAAGTTGTCCCGTTTTGTGTACGGCCAGCCACGCAAGGAAGGGATGAACGACTTTGTATTCAACCGATCCCTTGATTACAAGTTGTATGGTATTCTGCAACAGCATGCTGTCAACAAGCCAGTGTTGATCTTTTGCTCGACAAGAAAAGGTGCGTCCATATATGCTAATCAACCACTACAAGCCTCTGATTCACATACTTATTCAGCTGTGGTTCAGACTGCGGAACAGCTGAAGAAGGAATATGAGGCTGGATTGAATGGTAAGAAAGCCGTTCCATGGAACAAACCTCGACGGTGAGAGCTTTTGTTTGAGAAGCTGGAGTATCTTGCTCAGGTTTTCTACCGCAGGATTGAGCACACTTTCCAGGATAACAAACTTAATGGTTTGTGTCACTCTGGAACAGTCAGGCGATGATGAAATGAGACTGACAGTTCAAAACTCGTATTGTAGAGCTGGTCGCATTCGGGGTTGGGGCTCATCACGCTGGTATGACGTTCCCAGATCGCAACGCTATGGAGAAACTGTTCTCGGACGGATTTTTGAGAGTCTTGGTGTCTACCTCAGTACGCCATGGTCTTTTGTCTTTTGAAATGTTCACGAATACTAACTTTCCTCAGACTTTGGCTGTGGGAGTCAATCTTCGTATGTAGCAAGCGATCCATACTAGCATTTCGCTGACTGAAACCGATCTGCGTAGCCGCACATACGGTGGTTATCAAGGGCGTAAA
Source organism: Cristinia sonorae (assembly GCA_021029105.1). Taxonomy (NCBI): domain Eukaryota; kingdom Fungi; phylum Basidiomycota; class Agaricomycetes; order Agaricales; family Stephanosporaceae; genus Cristinia; species Cristinia sonorae. The sequence goes on from JAEVFJ010000019.1 coordinate 320,948, forward strand.
GACGTTCCATAATGGCAATAATCAGGAGTATTCAGATCTTGACATCATGCAAATGATTGGTCGCGCAGTAAGCACGAGAAAACGCTCCAGGCCCTGCTTAGGCTGACTACTCGCGCATTGTAGGGGAGGCCTCAATTTGGTACGTTTCTATCAAGTCATCGCACCTATCGTATCTACTAATAATATCCTGTAGATAACGAAGGTGTCGCAATCATTATTTGCGAGCAGGAGCTGGAGAACAAATACAAGGCTCTTGTTCAAGGGAGGACCATGCTGGAGAGCTCGTTGCATCTGAGCCTCACCGAGCACATCAACTCCGAGATTGGACTGCACACAATAACCGACGTCAACTCGGCAAAGGATTGGCTGCACAAATCTTTCTTATTTCAGCGCATTCAACGGAATCCTCGGCACTATGCTATCGGGAAGAATACCAATCAGACGTGGCAGGAGAGGATCGACGAGATGGTGACGCAGAGTATCGTTAAGCTGCAAGCGAACGAGTTGATTGAGAAGTTAGAAGATGGAAGCCTGAGTTCAACCAAATACGGCGACACGATGAGCAAGGTACGTCTGATTTGACTGGCTGCTGAGGACCGTTATGAATATTCACTTTGTATTCAAGTATTATGTGAAGCAATCCACGGTATGGTATACATTTCAGAGCCTTCCAAGAAGAGTGCTGACCCGCCATCGGTAAAGATGAGTCTCATGCTGAAGTTGCCAGAGCATGCATCTCTCCGAGAGATGGTTCGCCTGTTTTTCATCTATCCTACGATTTGACCACTTACCGCCGATTTCCCACACCAGCTTGAAATGCTTTCTTGCGCAGAAGAGTTCGTCAAGTCAGGATGGCTTCTTATTTTCTAATCGGCGCTGACAGGGTCGTGACTAGATTCTCGGATGTCAAGCTTCGCAGTGGCGACAAGCAGGTATGTTTTACATTCACCTCCGCTTCATTACTTTTCACCTTTCGGTTTTCTAGGTGTACAATAAGCTGCGAGAGCACTACGATATTCGATTCAAGGTCAAGAAGATAGAGAAGTCGTCTGATAAGATTTGTCTGATTATCCAAGTACGACCATTTGCCTTGTCTCGAACTCGGGGTTGACAGCTCCAATAGGCGATTCTGGGAGGAATTAACTTGAATGAGTATAGAACTGGGGAGAATCAGCCCTCCCAAGAGGCGATGTCCGTCTTCCGACATGCATCGCGCCTTGCTAAAGGTACGAATCGCATTGGCCTAGACACGATGACTTTATTGATATTTGGTAGCCATGGTTGAGATTGCCATCATCAAAAAGTCCGGAGCTCAAGTGAAACACGGATTGGAACTGTATGTCCCCTCTCATTCTGCTGCGTATATTATTATTAACTACAGTTTATTTCGTTCAGACTCCGTTGCCTGCATGCAAAGACATGGGAAGACCGACCCAATGTACTCCGTCAAATCGAACACATTGGAGAGAAGTCGTAAGTCTGCCATCCCCGTCTGCCTGTGGCTTATTGATGTGTTGCTTCCGTAGGATCCAGGTACTCAGTGTTCCCCATTCTCAAGTCAATTGTGTCGGACCTGGCGTCTGACCCGCTTTTAGGTGCTGGCACAGAAGGGAATCAACTCGATTACTGCACTTCGCAATCAAGATTCACTCAGAATCGAGGCAGTGCGTCGTCCGCTAACCGCGAACCCCAACGTCAACTTACATGACAACAGCTGCTCAATCGGAGACCCCCCTTCGGACTTGAAGTGCTAGCCACAGTCAAGCAATTTCCTCAGTACACCCTCAACATTTCAGAGGTCAGCGTCTCCGAGGGGGGCGGGGAAGGTCCGGTTGAGGTGGAGTTGTCGGTTGAATGTGGCCTCATCGTGGAATCTGGAGTGCACACCAAGAAGAAGAACACGAAAGGGCAAGACATGACTGTTGTTCTCACTTACAGCTCCGATCTGGACTTCATTGACTTCCGTCGCATCCCGTACGTGCCCGCCTCCCTCGAAATATGCGCTGATGTGACTGTTTCCTCATAGGACGAAGTCGCTGAAGAATGCAAAGACGTTCACCGTAGTGGCAGAACTGACGAAACCCAGCCAATCAATCAATGTCCAGATCGCTTCTGTACGCTACAACGATCTCATCTCCTTGTCACATACCTGATCGTACGAATTGAATTCTCTAGGAACAAATCGCTGGGGTTTCTGTTACCCATACGTATAGGCCCAAGGTTGCTCACAACAAATATCCCACAATGGACACCCGTCCAAAGTCGTCATTGGTACGTGGGGTTTCAGATCGTTGAGGCCTTGTGTTCATTGCCCGATGACGAGCATAGGCTATGGATTTGGAGGGAATGCAAGAGGATCCCAACTTCTGGAACGATTTCACGGCTGTCGATGAAGACGACGACTTGGAAGTTCCCATGATAGATCTTACGAAGTCACCCAATAGTGAGTGAAGCGCGCAAACGGAACTTTATTGCTCATACGCATGAGATGCAGGTCGTCCAGCGAAGAAACGTGCTGCTCCTAAGCCACCAGCGGTTGAGCCCACGAAGAAGCCCAAACCTACTCCACGAGTAGAGCCATCCCTGTCTGCACTTCCACGCAAGTTGCCCAATGGGAAGTTCGAGTGAGCCAAATCATCTCTCTTCGTATCTTGACCGTAAGCTGAATACGGTTGATAGTTGCAACCATACTTGCAAAGATAAGACAAAATGTCGCCATCGTTGGTAAGCTGCTGCTGCTTAAAGTTGGAATGCAATCTTATGAACTTCCAGTTGCCAAGAGGGGTTGGATAAGCCGCCTCCTTGGACGAAGAAACGCGTCGAGTCTTTACTTGAAGAGGCCAGCAATATTGCTCAGGCCAACAAGCACGATATCGAGCGCAGTGAAAGTGTTCAGCACATCACGGAGGAGGACGCGCGACAGAAGACGAAGTTCAAGACAAAGACTGACAAGCCAGACTCTCGCCTTCACCAGCTGGAGAAGCTTCATCAGAGCACCAACGTTAACGATCGCTTGGCACTTCCTGAAGGCCGCCGCATTAAGGTCGAGAACAGTGTTGTCCCCCTCACACAGTCCCAATCCAAAAAACGGCCTCGCCCTGTTTTCAATTTTGACTTCGCGGATGTCGGCGAGCCTAAGCTGCCAGTCTCTATCGAGATCCCTGATTCTCTTGACTCTGACTCTGACCTACCGGATGCTTCTGAAGCTCTCGCGGCGCAAAAGCTGAAGGCCAAGAGCAAGCGCAAGACTCCTCCCTCTACTGACTACTCGGACCCCGAAATAGATTCTCTAATTGGCAAACTCCCTCTAGATGAACTTGCTCCTCGCTCGTCTAAGCAACCTGCCCCGCCTGTTATCTCTGCTAGAGCTCGGTCTCGATCGTCTTCTTCAGAAGTGGAACTGGTCACCCCACCGCCTCGGAAACGTATGAAGTTTACACGGCAGGACAAGACACCTCTCAAACCCGCCTTGAAGAAGGCTAGCACGGTAATCCAGCGTCGCTCATCTCCCTCTTTTAGACAGGTATTTTTTTGCATATCATTAGTGTTGGCCTAAATTTTCGCTCATACGCTCCCAAAGTACACACCTGAGCCTCCGCCTGTCGACGACCCTCTGTTCCTGCAAGGTTCTTCGTCAACCGGGCCTGATGAATATACTGTACGAGGGTTTGCGCCTGGTCCCCCCGACGATGAGGAATTCGTTCTTGATACTAGTCTTCTTGACATTCACCCGACCCCGATGTCCCCGCGCGAAAAACCTCTCAGTCTTATAGACCGAAGACCTCCCCCAACACCCCCGCTCTTCGGCGCCATGTCTCAGGGTACTCAACCTGCTAAGGAGACGAAAGAGCAAGCAGTTACCGACACTGGAAATGCCGAAGAGGAAGAACGTGATGAGTACGATGACTTCTTAGACGAGTTCAGAGCATGGGCAAGTAGTGATGCGGTAATTATTGTGGATAAGCAAGATTAGCGAGTGTGACTACAGTACTTTGCAACTGAGAAGATGCAATAGTCTATGATGATGGCTTTTCCACCTCCTCCTCGGAGGGTGTAACAAAGACCTTCAGCACACCCCTGAACCTCTCATCCCACTCGACGTCCTTCTCCGGCGCGATAATCTCCCATCCAGCCACATCATTCCTCCACCTCATCTCCTTCTTCAACCTCTCCGCCCTCAACTGGACTTCCGTCGGAGGAGGGTAGTTGTTCTCGTCCTTCGTCGGCTCGCGAGTACCCCGTGCAATTGCGCGTGCGGTCTCCAGTTTGGTTGGGAGCTCCTTGTAGTACCCCGTGCGGGCCTTCTCGATGTTCGACACGAAAGACTTGACAGCCGAGCTTTTGTACAACGCCTCGCTCTCCTTGCCAAAGTCCAAGTCGGTAGGGATGGAAGTAGGCTCTCCTGGGATCTCAGTCAGGTATGGCTGCGGAGGAGAGTCGGTGAAGTCGTCCGTTGAGTTAAGTGAGGGAGGGGGCGCAATGAACGGCCGTGTTTCGTTCTTGATGAGTTTATACGCTGCTTCGGCGCCGGCACGCACTCGATGACGTTCGTTGAAGAAGTCCCAGACCATCATTGGCATCTGGGAGAATCCGATACGGTTGTGGAACTCAACAAGGAGTAGAGGTGGATGCGGAGGGAGGAATGCAGGCGGTGGGACGGTCGCTGCGGGGTCTACCTTCTGAGAAGAGGGGAATGATGAGGTGCGTGGTCCCTGTTGGTCGCCGCGCAAGTGCGGAGGGGTGAACGGAGAGAAACCCTTGGATGGGGGGAGTTTTGACGCAGTTGGGACGGGCTCTTCATCCAGATCACCCAATTCCACGGGGACTGTGTCCGGCTCTGGAGGTTCGTCGAATCGGCCGTCAGACTCCAGCTCCATTGCTAACTTCTCCTCCTTGTCCACCTTCACCAAACTCTCTGACCAACCGCGCTTCAGCCCCGCCATGTACTCCTTGAAAGTCGGACGCCCAACAATCACGACTCCCCCCTCCAGCTCCCGTCTCCGGATGTCCTGAATGGACAGCGTAGGAAGGTTCATGGGATTTGGTGGGGGTGGGTCCAGTCCAGCCTCCATTCTGCGACGGGCCTTGATGTCTTCTGCGATGCGCTCTGCCAGGTCACCATGCCGCCTGCCGGTGATCATGTCGTAGTCGACGGCAGCAGCGACAAAGATAGGCTGCAGGAATTGTCAGAGGAGATATGTATGGAATAGAGCGTGCGCCCGAACCTTGACGTACTTCCGAAAGTATTTCAAGCTTCGGTCGTATTCATCATCGTCTGGCCACTTCGATCCATACACGGTCACCTTCCTCGGATTTGCGAGACTGTGTATGGGGACCTCGGCCAGGTGTTTCACCTTGTCCACATACTCCTGTCGTATCCGTTTGCTCTCCTGCCGATCGTAATAGTAACATCCGAGGATGGTGGAGGTGACACCGAGGAAGATGAGCCAATTCCGAGAGGGAAGACCAGGTCTCTTGTCAAGCCATGATGGAGGGATTCCGGTGTATTGCAAGACAGTCTTGATCCCTGACTGTGGTGGTTTCGGAGTTGGGAACTTGCTGTCTCCCCCTACGCTGGAGGACATGCCGGAGACGGACAAAGTTCAGAACAAGATCTTGAAGAAGGTGAGTGACGAGCAGGAAAATATTAGTGGTCATTTCGCTTACGTGTTTTACAGGCGCTATTAGACAAATCGTGCTGACGAGAATAGGCGACTTGAAAGTTTGACGATAGACAGCCCGTCTTCCGCCTTTTTTTCTCAAGTTTTTCTTCACGACGCCCATACACCGGAAAGCTTGACGAAGATCTGCACCGAGGTCGCAGGTGCAAGTAAATCAGGTACACTACTCTTCCCCAAGGATTCCGAATTTCCGATGACTTTCCCCGCATCTGAAGCCAATCATGTACGGGTAAAAGTTACATGCTTGGTATGGGAGGCTATCAGACTTTCAGCAGTTCGAAACACCTCCGGCGAGAGCTGCCGAAACATGCTATCGGTAGGCGCGCAATGTTCTGCTATATACACCGCACAACATGATGCCAGCAGCATCCCGACCTTTCTCCCCAGCACCTTCACAGTGCGTGGTCTCATCTGTCCTATTGTCGACGGCACTGACTTCGTCTTCCAGCACGTAATTAGGTTGCTAGGTCATGCCCGCCAGGCTCACACTCCCAGCGGAACTCATAGATGAGACTATCGACCATCTGTGGGATGACAGCAAGGCGTTGCGGGCGTGTAGTCTCACATGTCGAGGATGGGTACCCTCAAGCCGTCTTCACCTCTTTCGCACCATACGAATTCGCAATGCAGAGGACTGTGCCAGCCTCATTGCACTCGTAAACTCCGCTCCAGTCATCGCTCGATGTATCCGCAAGCTCACTCTGAGTGCGGAGTACGACGGCCTTGACGGTGATCGTGGACGCGAGGACGATGCTTGGGTCAACAAGGCCGCGGACCTTCTCACCCGACTCGATCGCGTGCACACGCTAGCATTGTCGCGGTTACGGTGGGATGCATTGACCCCAGAGACCAAGCAGGCTTTCTCCGGTGCGTTCAAGACGGTACAAACCCTGCTTTTGTTTGAAGTTCGCTTCAACGCATCTGCGGACGTCTTGGGGTTTCTCTCTGAGTTCCCTGCTCTTGACGAGCTGTACTTCCACGGCGTCTCATGGACACACGAGTCGTACAACCCGTTCCCAGCCCAGTGGCAGATGGGGTCACCGGAGCAGATGCAACTGAGCTACCTGTTCCTTGACCCGCGTTCTTCGCCTACCCTGGTCACGGAATGGCTCTTGAACCATCCAGTGGAGCAGCGTCTGCGCACCATCCAGCTGTGCTGGCGCGAAATGGAGGACGTCAAGGCGCTTGGAGACTTACTGCAAGTCAGTGGGTCGACTCTGGAACGTCTGCAAATAGAGTTCCCGTCTGGCTTGTCAGAGGAAGGTGAGTGCCCCACGACTTGCATGAATGGTGCATCTCATTAAAATCGCCCCGCTTCAGTTCTTCGTCGGAACCAGTTGTCGATTTCTAACAATACCAACCTCCGGTCTTTACATTTCGGTGGACTTGATGTCTCCGCCGCATCTTCGCGTACCTTTGTCTCAAACCAGCTCTTCCCGTGGGTGGGAGTCATGCTTGGCCAAGTTCGCTCGCCGCTCCTCCAGGAAGTCGTGTTCGAACTCGAACTTCCAGATGTACCTGACTTACAATCGTTTGATTGGGTCCGCATCGATCAGGAGCTCTCTAGGGAAGAGTTCCGCGGGCTTATGGTGCGTTTCTACGTGAACTGCACAGAAAGACATGGAGGGCAAGCGTTGGTGGATCAGGTGAAGCAGGCGATAGAAGATAAACTTCCTGGGTTTAGAGTAAGGGGGCTCCTTCGGGTTTCGTGCATTTAGATGGGTTCTGGCCGGATGCGAGGCCATCTGCGGTCGCTCTATTTACTCCGTGCTCTATTTCTCTCCGTGGCTATACCAAGTGTCGTATATATCAGGTCTAATAGAGTAACTTATTTTGAAGACGTGCTGAATATTGAATTCCACATTGCATCACAACGTGGTCTCGACGCGTCTTCCACGTGACCCAACGCGTCGCGTAAAATGATTTCGAACATAATTCGCTGTTTTCGGCAAAAATCCGACACTCTCCTCCTCCCCATCATCATCCGAGATGTTGGCCATTTCCACCGCCTCAAACTTGGTGGTATTCGATCCCAAGAAGTCGACAACATCCCCGGCCCCATCAGCTTCACTCTCGTCCCCGACCGCCGCGGTCTGGGCACCCGATAACTCTGTACTATACGTGTCGAACTCTGCTGGCATTCAGAGATTCAATGCTCAAGGAATCTTCCAATCAACGGTCTACGAATCATCGGAATCTGTCAGTGCACTTGTCGGCAAAGATAAGGGCCGCATTGTGGTATTCAGCACCGGACAGCAGGTGTGCGTTCTGGACACCGTGACAGGCAAAGTGGCCCACAAATTCGACACACACAAGACCTTCGTCACCTCATTAACGCTCTCGAGCGATGCCAGCCTTCTTGCATCTATTACCTTGGACGCAGTCCATATCCATAACTTATCTTCGAATACCACCACCGCTCTTCGGAACCTACCAGCCACCTCGGGAAGTGTCACGGCCTGCGCCTTCCATCCCCACATGCGAACCCGGCTGCTACTGGGTATAGGAAACTTATTATCTATTTATGAAACGAATCGACCCTCGGGGCCTGCCAAAGTCATCGCGATGGAGAAGGAGAACGTGGGCAGGATTACTGCTATCACCAGCAGCCCATTCAGTAAGACGCTGATAGCTGTTGGTTTTAGTGGAGGAACTGTTCGATTGGTTGATTTAGAGAAAGAGAAGGGGTGAGTGGACTGCTGGTTCGTGTGTTTTCGACATTAACGTCCTCTTGTGTGATGCCTCAGATTATTACGCTCGGTCTCGTTGAATATTCCCTTGACCACATTGTCGTTCTCGCCGGAGGGTGCCGCACTCTATGCAGGAACAGAGAACGGCAAGCTACTCATACTGGATCTACGTGCTCTGGATAAGGCACCCAAAACTATCATTATCAGTGAAGAGGGAGAGCCGATTATCAGCGTATCTGCCCAGGTGAGTATCATGGCTCTTGTATCAAATACATCCTCTGACCAGTATGCAGAGAAAGTTGAAACCAGGAGAACGACCAACACCGCCTCCCGCTCCTAAAACCGCGACCCAATCTGAGTCTGCCAAAGTACGCAGAAGCGCCTCCGCAACCACCTCCATAGCAACAGATAAGAGAGCGACTACCACGAGAGTCAAGGTCACTCCCGCCGCGTCTCCTCGTATCCGCACAACATCCGCTAGCACGACGCCTGTTCGTCTGCGCGTCACAAGCACTACAACCAACACTCCATCTCCTCAACCTCCAGTTCGTATACGTACAATTTCAACAGTTGCCAATTCGCCGACTGCTAAACCACCGACCGGTCCTGCCAGACCTGCCACTGTAGTTGGTAAGGTATCGAGAACCTCTCATGGGATGAGGCGAGTCAGCGGACCCTTATCTGAGAAGGTCACCACGCCGACGAAGTCTCCATTGAACAAATCGTTCACCAGTCAAAAGAGTGATAGGCTGGATGTATCAGGTATGTCGTTATAGCGCAGCTGTAAGATTTATTCTGACACCTTTCATAGTGAGCATCGATAATTTGCTCGATATTCCCAAAGTGGGGAGAGAGAACCGGAGCCCTCAAGGCATACGACAACGCACAACCTCATCCTTATCAGGTACCTCTTCTCGGGCAACCCGTACCCGTACCATATCTACCACATCTCAAATGTCCACCTCTTCACGTGCCATGACTGGATCTACACTCGGCACCAGTGTTAGCGGCGCATCTTCTATCTCACGAACCACTACCGCTCGCCCTACTAAAACTTCCTCCACTTCCACCAAGCCCAAATCCTCATCCAACACCAGAAAGGGCTCAAAGGAATGGGCTGCCGACAGTATGTCACCCATCCCTGCTGTCCCACCGCTTCCAGTTGCGTTCGGAGAGGCGGAACCACTTACAGCTGTGAAATGTCCTGTTCCAAGGGACCGGACGCCTAGTCCTGACTTGCCATCTACCGACCGAGTTCCTATTACCCCATTACCACCGTCACGAGCGGCCAAAGGCAAGGCGCCAGAACGATATTTGGGAGTGCTAGGACTTGGAACGCCAGAGGTGCAGAGATGGATCCAGGCCGGTGACAACGAGAAGAAGGATGGCCGGAAAGTTGGGTTTGCAGAAGAGGACGAGAACTCACAGAAGCGTGGAGGCGCTCATGAGAGTGACGACGAGGACGACGAGCCGCAGGAAGCAAAGATTGAATTGACGGTGCAGGTCTCGCCGCGACGGCCTACCGCACCTTCGTCTACCAATTGGGCACCCGTTCCCTCACCTCTGCGCAATTCTCTGGGTGGACTAATGGGAGAAGCGGCTTCTGTTCCTGGCCCATCTACAAACCCTGCGCAGGACCTGCTCACCAACTTGATCCGGGATGCTCTATACGACTTCCGGCGGGAGACCAAGGCAGAGATCGTCGGGCTTCACCTGGATCTTGTGAATATGGGCCGTGGGTGGAGAAAGGAGATGAAGGACGCTATGGACCAGTGGGGAACTGAACTTCGGGAGGCTAGGGAGGAGAATAAGCGGCTGAAGGAGGAGAACGAGAGGTTGAGGAAGCGGATATACTGAATGTTTTTGATGACTTTTTGAACGATTCGTATTACGACCACGCTCACGACTTTGATTATACCCTGGGTGTATAATTGTAATCTTGTTCAACAGTTGTTCTAGTAATGATATGGAGACGATATTCATGACCATTCAATGATCCATAACCTACCTCTTCCTTTGCTGGTCTTCACATTGAACACACTTCACTACTTTGCGGCGGCTTCATTCATCTTCGCTGAGGTTGCCAGATGTCTCATACCAAAATCTGAAGACCGACAAAGGCTGCTCAAAGCAATTGTTCTATCAATTCGTCTACGAGTGATACATCCCCTGGAAGTACCTTTCTGTGGTAACATCATATAGGTGGAACTGTTTCCTGAGGACGTCCAATTAACTTGCGCCCGCTGACTTGATCATTCTCCAGCCTTTCAAGACCATCAACGATACCAGCCAGGCCACCCGGCAAGACTTCGACAGGATTGGGCTGCAAAAATCCTCCGAGTTAGTGATCCGGATGCCTCGCTCACCAGAAACCTGACTCACCGTAAAATCGCCGGACTCAAGGAGACCGGTAAGGCTGCTGTACAATCCTTGTCCGAACTTCCTGTTCAGCTCTGCATGCACAGATCCATAGGCGCTGATCACCTTCTTGTCCTCCGTGCGCTTCGATTCCGGGATGAGGGGCGCAAGCACGTTGACAAGAGTGCCTCCTGGAGATAGAATGTCGTATGCGACTGTCTGTGTAGACTCCAAGGAGATCGCATCGTAGACGACATTGATTGGATCCGAAGTGATCTTCTTGACGGCTGACTGGATCTCCTCCGCAGAGAGGTTTCGGTCAATGGTGTGGGTCGCCTCTAGGGACTTCACTAAGTCGTTGTTGCGAGAGGAAGTAGTCACGATGATGGGTGAGAATCCTGAAAGCTTTGCGGATTCAATTACTGTACGAGAAAGCAGGTTAGTCCTTGTCGAAGGGAGGGAGTAATTAGTATGGAAAACATACCGAACTGTCCTACAGAAGATGAACGTTGATGAACCTCCAAAGATGACGATAGGTCGACCAGAATACTTTCCCCGACCGCCTTCCAACCATGGCGCGACTAAATTGGCCCCACCAGTCTCGTGATACAGCCCGATGGTAGCGGTAGTCAGACCTACCGGGACCGTAGCAGCCTGGTCAAATGTTAGGTTATCAGGGATCTATAATACCCGTCAGCCAGAACATATCTATGGGCCTAACAGTCGTTCCCCAGTACCTTAGCAGCGATATCGGCATCGACGATGGTGTATTGCTTGAACGTAGCGAGGCGGTTTGTGTAAAAACCTTGGTGAACGCTGCATAACTTTTAAGAAGACTAGCATCATGAGATAATGGTCTGGCTTACACCCTGTCACCAGTAACAACATTGGTGACAGCTTCACCGACAGCAACGACCACGCCTGCCGACTCGGAGTCTGATCCTGGAATAGCAGGATACTCCTTCAACATGCTGCTGTATCCTGTCTTTTGCACCTTCCAATCAAGAGGGTTCAGTGCGGTGGACTCCACGCGAACAAGAATTTCCCCGGGTCCGGGTCGATCAACGACAGTAGAAACGAGTCCCCAAGCACCTTTCTCGGTCAAGATGGCAAGAGCATGTTGCTGGGATGGGAGCGGCATGGTGCGAAATTGAAACCAGTGAAGCGGATTGTTTTGCAGCTCATCCCAGGCTCACGACGTCCTTCTTATAGTCCCTTGTTGGTGTGGGCTCGAATGGCGCAAACAGTCATGGGTTGCTTGATAATCGCCCCGGAGAAAGTGGATTCGGGTGCTGACCACGACTACAGACGATGATTACAAAGGACGATATACCGTCGAAAGCTTGCTCGGCAGAATCTGTGAACATTGTTCGTGAGGTCAGGCCATCACGATGTCAATGTTTGGTAGACTGAAGCTGCCTCTCGAATGCCTAGCCACTGACCCGAGTCATAAGGGCTGTGCAAGGTCGGTCTGAGCGAAACAGCGTCGTAAGTGAATAGTCCGATACCGAGTTGTTTCAGCAGACAGCAAACGAACCTTTTTTGAATGGGTGCAGGCGAGCTGTTGCCATCTGAGGGGATTTTACTGGAATGCTTTCTGTGGGAGAGTTCAAAGTTCACTCGCCCATCTTACTGAACTGCTCTGACAGGAAGCTTGCAGGCTGAGAACCCATAATCCATCGAATACGAATCATATTATAACTCGTTGATAGTGAGCAGCATACAGATACAATAGCAACACTAACCTGACCGTGCACAGCGAAAATACAAGTAAACAGCGTTCATAAAAACCTCTGGACAGCCCCTAGTCTCGTTCAGAAGCCCTGTCGAGTTGCTGTCGTTTCCGCGCACCACTACAACACGCATCGTTAGCTGATTGGACATATGGTGCGAATTGTGTACGCACCCGTCAGTATCCAGTCCTCTCTTTCTGCCACTCTTCGCCTCATCCAAGAACTTATCCAACCCGAACACATCTCCCGAATCCTTCTCAAACTGCACAGGCCCCTCCCTAACCTCTTGCTCGCCCGCTCCCTCAAATCCGACCTTCGCCCGACCCAACCCAAACCGGTCGTTATCCAACGCCTTCCCGATGCCCTCCTCGGTACCCTCACCGAACGAATCCTGGTTTCCTTCGGTAATGTTCCCACGAGCCTTGTAGATCGCAGCAGCAGCGCTGGAGCCGTGGAAGAGTGGCTTGTCGTATAAGTTGTAGGCATCGTCGTCCGCAAAGGTGCCAGATAGTGATTCCTGGTTGAACAACCGCGAGTCCAACATGGATTCCTTCGACGTGGAAGGTTTGGCCAGACCCAACGCGATTTTCTCCGAGATGTCTCGATTCTGTTGTCGAGCAAGCATCTTCGCCCGCTGCTCCTGACCCATGTTACTCATGCGCATCTCACGCTCACGTTCGCGCTTCTTATCCTGTCGCATCTGGTCGCGGATCTTCGCAGCCTCTTCATCATCCGAGTCCTCCCCTGATGACTTGTCGGATTCGCTGTCGTCGCTGCCGTAACCACCGAGAGCGGACTGCAAGGCTGCTGTGCGCTCCGCTGTTGGCTTGGTGTCGGCGACACGGGAAGACGAGGGAATCCCGGCTCGTTCTTCTCGGGCCCGTTGGGCGAGTAGACGCAAGTTCTCTTCCTTCTGAGCCTTCTCCTTCTCCGCAAGTTTTTGTTGCATAAGAGCACGCTGCCGGACCTCCTCACGAGCATGTCGGTCTGCGATAAAGAGGGATTCAGAGAACTTGGCGAAGTTATCGTTGATGTGAACCTAAACAGCATATTATTAGCAGATCATTCACGAAAAGACCCAGAGTTGCAACGCACGTCTTGTAGTCCACGTCCATCCGCCGCAAGACGTTTGTCCAGAGGGATAGTGTAACCTTTGTTATTCTTCCAATTTGAGATGCAAGGAGGGATCATCCACTCCTTCTGCTCTTGCGCGGTGGCTTTGCGTGGTGGGCTGCGCAACACGGGAGGCGGCGGGCTAGGTGGGCCGCGAGGAATCTTCTTGTGCTTGAAGCGAGGCGGCTCTAATGGATCCTCAACGACCTCCGTCATCTTGATGATTCTCTGTTTCAACCCATCTGACCCATTTTGCTGGCCAGGCGTATACCGAATGAAGGATGTTTTGCCTTGACTGTCCGGCACGTTCTTGGGCTGAGCAGCCTTGATCTTGCCATTCACTAACTTTTCCAGGGCTGCTCTGGTTTTGTCCGTCGTAGACTGGACCTCATCTTCAGACGGACGTTGCATGTTCCGGTCGGAATCATCGAGGTCTTTCCGGTGTGCCAATGGAACAAGATCCTTGAACTGTGATTGAACGATTTTACCCGCTCGTTGCCCTTGCTGAGCAATTGCGTCGTAGCGAACGTTGCCTTCGCTGTCTACTTGCAAGGCCAAGGTGTTTCCGGAAGACGCCTGACAACATCGTTCGATTAGTCTGGTCGAAAGTTGTATTGAACACACAACGCACCTTCTTCCTACCCATCTCCAGCGGGTACTGCGCTACATGACACTCTGGATAGGAGCCACCATCACCTATGCACCAACAATGTGAGTTGAGAGCATGAAACCAATGCTTTTTGGGACTCACCATAATCCTCTTGTGACGATGGCCTCCATCCCTTCCTCTGGCCATATGGCGGAACTACATTTCTTAAAATCACAGACTGAGACTGAGACGAGCTTTGTGCAGGTTGTGGTGCTGAAGTGTATTCATCCTCATCGTCCGAAACGGTTGGTGCATAAACTGGTGCTGGCAGCAGGCTTAAGAATGTAACGTCAGAAGTGATCGTAGTAGGGCCGGGGAAGCACATACGATGCAAGAGCGGCCATGGCTGTGAATATTGGGAAGAGAGTGGTGGTGGACGAAGAGCGCGACGACAAAGGTGGCTTGGTCACTGTTCGGAGTAACGCACACGTGTTTGGCTATGTTTGCACTCCCTCATTTCAGGCGCTTAACTGTGGCAGGGCTGTGTTTGGATTCAACTGCTCTAACTTGAATCCGGCTTCGAGGTCAGTTATTTATTATCGACAACTTCGTCACCACAGGTCAAGGCCACTCTGGAGGAAGGCAACGTTCCGACACTCTGGTAAAAAGCAAAAACCAGCGGTGGTAGGTCCATTCAGATCGCAACTCCGAATATTGTCCACACCGTCCATCAACATTGTCCGTCGTGGGTTCTTTCTTACATTCGAAGTACGTCCACTATCTATCTCATTGCTGTTTCGAACGAGCACAGATATAATGTTTGGACAAGAATGGCTTGTCTTAGCTGTTAGCGTGGACGTAACTCAGCAGTCTCGCAGACAAGCCGTTGACTAGAGAGACTCAGATGCTTCCGTTTGTCTCGCAGGATCGCAGCGAAGAATACTACTCTACCGACATGCCAGTTATGGTTGTGGAAGAGAAAGGGACTAACTTGAAGGGCGCGACTTGGACAGGCCTCTCTCGCGTGTTATTTCAACATCATATCCTCGACCTGCTTGTTGATATGCTTTTTACATGTCATTTTGACAGTACCTATACACCCAATCTGCACGTGCAATCCGTCCTTTTTGCTTCTTTTGGACGCGCCGATATATTCGTTGCACAGGTCTGAACACCTGTGCTCATTTCCGTCTCATAGGTCCGTATCTGCACCAGTTCTGTTGATGTCAGCACCCGATGTGCACGCGAATACTCTTCATATCACTCTGCAGCATGGTAGAAGACAAGATGGCCAATACTTTCAGCCCAATACAGTGAGTGATCCCTGGCGTCAAAAACACAGTAGATTGACACTGACACCTCCAAGATAATCGCGCATGCCGACGCACTCTCCAGCTCTAAGATCTATTATTTAACGGTGGCATAACCATCACCTCTACACCATCCTAGACTGCCCCATCACAATTTTCAAATGATTGGAAGTCCACCCTTCGGCGGAATACAGCTCCCGAGGCTCGGGAGAGCACTCCAGCGCTCACAACTGAAACTTCGTCCAATTTATTCGCGGGGCCACTGTTACGGGATACTTGATGGCCCGCAGGCTATGAGTCCTTCTATAATATTTAACGAAGAGAGCGTTCAGTAGAAAGTCCCTCGCTTCCCCCTTGACTTTCTTTTCTCTCAACCTCCTTACTATTAATGACGACGGCCAGGCTTATCTTGACAGCTGTCTTCTGCTTATTACTCACTCGTTTATGGACTGTCGTTTCTCGTTATCTCTTCGCTGGACCACTTGACAACTTGCCGGGGCCAGCACGATCTTCATGGTATGCAGGTGAGTGTACTCTCGCTGTCTTGGAATCGGCTGGTCCTCAAAGCATCGATCCGTAGGAAACCTCAATCAGATTTTTAACAGGCATGGCTGGGGCTTCCAAGACGAGCTTCTGGACCAGTACGCTCCCGTCGTGAAGCTACACGGCCTACTTGGGGTGAGCCACTCAAATCTTTCACTGGGCTGAAACGGCGCTAACAGGCGTTCAGCGTAAGATGCTATACGTATACGATCCCACTGCCTTATATCAGGTTGTCATTAAAGATTCATATACCTTCGAGCCCGTCAAGTGGTTTACTTCGTTCGTTTCTCTTGTGTTTGGGCCGGGACTGCCAGCTGTTCACGGTAAGTCTCGGCGATGCCCAACGTACTGCGTTGATACGATAATGAAACTACCCTTCAGGCGAGCAGCATCGAAAACAGCGCAAACTCATCAACCCTGCCTTTTCTGGTGCTTTCATTCGGAACCTCACACCAATGTTCTACGACGTGGCACACAAGGTACGCGCTTCCGTTGCTATGTTGCTCACGCGAAAGACTAGACGCACTATCCAATATAGATGCGTACTTCCCTCCAGGAAGAGCTCACGGGGGGTGTCAAAGAAATAAATATTCTCCCGTGGATCCACCGCGCCGCACTAGAAGCCGTCGGACGTGGTGCATTAGGACACACTCTGGATCCTCTCAATGCCCCATCATCGGACGAATATGGCAACGCTCTCAAAGCTGTTTCGCCAGTCGTATTCTCACTAGGATACCTTCGCATGTTATCACCCTTGCTGAGTCTCCTTACGACGCCAGTGAGACGGTTTCTTGTCCGCTTTGTGCCTCATGCAGGTGTTCGAGAGATGGCAAGGTTGGCACGGGTTATGGACGACAAGGCCAAAGAGATCTTTCGTCTGAAGAGTGTGGCTCTTATGGACGATCGTACTGCCAACAGGACTGATCAGAGCATAATGTCCGTCCTAAGTGAGCGGACCTTGTTCCATTCCTAGTCCTTACATTCCGACACCTAACCACATCGACTTGCAGTGAGGGCTAATATGGCTGCAAGTCCAGAAGACCGCTTGCCCGAGGACGAACTGATCGGACAAATGTCGTCAGTCCTCTCCTCCCGGGTCCCCATCTCCGCTGGGACTCACTGAGATGACAACAGAACACTCGCATTCGCAGGAACTGACACCACCACAAGCGCCATAGCACAGATCATTGATCTTCTCTCCCGGCATCCTGACGTTCAAGAAAGGCTAAGGAGAGAGACGACTGCGGCGCGGGATCGCTGGCATGGTGCCACTGGCAGCGACGATCTGACGTATGATGCGCTCATGAGCTTGCCATATCTTGACGCTGTCTGTCGCGAAACTCTTCGTCTGTGAGTCTCATCTTTCTTCCGTTGGAGACATGTGAAACGCGTGAATAAAGCTGATTAGTCGTGCAGGTACCCTCCAGCGACGTTCGTGTACAGAGAGTACGTACCGCGGCATATTTAGTTCAGATCGTGTTAATGAGCTGAAACCTTGGCAAACAGAACTGGAAAAGACACGACGCTGCCTCTTTCGAAACCGATTCGTGGTGTCGACGGTACTCTCCTCCATGAGATTATTGTCCCCAAAGGCACGACGATCTTGTTGGGCATCCGCGGCTGCAACCTAAATCGCGATATATGGGGACCCGACGCTCGCGAGTGGAGGCCAGAACGTTGGCTCTCCCCCCTTCCAGAGTCATTGAAAAACGCAAAGATTCCGGGTGTCTATTCGAACATGTAAAGATCCAGCCTCATCTGCTTCTGCGCTTGAAAGCAATGGCTGATTCACAATTTTCACGCTTCAGCATGACGTTCCTGGGTGGGGGTCGCTCCTGCATCGGCTTCAAGTTCTCCCAACTGGAAATGAGTACGTATCATTGACCGTCCGAATCATTTTATTCAATTACTCATATGAAGTTCTGTAGAAGTCCTTCTGTTCACTCTGGTGACTCTCTTTCGATTTAAACAGTCGCGGCAGATCTACTGGAACCTGTGCACGTTTGTCTACCCTACTGCCGGGCCCGACAGTTCCACGCAGGAGATGCCGGTCATAGTGGAGCCTCTCACTTCAGCTCAGTCAGGCTGATGGGACATCCCTCCTAGTGATACTGGTGTATTGACCAGCTTTTCCAATATTTGTGGTCAGTAAATCTGGTGCCTTCGAATCGATGCTCCTTGTCCTCTACTTCTTTGGCCTAGGACTCTGTTCCGGATTAGCGGTTTCCATGCATGATCGTAGTACTTGTCAGGCGCGTTCAAGCTGGTCCTTACTACTCAGTCTTCCGTAAGACTATCAAGAGGACCCTAGTGGTGGTGTCTCATAATCCACTTCAGACTCCAGAAGGCGAACATGGGCTGATTATATGTGGGTCCTTCGCTTACCTGATTTGGCACTACCACGTTGAGACGTAGACCACGTGGCACACTACTTATCTGAGCACTCTTCACCTCCTCACGCCGTCCACACTGTCTTGATTCTAACTTGATCAACGGCAATTATGACCCAATCGTACAAGTCGACAGCGAAGTCAATCACTATTGATAACGTTCGAATTCTCCGCGTTATCGCCGACGGACACTCAATCGTGGGCCTGTGATATTTTGAGTACTCCGGTAGAACTGACTCTCCTTCTCCAACCTCTCGAGAAGTATACTTAGAATTGTACAAAGCTTGAGAGAGGTTCGTCACATTCGTTTTCTGAGAAAGAAATGCAGCATTGCGTAAGATTGAGCGTTTATTGAACAATGCAATCTAAGGCGCCTAACTTCCCCATTGTTGTGACTGGGCGAGTACGCGAGGGCGAAACTTGCTCACGAACCGTCACATTTCTCTATCTTTCGTCGTTTATGCTCAGCATCTTCTCTCCTTTAAAGCTACGACACATCTCAAGGAAACTTGTAACTTACCCGCCGCGATACCCAAGAAACTCGTATTCCATCGCCACGATGACAATCCAGTCCAACGCCGACTGGCAACCGGCCCCCTCGGGAACGTACAGATATTTCTCAAAGCCGATCGAGAAGTCTCCCCAGGACGACAGAGATTATAGACTCATTAGACTGGAGAATGGTTTAGAGGCCATGTTGATCCATGACGCGAAAGCCGACAAGGCCGCTGCGAGCTTAGATGTGGCTGTCGGTCACTTGCACGATCCAGTGAGTCTTTACATCCAATAGGTTCGATTCGGCGTCGTGAATACTGGGGGTGAATTGGCTGCAAAGTCATTTTGGTGCGGGCTCATGCTGATAATTGCTTAGGATGACATGCCAGGTTTGGCTCATTTCTGCGAGCATTTGCTGTTCATGGTAAGCGTAGACATAGGTCTACGAATTGAGCGTCACTGACATGTTTTATAGGGTACAGAGCAATTCCCTGGAGAGAACGAGTACTCGGAAGTGAGCGAACACGATCCTCGTGCATATGCTTTCGTCTAAACGATCCCTACAGTACCTTTCCAAGAACAACGGCTACTCCAACGCCTTCACTGGAACGTCAAACACCAATTACTTCTTCAACGTGGCGACAAATGCTCTTCCAGGTGCACTGACGCGCTTCTCTTCCTTCTTCCATTCCCCCCTCTTCGCGCCCTCGTGCACAGTGCGTGAGCTGAATGCCGTTGACTCCGAGCACAAGAAGAACCACCAGTCAGATGTTTGGCGGATATTCCAGCTTAACAAGCATCTGACCAAGGACGGGCATGCATGGAACAAGTTCGGCAGTGGGAACAAGGATTCATTGTCGAAAGTCGGGAGGGATTTGAAGGCGCAGACAACGTCGAAGAATGGAACCCCAGACTATCGATCTCCAGACGGAAGTTTGGCGGCGACACCGCTTCCCTCACGTGTTCCGTCACCAGCGCCGTCAACCAGCTCTGGAATTGAGTCAGAAGGAGACGGCGGTGTGGTGGGACGGGAGACACGCAGACGATTAGTTGAATGGTGGTCCAGGGAGTATTCCGCCAACAGAATGCGGTTGTGTGTCATCGGAAAGGGTGCGTGCGCTATTGACTTGTGTGCTCACACCTGTGCTGACAATTCAGCAGAACCCCTCGACGAGCTGTCCGAGCTCGTCGCCAAGCTTTTTTCGCCCATTGTCAACAGGGATATTGACCCTCTCCCTATGATCCACGACCATCCCTTTGGACCGAACGAGAAGGGTGTAAGTGTTCTTACCTGCGTCCTCTGAAAATAATCTCACGGTCTCCGTAGACACTCATTTCGGTACAAACCGTCATGTCTTTCCACGCGATCGAGATTTCCTGGCCCTTTCCCTACCAGCCACCCCATTGGCGCCATCAGCCAGGCCACTTCCTTGCTCACTTCGTCGGACACGAGGGTCCCGGATCACTGCATTCCTACCTCAAGCAAAAGGGATGGATTCTTGCCCTCAGTGCCGGCCCTCAGAACCTCTCTCGCGGGTTTGCCATGTTCAAGATCACGCTCCGCCTCACCAAGTCCGGTTTTGACAACTACCGTGAAATCAGTCTCATCGTTTACAAGTACCTCTCGCTCCTCCGTTCCTCTCAGTTTCCGGCCTGGTACCAGAAGGAGTTGGCCACGATCAAGCGTACGCGGTTCAAGTTCGCGGAGAAACGCAGGCCGGAAGACTATGCGCTGTGGGTAACAGAGCAGCTTAGTTGGCCGGTGCCACGGGATCAGGTGCTCAGTGCCCCGCAGTTGATCCAGGAATGGGATGAGTCGGATCCAATGCGTGAGGGTGGAGGAGAGAAGGAAATGAGGGATATGCTGAACACTCTGACGGTGGATAATTCGCGGGCGGTGTTGATGGCAAGGAAAGAGGAGCATGAGCGGTTGGGAGGAGGGGAGCGCAAGTGGGAAGCCGAGCCGTGGTACGGTACTGGTTACAGTGTCGTGCGGTTTGACGATGACTTCATCAAGGAGGTGAGGCTTGTGACTTTCCGTCGTCAGGCTGAGCGTATGCTGACAGCTTTCCAGGCCAAGAAACCTAACGATCTCAAGGAACTCTGGTTACCTGGACCCAACGAGTTTATCCCCACAAGACTAGATGTTGACAAGCGTGAGGTTGACCAGGTGAGCTCACTGTCTGTTACATGGAACTCGAAGCTGATACAAGTCGTTTAGCCTGCGAAACGACCTCATCTTATCCGGGAGACCTCTTTGTCCTCCCTGTGGCACAAGAAGGATGATCAGTTCTGGGTTCCTAGGGCACAGGTGATCATAGATATACGGAGGTCAGTTCATCTCAAAACACCCCGTCAAGGTGCTGTCTGACATATTTCCAGCCCTGTCGCCAATGAAACCGCCCGCGCCGCAGTCATGACAAGGTACGTTGCATCTTACATGACCACGACTGTCATCTCAAACGTCTCCCGGTAGGCTATTTGCAGAGCTTGTAACCGATTCCTTGACCGAATATTCCTACGATGCTGATCTCGCTGGACTGAACTACAATTTCGGATCATACACACCCGGTGTATTCATCACGCTAAATGGTTACAATGACAAACTTCATGTTCTCGCACATCACGTCTTCAACAAGGCAAGGACCCTCCAGGTCAAACTTGATCGACTCAGCTTGAAGAAGGAAGAGCTGAAGAGGGATTGGGAGAACTTCTTCCTTGACCAACCTGTCCGCGTGTCGGATTATTTGGCGAGGTACCTCCTCGCTGAGAAGGATTGGACTTTGGTTGAGAAGCTTGCTGAGCTTCAATGTGAGTCTCGTCATCTCATGCTTATGCCGTTGGATGCTCATTGCCATATTGCAGCCATCTCGACCGAAGAGGTACAAGAGCACATTAACAAGTTCTTGTCGCGAGTCCACATGCGAGTCTTGGTCGTAGGCAACATGTACAAAGATGTGCGTATGGTTGCTCGTCACCATTTCTTCGTTAATGGGCTGACATTACATGCAGGAAGCGATACATTTGATGGAGACCATCGAAGAAACATTACAATCATCACCAATCCCTGCAGACGAGTGTATCGAGCTTGCACTGATCCCTCAACCTGGCAAAAATATCATCATGTCGGCTCCTTTCCCCAATCCCAACGAAGTCAACTCTGCTTTGACGTACTACGTGCACACGGGGAGCGTGCTCGACTCTAGGCTTCGCGTCATCTCCGCACTCACCGCCCAAATCCTCTCCGAACCCGCTTTCAATGTTCTCCGTACCCGAGAACAACTTGGGTACATCGTGTCATGCACCGAGTGGCAACTCCCCGGTGCCTCGGAGCGGGGCTTGCGCATCGCAGTGCAGAGTGAGCGCGTGCCGGAGTACCTTGAGGAACGAGTGGAGGCATTCTTGGAAGAGATGAAGACGAAGATCGTGGAGATGGGCACGGAGGAGTTCGAGGCTCAGCGGGATGGCGTTGAGAAGAAGTGGAAGGAGAATGTGAAGAACATGAGCGAGGAGACCAACCGTTACTGGCCACACATCGACTCTGGCTACCTTGATTTCTTGAGAAGTATGTTTACCTATTCCATTCCCAGAGAAACAACCTCCTGATCTGTGCTTTTTTCAGGGGAAACAAATGTTGAGGTGCTGAAATCTGTCACAAAGGAGGACGTTGTAAACTTCTACATGACCTATATCCACCCCTCATCTCCCACGCGCGCCAAAATCTCCGTCCACATGCGCTCTCGCAAACCACCACCGAAGAAGATCAACGCGGAAGCTCTCCCCGCGATCGCAGAGCACGTAGCCTCCCTTGGTGTTACCAACATCCCGGAAGGTTGGGCGGAGGAGCTGACATCAGACGGCGAGGCGTTGCTCGAACCCGTTCTGACGTTCTGGAGGGAGCTCCTGACAAAGGAGGAATCCGGAGTCAAGGATGTCGAGAGTGCACTCAAGGGCATCTCGGCCATTGCGGACAAATTCCCTGCGGAGAGTCAACGGGAGGGGAGTATTTCAAAGTCTGCGGTGGTGATTACCGACCCAAAGGTATTGAAGGCACAATTAAAGCCTTCATCACCACCTCAACCCGTTGTTGAATGGGGCGACCTCCCCGTTGCGCGGTTCTAGAAATCGAGTTTAGATGCATGATCTTCATGTGCTGCTGTGACCTGCCGTCGTTCGTTGTAATCTTATTCATGTTATCTTGCTTTTAATGAGTGATTGTCAACGAGACAACGATCTAACGATCTTGTGATTACTTGGAACATTGCGCTTTCTCCGCAACAGATGGTTTACATCCCCAAGTCATTGGCATCTATGACAGATACCATCGCGAGCCTCCTCGATGATCAAAATCAAGATGCAGAGACCAGGTCCGACATCCCCAATCTTAACCCCCAAACAACCGATGACTGCCCATGCTGTTCACGAATGGGACACGCACCGCCGTGTGTATTGGCTCCTTGAGTGTACAGTATGAGGAAATAACGGATGAAATAGCTCATCCACCAGCAGCGCTGCTACGGAACGAAAACCTCCACTTGAGTTGATCCTATAGAAACGCGTCGGGCTGTGAATGAAACGGTGAGAGGTGCCAAGTGAAAACATCGGCGGACAGTTGGAGCGGAGGTGACCCTTGTCTCGAGGCTGAATACTACCCAGACACCTATGATTGTGCCAGTAGGCCGGCGGACCTACACTGACATGCTGCCCGTCCAACCATGGAACTATAGGCTTTGAGCATGCCAAACATGGTCAAGTCCGAAAATCTTCACCGCTCAGCCGGCGGAACATGGAGCCCACTGTAAGAGTGTATCTTCCACCAGCTCAGCAGCTCCCTACCATCTCGACATTTGCACAGGGCACGGAATGACGCGAAAAAGGCCGCCAGCTGGCTCGGGCTCTGTTGGCACTGCCCAGGGGCGCCGGGCTACTGTTATCCAAAGCGGCATTTTCCTTGAATCTTGGAGGGCGCACCTCGTCGGAAGCCTCAAGGCAGCAATGGATTCGCCGTGTCGTGCTGCTAGCACTTCCTCAAGGCACGCTTGCCATACAGTAACGTTATTGTAGCCCTTTGCCGGTTGATAGCACCTGTCGATCGATCAGTTTACAGTACATGTGCGTGCAAACGTAAGATGCAGAAGAAACTCACCATGACATACCCCCATGCACGCACGATGCGCCGGGATAGCAGCTACTGGTAAAATGAATGCAGATGTTGAATTACGGCAAGAGTAAGCACCAGGTCCTAACTTAGAAACAAGGTTCATCGTCCATCACAATTCCGGATGACCTCGCACATGTACAGCAGGGTGCGCTGGCAAAAGATGATTTGAACCAGGTGTAAGGTCCTACGGAGCTAACAATGATCAACCTAGGATAACAGGCTGTATGATGACCAGTGTCGCTGTTAATGGAGAGTAAGTGGACGTTGGGCGCAGTGATCCAACTCTCAACGAAGGAGAGCCTTGTCGGCATCTCGGAGTATCCACCTCCGACCATGCTTGGTGAAACTTGATCCATCTGGATTCATCTACAGGGATAACACGACTGTAGAAAGAACTTCAGAAGACGACAATAACTGGGAATCTGCGGAAAGACGAACCTTATTCGAGCACCGACTGAGGCATCTATCAATCGGGAGTGAGATGCCATCTCAACCCGGGAGGAAACGAACGTTCTGAACCCAAATACAACGAACGAAGGCACTCAATCCTACGCGAGGCGTGAGATGGCGGAAGGCGATCGATCATGCCGGACCCACAAAGCTAGAGTCTGAATTAGCATCTGCGAAGCGGTCA
Organism: Cristinia sonorae; assembly: GCA_021029105.1. Classification (NCBI taxonomy): domain Eukaryota; kingdom Fungi; phylum Basidiomycota; class Agaricomycetes; order Agaricales; family Stephanosporaceae; genus Cristinia; species Cristinia sonorae. The sequence continues at coordinate 345,645 of JAEVFJ010000019.1, forward strand.
GTGTCACAGAGGTCGCGCATATGTGACTGCCACTTACCAGACACAGGAAACTGGGACCTAGCACTATGACATGTCAGTGAACTGTGCAGTCAATTCATAACCGGGTTCAGGGTGAATTCGTCATCAGCATTGAAGGATGCACTGCACATCATATTCATACATGCAATACAGAGACAGAGCACAATATACCAGAGGAAGGGCGATACAGAGCACAGACTTGACGTTCATTGAGCCCAAGGGGACGACAATAATTCAACCAGATGACGTGATTCTTCGGCATAGTCCAAAGGCAAAATCTTCTGGACTCCGTAGCGGGTGCGAGTCGTCTCCTGAAAGAGGAAGGAAGAAACTGAGTAACGATGCAAAATAGCGGAGTTGAAGTCGAAAAAAAGCTACGTTGTAGGTGTCTTGCTTGGCGCGACAGGCAAAATTGAATTGCTGCCCATTAACCTCTTCCACAAGTTTGTTATATCTGGCGTCGTCACTGTCCTGCATATCTATGTGAGTGGGAGAACCACGACTACAATTTGGGACATACCTTGATGGCCACGACCTCGTTTGCAGGTCGCTTGAACAAAGCCTCACCGAGGTCGTTGAACCCTTGGAACCATGCTTGGCCGGAATAATCAGAGACGGCCATGGAAATGATGTATCTGGGGAGATGGTGTGTTAGCATCACGAAAGGCGTCATCGGAGACGATGGGACCTCACCGATACTCAGGCTTTTCGAAACTCCTATCACATTTCTCACATCTCCAGCCGTCGTGCTGATCAAAGACCTTCTTACTGCAACCCGTGTTAGGACACGCAGGGTAGGCAATGTTGTCTGATTTGAGATGCATGACGGTCGCTCTGGTGGAGAAAAAGTCGGCTTTGTCGCCGTTGCCCAGATCCTTCGTTTTGACCTCCTCAATGGACAGCATTGCGGCACGATTGAAATTGACTGCACCACCCGAGCCGGAGAAAGTATTTGTGTGAGATTGGAAGCTCGCGGCACTACCGACGGAATCAAACCAGCCACGAAGGCCATGAGATTCGGGGATGTCAGGGTTGACTTCATAAGAGCTTGAGCCCGCCATTGAGAGTGTACGGCCTGTACAAGTTATTCACAACTGAAGGCACTCTCAAGGATAAGTGGGCTTACCACCGAAGTCACCAACTTTTAGGCCCTTAAATGCCACAATTGGCTGATCCGTATGGTTCCATTTCTCAGCAGTCTTTCCCCAGAGGGTAAGTCGTACACTGTATCCAGATTGGTCCACGACGGTCAACTCCCGCTTGAGAGACTGGAAGGCGCGTCAGTGAGACGGTGCATCTTTCATGAAAACTACGCACTGTCTTGTTGAATTTCGATGTAAACTCCGTGGCCTCCCCTACTTCTTTGACAACAGCAATGATATCTGTACGAGTTATATATGTGAATTATAGCGTCCGTTTGAAATATGCACAGCTGCTTACCGCAGAATGATTCCTTCGTAAGGTCTTGAAGCTTTCCGAGGTCAACGAAATTGTAACGTATTGCCGGGAAGCTCCCAGCATCACGACACTTGGGAGAGCTCGTTAGAAATGATTCCATGCGAAATAGATGCCAATACCCACCTCTTCAATCTCCGTATTTCTTTCCAAGGAAATCTCATATTCATTCGAGAGATTAGAGAACTGTCTTTTCGCGAGGTTGACCTTCGCCTTCGAAACATAATACACCTTGCCCTCCTCCATCTTGTCGTACAAAGTCTCGGCGACAGCGTTGAAAGCCGTGGCCCGAATCTCACCAGTCTCGTCCATGAAGGTCACGTTGAATAACTTCCCCTCGCCCTTCTGGTTGGACCACGACTTCATGTCTGACTTGTTGGTGACGCGCGCCCTGATTGTCCAGTTGTTCTGATAGGGGCTCAACCCTTCGATGGGGAAGATGGCAGCTCGACCAGAGCGAGCGCCTTGGCCACGACCTGCACCTGCACCAGGTGTCGTTGTTGTTGAGGAGCTTGCTCTGGTCGGATTAACCACAGGAGTGGGTTGGTTGACTGCAGGGGTATGATGCGCAGTGGACGGAGTCGCGGCTGCGTCGCCAGGGGCAATCTGCAGACCCTGAGGAGAGCCCATTTTCATTGCGGACTGCTCTAGAACAGTCATATTCAACACTATGAGGAGACTGTAGGATGTATCAGAACTGAAAACTGTTATTACGAAGCTTGAGTAAACGCGTCTTACCGCTTATCCTGGACCATGTTGCATGTGAACTTATCCAGACGACAAATCGTGTTCTTGATGATTTGCCCCTCGTCCACCAGGTGATTGAGCTGCGTAGCTAACATCGACTGAAGGAAGTGCTCCCCGTCGGACACGATGATGCGGTATCTGTCAACAGGATTTGGTCCAGCAGTTGGTCCGACCCTCTTCACGGAGAGAATCTGGACGATTGGCGTGGATGAGAGGAGATCTTCAGCGTGCTCTGGTTCATTAAGACGCGAGCATACGCCTGCTGTGAGTTGGACCATCGTCGACGATGATGAGGAAAGGGCGGGATGGGCGGGATGGTCGTGGTGAAGAGCAGAGTGTGTGGGAGCGCGTTTAGCGCCGCGAACGCGTCTGTGCTTACGAACCGCGTTTCTTATGTAAGCTCTTTCTTTATTTGGGTCTTCCGTGTTCCTCTTGCCTTGGGTTGAATTCACATCGAGCAGCTCTGACAACTGTGGCCCTATCATCCCTTTGTATCATGGTATTCACAGCTGGGGTAGAATTTTGACAAGTTGCTCCGCTGCACAGTTCAGGAGTTGCCCCGCAGTGCTGCGTGGCAGGCAATAGCAGCGGGGATTTTTTTCGGGCCGCGGTGAACACCGACTTCACACTCCATGAAGTGAGTTTCGAAAATTTCCGCAGACGTGGAAACGTTCATTCATTATCTGATCTTCAACAGAGAGCTGTCCTAGAAAACCGGCACTCGTTCTCTCGCGGCACACAGGGTCAAGTCATCTCAGGCTTTTGCAGAGCCTGACTCAAAGTCCGGAACTCAAAGTCCTCAAACTCACGTTTTGCTGGAAAAATCTTGACGAGAACACACTGCTATTCCTATACAGGTGAGCACGAATTTGATTGTATCCTGTACAAATCAAGCGGCTATAAGATAACTGTGATTGAAACTTGAAAACGACGAAGACACTACTACTGTCTATTTTCTACTAATGGCTACAGTAAAGATGGGAAATGGTAAGTGGCTACAAAGAATCTTATTATGCGCGGAATAATGTTATGCAACAGAGAGCAGAAACCGATGTCCATAAAATAATCAGGCACAAAGCTGGATATCACTGCAAACGATGGGTCAATTCGGAGGGGTAACATCATCAACCGTCCATCAACATGGCCCGATGGGTGGCATCGCGACCAGCCTTGAGAAGGACAGTCGTCGGATTACCCCCTGTTCCGCGTGCATGCCCATCGGCAGCCTTTCGGACTTCGCTAGCGGGGACACCGCTCTCTGGGGGCGGCGCCTTGGTTGACTGGTTGACGATGTAGAGACAGGCAATTCGGATGTGCACGTCACGGAGATGCTTGAGCGCAGCGACGACCTCGTTATACGGCTCCTGCAAACATGGTGTAGTGCGAGCAACCTCCCGCACGGAGCAGGGAACCGCGCCCACGCGAGCCAAGTACTCCCGATGCTTGCCGGGCATGTATCGCCTCATCCTCTCCATGAATCCCTGTTCCGCCTTCTTGTTGGTCTCTGTGGGGGCTGGCTGGCGTTTCTGGGCGAGCTTGTGGTCGATATCAAGGAAGAGGTCGAGCGCGTGCATGACGGAGCTCTGGCCGGCGGATGGACCGCCAAGGTCGAGGCTGGCCGAGTTGGCGACGCCCTCGTAAATCCATCCAGGCTGGGATCCCTTGACTTCCGCGCCCTCCCACCACGGCCTGCACATCCAATAGAAGGTCTCGGGATCGATCTTGCCGCGGATGGTGTTGAAGATCTCTGTGAGCTCCTTCACGATTTTTGCCAACGCGATAAGATCCCGCCCAATCTTGACGACCGAAGCACGCTCCGTGACGTTAGGAAGGTTCATGTACGCCTCAATAATCTGGAGCATCTCGACCCCCTTCAACTCCACGGCAGCAGAGACGGTGTAGAATGCGCTTTCCGTCTCGGTATGAGAGAACGTATTCTGGGTACGGATGTTCTCAACCGACAAAGGATGCTCGGGGTCGACGAGATCCCAATTCCACAGGACCGTGTCGGCGAATGTAAGGACTGGTGCGATACCCAGCTCTCGCGAGACAGCAACCAACGGAATGGCGATTGAGCGGGGGATCAGGAGGGGGGCGTTGCTGTAGGTGCGGGGAATGGAATGTGTGTAGAAGTGGAGAATCCACGCGAGGACCAAGTGGGCCCTTTGCAACAGCCGAATATCGCTGTTGAAGCTGACGGCACTCAGGACGGGCCACTATGATGGGCAAACAGTGTTAGTGAGTTGTTTTTGATTGTAGTCGCTGTTTTCGGATTGCCTTACCGAACGGATCGCGTCTCTCCAGCATTCGCCTTGCTGGCGCATGGCCAACGCCTGCTCAGACTGGTTCTCAGCGAGAAATAGACACTTTTGTGCCTTGAGCAAAGCGTCCTCCCAGATGGCGTGCGTGGCGGGAAGTCGTGGAAGAGGTTGTGGTGGGAAGAAGCCAGTATGAGGGTCAACGTCGTAGTGCTGAGGAACGAACCCCCCTGGTCTGGTGAGATTCAGAGCTCGCTCGATGGTCTTCATGTCAAAGGCCGAGTGTGCGCGTTGGAGCATATGCAATGGAGATGGGATGACGTTCATTGTGGTATACGACGAAGTGGTGAGTGAATCGAGAAGAGAACCGGATGAGTTGTTGGATGCTGACCTCTAACCACGTTCCTCGAAAGGTTTTATATACAGCCCAAGACGCCACACCGTGAAACCACCCAGTTAACAGTTGTTTGTACTTGGCCGAGTCCCAACCCTCAGAGCCCAGGTGTGAAAGATGCGATCTCGAATTGTATGCTCACACAAAAGTGACACCTACCCTTACTTTGGCTGAAACAAGGCAACGGAGATCCCTGCCCCGTAAACGAGATTCACCGATCATTGAATCGTTGCAGTGGCCGAATCTACTAATCTATGACTCCGACACTTGTCAGCCTATCCTCATAACTCGCGGCTCTGAAATAGCACTGCTGTACAGCATCCAAGCGACGGGTGCGGTTCTTCACTGTCTGTTTTATCACCGAAACTCTCCGGGCTCATTTCTTACTATTATGTGGCCATAACTAAGTCTGTCCCTATCCAGGATGCGATGGTATAGAATATTGGATTGCAGATTGTGTTGTAACTCTGCACGTTGATGATTACATACAATCGATTTTACAGTGTGCATGAGAGGGAGATGTCACTGTACTGAGCTCTCACCTTGGTACTCCATCGCCACACAGCGTTCGGATGTCGACGCCTAACAGCGCTTCTGCGCCAGTGATTGTCACTGAGCGGCTGGAATTTTGGTAACGCAATTCTGTCTCCGACGATAATATCCTGTCTTCCTGGAACATACCGCTCCGATTCGAGACCTTTTCCGTTCTTACTCAGGGTTCCTCTCCTCCATTTACTTGGGCTTACGACAGCCAGCCAGACACGTATGTGTGGTAGTAGTGCCTCGAACGGTGATGTGATATGAGTCTGCGGCGGTAACCAGAAACAGCTTACTGTACTTACCTCCACTGGACTGACCCGGCGAGTTCGAACGTTGAGTTTGGGACTCGCCGTTGTGACTAGCACTGACACGCGATCCGGCGTTTGCGTTGCTTACTCGCTGCGATCCGTACAGGTCAAACGATATCGTGCTGCTGCCTTGAAGCCATCAGGCGATGTCGGGGACTCGCATGGATTTGCATCCCTGCAGGCAGCGCTGGGACGGCATGATTCGTGAGATCTTGCTGGATCCTCTCGTAAGTAAACTGTAAAGCGAGTTGGGGATCGAGGTAACCTCCGCTCGTGACCGATGGAGGGTATGAGTGTTTTGACGAGAATGGAAATCATTGTTTGCTGGGAGAGTTGCGCCGTGGACGCGACTCGCAATTCCGGGAGGTTCGCAGCAAGGTCAGGGTGCAAATACTCCCACTACGACTACGAGAGCGTAGACATATGCTATGGGCATAGATAGGTCTTCAGCGAACTTCTGTTCCTCACTGGCCTTCAGAAGGTGAAGGCAACGCAGTCGGAGTCGGAAGTTCAAGGGAAGTATCCGAGTCATGTATCATTGAAGAGCCACTTTGGTTGGATAAGATTCAATCCTAGAGCAGCATACAGCAAACAAGACTGCGGCGTAAGAGATAGCACTACGTGTGATAGTCCAACACAAACTCTAATGAACCCATTGTAGCCACTTCTCATCGCCCTTACCCTCCCCAACCTCCACACATTTCCGGCCCAAAACCTCAAGCACCTTTTCCCGAACGCCACCCTTGCCACGACGCAACTGGCTGAATTTCTCAACGACCTCATCGGTGGTAACTGTGGTGGCGCCGCTCTGACCATGACTGCCGACGACCATCTGTCGGATCTCCTCTTCGGAAGGGAGAGCGAACTGCATTGGGTGGCGAGCAACCGGGCTCATTGATCCGTATGTCGAGGGAACTGTCAGTTCTGGAGCCGTCTGTTGAGCGGGTGAATACTTCATGAAGAACTTTTCGACGACCTCGGGAACATTAAGTTCCGCGATCGTCGAGGGAGACCACTCTGGCCGAGTTTTTTCTTTCTTCAAGAGGACTGAGGTCACGCCTGTTGCGAAGTCCGAAGAAGCTCCATTCTACGTTCAAAGTAAGCATCAGTGGGCTATCCCTCAGTAAGTGACACGGAATTCTTACACAATAAGCCGTCGCGAAGTTGAGTTCCATTTGCAATGCCTCCTTGAGTGACATGGACTTGCCTCGGCGAATGGCCGTCAAAGCAACGACAAGACTCGTCGGGCTCCTGTGGTTAAGCTCTTCTATCGTCTCCACCGCCCATTTCCGCACGTCCACATCGTCGTGATCTTTGGCGATGGACTCCAGGTTCTTCAGAATCTTCTCAATGGAACTATGCCGGAAAGCCACATCTAACGCAGTCCGGAGTTTGCCAACGTACCGTGATGTTGGCTCGTCAGGTTCTTTCTCCGAGTAAGACTCCTCAATGAGGCTGTCTATCTGGGCCATTGTGGGGTCATCGATAGAGGCTAGGCGTTCAAGGATTGCAGGTATCCGCCGTGAAGGTACATAATGGGTTGCGAAACCGTGCTCACTGGTGACCGACGATCAGTGAAAGCGAGAGCGGACGAAAGTTCACGCTCACAATACAGCCCGTCCTTTCAATTGGGCACAGGTCAACGCCATGTATGTGCCTAACTCGCCGTCTGTTCTAGACAAAAAGTGACTCGCACCAACATCAGGTGCATATCCTATTTTTGTTTCGGGCATTGCAAAGACGGTGTTCTCCGTTGCAATTCGGAATGGTGCATGTGAAGCAAGGCCCACGCCGCCTCCCACTGTGATGTCAGGCTAAGTCATCAGTCACCCACAGCCTCAAAGCAGACGATGAAACGTACTTGTGACCCCGTCCATTACAACGATATACGGTTTGGGAAGTGTTGCCAGTATGTAGTCGAGTTCAAACCTATCGTTGTGTGAGAACAGACGGGAGATAGCCCGTAGATTCAACGTACTCGCGACGGAAAAAGTCGATAGCGTGCTGGCGTGTGCTCTCATCGGTCGAAGCCTCAACGACACCTATGCAATGCCTCAGGGTGTCAGCGCTGATGATTATTTTCTGGTATGAGTTGAACTCACCAACCACATCACCGCCTGCGCAGAACGCTTTCCCGACTCCTGTTCCAACCAGCACCTTTCCAAGTTCTGAGCTCGCCCATTGCTGATAGAAGCAATATATCAGAACTGGTCAGTATCAAAGATTGTGAGCGTACCTCCACATAAGGCCTTAGAATATTCAGCATCTGTCCATTAAGTGCATTATACTTCGCGGGGCGGTTCAGAATGTATTGTCTGACACTTCCTTCAGACTTGAACACTACCGGTGCCTGTTCGACGTGTGTAGTCAGAAGAGGCATACGTGCAATAGCAGAAACTTGACATACGTCGTCAGGAAGGGTTGCAGTGGTGGGTACGGTAGACGTGGAGGCCATGTGTCGGGAAATTGCTTGAGCTCTCTTCGCAGCTGACATGGTACGGTTTGATGCTCTCCCGACGCCTCGAAGAAACATTTGAGCAGGACGTGCTGAACAGCGACGACGAACAATTTCACGGGCTACACGCTGTCGGAGGACGGGATTCACGGGAACGAAAGCCTTGCCGGCGTCCGTCACGCCCATCGGCGAGTTTCGGCACGCGCGCTCCGCTCATCCGCTTTAGGAAATTTGGCGCGTCCTGTGCCTGAGTCGCGTTGTCCGCCGCATCTCTCAAAGCAGGTCTTCATCATCGCGCACGGTCTTCTTCCGCTCCGTACCATCGCGAACATCGTACAGCATGATGACCGCGTCCAATCCTCCTCGGATTGGCACAAGGATCATCCATGGTGGCGACGTCGGTACCATTAGATTCATAGGATCTGTGGACGGATCGCGAGGCGAGTGGCTGGGGATTGAATGGGATGATCCTCGACGCGGAAAGCACGACGGTGTCAAGGACGATAAACGTTATTTCTCCTGCAGGCAAGTCGCTTAATTTGTGTCAGTATATTCAACTAGATCAACCAATTGTTTTTCTCACCGCAGAGTGCCAAATTCTGGCAGCTTTTTGCGCCCAACGGCTGCTGGTCTTTCGTTCGGCACATCCTTCTTGAACGCTTTGACTTCGAAATACGTCGAGGCACTGCGGGACTCCGCACAGACGGAGAAAGTCATCCTAGGCTCGTCAAATGGCACAATCGAGGTTGAGGCTGTCGGTCTGGACAAAATCAGACATCAGCTCTCCCAGCTCGATAGCATTCGTGAAGTCAGCCTGGATCATCAAGACGTTGCTTACGCTGACGAACCTGGGAGTATCAGACAGACATGCCCTGGTGAGCGTCTCCTTTCTGTTGTTACCGCACAGGTTTCTACGAGTTGGAAGCGCATGTCCATCCAGCGCTGCGACGTCTCGTCCACTAACTCCATGACGAATGACACACGGTATCGTCGCCGCACGCCGCTGTCTGTCTGCGATCGTTTGGCACGCTCACAACTTCTCATGACTCTTCGCCACGTGGTTGTCAAGACCAACTACCATACGTGCTGCATTAGTTTGGATCTCGGATATCAGGGGATGTCTGGCGTCCTGACCGTTTCATCCTTTACTGGATATCCTCTTACGGACACAAAGTTGGAGTCACTCGAATTGCAAACTTGTGGTCCATGTGCTGCTGCCTTGACGCTCCGTTTCGTGGGCTTGTTCTTTTCAATCATGGATGGCGGGCGGTGTTGGAACCTTAAGGCCACGGATTTTAACTGTGATGCATAGGTATACGTGGCCTCGATCTTTCGCATACCCTGATTCCTTCCTGGGATATGGTTGCTATCATTGCGACTGAGCTGCCTCATCTGCAGCGGCTCGCGTTGAAGTGAGTCCTTTTGCATCTTTTTTTTTAGCAGTCAACCCAGCCACGGATGAAGGAGCCTGACTAATAAACCTATGTTTGTTTTGTTGGCTGGCAGTCAGAACCGCTTTGCATTTCCATCAATCACACCGTCAACTCCGATGGATGGCGCTTTCCGAAACCTCAAGGAGTTACAGTTGAACGCGACCTATACCAGCTGGCTGGAATGTCGCGTCATAATCACCTTTATGCCGGTCTTGGAACTCGTCGAGGTGGGCTATAATCGGCTGACGAATCTGAACCTTGATGGCCAGGACGAGATCCAAGCCGCGACCTCCACGCTGAAGGACAACTTAACCATCCAAACAATAAACTTTGACGGAAATCAACTTAGGGATTGGGAATCTCTCTGTCAGGCATTGCGGCCGTTACTCGGGTGAGTGATTCGCTCAATGTTTGCTTTGACGGCGCATCAGATACTCTTTATGGCTCACAGACTTCAACGCTTGATCCTGTCCTCGAACGAGATAGACTCGATTACACCACCTCCGAAATCGGAGTCTGACGGTTTCAAATCCCCTATTCACAACCTGCAGTATCTCGCGCTTTCATTCAATAGTGTCAAGAACCTTTCCGACTTTGACAACTTCCCACTTTGGTGTCCAAACGTCACATCGCTGAAGGTGATCGGAAACCCATTAGGTGAAGGTTAGCTAACCAGCTGCGTTGTGTTTCTTCAATTTGTTCTCAGCGGTTCATACACATTTTCTCCAGTTGGTAATGAGAGCAAGTATGTGCGACAGTTCATCATCGCCAAAATTGCGTCACTCGAGACCCTTGACGCAGCGACGGTAAGGACTCACGGATGAGTGCTGCGTATCTCCAGGCTCACGCCGCCCTAATCTTGTTTCAAGATAACCCCACATGAACGCTCCGACTCTGAGCGGTTCTATCTGTCGTGGATAGTCAAACACGACCCTCAAGAGGACGAAGAAGCGAGACGCAAGAAACATCCCAGGTGGCGCGAATTGTGCAAGAGTACGTGCTTCTTACATGGTCATGACCATTGTTTCTCCTATTGCGATATGCTCTCGGAACATGCTTTCAACGTTCAGATGCGCCTTACCCGCTGCATTTTCCCTTGCACAGGTCTCTCAAGGGTCCTGATTCTATTCCTCCCGCATCGCTTGCATCCTCGCATCTCCGCATCGTGCAATCTCTGCATGGTTGTTCTTGTTCTTTCTGTTTACGTCACGTAGATATGGACGCCAATGTCCAGTTTCATCGGCGTCTTCTCTCCCCTTTCCCTTCTCTGAAACATCAAACAGCCCTTTCTGGCGGGTTGCCACGTTATTCTCCTTTGTTCCTGGTCCCTACATCCTGTGCTCGCGCGTGATGAGCCCACACTGATCAACTCTAAAATCTCCTCGACCAGTCCATGGCAAACCGGACGAACCTTCCTCTCAGTCACAAGCCAAACAAGATACGCTTGGTAGCCGCCTCTTCCGTACGTCTCATTGCACCATTTTTTTTCTTGTGACATTGTCACACCCCCTCCCTCTCACCTCCCTCCGCCACTCCCCCGCTCTTCTCCTTCCTCCTAATTGATCGATCCACCTCCGCTTCCCTCGTACTCACAACCCTGCCAGAGATTACGGTGCGCCAACTCCTGCAGGATCCGCCAACGACCCGAACGGCCGTCACCGCCGTGAAACTGGGCGACCCACCCGTGACGCTACGCGTCCTCCCGACGATGACCATCCGGACCTTCCGCCTCAAACTCGTCAAGGCCCTCAAACTCAAAGTATCCAAGACTCAAACGGCTGGCATGCGGATGTGGCTGGTGATGCCCGATAAATCGCTTGGACTGCTCGAGAACGAACGCGATTCAGACGACTTAGCTTGGTTTGGGATCGAGGATGGCACGGAGGTGGTGTTGTATGTCCCTTCCTAATACATATGTTCACAAAGTGGCGATCGCAAGTGATCTAAGTCGTGGATAGATGAATACACTGTATTACATGGCAAACATATGTACATGATGATTTTGCATACATGGATGCCCAACACCGAACGAGTGCAATAAACTCACCAAACTTCCGACGTGAATGTATCCGTCTCGGTGCCATTTGTGCGCAGAGTTACACGTTGAACCTCAAGATATCTTGAATGGCCGGCCATAAATCCGTGATGGACACCATTTCCGCAATTCCTATCAATCGCCATCGCGTGGAAAGAGGTCCAGCATACTGGACATGCAGGGATGACCTTGTGTCATGCGAGCATCACTTAAAACTCGGTCCTGGGTCTCCACGTAACTGAGGCCGAACAGCGAGCGACTTAGGACCTAACCTGAGGGTGGCCAAACCGTACCACGACGATATTGGATGTCAAAAAATCGACCAGTCCAAGTTACCTGGGTGTTGATGGTGAAGGAGTCTTGAGTCTTGGCAGTAAACGCGATCCTGAGAGCAATATACGACTCCTTTTTGGTCATGGGCGTACAACAAGATGGCCTGCCATGCGCGGCAACTAATCCAAGCGGCAGTATGTCCAATAACGATTTTCTTTGGGGTACGGGGAAGAGAGAACGAGGATAACCAACGAACAACCATTTCGGAGCCAGTGGACGTGGGAAGGATAGTGAAAAATACGACGAAACAACGGGTGGCACGTTCCATGCAGACGGATTGAGTGAACCGAACCCGGGGCCATGGCCATGTGTGATTTCAACCCAGAACCCTGCCTGTGCCACACGGCGCGTTAAACCTAGCGTGCCCAACCACTATCTCCGTTTGCGTGTCTTGGAGGGCGATCGTCGTAACGGTCGTCCTTTTCTTCGCGTCTGCGTTCATCCCTGCGCGGTCTGTCATCGTCCCTACGGCGGTCATAATAAGGGTCAGGGATTCTTCGATCATCATAATAGCCCCCGCGTCGATCATCGTACCCTGCAGGCCTTCTATCATCATCCCTCCTGGGCGGAGGAGACCTGGGGGCTCGACGGTCGTCGTGGTCACGGCGGGCGTAAGGAGAGCGAGAGCGGTCACGACGGTGACCCCGGTCTTCACGATAACGATCATCTCGGCGGTCGTCCCGGCGTTCATCGCGACGGTAATTGTCAGGACCAGCACGCTGGCGAGAAAGGTTAGAATAACCAGAAATCTCAGCGTTGAGAGACAAACACTCACCCCCTCGTCCAGCGCGACACGGACAGGTTGTCCGCGAAGGTCTTTACCGTCAAGCTCCTTCACAGCGCGTTCCGCGTCGTCCCGGGACAGATACTCGAGGATACTGCAACAACAGTAAGCACATGATGAACATAGGATTTGGAGGCTGAACTCACCCCTCGCCGGCATTGTCGCGATCAATATCAGCGTAGGAAACGCTACCAGCCTCGCGACCAAAATCTTTCAGGTCCTGCAAGGTTAGACATGACCAATAAGCAACCTGTTACTCAAACCATTCCAACAGTCGTTCAAGAACCGGGACAAAATGGTGCCAACGAATGATGGTATCCAGGGCCAGCGGGAATGTTGGCCACCAAAGCCGTCCGAAGATGATCCTGAAAACGTGCTACGAAAGGAAAGTAAATCATACCTGCCAGCTGGTGTCGCGGGAGATTCCGGAGACGATGAGGCGGAACCCAGGGGGTCGGCGTGCCCTAGGAGCACGATCTGATTCATAGACATCACGGGGGCGGGGGCGACCTTCCTTAGCGAATTCAACAACAATACTGGAGAAGAAGGCGCGTCAGAAGGCTGCGCCACAGCAAAGGGGGAAGCGCCACGCGTACTTTGTGCCCATGAATGGTTTGCCGTTGAAGTGGTGGACGGCGTCCTCGGCGTCACGAGAGCTTTCGAACTCGATGAAACCAAATCCTGGGGAGAACGGGGGGTTACCAAGGGGGCTCCATTGGGCTAGGACCTCAGCGCAAAAACGGACCTCTCATGACACGACAATCGACGATACGGCCATATCCGTCGAAAAACTTCGAAACGTCCTCAGCGCGAGCATCGGGGGGCAATCCTGATATTCCGTTGAGCAAAGGGAGATAGAATAAAGAGAGAAATAAGGCATACTTCCGAGGTAGAGACGTCTGGCCATTGTGGTGTGGTGGTGGTGGTTGGAGAGAGGAAGATGCAGAAACTAATTTGGCGACGAACAGCGCTTCATGAACTGGCGGAGATAATTTCGGAGGTCCAAATATCCAAATCAACTGGTCCGTGCGCAGGAAAATACACCAGAGAGTTTACGTAATAAACTTTGTGGGTCCAATGTTTTGTTTGACTCGTTCACCACAGACGGTATGTGTCCCTTGTAAAACCAGAGATATACGCTTGCGGGGACAATGCTAGCATGCCGGTTGCAGGTTGGGACTCCTCTTGCTCTGCCGCCCCTTCTGGTGTGCAAAGCTCGCGGTCATATGACCTAGTATAACCGATACATCGCTTCCGAACTCGAACGTGCCTTGGACATGAGTCAAGGTTGGTTTTGGTTGGAGGAAAGAATTTTTGAAGGGTGCGTTCTCGATTGACCAAGATGAGCATACTCAAGCCCGGTCTGCTTGCGCTAGTCGTGGCCTGCTTTGCCATTATACGATGGCGCCGGTCAAGGCTTCCTCTCCCTCCCGGTCCTGAGAGGTGGCCAATCATCGGGAATGTCGCTGATATGCCATCTGTTCGTCCCTGGGAGACGTATCGAGAGTGGTTTACGAAGCACAGTGAGTCATGTACCAAACAGTGGAGAGCATTGAAATTACTCACATCTGGCAATGCAGATTCCGACGTGATCTTCCTCGATTTGCCACTTCAACCTACGGTAATCCTCGGCTCGGTGGAGGTTGCTGTGGACCTGCTGGAGAAGCGGTCCCACCTGTACTCTGATAGAAAACAGTCTGTCATGCAGTATCTGTAAGTCCCGGAGATACTTACCACTCACCCGATGACGGAATCTCACCGGCTACTGCTCAGCATGGGTTGGGGTTTCAACTTCGCTGCTATGCCTTACTCTCAAAGGTGGCGCGCTCATCGGAGGATGTTTCACCAACACTTTCATCAGGGAGTGGTGGGAAAGTATCGACCTGTTCAGCTCCAGCAAACGAGGCGATTCTTGTCATGGATTCTTGACTCCCCACAACACACTCGGAAGCATATTCGCCAGTAAGTTCATTCACTGCGACTCCCCAATTACAAATGCTGTGAACTTACACGGTGTTCACTGAGCTTCGTTACTTCCGCTATCTTCGCAGTCACCTATGGGAAACAAATTTCAGGCATGGACGATGAGTACGTCGTGATCGCACACACCGCTGCGACAGGCGGTAATATGCTCGGTGTGCCTGGGGCCTTCTGGATCGAGTACGTTCCGTTTCTCAAATGGATGCCGAGCTGGGTACCCGGAGCTACTTTCAAAAAAGTAGCAGAGGAGTATCTTCCCTGGGTTACTCAGTCAAAGGAGAGAGGGTATAACGATGTCAAAGCGGCTAATGTAAGTTCGTCTGCGGTGCTCTGTGGCAACTATCAAACTGATAGATTGTAGCTGAACGGAACACCTCGCCCATCCGTCGCTAACACGATGCTTGAGAATATACGTTCCAAGTACGGCGGAACCGACGAGGAGGCATATTATGAAGACATCGCAAAGGGTGTTACTGGAATGGCTTACGTCGGTAGGTTTACTCCGTTTGTAGCATCTGGTTTTTTCCCCCTGATGTTAGGTTTCAGCTGGCGCAGATACGGTAAACGTTTTGATATACTCCTTCGAATTTGTGAATGAAATATTCGGCATTTCAGACCACATCCGCCATAGAATCCTTCCTCCTTGCAATGGCTTTATTCCCCGAAGTCCAGAAACAAGCACAGGCGGAACTAGACCGGGTAGTAGGACCCTCCCGTCTCCCAGAATACGAAGACTTGCCCAACATGCCCTACCTCTGCGCCGTGATGATGGAGGTCATGCGTTGGATGCCCGTCCTTGCATTCGGATTCCCTCACGCCGTCACAGACGACGACGTCTACCAAGGCTACCGCATTCCCAAGGGTGCGATGATTGTTCCGGTGCGTCCATCGCCGACCATCCATCAAGGAGCCCAACTGATGCAGCTGAACCGCTAACCTCGGTGAATACGACCTTAGAACCATTGGGCGATGCTGCATAATCCAGAAGACTACCCTGAGCCAGAACAGTTTAAACCGGAGAGATATCTAAACCAGAACGGTGATATTGACCCTTCTGTACGGGATCCCAATACCATTGCGTTTGGCTTCGGTAGACGGTGAGTCCTGCCGCATAAATCATTCCGCAAACCCGATGTTTCTGAACTAGGGTCTATAATTCTGTAACAGCATCTGCCCAGGAAGGCACTTCAGCAACAACACACTCGCGATATGCATAGCATCCACTCTCCACGTCTTCAACATCTCCGCGGGCACTGACTCGTCGGGAAACCCTGTGGCGTTGACCACGGAAATGACTGGGACCCTTGTCGCGTAAGTAACTTCCCAAAAAACGAGATATGACCCTTTGGCCGACACTGATCGGTTTGTTGTGTTTTTGCAACAAACAGGGTCCCGAAGGATGTTCCTTGTGGGCTGACACCTCGTTCAGAGATTGCAGCGCGACTGGTCCGGGAGGCTGTGGTAGACCTCGGAGAGGTCTTGAGCCAGGGATGAAGCGGCAAGGCTTCGCAGGACCGCAATCTATTCTTTGTTTTCTCGTGCGTTACAGTCACTACCTCGTCTCACGGTAAGTTAGCCGTCACAATGCTAACTCCTCATACAAGACTATGTACAGTATGCTACTTTGCCGCAATACTCTGAACTCAACTTGCACGGCTGACAACCGGGCCCCGGCTGCGGATACACTTCGCCGTCAAACCGCGGCAAAAGATATCTCTCCATGATCCTCTCTCATCCTGACCTCCAACATCCAACATCGGGTCACCATCTCTCCGACATGACGTCGCTCACCCAATGTCTTACCTCCCACAAGTCCACTTCTCACAATATCCGTCACCGACGTCCTTTCCTTCCAGCCTCGAAATCTCGAGGCTTCTCTGCTACGTCAAGGTGTTTGGCGCTAGCAATTTGCCGCAGCCCTCAACGGGTTCCATGTAAGCTACGATCAGTGCGCGTTCCCGTGCCCGACGCAGGGCTTCGGACCCGATAGTAATGACTGGAAAGAAAGGTCTCGGAACGCCTCACTGAATCTCAGTTCTCGCGTTTGGTAAGATGCAACGACAGCAAGTTGATAACCAGCCACTGTTTCGCGTCATCGAAAGAGCGCACCGGTGATCTATGGATATCTATTTCGCCATACTCCAGCGGCTCATACACAGGTCCTCGAAGAGTTTTGTGGGCCTTCTAAGTTCTCACTCCACTCCAACGTCGTTCAACGGTAGTGTTTGCAACCCGACCCCTCCACCGTTTGAAAGCACATTGCCTCGACTGTGCTTCCCACGGGAGCTTCAGAATCCACAGCTGCCAGTGTGACCATCCTATCGATGCAACCAACGATTGAAGAATTATTCCATTACATGCTGCCGCGAATCTGCATGGTGTTATCAAATAGTACGCTACTAAACAAGAAAGAAACGCAGGAATCATAGATATAGAGGAAGAAGAAATCGCGTGGGCTAAAGGAATCAACATAGAACTGCGAATAAGGATGGGGTAAAGGTGCTTGTGAAAACTCCCCGGACAGTGGGAAGAATCAAGATATGGTTCCATACGCACGACGATAAGGGGACGAGCATACGTGATACGAGACACGACTTAAAGCCATGGTAATCGGTCAACTTGCCAGGAACTCAAGTTTTTAAGCAACTTCGAGTAATTGCTAAGCGCCAATATCGTACACAGACGAGACCTGAGGCGGAGAGATGGAGGGGAAGGAGGGGAAGAAGGGGCAGAGGGGAGGGGCAGATTCGGGAGTCTTGGGTGAGGAGGATTGAAAGCGAGTAGAAACCGAGGAAATGCTTAATGTTGTGCCCAGTTAATCGTGCTGATGTCGATACCCTCCTGTACCATCTCCCAAAGCGGGCTGCGAAATGGCCAACAAACTCGTAAGCAAAACGCCATGTGGTCATGAAGCAGGAGAAAAACGCACCTCATATCTCTCAACCTCTGAACAACGGCAACGATCTTGTCAACAACGAAGTCGATCTCCGCCTCAGTGGTGAAACGTCCAATTCCGAAACGCAGTGATGAGTGCGCCATGTCCTCAGCAGCACCCAATGCGCGCAGAACGTATGACGGCTCTAGTGAGGCGGATGTACATGCGCTGCCTGACGACAGTGCGATATCCTATGGTGACCGTCAGTGATGATCTAAAATGCTGGTGTTGATGATTGAGCGTACTTTAAGAGCCATCAACAGGCTTTCGCCCTCTACATAGGCGAACGAGAGGTTGACACAGCCAGGGTAGCCGTTCACGTCACCATTGCGAACAACATGCTCGACCTGTGCGTTGATCTTATTGATGAGACGATCAGACAGCGATTTCACCCGAGCATGGTCTCTCTGTCAATGAAAGTAAGTCATGAGCATGCAGGACGCGAATAAAGTCATTCCAGCAAAAAGAAGAAAGCAAAATACGCTCAGTACCCCTGCACGCGGGGTCATGGCCATGTCAGTTGGCTGGTCCAAAGGATGAATCCTGCACCACTACGAAGCTCCCGGTCCAAATCCAAGTTGGGCGTGCAAATTCTCGTCACCGCGCGAAAATTGAAGTAAAAACCCATCACAAAGAAGAGAACTACTCACCGCCATCTCCAGCTTCGCTATTCTTGCAGCCTCACCCAGACCGACTGCAAGGGCGGTTGGCAGTGTTCCACTCCGCAGTCCACGTTCCTGCCCACCACCATTGATAATTGGTTCCAAACGCACTCGTGGCCTCCTTCGCACGTATGCAGCACCGATACCCTTCGGTCCATAGATCTTGTGTCCACTCAAACTCATGGCGTCGATATTCATCTCGTTTACGTCGACCGAGATCTTGCCCGCTGCCTGGGCGCCATCCGTGTGGAAGTGGATACCACGGTGTTTACGAAGAAGGGAGCCGATCTCCTTCATAGGTTGAATAACTCCGGTCTCGTTATTGACTGTCATGATGGAGACCAAGGAGGTATCGGGTCGAATGGCAGCCTCCAGCTCCTTGAGGTCGACGACACCATTTGATTGCACCGGAAGGTATGTCACCTCGAACCCTTCCTCTTGAAGCTTTCTACACGAGTCAAGCACACATTTGTGCTCCGTCTGAGTAGTGATGACATGTTTCTTGCGGTCCTTGTTGAAGCGAGCGATACCCTTGATAATCATGTTATTCGACTCGGTCGCACCAGACGTGAACACGATGTCCTTGGGGTCTGCTCCAATCAACGCAGCGACATGCTATGAGTGGCGGTCAGTAAATGTGGGATGAAGGTCCGACAGCAAATTTGGCAACATCCTGGGAATGACTCTCTGTGGCCAGGACCGTGGGTGCGCACGACTTGTTGGCACATTCACGGCTGTCGGAATGGGAGTAACATTGCGACAAAATAGCACTTACCGCACGACCCTCCTCAACAGCCTTTTCTGCCTCCCAACCATACGCGTGTGTCCTACTGTGCGGATTGCCATACTGGTCTGTGAGATAGGGGAGCATTGCGTCCAGAACGCGAGGATCAACAGGTGTTGTCGCCTAATAGATGCGGGGATGAGATACAACAAACGGGGGAATTGGCCACTCCAACATGAACATACCTGCATGTCCAGGTAAATTGGACGAGCCTGCTCTGTCAAAGAATTTCCACGCTGGGGTAACTCGAGCTTGAAGCCGAGCATATCTTAACCAAAATGTAAGGCATATGATCACAAACCGACAGTTTCCAGCACATACCTGCTCGTGGTGCGAAGAATGCATCCTCCTGGTAAGTGGATGGCACGTCAACGACGCTAGCCCGGTCAGCTTGGGAAGGTTGAACGAACGACCTCCGAGCCTCTGCTGCTGTGAGCCTGGAGGCCGCTGAACGAAGCGCTGCTCGTCGGGCAGCATTGCCAGAGAGTCTTGAGAGCATGGTGGATGACGACGAGGACGACGGGCGCAACAACGTCGAGGTTTATCAGATAGTCACTCCCTCTGTCAGCGAACACCACTCTCACCCAGGCGCCCATCTCAAAAGGGATGCCGCGACGCCGCGTCTCCGGCGGGTTTAGTCGGAGTTATTCCGACTTCATCTAATCTGATAATCCAGTCTAGTTGATCACTCCCTGTTTATCAGGCCATGCAGCACGATGGATACTAGGAGGTGGACCAAATGAGACTACTCAAGAGGGAAAATTAAAAGTGTGAAAAATAGTTCATGACCGCTAATCGCCCCAAAAGGCCCTGTGATAATCGACTTTCGTTCACCGAAGGTGCAAAGCACCTCCATCTCCTCCACTCGCAACGACCACTCTTCCTCCCAAGGTCGCTACCATATCAGATTCACTTGCCTCCCGACCCGCATCATCCCTGACCTGGCTCATAATCTTCGGAATATCCGACCCTTGTAGCGAAACCGCCACATTGAACAGGGTGAACTTGGGCCTCTGTCTCCTGAAGTGCGAAACGACTGCCACCACGCACAACAGAACAAACAAAACCGTAGACACGATCACCTGAGGTAGCGATGCAGAGAACACTACCTGCTCAGTGAGGAGGCGTGCGGGGACATAGTGTCGTGAAACGGTGCCATCAAGAAGAATCTTGGATGCAGAATGCAGCATCCGAGCGTATGTCGCCGTGATGTTCTCGATGGGGGCGAGGGACAGGATCTGCGGTGGCGCGTCGAACGCTCTTTGCCCAAGAGCGGACATATTGATGGGATTGAGGCCAAAGAAAAGGGACACCTGCGCCTGAGTGCCAAGTTCCGATACGGCATTACCCAGTGACGGACCTCCAGCGGTATACAGCAACTTGAGAAGGTTGGATAATAGGATATTGGTCTGGGTTGGGTGGAGGTTGTGTTGGTGCGGGTAGCTCGCATCGAGCACCGTGAGTGTGCCATGCCCATCGTGGCGAACTTCACGAGTTTCGATAACAGTGTTGGGATAACAATGAAGAAAGGCCACGTCGAAGATTGAATCCGGTTCACTTTCATTGAAGTTAGGTTGAATAACCGTAACCACTGGAATGCCCGTGAGGTCTATGTCAACCTGTTTATCGACGTCGAAGCACCCGGCCCTGCAACGACCGACTGTCCATGCCACCATCCCCGAAGAAACAAGGGAGTCGGAAGACGTATCCCGTACGGAGCTCCAATCTTGAGTCCACAGGTTGATCGAATTGGAGTCCGCTGTAATGTTTTCTTAGCGGTTGGAAGGCAATTCGAGGCGGCTTGGTTACTCACATAGTGAATCCAAGAATTCAGTCGTGTTGAGATCTTGAGCAGTGAAGCCAAAGGAAATTTCAGGCGGGGTGTTTCGGTCGATACGTTGACTCAAAGGACTCTCTTGAGGCCATTCACATACAGGCTTCAATATTGCAACGTCGGACAGCCAACGCGTCGCAACATCGCGGCGAAGATTCAGAGGGGTCGGAACAACGTAGTTTGGTCCATTGCTGACCTCAAACGAGTAAGGAAGTCCTAGATTATTTTCGATCCAAGCAACGGCGGCTGCTTGCGAGAATAGCTCGTCGCTAACCGTGAGGTCAGCAAACTGGCTGAACTGCGCGGTGAAACTTAACCATGGCTGTTCAATCGAGGGAATAATACCAACGCTACGATCAACACTTACTTCATGATATCGTCGCGATGGATGGCACCGATGCTCATGGCCACTAATTCACCATCAAAATACGCAGTGGTGACAGAGACTGGAGATTGGACGCAAGCAAGTTAGCGAGGTGGGTCCACGTAAAGTAGCGGGGGATAAATCTCACGGCCTGCTGGTGCCAAAGTCGCTAGCACGAAGGACAGCAATGTTGTAATAACAGCTGTAATAAAGTAGGGGGAGCAGTGTCGCCGAACCATGACCATGAGTGATTCAATAAGGCCAAAGGATGAGTTGGATATGCCATTGACCGAGTACAGTGGTGCACCAGCTGGTCGATCCAAAACGACACGGAAGAACTCTTCACTCTGCACATAGAGGTTTCCCATTAGTCTGCGAAGAAATCTCGCCGTCCAGCTGTAGCCCGTAGCTTACCCTCAAGTCGGAGATTAACACGTGGATTGGGAAGAGACCAATAGTTATGATGATAATGCTTATTGACGTTACACCCGATTTTATTACACCTGGTACAGAGAATAATTAGTGCATGCCATCTTTATAAGTATCCGTCGAGGCATACCTAGGTTATCCGGAGTCGTGTTGAACAGGCTGCTTTTCAGGGGCACCGATTTCGTGTGGACAGTGTAGCAGAACGCAAGATAAGTACACGCCACGAGGGGCAGCAAACAGCTCCTCGCAATGAGAGCTGCGCTGAACAATTTGTCCAGCATGCGTTTTGGTTTCACAGTCGGTAGAGGAGACTGGGAGATCCTCCGAGAAGGTATGAGGAGAGTATCATTGTTCGGTGTGCCAGGGACTTCCTCGCACTCTTCTGACCGGAGTAGCGACTGGGACTGACCACCGGAAGGAAGGGTTTGCAGCTCGTACGACGTGTTAGCCATGGTGTAGCGAGAGATGTGAAGTGCAGTAGGGTTCAAGTATTTTATGACTTTCGGAAACATTCGCAACCCCTTGAAACCATGTGAGAGCATGTCATCAGTCAAATACGACAGATGCAAACTTTAGCAGGCGGACCTACTGAGCGTCCCAGTCGACTCGGAACTGACTTCCCCGTCTTCTCCCCATTGTCCACGGTTGACCATCTGGTTCCTCCTCGACAACAGACGTTCCCTTGGAGAACCTATCAATTTGTTCAAGTGTCAGCTCCAAGTTTCAAGTGAGCCATTCCAAGGACTCGTGCTGTCTCTGAGTTCACAATGTTGTCCGGATAGTATCTGATACAGCGCCACACTATACTGTCATCATCACACGAGGTCAGCATTGAAAACCAAATGCGAACTTTAAATGCGCACTAGTGTCCCTAGGAGACAGCAGGGCATGCTGTTCGGATGAGAACCAGTACTGTCCTTGAAGTTGGCCGTTGGGATACAAGTGCCAGTGATGATTTGGCGCCAACTAACCAACCAAACTTGGACCAAACACCCATCAAATATTCAATGGAACTGACTCAGAGGTACCTCGATCTGCCAGTTCATTCTTCGACCTCAAAACTTCGAGCCAAAATAAAGAGAGGATAAGAAGATTTTCGATTGCATACAACAGGACACAAATGCAGGAGATAGATACCAATACATCAAATGCTCACATCCAAATACGTTACGAACCCCCAAACCATCGCACTATGGTCTTCTCAGCGATCTCTCAGCAACTTAAAGTGGTGGGTTGGCCTTGGAAACCAAGTTCTCAAAGTAAGCTTGGAACCAGGTACCAGCCTCAGGAGCGGGCTGATGAGCATCAGACTGCAAGAAATAAACGTCAGCCATCGTCTCGCCGAGATGCAATTCAGATCACTCACCAAAGCGCAAGTGGAGTCGAATCTTGGCGAGGAGCTGTTGCTGGTACCGTCGCACTCGCCTCCGGGCTTGACCCAGACGATGGAGTCGATGAGGGGAGATCCAGTGTTGGTGGTCGGGCGGGTACCGAAGCCGGCGTTCTTGATGTTGCACCAGTCACCCCACTGTTGACGGAGGTTCTGTTGACCGGAACGGCCCTGGTCGACGATGAAGGTCGCGGGGAAGCCTTGCTGCTGAAGGGCGGGAGCGAGAGCCTGGATGTAGTGGAGCTCGTCGAAGTTGGGGTCACCCTGAGTGATGGGGTCGGGGGTGGCAACGGAGAGGGCGTTGTAGTTGGCAACGTCTAGTGGTGATTTCGTGAGGATAAGGAACGTAAAAATTTAGAGAAGGACGTACTGGTGGCGAGACCCTTGAGGAAGGGAGAAGAGCCAGCATCCTTGTACACCTGTGCGAAGAGCTGAGCAGCAGGGGTCAAGTTGGCGGGCCAACCGAGCCAGCCAGCATGGCCAGCATCCATGTAGGTGTAGACACCGGCAGCGGTGAGTGCCTTGAGGGCATAGTTGGCGCAGGCCTGAACAATGAAATATCATGAGTTGTCAAAGCGTGTCAAAATTAAACGCGTGAGTGCTTACCAAGTAGGTGGTCTTGGCGTTGGCGCACTTAGCCACGTTCAAGTTAGTGACGAGGTTGGCCAATGAATCAGGCTCGTAAACAGCAACAACGCGGACATCAGGGAATTCTGAAGAAGATACGTCAGGCGATTTTGCCTACTGACTGCATAACAGGAGAAGCTTACGCTTGATCTGAGCGACGAGCTTGTCAATGTAGTCCTCATAGTTGGCCTGGCCGTTGTTGGCAATGGAGAACTCTCCGTTGGATGCCTTGGCAGCACAATCACGGTCGGGAAGATCGTAGACGACGATCTGAACAATCTGCTTCTTGCCAGTGCTCTTCTGGATGGATTGGGCGTCAGCGAGGTATGTGCCGAGTTGAGGGACCTTGTCGACGGTGTCGAACCATGTGAAGGTGGGGATCTTCGCGACAGAGGCGGCCTTAGCAGCAAGAGTGGGGTCGGTGATCTTGGCGGCAGCAGCAGCGACTTCAGCGGCGTAGTAAGGGCTGAGGTAGATCTCGAAGCCGTTGAATGGGTTGGAGGCTGATGGGACGGTGGTGGGGGTGCTGCCAGGAGCAGAGCTGGGCTTGCTTGGGGCGCCAGTTGCTGGTGGTACGCTGGTTGCGGGTGGTGCAGTGGTAGCTGGTGGTGCCTGTGCTCCGGGACTTCAAGACACGGTCAGTCTTCATGTTGGTATCATGATATACCGAAGCAACCTACATGCACTGGGAGTAGTAGTCGTTTTGCTTGGTGCAGACCGATCCTGCAACACAAGTGGTAGAGCCAGCTGTAAAACAAGATGGTCAGCCATCAATCAAGAGCGGGCAGGGTCGGGACATACTGAAGCCAATACCACCGCACTGTCCCCACTGGGCAGTTTGGGCCTGAGTAAAGGCGGGGAGGAGGGCTACGAGGGCGAGAAGGGCGGAGGTGGACTTCATTTTCGTTCTGGGCCGGAGGAGAGAGAAGACGACTGTACTCTGAGGAACTCCACCCCCTCCTCCCTCCTGCTTTATATCACCTCTCGCGCCCGTCTAGCCGAGATACCATACGTGCAGGAAGTATGATCACCCCAGTAAAACAGCATCACAACATCCTTGAGCCAAACTAAAAAAAACATCCGGCGATGAGCCGAGCATTACTTGCAGCGAGAGCGGAAGCTCGTCGGGAGTCGGAAGGGGTCATTTGCTGTCCAGCAACACGTTTCTAGTAGGGTCAGATGAGAAACTGGAGGTTCTTCTCGACATGTCAGCGAGACAATGACATCTGATGCCACTGCAACTACTCACCTGCTCACGACTGCGTTTCGGTTGAAGTTCGGTACCTGTCCATCGAAGGCGGTTGGATGTTGCCTATAGTTTCTCCCCCATGGTGGATGTCGTGACAGAGAATGCGGGGTACCTATAGAGGATATTTGTTAAGTATTATAGCGATCGTATTGAATGCGAGGGGTGAATATATCGCTGATCCTCGGTGCCTGCTCACCCGTTCTCCGTTCATGTAGGAGAATTCCGAATAATGGCGCGAACGAAAGCATCCGACGGACGTCTGAAGGGTCATGCAACTGGTAGCATGACTGGGTATAGCGCGATCACTTGACAGTCGTGATTGCACATCGTTAGAAGGTGATCCTAAGGGCGGGAGTGTCTTGTGATGCGGGCGCTTGTGTAACGATGCTGGAATGATTATTCCTCGCAAAACGAGATGCAACACAAAAGAGCGTAGGGAGGTCTATCCACGCATTAGCTTTCGTTCTCGTTGGCTTATGATGGGCTCCATACCTTTGTTAAAGGGGATTTGACTTTGAGTAGCCAAAGCTGACTCTTGAACATGGCATGGTGTTACAGTTAGTACAAACAAAGCAAACCCCGATAATGGGTACCTCAGACGCGAGAAGTTGTCAATTGCCTCCGAGAGAACCACGACCACACTTGGCACTCCACAACGACACGACCTCCCAAAGCTCATGACTTGGAAATCAGCGACGTGGTCAGATTTTTTTTCAACTTGCCTGCGCATGATCTTCGTCGCACGGAGCAGCGAGAATAGCGACTTCGAGAGTTATTTGGAGGAGGAAATCAGTATTCCAACGGGCCCTAGGAGTTACATTAGTGCTCGGATGAAACCGCAGAATCTACGGCTCTGTTTTGACGTTTTCTAGCGACATGGTTGTCCCGACGAACAGGGATTAAACCGCTGGACCCTGGTTCGCGAGGTAACATCGAGGATGCCCCCAGCTGTCATCCTAAAATCCGAGCCTGTAGCGGGGAAAACTACTGAAAACATCCGGGGAATGTGGTGGGGATGGAGCGAGATCCGGAGAAAGAAGCTGATTTTGAGTTGAACCTCGGGGACGCTCTGGTATGCAAACATCATGAAGAATGTCATGATAGGGACTGAAATTGTAAATGTCAATTCCTACTACCGGACAGCGAGTGGAGTTGAGTATCTCACCTAAAGTACCAACAAGGGGGACGACTTATGCAAGCGCGATGAAATGTTTCCAATATGAGTGTACAAACACAGAAAAGCATACCGATGGACTACCTAATCCCGAATCCGTCTCATCGTTTCCTTGGTGCGCTTGGCGGTGGTGGAAGAAGTGGGAATCCGCCACCTCCTCCACTGCTCGTTGAAGAACTGGATGCGCTGCTGCTTCCACCGAGAAGGTCGAAGGTGGACGTTGCCGTTGCAGAATTGTTGGATTTACGCCCAGGAATGTTGATTGAGAATGTTTGGCCATCCTTGAGGCTGTAGTCCTTCTTCGGACCAGCAGGAACGTGTGGTGACGGCTTGTTCTCCTCTGCACTTTGAGGATTCTGAAGAGCACGCCAACGCCTAGGGGTATATGAGCAACAGGGCAAAGACGGCTGAGGATATAACTGACTTGGTATAATCCTGTAACGCAACATCTACACATTGCAGGGAGATGAGAGGGGTCATCAATCGATTTGAAACAACACGTACTGAAGTCAAAACTGTCCGTCCTTTCCAAGAATCCCATTCCAATGTACGCCCGCTTGCCATTATCCTCCACCCGGACAACGAAGTATCGTGATGAATCGAGAACGGCTTCAACGCAAGGTTTGGCTGGATCGTAGTCTGCTTTTGCAAAAACTGTCTCAATTTAATCATTGTCAATATGGTAAAGGAGTCTGGAATTACGTGCAGTACGTACGTTCACCTATATGTTGCAATACCATTCAGAAGGGCATGCTGTGGCACGGAACCAGGGTGCTCACCGCTGGTGGCATCCTCAAATTGGATAGCCACACCGCTCGATCGCTCAATGATTCGCATTCTGCCCTTCCATAGAGGTTGTCCTAAATCTCCCCACTCCTGAGCACGATGCCCAGCATTCGCCTTGAGCGGTGGGATCTTGAAGACTGATGAATATTATGAAGTCATCCTTGGTCGTCCAGGATCGTGGTTGTGCTCACCGGATACCTCCCTTCCGATGTACAGGATACTCTCGATCTCGTCGTCTCCGAATCCTTCAATCATGATGGTATGGTTAGAGAAAAGCTGAGCTGGCTGATGTGTGGAGAAGGTGAAGTTGTGGGCGCTGTCGGCTACGACGAGGCAGGGTAGGTCACGATCATTGAATTCTGCACGTGGTCGACGCGTCCTGAGCGCGTCCTCCTCTTTCTCCTGTCCATCGCCACAGTTCTGCTCTCGTCGTTATCACCCGCGACTTTGCAAAAAATCCACACACAAGAATATGACAGGACCTCCCACTCCCCCGCCAACGTCTGCGATCGAGATTCAGGACGCTGCTCGCGCCTCGGTGCCGCCGACTGATATTGCTACCACCACTCAGCAAACCGAGACTGAGGCGGAGCCCATCGTGACAGACCCGCCAACAGAGGAGACTCCAGCTTCAGCTGCTTCCGTACAGCAACAATTGACTACCTACTACCACCTGCTCTTCCCAACTATAGCAGAGCTTGTGTCGAGAGCTGAGTATGCTGCTGTAGTTGAGGTAGCTGAGAGAGGAGATCTGCACGTACGTTTTGTTGATCGTCAAACTGCGACATGTATCTCATATTCTATTGTAGGCTGAGCACGATGACCATGTCTCTCGGCTTTTACTCACAGCGCCTTTGGTGCTTTCATATCTGATCCTGGATTCACTGTAAGCTTTATGGTCCACTACACTTCGACTGCGGATGTCTCATTCTACCCTAGCCCACCTGCCCGCTTTGCATTGTCGAGGATACCTGCTGTACTCTCTTCGGATCCTTTGGCCACATCTTTGCAATCCCTGGTCGCGGCTGTATGGGAAAAGAAGTATGATCAGGTATACACCCGCGCCAATGATGTTCTGGCTGTAACACAACAGGAGAACCTTGCCTCTCATGTTGACCTTGCCCCACTTCTTAGTAGACTAGTTATATCATTTGTCGGTGCGTCATTTCTACGTCTCTTAACCACGCGAGAAGCTCAAACTGGAAGTAACGAACACAGAATCATTCCGAGCAAAGACGTTCACATTGCTGTCAAAGGCATATTCTACTGTTCCACTCGCATTAGCACAGGCGTACTTAGGAATGCCAGCAGAACAGCTCTTACCCAGTAAGTCGGTTCACTCGATCACGCACATTAGTTGCGCTGACCAATGTATCAGTCGCTGCTGCCCACAAGTGGTCATACAACGAAGCCTCCCAAGTGCTGTCCCCGGTTGCCTCACCCACCGCAGTATCGTTCTCGCGTGAGGCCGGCCTCGGCAAGTGACCTGTCACAAAAACATCATCTCTTTTGCTAACAGTGCAATGTAGGTTCCTCGCTCGCAACGTTCAACTCCGTCGCAGATCGTCTCATCATCGAGACTCGATGAACAGGGAGTGATCTCACCTGTATATTAGTCTTCAAATCCCTGCATGTATTACTGTATCTTGTCTCAAACTCGACCAATGTCATGGACCGGTTCAAATGCCTAACCAACCCCCAAACCTGATGAATTGCCAAACAAAAGTCAAATTTACAAAAGTTTGGGACCGTGGATTGAACACGATTATGCTGCTGAAAGTCAAAGGATTTGGCCCAAAAAGCAATGCCAGGACCGTGGATTGAACACGGGACCTTCAGAACACGTGACATGTTGATCATGTGACTCGCTTCAGTCTGCTGCTCTCCCAACTGAGCTATCCCGGCGATGTAAGTTCCTGTAACATTAAGATTGTATCCTCATAAACGTGAAACACGATTGGAAGTCTCTCGAACTTACCCCACGTTACTTCTTGCCGGGGGATATAGATGATATCCCCGAAGTGTCCCTCATAGGGTCGGGTCAACACGTTCCAGACTGCATATATCGGCCTATATCGGCGCGACATATCGTGCTTTGGTCTAGCCAAAGGAGGAGTTCCGGGTTGTGGAAGAGATTGAACAGGACATTGGCAAGGTTGCTAGGAAAACATGAGCGACGAGAGCCTCAACATCATGGTTTTCAACAAATCGTACAGTACGCTTGACCGTTACTTGAACACAGGCTGCTTGACAGCCCCCTCTACAGACATCGAATCACTCTCCTCGCCTCCTTTGCGGTGTCCTGACAGGGTATCTGACATTCCACAATGTCTCTTTCTTGCTGGCCCGGAACGAGGCGTTGGAGATTCAGGTTGGGCTGCCGCGGTGCTCGAAGCACCGGCAATATGTGTGCCCCCCCTCGCAGCTTTGGGCGACGCAGCATTCGAAACAGGCTCCAGCGCTACCCGAGGGGCAGAGCACGGGTCGTACGGCGCAGGAAAGCTCCAGTATCTCTCCAAGTCCACCCGCCGTCGCTCCAACTCCGTCTCTGTCATCTCCTTCACCGCGTCGTTCCGCTCCATGTCCAACTCGTCCACCCGCGACTCCTTCAGTTCCTCGACCGCCTTGCTGAGGAGGCTGATGAGTTTGAGGTGTATCAGCCCTTGCTCCAGATCGTCGTAAGTGTGGTAAGACCACCGCAGCAAGTCCCACCAGTCGATCAGGAGCTGGTGAAGCGGCGCGAAATACTCATCCATCAGCGGGATGAGGAAATCCTTGAGCAAGTGCGGATGCTCAAACAAACGAAGCTTGTTCTTTGCGAGACTCTCCGACGTGTTCTCAAACAGGCACCACACAGCGGTGTGCAGCTTGGTCACAGGGTCGTCCGGTGCACGGCCTACAGGGCTCTGGTCGAACTCTTTGCGTCGGGCACCACCCGGTCCCACCCGTGTCAGACAGAGGTAGAGAAAGATCCAGAAAAGCGATTCTAAATCATGGATAGCGCTGTGAACCGGGGAAAACTGTATCATGTCTGACCGGAGATTGAGACTGCCGGTGGGATAGGGTTGTGAAGGAGAAGTGAGCACCTCAAAGCTGATGAACGGCGGAGTCCCCTGTGAAAACTGTGAGTTGTGCTAACTGCGACTGCTGGGAAAACGCGGGTTACCGTTATGCCTTCAAGGTTGCTTTTGTGTTGCGACTGAACCCAAGAAGGCGGCCAGTTCTGCAGGAGCTCACCTCAGCCGCCTCATACTTTGCACGCTACGGAAAGCTGACCTTATCTTCCGAGAAATGACCTTGGAGATCAAAATTTGGGCCCAATAGAGGAAACGATAGCATTAATTGAAGCTAGGTTCCAGATTTGTTCAGCATGACCAACAATACTCCAGATCATGATGATCTCACCTGTTCCTGGACACTGTCCCACTTTGAGTCATCTATGCCTCTCCCAGGCTCGAAAGCGTTGGCACGTGAGGCGCTCCATCTCACCAGAGCCAACGTCTGCACTATATCTCCCTGACAACGCTGCCATAGTGTTAGAGCTAAGTCCGCATTGTTGAAAGACTTGTATCGGCTTTTCATCATAATCCAGAAGGTATCCCACCCCAACTTATCCATGTTGGCTGTACACCGCTTGTCTGCTTTCTTCGCATGATCAAGGTCAATCAGCACGCCCTGGGTGTTTGTGACGTCTCTGCCAACGACGCTGATCATGACGTTGCCTGTGCTAGCATCGCGGTGAGCCACCATGCGCTTAAAGTAGAGCTCTCGATGGCCTGCTCAGGGTCAGAAATGGATTCTCGGGTTATCAAAAGCACACGTACCCACTACGTTGTCGCGAAGAACCGTCACCAACTCCACACGGTCCTTGAAGAATTTGATTGGCCAGCCATACGTCCGCATCACGGTCCGTGTGAGCACTCGAGATATCAATGTCGAGGCCACACCGTCGCTTCTTTCCAACGCAGTGCGATGGTCAAACAGATCGCCCGAGGGCTCGGGAACAATCTTTCTCTTCCCCGTCGCAGCCCTCTCGGAGAACCCAACACCGTCTTTCCATGTGCTCACGTAACCCTGGATCTTGCCGCGGATGGCGGACGACGTTTTCGTGGTCTGGATGGTTTCCAGCCCAACGGGAACGGAGATCTGGATGTCCACGACGTGCTTCAGGTCAACGTCTCCTCGCAGGTCCTTCTCTGTCTGGAAGTAAGAGCCAGCCCGATTCCAAGCGCTCTTGAGCACCTTGATAACGCCGGAGCTATCCTGAACTTCGTGTTGGACTAAGGTGCGCCCTCGCGTGAAACTCGCATGGGTCACTCACCTCTTTCACGGTACGAAGATCGTCATTCAGCTCCTTGACCATCCACACCATCGTCGCCCGCCCCGCCATGACCTCTGCCTGGCTCAGACTCAGCGCCCGCACCGTCACGTACCACTTCCCCGTCTGCGACCCCTTCTCGTCGGGAACGAAGATGGCCCACTGCGTCTCGTACGACGACTTTCCGTAGTCCGCCAGGCGCACGCACGGATCTGTCGAGTACTCAAACTGAAGTCGGGAAGGCAAGGAGACGGACTGGCGATGCAGTTTCATCGTCTCGTCCCACCCAAGCTTAGCCACCTTGATGGAAGAGAGGGCAAGGACGACATGGACGAACGTCTTTGTGTCCTGAAGTGTGCGTGAGGCTGCGTGAACGACGTCCCGTGACTCGGCAGGAGAAGTCTTACCTCGGGATCGTGCAGATCAATCCACTCCGTCGTGGTTAGAAGGCCTGACCGATCGCAGAAGAAGACCCGCATGTATTGGCCGCAAACAAGGATCCCAAAGACGAATTGTCGGTCCAGCTGGTTCCTGAGAACCAGCCGCATGCACCGAAGCAACTGTGCAGAGCCTACCCGCACGGAGTGGGCGTCCCTGACTGGCTTCATTTCTAGTGGTGCAACAACCCGTAGCCACCACAGCGTCGCTGTCTTCTCGAGCTTCTTGACCTGCCGGTACGTCAGCACCAAATTTAGAAAGGCTGCTATAGTGAATCAACTCGAGGCACACCTGATTCAACCCGCAGCTTGATTTCATCGTGCGGAGTTTTTTCCGAGACGCCTTGCAATACTTGAAGACGGGAAGTGAGCGATACATAAAGCGTATGGCCTGATGCGTGCGTTCCAGCTAACCCCGAGAGAGCTCTTAGGTAACGAACATGCCATTCCGATGAAGGGGTTCGCACCAACTGATCTACAGGTTCTTGAGACTTGCCCTTTGGAGGGCCGTCAATGAATTTGAGAGTTTCCGTTGCTTCGTTGAGCTGAAAGGTAAATCAGTACGTTTCGCGCACATCGGAACGGGGTGATCGCACCACAAGATTCAGCCTTTTCTTCAGGTCTTCTTGCAGGACCCCATCCGCCATATACTCTGTCTCCGGATACGCAATCGTCAGATCTTCAATGCATTTTCGCAACTTTTGGACCTGCTCTTCAAGGGGATGGGCTTTGGGCGTTTCCTGGCCAGAGTCTGGCTGATAATATCGAACACGGACGTCTGCGTAGCGCGCCACAATTGTTGCCAATACCTGTGCCTGCAGTCCACTGGTAAGCGCTAGAGTGTAGTGTCATGCCATCAGTTCGAGCGTACCTGCTCCAGAGACGAGGGACCGCCACTCTCATCGTCAGACTCCAAAGACTCCAATATATCCAACGCGGCACAGTAGCCGGTCTGATCGCCCAGCGCGCAGCAACCGTCAGGACGGAAGAGTGAGCTGTCTTCGTCGAGGGATCTGGGGTAGTGGTTCGCACGGGAGATCCAGTGGGAATGAACGTGGTGCCCCTCCCGGACGGCACACCTCAAGATGGTGTTTGCAAGCAAACTGAAAGGTGCATACATGTCAGCCTCAAGGTGTGTCTGCGTGTCATCGGTCTCGTCCCACGGAAACATCTCTAGACTTGTGAGCCCCCTGTCGTGTGTAAACCGGGCGGTGGTGCGATCAATGATGTCTCTATCGAGGGTGAGGAGGGTAGAGTAGAACGACTCGGCATCCGTAATTTGAATATTTCCAGGTATCTCGTCCTCGATACGATTGGCCATGCTTCGCGCGGATCGCTCTGGAATGACAGAGGCTAGACTCAGTGGGAGTGAACGAGTGCAGTCGTTGACTTGATCTTTATGGCGAGACGGCGGAGGATTTGATCTGTCCGCGAGAGCAACTTGACTCACCCCGAAGCGGACGGAAGATGGTTAAACTGAATCCACTGACGGATCTTCAGTAGTGGGGGCGTTATGGACTTCAAGTTGGACGTGGCACTCACGCGTTCTTTGGTCATGTTTGCTATGTCACGTGCTTGTTCTTCATTCTCACCGACGAGTCGGACGACGCCCAAACGTCCTCCGCTCTGTTCACCACAGAGCCACCATTAATACAAATTTCAGCCCTCCTGCCCATGAGTTTTACATGGTGGCCCTAGTGGCAAATTTTCAGTGGTATATTTCCCATAGCTTGTGTCTACATTACACTATCTCTAAGCTTGGGAAAATTTCAATAATCTCCAGTTAGAATAACGAAGGAGGTTTTTCCTGCCCAGTATTCTCATCTTTGTCTCTGCAGCTAACCTGTTCGTCCAAATACAGCCGCGTCTTGAATCGCACAGCAGCCGAGAACGCTGGGGGATACGACTCGGACGTATTGATGGATGACGCATTTGCCGCTATGGACCAACGACGTGCCGAGTCTGAGGAGGGACAAGTGTGAGGACACCGCGATGCCTGAGCTTTAAGAGGGTTTTTCCTCTTCATCGCAGATATCTTCTATTGCTGACCTTGTGTTTATTCCGTTAGAACGCGGCGCGCGTTGCATCAATTCTCGACCGCCCTTTGTCGACTGGCACCAGGGGATCCTTGTACGTGATTGTAAACTCCGGTATGGCATACAAGCTCTGGAATCCTATTAAATACCCAGGAGGATCCGATGGGTTGACATACATGCAGTAGTATCTGAGACTCTCCTGAGAATTTGTGGCTCGTTGGTAGATCTCTGTAAGTACATCGTAGGCAATGTCAGCTCACCACGATTATTCTGAATCTCGAATTGGTTTCCATACCTTGCATACGCTCCTGTGTGCTCAAAAGAGGCCCACACATTTTCCCGATGAGATATTTCAGGTTGTGGCACTTGGTCAGAAGGAACTCTTCAGGAGGTGCTGTCCTAATTCTCGTCCGGAAGCACCCAAGTCCATGTGCAATCCTGAACGTCCTAATTTCCCCGCCCGTACAAGCACTCATCAAAAAATCCGGCAGCTCCTCTTCTTCCACAAGGGAGTGGTTATACGACAAGACGTTCAGCGAACGAGGGCGGACCAATCGCGACCGTCTTCACGTCGTCGTCGTTGTCGTCACGGGCGGCCACTCTTTGGTCTGCTTTTGTGAGTTATGGTGTCCAGAGTGATCTGCCGACCAGCGAATATGTTGCTGAACAACGGGAACGAGATACCTAGGAAATTAGCGTGCGTGAGGACGATTCTCTCGCAAGGATAGGGCGACTCGGAGAAATCCCGCCTGTCGGCTTGAAAGCAACAAAGTCAAGGCAAAGACAGCGCAAGGACAAGGCCAGCGACGTGGCGATCGCTACCCAGAGCTCGTTCGGGAGATCTGAGAGGAAGGTTCCTCTGTCTGCGGGAGAGGAGAGTCATTAGTTTGTGCAAGCACGGATGAATTATAGAACGTACCCTCTCCATTGTTCGTAAAGTCATTCACATACTAATAGTATGGACACCCAAAGATTCAAAAAATATAGTAATGTAACAAATCGATGATGAGATTTCAGCTGAAGCCGCGGTGACGAAAGTGGTGGAAAGTTCTGGAGAGCGCCCTCCGTACTTTAATTTCCTCCTACCTAACTTCGCCACACGTTCTGCTCAATCCCTTTCTCGTCTTGCACATCTTTCATCTCTCTGCATTTCTTTCACGATGGCCGCTATCCCAGCACCCATGGCTCCTACCACCGCCAACTGGCACTGGAAGAACAAAAACGTGACCCCTTGGGCGAAGACGTGGTTCGAGAAGGAGCTCGTTACACTCTCGGTTTCTGGCGACGGCGAAGAGGTAGCCAGCATTTCAGAGGTCTCGTATGTCGAAGGGGACGTGGAGCTCGGTCAGCGAAAGTCCAAGTGCGTTTTCCTGGATTCATGAGCCGATGACACGGCATGGTTGACACCCCTCAGGTTGATCACCATCTACGATTGCAAAGTCGAACTCAAGTGGAACGGAACCGCGTCTGACGGTACTGCCGTTGAGGGAAAACTGACTATTCCAGAGGTCTCTCATGAGATCACGCTCGATGGCCTCTCGGACTACGTCGTACGTCACTGCGGCTTGTCTTTCTCCTTATTCCTCACTGATTTCGCAACGGACAGTACAACTGGTCTCTCACCACTTCATCTTCCCCCGCCGTCGACGCCCTGTTCAAGCTCGCCAAATCGCGTCTCCCTGCCGTGTTAGAAGCGAAACTATCCCAGTTCCCTGCTGCAATCATCGACACGCACGGAAAGGACCTTCAAGTCAACAGTGCTCAACCAAGTCGCACCGGTACTCCTGCTCCTGCTGCTGCATCTTCTTCGGCACCCGCTCCTGCTGTCACTGCCGCTAAACCTGCTGTAAAGAAGACACCCGCAAAGTCCGTCAACAGCACGACCGTCAAGGTCGATGCCACTTTCATGGCCTCAGCGGATGACATCTTCTCCCTCTTGACGGACGAGAAGAGGATTCCATCATGGACGCGTGCGCCAGCGAAGGTATGTGTTTCTTCTTGACATTGCGATATGTGTGTGCTGAAAGCACTAATACTAGTCTGCTGCGACGGCCGAGACTGAGTATTCTTTGTTCGGCGGAGGCGTCAAGGGCAAGTACATCCTGCTCACCCCATCGACGGAAATCATTCAAACCTGGGCACTGCAGAGCCCAACATGGCCGGAGGGTATGTAGTTCTTCCAAACAATATAATCGAGCTGGCGATGCTGACAACGATTTTGCAGGTCACTCCGCCACTCTCACCACCACACTTGAACAGTCCACCGACTCAACGAAGGTCACCTGGACTCTCGAAGGTGTCCCACTCGGACTCGAAGATGAGATCACCCGCAACCTGCAAGGCTACTAGTACGTACCATACAACCAACCTCACATTCCAACTGCTGACCACCACTTTCCTTCTTAACAGCATCCACGGTCTCAAATCCATCGGGTACGTACAAGTTTCACATTACATCCCCTCCACCCCTCTTCTTCCTTCTTCATCCAAACGCGGCACCTCACCGGCGAACGTGTCTTCCGCCATCGCCTCCTCTCCACAACCATACGTCGCCGTCACGCTCGCTCTCCTCGCCCTCGTCGCGGCGTTCACCGTACCATACGTTTACAAGTAAAACACACAAAAAACCCACGAGCGTAGCCGTACCATCCCCGCGTTCAAGTTCCTCTCTCTCTCTCTTCATTCCCGTCTCCGTTTTGGCTTTCGGTTCTATCTTATTTCTATCTTGTGTATATTGGAACAACCGTAATTGACGATCATTCTCCCTTTTTTCTTTCCCTTCCCCCGCACCCGCACCGGATGATCACCCCTCACACGCACACGCACACACACCTGCACACACACACACTTTCTCCTTCTAGGTTGGGCACGGAACTGTGACACCGGATCCTACGTTCCTTCTCCCGGCCGTTGGCAACATCATCAACTTGGGGGGATGAAACATTCGCTGGGGTAAAAACCAACGCCCACGAACCAACGGTCACGATCGCCGGGCTCATTTCGCTTTTCACGTCGGGGGTTTACAGGGAGGTTTCGGTATATACGTAGGGAAGGTACAGTAAAGAGTGGGATGGGGAGGGCAGGGAGTGGGTGGGGACGGATTATACGAAAGCAGAATCTCTTAGAATAATGTAGATCAGAAGTTGAAAAGTGTTATTGTTGTACAGAAATATATACATACAGTGCGACGAAGCGACGCAAAAGAGAATGTCAAAGTACCAGTCATGAGAGCCATCTGGAAGAAGAGAATATGAAAACAGTCCCTCTTCGATAAATAGAGGAAAGAAAAAGAGTCAAACGCTGTGAGCCTGAGCCCTATATCCAAGAAGTTGGGATAGGATAGGATAGGATAGGAATGCCGACGATGAACACAGGAAAGGATAGGGAACGGGAGTGGAGGAGGCCTAGTACTTGAACCTAAGGTATAGCTAGCTATAACGACGAAAGTGTTCCAACCAGGATGAGAGAGATTTCATTCAAATAAACCATTACGAGATCCACGATCCTATGAACACAAGCTTAAGAGTTTGAGACGCGCGCGGGGGCTCGACGAGATGAGAACGACGGGGGATGGGGAGAAGGGAGAATGGGAGGTGGGCGGTTAGGGAGGATACACATGTGTGAGGGATGTTGAGAAGTGGGAGGGGAGGATAGATGAGCAGAATAGAACGACGCCAGATGAGGCCGATAGAGGGGGGCGGGGGTTAGGAGGGGGCCGGGAATGCGAGATGCGAGGGGGGCGAAGGGGGTTATGGATGGCGGGAAAAAATGGGTGATTGTGATTGGGGTTCAATAAAGACACAACATTGAAGCAAATTAGGGGATGGGATAGCATCTCTATAGCGTATCATAGCGGTCGTTATCATGAGGCGCAAATGTGTGAACGAGAAAGCAAGACATGAAGAGAGGGAGAGAGGGAGAGTTCATTGTGAGGAAGGTCGTGGTGAACCAGTAGCAGGCGGTGAACTTGGCTCCGCGACATCCTCGCCTCCTAGCGGGGGCTGCCCCGATTTCTTTCTCCGCATCGACCGCGGTAGTGACAAGTGTGGTACTAGTGATGACGCGTTCATCTTCCGTCGCTTTGTTGGCGATGTCGCGCGTCTTTCTGACAAGTTACTCTGCAGCCTCCGCAACGCCACACCATTCTCCTCCATATCAAAGTCAAATCCGTGGCTCACAGAACGCATCCCCGTGGACATGTCTGTTCTGCTTCCGAGGAACGACTGCCGTGCGCGACGCAGACTGCTCGGAGAGCGTGTCAGGTTCTTAAGCCCTCCGTTCTGCTTGTCGCGCGCGAAGTCGCGGTTGGGATCCCGTTTGTGGATGTAACGGACGCGATCGATGTCGGATGGGAAGAAAATGAACTTGTACGCTTTGGCGGAGATGCGAGGTAGAAGCGCGATGGGGACGACAAGGAAAATGCCCAACCAGAAGTAGGCTGACGGGAACAGGTAGTGGTTGTTCCCAAAGACGGGGGTCGAGAACCAGCCAGGTGAGATGGCAGAGTATACGGCCTGCAGACGAGTGTAAGACGATGGCAGATGTAATGGTGAATGGTTTGGCTTACTGTGTAAATCCAGATCAAGACGAGTTCAACGCCGAGGGCCCAGAACACCCAACGTGTCCAAGTGGAAATATTGATACCATTGAACAACGTGACTGTGACGACCGCAGCGATGATCATTGTCTAATGGCAAGAGTTACGATGAGAGGAGATCAAATGAAGAGAGCAGCTATCACTTACGGTGGAGAACTCATAGATATAACCGTTGTAACCATCCGTACGAGAAGTCGTCGTGAAGTAAGTGTACACCAACAGGAAGAAGATGATCGCAGACTGCATGAGAATTGTCAGCGACCAATATTCCTCCAGCGACTCTGACAAAACACGCACCTGATAGATTCCATCCAGCATGTATACAAGGAACAGCCTGACACCAAAGTACTCTCCTTTCCGTGCATGGGCATATAGCTCCGGAAGAGCCATCAAGACGTGGTCGTCGACTGTTCTGTCGAAAAGACCCATCACGACGACAGGAGCAATAGTCCAGAATGAGTTCCAGAACAGAACGTAAGTATACTCGAACACGCTACAGCTAAATGTCAGCGATCGGATCACTCCTGATATCGAGGAGGGCTTACTATTGACTGCTCCAAGCACAGTAGATCTGGTACCACCAGAGAATTCCGATACACACGATGTTCTTGTAGAAGAAGTTTACAATCCTAGGATGAACAAATGAGTTATGGGTAGCTGCGGAGATAGGGATAAGGGGGAATACGCACATGTTCCCATTACGGCTGTACGACCAGTGTCCGTGAACAAGTAATAACCTCTTCAAGAACCGGAACTACAACCATCAACACGTCAGTCAAACAGACAACCCTACCAATCCTAAGAGAGATAGACTCACCTGAGCGATAGCATAATCCGACGAATTCACAGCCTGCAACCCTTCCTCTCCCGAAATACCAACACCAACATCAGCAGCTTGAATCATGCTGACGTCGTTGGCACCGTCGCCGATAGCAAGTGTCATGCGACCGAGTCCGTCCTTGACGAGTTTCACGATGAGGGCTTTCTGGAGGGGGGAGACACGGCAGCAGATGACGGCTTCACATTGCGTGGCGAGGCGGAGAAGGAGGTGCTTGTGATGTTCGTCACTCAGAGCCTGCAACGTTGATGTCAGTTTTCTACGGAACCAATCTGATACGGTGGTGACGAGACGTACAAAGTCCAAAGCACTCCCGTCAATGACCAGAACGAACCCTCCAGGCCGATTCCCGTTGTCCCGTCCAACAATATCCGTGACGCCGGTGTTGACGCGCTGAAGAGGGTATTGACCATGAGGGTTCGAGGCGGTCTGCATGTGATCATGAACGCGCTCGTCTCCAAGAATACCGCTCTCAGGGAAGAACTCTTCCACCGCGCCGAGCATCTGAGAGTACACGGGACGAGAGGTTCCGTCGCCTCCGCGCACGATGATGATATTGTCTTCCCGTCCAATGAGGTTGGTGCTGTGTCCAATAGCTGCACAAACAGATAAAAGTCAGTACACTCTAACGGAACTGGCAATGACACGCTTCACTCACCAATAGCGGTCTCGAGCTTGTCCCCAGTGGCAACCCAGATTTTGATTCCAGCGAGTTTGAGGTCCGCGATGGTCTCAGGGACGCCATCCTGAAGCCTATCTTCGATGGCGGTGGCACCGAGCAAACGCAAATCGTGCTCCAATTGAGCAGAGATCTCCATCAATCGTTCTTCACGGTTATCCAAAGCTATAGATGCCTCAGAGTATCGTCTGGACCATTCATGATACTCATCGTCTGATTGATGGAAGTGTAAGTCAAAGAAGATTGGGTGAAAGAGCAGGCGGACTCACCAGGTACCATGCGGAAGGCCAAAGTTAACGTACGGAGTCCATTGCTAGCGAACTCGGCGAGATGCTCTTCGGTCGACTTCTTCAGCTCCTCAGCGCCAGAAATCAGCCTCTCAAAGATCACGTTATCCGCCCCCTTCGTCAACATGAGAATCCGCCGATCTTCGTTTCCAACCCTCCTGATCACCACGCTCATCCTCTTCCTCGTAGAGTTGAACTCCAAAACGTTCAACAACTCGTACTGCTCGATCTCGTCCGAGAACGGCGTGGAGAGGGAGAGAATGTCACGATCGCGGCCACGGAAGACGAAGCCGACGTCCGCCGCGGCCTGTACGAGGGCAGCTTCGTCAGGAGACTGGGCCCTGTACTCGATGGCGCCAGTCTGGGGGTCCACAGAGGTCAAGGCGGTATGACACAGGGCAAGCGTCAGCCAGAACCCGTTCAAGCTGCGCGCATGACTCGAGTTGGACGCGTTCTCGCCTGCGGCGTCTTCGATGTCCGCCTTGAGCTGTGCGTCCCGGAAGTGTTGGAGCACGCCATCAGAGAGTTTCACGAGCTGCGCTTCCTTGGGGTCCGCGACGGCGAGTCTGTCAAGAGACGAGACTTTGGGGTTGTCGTTTGAGGACGGACGAGTGCTGGAAGCGGAGCCGAGATCGGGGGATACCTTGATGACGTTGTCGTTAGCTCCGTCGGTCTTTGTCGCCTCCTCATCTTCGTCCTCCGAGTCGCCCCTATAGATCTTCCCTCCAATTGAACACTCCCGGAATGCCATGGCGTTCTGTGTGAGGGTACCGGTCTTGTCGGAGAAGATGTACTCAATCTGGCCTAAGTCGTCCGACAAGTTCCAGCTGCGAGCCAGGGTGGGTGAATCGGTCTTCTCGTAATACATCTCGCGGTCGAAGTAGATGAAGAGTGCCTGGACGGTACGCACACCCTCGATAGAGATGTAGAGAGAGATAGGAACGATGTTCTGGAAGGTGATGAGAGCGTTGGCCCATGTGATGAGTCCGTTAATTCGTGGATTGTCATCGCCATGTGTTGCACCGTATTCCCAAGGAGCGTTGAGCGGGAAGTTGTGTTGCTCGAGTACAGAGTCCACGATACCGCAGACAATAGCCATTGCTGCAAGGAGGATCAAGTTGATGAACCTATGAAAAGTATTAGCGAGAATAAAGCGAAGCATTTGGGTACAACTTACACTTGGGGATTCATCTGCCGCTCGACTTTGCTACGTTTACTGGGCGTGTTACCAGAGTTCATGACAATCTTTGTGTCTTCACCTGTGTACAGGACGAGACCGATGACCCAATCCGTATTCCGAATCACGGTTCCTCGCAGCAAGATCTGTTGGATATCGACAGGGAACTTTTGCTCGTCACTTAGGGCCAAGGCCGCATTGAGCTTGTAGAGATTAGTGTCCGGACGGTCGCAATCTACCCTGAAAACATTGCCCTTATCTGCGCAGGCAGCCGCTGTACGCAAATTTGTGAGCTGAGGAACCGCGCTCCTTGATTTCAGATTCGTCTCGCCGTCCAGGTTCTTCGTCTCGACAAACGCCACATTTTCATCTTCGGAGGTGGCGCAAATCATGATGTCGGCCGGTAATGACTCGTTGTTCATGATCTTAACGAAGTCTCCTACTCGGACGTCCTCCCAAGTTGTGAGCCGCCAATGGGGTTGCGTGCGGGAATGGTGCCGGTGAAGTAGGCCGTGATGTTGATGTTGGTGAGATGCTTCCGCAGGTTCGTGATCGTCAAACTCTACTCCTTCGTGGTCCTCGAGGTGAGGGTCTGTGGGGATGCCTTCCGGTGGTGCTCCTCGCTGCAGCGCCTCTACCTCTCCAGCATTCGCCCGCCCCTTACTCTTCTTCGTCGCACCCTTCCGCCGCTTGAACTGCGGTATGAAACCTTTCACGAACGTTTTACTCTTGCCTTCCATTGGATTGGGGTTCTCCCACTCCTCGCCTGCGAGTACGCGAGTGACGGAGTAGTTGACAGCTCGGTCCGCCTGATGCCGCTTGATGTCCTCATACCCATCTTTCAGCGCAGTGATAGTAAGAACGACAATCAAGGGCAGGATGACAAGGCCTGGGGATACGGTGGAGAATTGGGGGAAGAATTGGAGTATAGCGATAGCAAGGAAGAAACTGCGGAAGGATGGGTGCTGTTAGTCATGGATGCCAGGTAGGGAGCGCGCAAGATAGTCGTGAAGAGACTGCGGTTCATCTCGAAGATGTGTCCAGATAGCAAAAGGGAGAAGAATCATTGCGAGGAGTGCAGTGGCTGTAAAGCCTGACGAGACGTGCAAGGGCACGATGCACGCGAGAAGTTGACCAGCAGTGAAAGTAATGAATGCAATTCAACGGAGCACACACACACTCGTCGGATATCCATGGAAACAAGTAGAAGAAGGAAGGACGGTGGAAGAGAAGACAATAATCGCAGGATGGGACTCACACATTGGCAATCCTCCGAAACTGCTCCAGCAGATTCCGTGGGAGGAAGGTTATAATCGTGTACTTTGAAGTAATGACCTGATTTGTGCTGAAGACATGCTCCTTCTTTATCCTCTGCTTGTGGTCATAATAGTCTGCGGGGAGAGACTGGCGGACAAAGACGGAGCGAGGGGGACCAACTGGCCGCTTCCTGGAGAAGAGAGACTCGACCTTGAAGTCAGCGAGGGTTCTGTACCAGGACTGTTTAGGGGCCATTGGAAGTAGCGTCGAGGACGACGCGCACGACGTCGGGGAGGGGGACGATATGCAGCAGACGGTGGTGGGAGAGAGTGAGAGAGAGCATCCGCCGTTGCCGCGAGAGAGCGTAAGTTTGGCTTGCACTCGCACTTCCTTCCCGTCAGCCACCACAAATCACAAACACGTGCTGACTCATCCATTTCCGACCCTCCTCCCGATGTCCATCTTGCTTTCATTGTTTCAACTATTCGTCCTCACAACATTCAACAATCCTCCTAAGCCCTCTCGACACCGTCCCCCGCAAATTCAAGCCATTGCGCCAACGACACCTCGGTGAAATCGATGCCGAGTGCACTTGACTCTCAAAAACATATTTCCCGTCCTTCTCCGATAATCATGTCTCCGTCATGCTATTACTGTACACAACATCATACAAGCAACTTGACAGCGCGAGTCTTCACTGACGAGTCCCCCGGCATTGACCCGGAACCGCCGGCATGACGGCTCCATTCCCAGTCAGCTTACTACCAAGCGGATTATACCCATCAGGGAACCTGACGTCGGACCGGCATCTCTACTCGAAGCATCTTGGAGCTCGACATGTCGAGGAGGTGGTGTGCTGGAACCCCCGAGTCAGTCGTCGGTGGTATAACATGTGTCGGAGGCATTCTGCACAAGTACGGCAACCATGGATAGCACCAACCACCGATCGGAATTCGCTTGGGATCCCGAATGAAGGTTCAAGATAGAACCGGTCATGGACGCAATTGCTCCCAATGGTATCGTCCGGGCGACCTGTCGGCGCACTCCCTCCGGCCTAAGCGGACTCGTGTTTGTGGTGTGCCAAATGTCAGTTTTGTCGTTGCATGGGCGAGGAAGTCTGGTGTAATATGGGGGCAGCAATCCACCATCGAAAGATCGTTTTGGCGAGTGTGTCAATAGTGACGGAACCAGACCTTTCTGTCTCTGCCAAAATATAAAATAACATGGCAGTGGGTTGCGCGAACGAGTCTCGTCGAAGACAAACTCACCTCTTATTTACCCTACTACAGCTTCTACACCGGTGACTTGGATAACAGATACCATCATCGGTGAAAAACACTGACGAATTGCATACTTGTGCATACCACGCACGGTTGAGCCGCAGTAGTTATGGCAAAGTTACCGCAGCAAAATCCATCGCCAAATAACCCGTCTTTCAATCAAGTTCGGTGTCTCACTAGCGTCGTAGTCGTTTCTGCGAAATCAATGCCACCAGGTGACCACTCAAAGACGCAGCAATGAGGATTGTTGTGATCACCTGTCGAGTCCTGTAACTTACTGATTGTCAACACCCATGCAGTTGTGGAACCCCGAAATCAGGAGTGTCTCGTACCTTTCAGTCAAACACATATGTAAGACCTCTCATCTTTACTTCCGTGAAATTCAGCCACTTGCAGGTTGCAACTGTCGACAAGATGCTGGCCCGGGGTGTGGGCGTGGCCAAGGAAGACGACGCGAAGCGCCGCGGAGCGGCAAATTCCGCCTGACCATGTGGTGTTGATTGGCTGTCGCGACTTTGATAGAACTTTTCCTTAAACATAGACCTCGGTCAGCACAAGCATCCAATACTAGAGTATTTTCAGTGAGTTGCACAAACTGGTTGACTGGAGAGAATATTCTAAACAATATCTGGATTGATAGCTGTTGCCAGATCCTTCCTGAAACTAGGACAGCGCGGTATATGATCTCGAGCCAGCGTAGTTTGCCACCTGAGATCAGCCTATAAACTCGGGTCGGAGCATTGGAAAGCGATGATTCGAATCAACGCGATGGCGAGGTCCCCTTCCAAGCAGGAGCATTGACTCACATCTTTCACCGCAACCATGTTCACCAAGAACGGTGCGTGCTCGAAACCCCTTTAGACTACTTACGCTGTTTTAATACTTGTTCTCATCAAGATTAGGGCCTACTTCATCCTGCGATGTTGATTTGCCCCGAGAACTCGTCGATCTCATCGTCCACTAATTCGGA
The DNA here is from genome assembly GCA_021029105.1 of Cristinia sonorae. Classification (NCBI taxonomy): domain Eukaryota; kingdom Fungi; phylum Basidiomycota; class Agaricomycetes; order Agaricales; family Stephanosporaceae; genus Cristinia; species Cristinia sonorae. The sequence goes on from JAEVFJ010000019.1 coordinate 390,495, forward strand.
CAGGGACGATCTCAGGGCCTCGCGTCGCATTATTGGAGTCAATCCGCACGACTGAGACTATGTTATTCGGGCATCCTTTGGATTGAATGAGGGAATGTGGAGGATGCCAATTTTGTCATGGGTTCAATGGCGTTATCGGCAGCTATGCCCACGGTTCGTCGATACCACTCCAGCCATTGAATTCCAATCACGTCGCGTTGGAGTTACCAGTGCGCGCGGACATATAGTCGAGACTAAAACCCTCAGCCATCATGTGCAGTTTCGTAGAGCTCCCCGCCCTTTTGGGCGAGTGGAACATATCATGCTTTGGAGGCTCACTTTCCACGAGGATGACACCGCTTTTGAGCCTGAGGACCTGACGGAGATCCGCGACATGTTTATGGATGACGCCAACGCTGCTTACGGGTGCACAAGCCTTGCCGCCTCGACCATTTCACCTTCTCTTCGGATAGACGGACTCACTCGTCTTGACAACGTTGATCCAGAGGCCCGATACATCGTGCTGCTCATCAACGCGCCGCGGCGGTATACTGTCTAGACGGGAAATATTCGCAGGTACGAAAGCGCTCGACCGATACTGTGTAAGATCTGCACTTATTTATTTGTACAGAACGAATACCGTCTCAGCATCGCCGCTTGCAATTCCTTGGAAATATTGATCCTGACGGCTGCCCAAGGAGACCCTTGTGATGATAGCAATTGCTCCATCGCCCATAATCGTCTCCTGCGGCCCGCGCTCAGGCTTCATTTTACGACTGCTACCGCCAATCCCGGAACTTGAGCTTCACATCAAGGTTGGGGTATATCGCGCGCCGGAGTTTGGCTCTAACGGTAAAACAGACCTGGATGACGACTACTGGTGTCTACATTCGGTCGGTTGAGTATCTCAACTGCCTCACAGTTGTGCGTTACGACCCAGACGTCTGTTCTTTGCGTTGTGGCGTTCAGTACCTGAAAGGGCGACTCACGCAGCTTCGCATGAAGAAAGCTATTACGCCCCGCCATATGGTGCGTCTATCGTCATAAACTCAGGCTGAGGGTTCCTCAAACATTTGCCCAAACTTCAACATATCAAGCTCTCAAGTCCCGCGATCCGTCTACGGTCATTAGTCTCCCTCTTTCACCTCAGATCATAGTAGGGGCGGATCCTCTTGAACTCGTCAATAGTAACTACCGATGGTACCGTAACCAGCAGCTTAAATGGAAACATTCCAGTTGAACATAGCAGATGAACGAACGAACGAATGAATTAAATAAAACAATCGGGGTGACCCCTTCAGGAATGTTATTACGAGAGAAACATTCATACTAATCTCGAGTTTGCGTTGACATGGTCAAGGACATTCTCGCTTTTTTGTATGGCCTTGCTGTGAGTACCTCTATGACTTCGGCTTCCGAGTCCTCACCAGGATCTAAAACGCTCGGACCCGCAACTTGAGTATTGTCGATACCACTGGGGAGACTGGCTTCCATGTTGGAGTGTCGCATGAACGGAACCTCAAAACTCGCGGTTTTCCCTGAGGTGTCCAAACCCGGCAATGGCAAAAAAGTCGGGTTTCTCAAGGCATCCTGATAGATCGTCAATTTACTGCGACGAAATCGGCCATCATTGAGACAAACATACCGCTACCAATTGTTTTGCTCTTATCTCTCCAGCTGTGATAGCGCTCCCGTTCGGAGCAGGATAGCTGTAATCTGTATCTCGCACATACTCTTCGAAAGTATTTCGAATTGCGAGGGTTTTGACTATATTTTGTTGTGAATTCTTTGGGAGATCATGATATGACACGGCAGACGAACCAATGACAGACTTCTTTTGCCCAATGCGATGGACACGCTGATAAATTGTCAGCGGTGTGGATATGAGTCCGAGTCCGTTGTATTATCTCATACCTTGATTGCCTGGGCTTCTTCGTCGCCCTTCCAGACAGGTTCACAGAAGATGACTCTATTGGCGGAGGTAATGTTGCTAATGTCCGATATCAGCTGTGACGATTCAATGATCATGACAGACCGTCAACGGAACTCACAGTCCCCGAGCACCATGCTTTAGCTCCATCAGCAGCACCCTGTCCGTGTCGGATGTTTCGAACGTGAGGATCATTTGCTCGCGTAGTCTCACATGAGTCGTCGGTGCTAATAAGATATGTTTTACCTCAAGGAGCTCCAGAGACTCGGCGATATATGCAAGGCTCATTGGCGAATATGAGAAAACAAGAAATTTGTCCTCGGGGGCGTATTGCATTATCTATGATAAAATTTAGACAGTCGACATTTCACTCCGTACAGAGAAGACGTACCTCCTGGAGGATAAAGTTGAGCTTTGATGACATGGAGTTCCCTATGCGGACATCTGCAAGAGGATTGGCTGAGGGTCCGTCAGACTGGGACCGATATGTAGCCCCCACTGGTGCGCCAAGCCTATCCGTGGACTGGATGTCATTCATGGCCATCTGTGCCCTAAGAAGGTCATGATGTAGAAACTTGAGCTCGGACCCATTCCGTTTCGTCATTTTCTCTCTCCATGCCTCCTTGCTTGATTCCGAGCTTAAAAGCTGTCTCCGCATGGTCTTCTTGCTGTGAATCTGCGACAAGTAAACCTCGTATTTCAGATCCTCCATCTCTGACACCAGGGAACCCCATTCAACCACTTGCGGGATTGTGGGGGAATTTCCGTGGTTCAGATGTTTGGCGAACAGGTTCCGAAGTGAAAGAAGACGTGCGCAAGAGACAAAGTACGCTGGGCGTCCGGATGATTGCTGTACATGAGGGTCGCCGGACGTGCGATCATTCAGATCTGTCCATGCTTTATACACCTCCATTGGGAGTCCCGTCACCTGGTGATAGATATCGGGATGATTTACCATTCCTCTCCAAAGGGCATTGTTTGCTGCATTGCTGCTGAAAAACCCAATATGGTCATAAATATGTTTATATGCAAAATTGGACAAATCACAAGACTCACACAATTCTGAGGGCATCATCTAGCAGCTTGTGATCACTCTCTGATAAAGCAATGCTCATTGACGCCTTTCTTCTTACTTCGTCAGAACTGGAAACCGTCTGATCAAGTTTGTACAGGAACTCTAGATCATCAGCAATCCAAAACATGGCCCTAGTTTACAACAAGAGTCAATCCTTGCATATGGATACTAAGGGTAGACTTACTGTGACATGGTTACAACAGTCTGCTGCAAGTACATCTGGTTCTAAAAAATCAATAAGTTGGGATCAAGACTTGGGGTTGGCACACATGAAAGAGGCAATACAGATCAACAACTCACAGATGGATGGAAGACATAGTCCTGGAATGTGATCTGAGTAAATATACCATGACCATTCAGCATTGAATAAAAGACATACTTTTCCATGCCTCTCTGAGCTAATTGTGTTCACTGCCAGCCTGGCCTGAATCACGTTATAGGATATGGCCGCAAAATGGTCGAGATCCAATAAAACAGTCTCATGTTTCATACTTGGAAGCACAATGTCCTTTTCAATGTCTTCACATCTACAGACCACACTGAATTGTACATTCAAGTTCAATTGCGGATGAACTTGAACTTACCGATGCCGAATCATCACCATCTCCATGATCTGTTGCAGCATCCGAATGGACCCAGGTCTCGGTAGCATCCTCGGACCAGGGATGAGCGCATCCATTACATGTGTACTGAAGATTCTTGAATTTTCCACAGATTCAGTTGTCACGGCGAATGGCTTGATCATGAGAAAATGTCCTATCATCCGGTACAGTTTATTGAGATCCTCGCGATCACCGTCGTGCGACCAGATTCGGCCCTTGAGAACTTCGCAATGCTGCTCTTCGCCAGGTATCACCGTCAGGTTTGACGGCTAGTCAAGATACAGACAAGCGACCGCGTCATTGATATGGATGACAACGGATTAAGTCAACGCACCTTCAAATCCAGATCTGTACTGGCGTCGACAAGTTGGCTGAGTTCGGAGTTGTCCTTCTCACCGTTCTGACCGAATTGAAGGCCCATAAGATGCGCTGCATATTATCTCAGTTCGTAGATAAATAACCGATACAACAAGTACCCACTTGTTGGTGTTCCGGTGACAATCCACCGTCTCTCCACGCTCAGTCTCCTTGCAAAGGTCGTTAAATTGGACGTTCTGTTGTGAGCCTTGTGACCTTCGTCGACCACGATTCGTTTCCACCGGATCGAGAGAAATGGGGATACTGCGGACTTCCAGTCGCATACACATAGGGGCACTCGTATATGCGTGCTGACATGAGGGCATCTACACACCCGATTGAGCTTGCCAGGGCGACTTTTCTGCTCTTCCTTAGCAAATCCTAATGACCGTCATTGAGGGACGCGTTGCTGGAAGATATAAGAACATAGACTTACGCATGTGGCTCATGAGAATGATCTAATGAAAATGGTGTAGTCTGTGAGCAACCTTTCGCAACATTGACAAGAAAGAACGCAAACATCATAGTCCGTTGCCAACTCTACTGTTCTCGGCAACTCCCTGTTTGAGTCATCGCTCAGAAGAAGCACCTTGATACTGTCCTGGCAATGCTTGAGGATCTCGCTTTGCCACTGGTGAAGTAGATTCGACGGTACGATGACCAGGGTGGCGGATGAGAGGAAGAGTGGGCGAGGGGGTTCAGCACGGCTTTTCTCGTAAGCACGCGTTTTGGGTCGGGAATCGGAGGCGATGTCTCCCTCTACAGCACTGTGCAAGAAAAAAGGTACGTTGTTTGCAATACCATAAGCAACGTCCTTCCGGACACCTCGCGGAAGTGACTTCATGAATCGCACAGTTGAGCGACTCGTCGGGAGGACGCGACACTGGTGTATTAACAACTCGCGAAGCGTCGGTATAGTGGTCGGTGCGCCCTCACGAGATAATCCCAGCGACCTAGCACGCTCATCTTCGGCCCGACAAAAGCCACGAATCGAAAGTGGCGTCAGTACGCTCTGCGGAGCAGCGTCGGGCGATGACTGTGCTGTAGGAAGCTGATCAAGGGTCGCAACAATCAGAGCCAAGATCATGACCGTTTTTCCAGTTCCTAAGGTTGAATGAATGATAAGTGAAAGGCTTGTGAGAATATAACATGGTATACTGTACCGAGCTCCTCGCAGAGAATGCCTCCTTTGCTGGGAGATACCATTGGACGCTCCTTGAGTAACTCCATCGTGGCAGGTTGGAAATAGCATGTCACGGAGTTCCCACCCAGTCCCGGACCATTCAGCGCAATATAGAGTGGGCTGGGGACTGGGGAGGAACACAGCTCCCGACAAAGCATTGCTTTCACGGATCGTCGCTGGTACGCATACAAAGTGGTGCGCATACCGTGTAACCGGCCGTTGACTGAGATATTATCGATGTTGACTGGTGGATCCGGCGGATTAGGAGATTCTAACGAGCTGTAAAGGTCCCCCATGGTTCGAACGTCCTAGAAATGTCTCAGTAAATTGAACAGAGTCTTATAATTCACGTACTGTCTCTTCCGGGTAAAACGGCTCAATTATTGGAGCAGCACCGTCATCTTGCAGAATCTCCTCCTCCGGGTGACTCCATTCATGCGTGTTTCGCATAATACGAGACAGAAGGCTCCTGAATGAGTGTCGCGCAACTCGCGCCTTTTCAGACAGTTTGATATCGACCAACAAAGGAAGATCGTGAGGTACGAGGTACACCCGTATGACCAATGTTGTACCATTACCCCTACTACTACGCCGGATGTAGGTCTGGCACGCAACAAGACCTTCGCCAGCGAAATAATGTAAGTCATCCAGGAGCTGAATATCGACCCCGCTAACTGGGTTAACTTCTGAGGGAAGCGGTAACAGCGCCGGGTGGCCCGTTTGGATATCCTCCTGCAGATCCTGTAGGTGAATATTGACTGTTCCTGCAGCCAGAAGCTGATCTAAACTGCCAACGGGATAAAGATCAATGGTTTCTCGAGTGTCGAAGGGAAATGTTGCTCACTGATCGGCCAGCTGCGAAGGTAGAACGGGAGATCCATTGAATCCACATTTCGGCGCCGTTGGAATTGATTCGAGGGGTGCTTCCTGCTTCATGTCCATGTCGGTGGACGTTTCGACTTGGCTTTTAGTGAAAGAAAGGTTGAACTCGACCGAGAGACGATATTTCGAGATTACGTAACTCTTTTTCATAAACATATTTCCCCGGGCAATCCCCGCTGCATTTCAGGAGCAAATCACCAAGCACACAGTACGTTAGAGACACACTTAAGAGGCTGAAACGACGGCTGGTAATAGAAACAGACGACCCCGCAGTTCGTGGTCCGACCTCATAGCGAGACGGAAGGGAAGAAAACATCTGAAATGCAATGATACACTGGCACAAGCTATGAACGTACAACTACCCTTTAATGCAGAACTTTGCTCAACCGCTGTACCGAGTTCAACAGAACATCTCCCTGCCTCACAACCGTATCGTACTGTGCGTTCTTCAACGCAGGTCGGTTTGTCTCCACGATCCCGTGCACCTTGTCTATCGTGCAATGCAGTCTCCCAGAGGCGATGAATCTCGATAACTCGCTAGAAAAACTCTCAGCATGCAGCAAGTGCGAGAACCAAAGGAGGAGACGCACTTGTCGACGAATTCAATGCTGACACCGAACGAGCGGGCCAGACTGTCGAGGGTCAAACTCCGGTATGACTCCAACAGCTGGCTATACGCGATGATGCGCATTTCCCGGACGTAGTATCTTGTGTGTGGTGAGAGGATGCGCGAAGGGAGGAGGAAGGTTTTCTCCAACGTAGCTGATAGAGGAAATGAGTAAATGGGGTCATAAACGGAGTATAGAGTGGCCATACCAAGGGCAATGAAGAATTTGTCGTATTTCGATTCGTACAGGTTATTTATTAGGTCGGCCAGGAGAGGAATTTCCGGGAGGACCTGGTTGACTTCTGGCGCACCGATGAGCTGCGTGGATCGTGAGATTCTGTCCTACCTCAGATAAAGCAGTCAGTACTCACCTTTTTCTTGAGATCGACTCGCTTCAAGGTCAAGGCGTTTGCAATCGTTGTCAACGCAACGAAATCGTTGTATGAGATCAATTCCGTCGCCGTGAAGGTTGAGAGCGCGTCGAGCAAAAGTTCGCCACCGGACTTGAACTGCCGAATTGAAAGGAGATGAAGGCCGCGGTAGACTTTCAGACGATTTCGCCTATCCCAATCTCCACCTTCGTCGACAAGTCTGTGAGGATCGCGTTCATCAGTACGTTCGAGAAATATCCGGACCTCATAGGCCACTTACGATTCTGCCTTTGCCAGGTTCGTGGAAATGAGGTCCTGGTCATCAAAGAAGAGCCCAATACGGATGAGTGTGAGGACAATATCTATCCGTTGACCCAGTCCAGACGTCTTTTCCAAAGCCACCTTCTGTGCCTCCACTGCTTTCTCCTGTGTAATCAAGTCAATATCCTCCCGAAACCACCGTTGACGGAATACGCACCTTCTCCCCGATCCTCGTCAAGTAACTGGCCTTGGCCCTCAGCGCATCTGCAATATCACTCTCTCCCTCCGTCTTTTCTGCTTCAGCCAATCTTTCCGCGAACTTCTCCAACTCTTCCTTGATTGCTTTCTCCATGGACTCCAGGATGGCGGGATCGGAGGGGAGGATACCGGTACTCACGGCTATCCGGTAGAACGGGGCCATTTCTAGCAGACAAGGAGTTGACCCTGTTAGCTACCCCAGCATTATGGATCTAATAAATGATCAAACGTACGGTCAGCTTGAATGCCTTTGAGTAACTCCGTTCGTGCATTGTCGTGAAGGTGGGACAAGTTCGGTTTAGAGAGAATAAAGTAATACTGGGCGAGTTCGAGGTTGGGGTAGGGAAGTACGATATCGTCTGACATGGCTTGTCGTCGTCGTCGTCGTCGTCGATGGTGTCGAGGATGTGTAGAGGGACGAAGAGGGCGCGGGGTCTGGACAAGCACGCGACGCGTCAGCTTCCCACGATATGAGACGCGTCACCATCATGACGCGTTCGCACAACGTTCAAGTTGATTCATTCTTCCAACCACATTTCCAAAAATCTGATATATTTCTTGGTAACTCCAACAGGTATTGAATAGAGGTTTACTGACATCGTAGATATCTTTGCTGAGATACTACGATTGAGAGAGACTACGAATGTATTCGAACTTCCAGTATCCAGAAATGTCATCTGTGAAACGTCTACACCTTGAGAGCATCTACTTCTTTGAAATAGGTCGGATTGCTTGCTGAGCAGGCCATCTATCGAAATGACCCGCATTTGCTGCTAAGAAGTTATACGAACTACCGTCACCCTAAATGCACAATCAGCTACTAAGGGAAATTGGGAGTCAGTGAGATTGGATTAAAAACGTACAAAGAATTCGGTGGGGAAGCCTGGGTGGAATGGCGAGGCATTATCCAAGAAGACGATCTGGTCGTTGGACAGAGAGATCTCTAACGCCTCGATGTTCTGCTTGAGCTGCTCGACCTTGCGTCCCCCAACAATCGGGAACACGTAAGGGGACTTCTGCATAATGTAGGCAATAGCCACTGATGATAATATTAATGCGAGCCAAATAAGTGAGGAGACTTGTTGTAGGGCATACCGGACGTGATGCTTTGAGCCCCAACTTCGCCTGCTACCTTCTCAAGAGCAAGACACACTTCCCGCTGTTCAGGGGTACGTTCCCATGGAGTACCTTCAACTGCTACATACCCTGTGTCCATGTGTTCAATTTATCAGCGCATGAACTAGGTTCACAAATTATTCAAAGATACTCACCGTTCTCTCCACTTTTGCGTCGACGTTCCTCTTCCGCATCAGAACGAATCTTTCCAGAGGCAAGAACGTTCCACGGCATAATAGCCATCCCTTCCATCCTCGCCATTGGCAAGATGTCGCGCTCAAGGTCCCTGGCAAAAATGTTCCAAGGACCTTGATAGACTACAAAAGGCGTTTTGCCCGTCAGACGAGCGTATGTGTTGGCACGACTAACAATCCAAGCCGGTGTATCTGATACACCCTGGACGGTAAGTGTCAGATAAGCCGTTCGTAATGGTAGGGTTGTTGATTGCGTACCAGGTAAAGAACCTTGCCCTGTGCAACGAGGTGATGCAAGCCGTTCATCACTTCCTCAATGCTGGAGGAATAATCCCACCAGTGCACGTAGAGGATATCGATATAGTCGGTGCGGAGCTTCTTGAGAGACGCTTCAATGGAAACGTGTAGGGCCTTGATGTTGTTGCCCGTGTATTGCGTCTTCTGACCGAATTCAGGGCCCTCTGCTCTCTTAAAGTTGGAAGTGTACTGTACACGGACACACATGAGTTATTCGGTGAAGCTGAGGATTAAGCGGAAAAGTACTTTGGTGGCAATGACGATTTGGTCACGGATTCCTCGTGTTTCCATCCACTCTCCTATGATCCGCTCGGAGGACTCGTCCTGACTGCAAAATTAATCGCTGTGTCAGAGCAAAGTATTGCTGGAGAAACCTCGAGCCATTCTTACTAATTGCTCGCAGTATCGATTGTGTTTCCGCCAGCTTGGTAGAACGCGTCGAGAAGCTGGAAACTCTTCTCCTTATCTTGATGTCCTAAGATACCCCACGAACCGTCGCCGACGCTCATCCCCCCAAGAACAAGGGGAGAGAGATGTACACCTGCGAGAGGAGCAAACTGACGGTGACGACCAAGTCTAGTGGCTGGTTCAGGTGCGGGTGGCCAGAGTGACATTGCTGTGGTGCGAGTGGTCTCGAGGGGTTGAAGAAATGGCAGTTGGAGGAAGGCTACTCATTTCAAAGACAAATAGCACGCTCTTTAACCATCCACGTACACGCGCCATTGCTGCGCTCGCGGGTACAGATCAATGCATAGAAATTCAGTGAAAGCTCACGGACTCAAGCCTCACTTGCCGCACTATATTCAACGAAACGTGGTGGTTAGTAATAGCAATACCGCTTCGGAGTTGCTGTGGTGACTTACCCAACATCGTTTGAACCGGCTACAAAGTTGAACTCACAGTACTATGTTGTTTCAACGTCCCTCATTGGAGGACAGCTGATGACAAAGCGAAATAATATGGAGATAACAAGGGAAGGTTCAGACGTTGGCCGACGTTCGCCGGAGATATCCCAATAGGACTGAGGCGTTCCTGCCGCCTTGATCGTTTGGGGTCCCATACGGCGTCGAATCTTGACGAGAGTCCACTGTACTATACTGGAGTCCGGGCGAACGACGTACACAACACTGATTGAGGGAAGGTGATCGGAGATTGAATACGCATCGAAACTGATCCGCAAACCGGCTTTTGCCGCAACCTTGGATGTCACCCTCAGAACCATTAATCTGAACGCGATAGCTCCCATGATCTCTAACCACGACCTCCAATCCTATCCACGAGCAAGGTACTATTCTATATGTATGTCCCATCTGCTCTGAGAGCTCGTACATCGAAGTGTTGGCTTACACCTTCACTCAGATTTTGGTGTTCATCTCGTACTAGCCTGAGATGACAATATCGTACGTCTGCATAGCACTCAGTCCAGTCAGGACCCAGTCACAGGTAAAACCTGCAGGCTTATCAAAACACTACCCCTTGAACTCCATTTTCAAATATTCTCCCACCTCACAGCTCAGGATATTGTCAACTTCCTGTCAACTTGTAAGGCCTTCTACAGCACGATTCGGAATGAAACCATCTGGAGGAATCTATCTTCACGCGACTTTGGTATCAGTGACCTTTCTGTATACCAAGACCATCACGATTACCCAGAGGAGTTCACATTTCACGCTGTTTATAGCCGCTTCCTGTTCCCGTATGGCTCGTTGATAGGATTGTGGGCGAGCGACCATCCCTTCAAAGGCAATGTTCAAGGGTTCAGGCTCATGATGGAGGCAGAATACAAAGAATTGGGTATCATCGGTGAGGTGTGGCGGTTCCCCGCTGTGTTGCTACCGCAACAAAACATGAATCCAGCGGAGAGAGACAGACCCGTGCTCCCCTCATACATCGAAACAGTTCACATTCTATTTCGTCGTGATCTCCTTGATCTCTCTACCGAAGGTACTGGCTACACCGTGGCGATATATTTCCCTTGGGAGACACCTCCAGAGGGCGTTACTCCCGTTCACCGGATGACGGGAAAGTCCTCCATGTTCTGGCTCGGAAAGACCGTTCAATCCTACTACCTATGGTACGGCTCAGCACCAACCGAGTCTTCGCACTGCCTACATCCAGAGTTCCCACCGAATACATCAGTGGTATGGTACGACATTGATCGTGTCCGACCACATTTCCCAACGGGTACGATCCAACCTAAACCATACGACAATATGGCGACCATGTCCAGGATCAATAACGTCATGTATCTCTGCGGTGCGCCGTCTAAGAAGGGGTTAATCAAGCCTCCTGCGCTCTCCATGTCCTGTGGACCATACGCACCCAAGGAACTACACCATCCCGTTCTGCCTGGCATCGCAGATCTACGAGGCGACAACCACGCTGAGCCGTTGGAAGAGGCGGTGTTTGGAATGCGAGATATGGAGCAACCGTGTGGCCGGTATTACCCTATACGGTTTCCCGACCCCCCTCCGCCAAACTCATTGACTCCTGCGCTGGACACCATTGGGGATACGGAACTCGGGGAATCTCTTGCCGGGATTTGGCTGGTGGGATGTGGGCTACACGGTACAGAGGTGTTGTACCTTGAGTGGGCGGAGGAGGAACGTACAGTGAAGGCATGGAAGATCACTGGAGACGTTCAGGTTCCACGAGGGACCGTCAATTGGTGGTTCAAACTGGATTCACCGGTGACACTCGACGATATGACCTGTCACATTCTTGGTGACATTCAACGTTCCACACGAGCTTACCATGGAAGAGGTATATCATCCGGGCGTGGATTTATGTTTGTTCTCATTTTTGCGGCCAATAATCCTCAAAACTGATATCATCGATATTTTAGCCCTGGCATGCAAGATTCAAGGCGATTCACTGTCGCTATTGTGAATGAAGACGATATCCGAATCTGGATTCGCCGGGGAGATGTACATCGTGGCCTTTTCTGTATTCGCTACAGGCCACGTGATGTACAATCCGAAGCGATCCTTTCAAAGGGAACCCGCGTTGCAGCCGAGGCGTTGTCCGCTTGGAGGAGGCGTGAATGAGGATTGGGCCTGGCACATGTATGGTTGCCAGGGTACGAGGAGGTGCCAAGAGGAGACCGAGACTGGGTTGATTCGGAAGCTATGAGAGGTTAGCAGACACAAACGGGCACACATATCAGCAAACTCTCTTATCATTATCAATTGCTCGGTCCCAACCAGATTCTCGCTCTTATTCGTGTCGACGTCCTAAAAACCGACCAGGCTGAGGTATGAATAGGTATGTAAGTTGGCCTAAAACCAACGTGAAACACAGATGTTTGAAACGCTCATTGTGCAAACTCGGAGAAGAAACGGATGCATTGAATATAGATATGAGGAAGAAATTCGTGAGTATGCTACATGTAGGTACCACCACCTTGAGCAAGCTCATCCAGACCAGACAGCCTGTGTGAAAAGATACCAATCAGTCACTTTCAGAAAAAGGTGAGAAAGGTGGCACTTACGGGGCCGGGTTGAGTGTAGTTCTTGGGGATAGGGTAGTTGATGTTGATGAGAATACCCGGCTCCTGCATCAAATAATCCGTTAGCTCTTCTCCACATCGAGGTTCGGCCGAGTGAGACTCACGTATCCGGTGTAGACACCTGGGATGGCAACGAGAGGACCGGGCTTGCCGCTGCCTCCGTTGGTAACCTGTACTTGACCGCAGGAGATGTAGAATTGAGCACCACCGTAGCTCTGGGCGACATGAAGAGCAATTGCTTCCATGCGGACGAGGTATCTGGACGATGATTTAGAGCCCGGATAGCTAAGTCGCTGAACATAATACGCACTGTCCGGAAGGAAGGCTCTTGGGGACAGTGAAGGTTACTCCGGGGACGCCTAGGGGAAAACGTGATCTCAGTAAACCTTTACTATGGGATAGAAAAGCCCCGCACGTACCCTCAGCAGGGAAAGTGATGCTCTGTCCACCGTTGGTAACAGCCGAGATTTCGTGAACCTTGAACCAGACGGCGCCATCACCAGCGAAGGAGCTGACATCGGAAGGAGCCTTGGCCATGTAGATATTAACAACGCCAGGGTGATAGATAGTGCCGTCGCTCATGATACCAAGTGGTGAGCCAGCGGCGACGGTGGCTGTTTGGGCGGTGGCACCAGTTTCGGTGTCGAAGCAGCGGAAATCAGCAGAGGTAACGTCGGTGACGGGTGCTTGAGAGTTGAAGTTGTTGGTCTTGCGGACGTTCACCCATGCTGGCGTGGTGGTGCCGCCGACGACGAGCGATGGGAAGGTATCTACACAAACTCCAGTTTAGCAGTGACTTTTGCATTGATGACGCGGAAAGGGTATACGCACAGTGAGCAGCGACTTGCGAGGTAACTGCTGCGAGGGCAACTGCGAGCTTGACGAAGGACTTCATACTACTTTGACTTGGCCGATGTCTTGGATAGAACTCCAGTGAAGATTGAGAGGCATAATGGTGTGTTCTTATAGCTTGGCATTCTTGGACATCCAATTTTACAAAAACGATTGAGCACTACAGCCTCGGTGGTAATGGTGTGACAGGCAGTTCTTCCAGTGAATGACCCGACGAATACACGAATGGGACACTGACAAGTGGTATCAAGCAAACATCGGGTGAATCGCTAGCCAATCATGACCTTCACCACAAAGGTTCTGGACGAATGACATAGATTGAGTGCCGTCCGCACTGGGCAAAAGGCCCGAGAGCAATGGGCTGTTCGAATCGCGACAGCCGTTCAGTGTTCTGCGGAAGACGACAAAAAACGGAAAAACTTCGTCAGCGACGGATATTCCAGTGGTCAGGAGTGCGACGAAGAAGCACTCACATTCATAAAGCATGTGTTCTATCAAAAACATACGACCGTCTCATGCCTTCACGACAGCGCAACGGACGACCGCCCTCGTGATCCACATCATCATACTTGTGGAGCCCCGCCAACCGTCTATTTCTCCGCAGTCTGCAGAGCCGCAACAGTCTTCATCGTTCCTCGTTGAATTGAGATGAGACGGTGCGGGGATTAGGCAATATCGTAATGGATAGTCGAGAAGCTGTGGAACCTGGGGAAAGGATGCTTCTGAGGGTTCCGACATTTAAGCCAGTGTTTACCCTCATAGGGTACTTCGGAGGATAAAGTTGTCTGTCGAGTTGCTAAGAATAGGTGAGCCGAAATAGCATGAAAGTGAGTGTATAGTCGTCAAAATTGAGAAAAATATCTCAACTGACAGCCGCTGTCGCGAGAGTTGCAGCTTCATTGTTCGAATTCCGGTATGATATGGACTGCAATTCTGGTTCATGAGAAAGCCGGCTGCGCAGGGTCCAACGATGTGCCAAATCCCTCTTCAACCAGTTTCAGAAAGGAGAAAAGCAGACGTTGGGGTTGTAAATGATAAAGCCAGTGGTTAGACAAGTGTTTGAGGACATACAAAAATGATAATGATCTGAGTGATCTTGAGCTCACAACTGACTTAAGACGGAGATCCAGCAGAGGAATTTGAGAAGGCATTGTGAAATTTGGTTCGATGCGGACGATAGATGATACAGTAAATATCGAGGTTGAGAAACTGAGCTTGTCACGAAACCACCCGCTTATCCCCTCCAGACAGCCTGTGGTCAATGGTCAGAGAAACAGGTAGTCGCGATTAGTTGAGAAATTTACCGGTCCGGGGTTTGTGTATGTCTTGGGTACGGGGTAGTAGATGTTGAGCATGATGCTGGGTTCCTGAAGCGGTTATCAGCATCCGAAAGCGGCGACTTTGACATAGGATACATACAGTACCAGTGTAGACACCAGGAATGGGAACAAGGGGTCCCGGGGTACCATTTCCGCCATTGGTGACCTCGATCTGGCCGCAAGAGATGTAGAACTGAGCACCACCAAATGTGGAAGCGGCATGCAATGCGATATTCTCTACTCGGACGAGGTATCTGGTCAATGAGCGGATTAGATTCGGGATGGCAATGGAGGCAATACGATAAGAACATACTGTCCGGAAGGAAGACTCTTCGGGATAGTGAAGGTCACCCCTGGAGCGTCTGTGCCATTGATAGATAAGATTGCGATTCACCAGTGGGAGACGACAATACGTACTCTCAGCAGGGAAAGTGATGCTCTGCCCACCGTTGGTGACAGCGGATAGTTCATATACCTTGAACCAAACAGCCCCGTCTCCAGACCAACCAGCAACGTTGCCTGGAGCCTTCGCCATGTAGACGTTGACGACACTTGGGTGATACATGGTGCCGTCGCTCATGATGCCGAGCTGGGACCCTGCAGCGACCTGGATGGTTGAGGCGGACGCTTGGGTTGCAGATGTGTAGCATCGGAAATCCTGAGAGGTAACATCGGTGACGGGTGACCTTGAGTTGAAGTTATTCGTCTTGCGGACGTTCGACCATGCCCCTGTCGTCTGACCGTTAACGACAAGGGAAGGGAAAGTGTCTACGGACATGCCGGAGTCAGAATCAAACGCCGTAGCAATGGTGTAGGACGTACAATGAGCCGAAACTGAAGCAGCGAGCGCTCCGAGAGTGACTGCGAGGGTGACGAAGGACTTCATGTCGACTGCAACTTCGGTTGTTGACCAACTTCCTTCGGAGTGCAGCCTTCTTTATAGCTCCACTCCAGAGGAAGTTGTCGCATAATTTGCTCAGCGTACGGAGGAGGAACTCAAAGGCTTTCAGAAAATATTCCGACGTATACACGAGTATACTATTGGCCAAGGTCGTGATCATTATTTAGACCTTGGATGAGGATCAATGCAGGCGCACCTCGTGATGAAATCCTCGTCGTCTCTAATGTTCCGCACTTGCTTATTACTATGAGCCCATCCTCCTGATCAACGTCATGACGAAGGGACGAAGCTCGTTGAGTCAGCCTGGTGTGACGATCCTGAGACTTGTCCATGCTGTTGTAATCCGACAATCAAGCCCACAATTCCCCTCGGAACAGAGACGATTCAGTGTTGTCTTCGGCCGAGTAGAATGGGACTTTTCATCGAAAACATGGTGGCTGTCGTGCCCGCGTAAAGCTCAAAAGTGCCTCACCGTCCCTCACGGAGACAATGTCAATTGCACCCGTGACTGACGTTCGATCCTGTTGATCATACTGAATTAGAGCGACCCAGCGAGCGCAAAGACAGCGAGAATCCATTCTTACGAAAGGTGCTTCCCCATTTCTCTGAGTTGCAATTCCGTATCCGTGAGATCCGAGAAGTTCAAGTTGACCGTCTTGAAATTTGAAAGAAACTGAATATTGCTGCCAGCGAGACGGGCGTCAGGGAGTTGGCGCTTGTTGCGGGCTCTGCCGGGTTACATTCCCACTCAAGTGTGGCGTTGGCGAGCTCATTCACCAACCACCACGATATTCAAGTTACTTGACGAAGTAAGTCATCAATAGCTATGGATATTGACAGCATAACCTCAACGACTTTTTTGTACTAGCAATACATGATGATGTTACCCGAATCACCCACAACAATTACTTCACTTCCGTTCGAGGTTCTGCTTCAGATCTTCACGATGTTAACACCGTATGAGATCTTGAACATCCTCAGTACGTCCCATTACTACAGAGGATTTTTTCTACACGAGTCTATCTGGCGGGAACTCTGCTCGCGACACGGTGTTCTTGACTTGGCTTCCTTCAGCTTGCACAACCGGACCTTCTACACTGTCTACACAGAGCTACTGCATACTTATGGCCATCTTCTTGGCCTCTGGGCCAACGATAGTCCCTTCCGCGGGCGAATCCTCGAGTTTCGTCTCGTGAACGCAAATGAAGCTGGATGGGAGGGTATCGTCGGTGAGGTTTGGAAGTTCCCCACGGGACGTGGGAATCCAGACTTTCTACCGTTCCTCCCATGGTACAATGAGTGCCTAAGGATAGAGCTCACTCCTCCCGAGCTTGATTACCATCAGGCGGTACCAGGACCTTCAGGAGAGGGTGACGATTATGCATTTCCCAAGCCTCGAACGACCCGGCTTGCGAGATTCGGATGGTCACTGCGTGCACGGCGCCCAGATCCCACGGAAGTACGCAACGAGGAGATGTTCAGCGGAGTTCTCTACACCAATGCTATCGATGAATTCATGCAACTCAACGCGCCGCACCGCCAAGGATTTCAGCTTTGTCAACTACACCCAGATAGCGTAGCAGCGTTCGGCATGCTCGCTGCGTTTCCCCCCTTGGATCCCCAAAGCTCGCTAGTACCCAGTATGGAGAATATCAGTATATTCGATTGCGGTGACACGCCTGGGGTTCACCTTTGTCACGACAGGGACCGGCCACTACCTTGTCTAAAGATACGCCACAGCGACGCTCTTGACCACGAGCATCTATTGGAGAAGCTGACTTGGCTGAAAGGATATCAGATCATGTACATGTCACCGCAACCTCAGAGCACTCGCCCCTTCCCTCCCTCACTCACCGTCCAGTTCCCGAAAGAATTCTCACTGCTGATCAGTTACTGGGATGAACTAGCGCCACAGAGTATATTCGACTTTTTCGACCTGCGCTCGCTTGCGGGGCTCGAGATATACACACACGAGTACTCACGCGCTTTCCTGGGCCATTTCTTCCCCTTGCCTCCCCCCTTCATTCCATCCAACAACACCCATCCCGACAGTACCAGTTCCGAGTCTGCTTTCTCATCACCTCGATGGAAGCCACAGGACTTGCAAGGACTCTGGCTTGCGCCGTACGATGCAGACGGTACAGAGGTGCTCTCCCTCGTCTGGGATGAGACCGCTGGAGAGCTGCAAGGGTGGAAGGTCACAGGGGACTACAACGTCCCGCGAGGGGCGATGAGCTGGAACTTGAAGCTGGTGGCTCGGGAGACTTTCCCAGTTGACAATGTTGACGGCTGGGTTTTAGAGCGGCTTCTGATCACCGAGGAACTCAGGTCGGTTTCTCAGGTGTACACTGGTGAGGGATATGTTGCTGGCCCTGGACACACGTAAGTGGCCTTAACAATGCATTGCTCGGTGTAAGCCCATTCGCTCATCATCGTGACTCATCCTTCTAGGGAACATACCAGAACGTCTGTTCCAATCACTGCGTTCATAACTGACAGAGACGAAATCCGGATACATTGGGATCTGGACGTTGATTCTGGTGACAGGATGTGGGTTAGAAGGTATCTCGGCCGAGATCTCATGTAACATCGAACCGGGCAGAGTAGTGGTTCGTTCGTCGTATCCAGCCAATTACTTGCTGCAGCTGTAATTCTCATTCATCCAGCGCTCTAGTTGTGCAGTCTCGCAATGGGCAACCACACATGATCTGCAGTCAGCAGAGGGCGGAATGGTACTCTCCTCGAGTAGTGTATCGTTCTCGTGCTCCTTGTTGAGCGGGGATAGAAGACGAGGCGGTCTCCTGCGGACACACGTGAACGAATACTGGTTCGCGTCCATAGAACCTCCCTTGCGCCGTCCTGGAACGTGTTACTCGTGCAGAGTCCAGACTCTCTGAATCTGCACAAGCATCTTCAGACATGCTCGTCCCAGACTCTCAGCTCTAACTCCACTGATACATACGAATTATCTTAGCATCTGGAAGGTACATACATTTGAATCTCTCAAGTTCTGATCAACCTTTCCACGTAAGGTACTCCGGGGAACGGTCTTCTCGAGCTTCGGGATTGGCAAAATTGATTCACACTAGAAGGACATGGGCGATACGACGGAGGAGAAGCCTGACCCCCCGAGTACCAACGTTCATTCAAGGACGCCGGGAGGGATCTCCAATCTCGAAGGGATACTCGTCGCGCTTCTCTCTTTCGGTGCTGAAATGTATGTTCCTCCAATACCCATCATCCTTCCATGCAACCACTTGAATCCCAGGCCGCCGAGTCTGTGAACCGAACACATGAGGTCGTCAGTGCCCGTACGTGCCCGTTAACCCTTCATTCCAAAAACCGCCATGTATTTTTAGGTCTATTCAAGCGTGTACGGTGCTGCATTCTTGCCAGTGAACCACACGCGCGGGATACCGTGGCTTGCCACTTGCCAGTGCTTCCTCCGAAATCCTCCTCGAGCCGTCCCGGGCATCCCGAAACCGTCATCCCGATCATGTCATCCTCCCAATTCGGCCGAACATCCGTGTTTTGCGATCTTCGTTGTTCATTATGATGATATTTCATGTGCGGATTTGGGTGTGTTCAGATTCATTTCGTTGGGATGATGATGCATTACTGACTGCTAATAGTGAGATTACATGGGGGATGTGGATGATACAATCAAAGGAGCGAGAGAATTCTACATGCGAAAGAAAGAAAGACCTAGTCATACAGCAAGAAATCTTGAAAAGGAAAAAAAAACACTTCCCAGTAAGCTATCGCTACTAGTCTGGCATGAACGCGTGGGTGTGATAAAAGCGAAAGAAAGAGTGAGGGGAATGTGAATAACTTAGCGTATTGAAATGATGCCGAAAAAAGGAAAGCGTGTGAGCTGTGTAACCAGTGGGTCTTCTAGACTGAAGAGCGAAGAGCTGCATATTCAAATGGGCAAAGGTCAAGAGCGAGGGAGAGAGCATGTATGCATGGAGAAAGGGGAAAAGCACGAAACTGTTGTTAGAAAGGGAGAAGCAGAGAGTTTGACAGAAGAGAGATCCGATCCCAGCGCCCGGTCGATAGGAAATGAGAAGGAATTAAGAATGGAACAAGTCACCAACCGGAAAACCCAACCACACGCAATACAATCCGCCCATCCACGCTCCCGATAACAACACGTCGGATTGGCGTTCGGACTCGGGAGGAAGGAAAGCTGTTAAGTTTGAAGTTCAGAACCCAATCGCGACAGCGGACATCGTCGTACTCGGTACGTCCGATGATGCACCCGACGAGGACGACGTGCTGCCCTCAGAAGACGTGCTCTCCGTTGGAGAGTCCGAGTCCGGACTCGGACTCGTCGCGTGATGGTGATGATGGTGGTGGAAAATCGGCAGGTGTTTGAATATCGAGAACGCCGAGGGAATAGAGAGACGATGGTGGTGGTGATGATGATGGGAATGGGAATTGTGTTGTTGTTGAGGTTGCTGCTGTGAAGGCTCGGGAGCGGCGGACACGTATGGCGTTGGTTTGCGCGTGGAGGTGTGCGTGATCCCGGGGGGAGACGGGTGTAAAAACATGCGCGGCTGTATGCGGTGAAGAGGAACACCTTGGGGTGGTTGGGGCGCAGCGTCCGAACGCGTGATTGTCGTCTTGGTGGGAGCTGAACGGCGAGTCCGGTGCGAGGTGACTTTGCGTACTGGCTCGTCGACGTCCATACTCGAGTCGGATGCTTCGGAAGCGTTGTCGTCCAAAGTCAGAGTGCTCGCTTCCGATGGCGTGGTGTGGCGATCCTTGCGCTTGGATGTAGAGATGACTGAGTGAAGGCGGAAGGTGCGTTGGGGTTGGACGAGGGACATGATGGAGGCGTGGTGTGAGAGGATGTCAGCTTCGGATACGCCGAGTTCGAAATCCAAAACGTCCAAGAATTCACGCTCTATCCTCCCGATATCGCGTGTCCGAAAGATGCGCGAGCACATCGCCCAATGCACGTTCTTCAACGTAGAGTCGTTCAAATACTGCAAGAAATGTGGGCTAAGTATAACGCGCGAGATGCAGAAACAGTATGATTGCATACCTTGTTTGCGAGAATGACGCCGCCAAGAAATACGCGCTCAAAGGCATACTGGTCAATAGCGATTTCGAGATGTGCCCTGGCTCGGTCGATGTACACAAGGGCCACCAGCAAAACGGGTATTTTCACTTCAGCTCTGTGGATCAGATCCGCAACGAACTGGTGATGGGCCTTCCGTGATGGACGAGATGAACCGGAGGCACGGGTATTACACCCAAGAGCGAGGTCGACGGTCTCGCTGGTGCAGTCGACGATGTAGTCTGTGCAGAAAGCGTGTTTGTGAGCAATGGAGGATGTGCGGAGTGGAGTTAAAGAGACATACCGATGAATGTCTTGGAAATCTTGATCTCAATTAGCTCCAGAAGGGCCTGCGGATGGAGGGTGTAGTCGACAAGACTGGCCTCGTGAAGAGGTGATTCTGGCGAGTACTTTGGATGCATTGCAAGCCAGGCAGGTCTGGACAGCTAAAGCCAAGCTGCGAGAAGGGGGGAGTGGAGGTGCGGAGGAGGGGGATGGTGAGGGAGAGGGAAGCGGCGGATGCGGGAGAGTATTATACTTGAGGAGGGGAAAAGTGATCATGATTACTGATGGGCGTAGAATGGGAGTTGTTTGAATGTGCGAAAGGTCCGAGGAGGGTCGTACCGAGTGCGCAGAGTTGATGACAGCAGTACGCTTGTCACCACCCATTGCAGCTGAATTCTCACTTTCTGCCACCCTCCCGACCCTTCCCACCCCAGTCCATCCCGAAAATCTTCGTCCCGGCTCCTGCGTCCACCCGCGTCATAGTCTCTGGATAAACATTCCCGCTCGCGCAACGGTGCGCAGTTGCAAACTCGTTCGTGCCGCACAGGGCCACCTGTAGAACTTCCTCTTTAGGAAGGCCGCCGCGGATTATGTAACGTTCGGCATCCGGTCATTCTTCAGACGCCGCCGGATCGGTTATTTTGCCTCTAAGTACAGCTCCTGCCTTACTCCCCGAGGGTACATCGTCGGATTGACCAACCAGAACGCTCCGTTGCAACGACCTTGACGTGAACCAAAAGTCTAATTGTCTCGGTCTGTATCGCATCCCTCGAGGACGTGCTCACCTTCCTCCGGCCGGAGGAGGTGTCAGTGTGCATTTCATTTCATCTCAAACAGCATGTCAGACCTGCCGATGTCATACCCCACACGAGAAGAGCTACAATACTTGTGATCATCGTCTGCTGCTAATGGGGAACGATGGAGGCGTGCCTACTCAATACACCAGAAGATTGATAACCGAGAACTCCCAACGAATACGACAAACACAAGCCTTGATACCAGCGCACAATATTGATTAGTCCCAAGGAGTACCCTTTCTTGGTTGTTACTGGATTGGCTTCCGATTTGTAGGCGGACAGGAGCAATAAACTTCATATCAATCTATCAACGCTCCTTCCCTTGTACATTAAAGGCTTTCTCCAACAGATGTTGCGTCCACTCCCGGGATGAGGACTCAAGCAAGTCGAACTAACTGAGTGCGACGAACAAACTAGCTGACACTGTCATGCCCAGGACGTTCAAGACGGGAAAGAAACATACTTACCCACAAGACGAATCGCCAGTACATCATACCAAACCTCTGTGGCGTAAACTCAACTATTGGCGCCTACTGGTCCAATCACCAGTTGCACTTGAATTCATCATGGCGTCCCGTCAGACGCAGATGGCTGGCATACCAAGAAAAATATCAGCTGACTCCTCAGGCTCGAGGGTGCAACGCAGTCAAACAATAATGAGACCAAGTGCAGAGTCGCGTGAAAATACGCACTTGACAGGACGGTCGGACCCGACGTACGTGGCAGTATCGGTATCGCTGTGCAGGATAGTACTAGTCCCGTCAGTGACATGTATCCCCGGGTTCTTAAAACTCGTACGGGGTTACTAAAATTCGAAGAAGTGATAAAAGAAGCAGCAACGACGCGACGCAGCCAAATTAAAACGTCCATATCACCGGGGGCTTTGGCCAAAACTCGTCCCAGAGGGTATATAGTCGAAAGGACGGTCCTGAGGTGATGTCTCCGAATCGGCGCAGGACGATCAACGTCTGCGCACTGCGCAGTAACCTCACAACGAAGGGTGTACCTGATCGACCTTCGCCGAATGGCGATATTTTCGAGACTTGCAGCCGGCCTGGGGACGGTGGGGCCGAGCGAGGTCATTCGTTGCGCTATATTGTTATTGGGAGGTAACCAAGGAATGGGGGTCTTACGATGTCGGCAGATTTTGGTGTAGGAATAAATGTGACCTGTATTGCGATGGATAATGGGATGAACCATTCAACCAATCGTTCTGGAGCAAAGTCCTAAAAATACATTTGGGCTGATGATAGATGTCTAAAAATAGATCAGCTCATGGAAGGTTGATGATGCTCACCTGTGACAACTCTTGCTTAATGAGGAATTCCAGCATTCGGCAGAGACAAATCATGAAGACCCTTCTCAGGCCATACGTCCACTCAACGGACTTACCAGTTGGCATATTCTTTCTGAGGCGACAAAAGATTTCTGTGGCGAGTGATGTAGCGTGAGTAGGACGGCCACCAGAGAAGACCCCGAAAAAG
This sequence comes from Cristinia sonorae, assembly GCA_021029105.1. Lineage (NCBI taxonomy): Eukaryota > Fungi > Basidiomycota > Agaricomycetes > Agaricales > Stephanosporaceae > Cristinia > Cristinia sonorae. The sequence continues at coordinate 413,818 of JAEVFJ010000019.1, forward strand.
CGAAGTCAATCACTCGCGGGAGGGTGCCATCAATGCTGACTACGCAAGTATTTCTGTGCAGATAGAGCCCTCGGACCCCGCCCTCCTGGCTGTACGGGCTCCGAACAACGGTTCGTGCCTGCCAGGTCGGCGTCGTTCGGTGAAGGTTCGTCCACTACTTACTGTACTACTGAGGAGATTGAACGCGTTTGACGCTCCCGTGCAGATCGTATGATGGAACCACGGACCGAAGAAAAAGGCAAACGGCTCCGTGTGCACTATAATCTGAGAAGATTTGTAGAAAGTCCGAGTATACACGCGACGGAGGTTCGTCCCGACGCGTATGAGTGGTGATACTTTGAAGGATAGGCATCGATGTGATACTATATGTGACCAGTAGATCGTCGCGACCATTTGATCGTCAAGCCCACCAAAATTCGACGATTCCCAGGGTTGACGCCCAAAAAATGGCTGGAGATGACGATCGTCTGGTATGACGATCAACCGGTCACATATAGTAGTGGACGGGACGGGTTTGGTGCCACCCGCGTGAGGGGGGTGAGGGGGGACTTGCAGGCGTAGTGCGTTGTGTGTTGATAGGAACCGTGCAGCCCTTCAGGGCAAGGTGTCCTCGATGTGTGGCGAGGGAGTGGCGACAAAGACGTACCCCTGGAGGATCAACCGCTTGGAAGACGAACGTGTCAGGATAAACACACGGAGCTGTAGGACAAGTGTTGTTGAGTGATATGACGATGTTCCGGGCTCGCCGAAACACTACGCGCAAGCACGTTGTTCCCTCGGGGGATTTTGAAGGGGAAAGGACAACATTTCCCGCGAGGGAAACGACATCATTTAACCTTCGGGAAATAATGAGATTTCCCCCAGAGGAAATGAGGTCATTTCCCCTGGAGGAAAAACCCTCTTTTCCCCTTCAAAATCCCCCGGGGGAAATACCTCATTGCTGGTATACACGCGCGATTTCCGTGCAAACAGGTAGTGCCCCCAGGGGATTTTGAAAGGGAAAAGAGTTAATTTTCCCTGGGGGAAATATTGTTAATTAACCTCGTGGAAATGATATTATTTCACCCAGGTGATATGACCTCATTTCCCCTGCGGGAAAAGTTCTCTTTTCCCCATCAAAATCCCCTGGGGGAACAACGTGTTCGCGCGTAGTGAAAGTACAAAGGCATCGGAGAATGAGTATGCTCACCAACATCGACTGGTTTTCATTTTGTGGGGTTCTATACTACAGAGCATTGCATCAACCTGTTGATACACTGCCAAGGAAACACCGCTAGGACTGCCATGCCCCCCGCGATGACTTCCTGTGTTGTCGACGAAGAGAAGGAGTGTGACGCTAGGATGTGAGGCGTGATGTGACGGATACGGTGTGAGGTGCAGCCAATGAGAAAAGAGAGAAAAGCGCTGTTGATTGAGTTTCCGGAGGGAGGGGTGTCACGGATGGACCCCTCACACTCTCGGACAACCACGACGCGATGTCTGCGGCAGCCGCCTCCTCCTCTTCCTCCAACGGCACACAGCAGCAGCAGACTCCCCTCGTCGCACAGGGGGACTGGATCAAGAATCTCGTCCATCTTGCCAAAACTGCTGAACTCAAGTACGTCCAAATCACTGTCCAAGGTTCCCAATTATCCCCCCTCACTCTACCCTAATCTGGATGCTCCGCATAGAGCCTTTCAGATAGCTGTTTGGCACTGTCTGTGCTCGAACACAGTCCCCATCCACTTATTCCTCCTCACTTCCGATCCACATCCCGGTCACATCTCCTTTCCATTCTGACATTTCCGCACAGGAAACATGCGTTGACACTCCAGCTACAAACCGCACACATCCTGTCCGCGCATGCATCATTAGATCAGAAGAACAAGCAGATACAGGACTTGAAGGAACAAAAGAACAGGTACGTCCTCCGCATGGATGTCGTCACCGCTCCTTGCCGGACATACTAGTTCTCTACATGACAATTCAGTGCTGACCGTACACCCTCAAGACTCGAGAGTGAACGGCTGCGATTGTTGAATTGTTTGCGCGAGGTATGTCCGCCCCTCCGATCCTGGTCGGCACCGTAGCCTCCAACTCACCGGTCGCCGTTGGATAGGTCAACGAGGATCGAGATAAAGTGAACGCTATACCCAATCTCATATCAACCCTCTCAACCCGCTCACATGGCTCCCTTTTCTTGATCAATCCAGGCTGATCTCCTCGAGGTCACTCTCAACAAAGAGTCAGTTCTTTCCCGGCTGAGACCTGGCACCTTCGACCCATGGCTGACGTACCCGATGTTCCGTCGTGCCCGTTCTAGATGTTCACAGTTGCAGGCGACCATTCAGGTCATCACGGATGGAGAATATGCTACGGCGAAAGCTGACGTCGATCGGTTGCGCCAGGAGTTGGGACAACCACCTATGCCCTCTCTTCAGGCGACAATTGAGGAGAAATCTCAACAGTGAGTCTGGCTTATCCTCGCATTCGCCCGGATCCTGGTCCGAAGCCCCTTCGGTCTGCACCTGAACATGAACTTCCCGCCTACCCCCTCAAATCCTAGCTATTTCGCTCTCCGCAATTCACCGAACTTCCACTCACCTTCCTACGCTCGTATTCAGGTACTTGAAAGACCTCCGTCTCCAAGCCGAAGCCATGAACGCACCGGCGAAACGACCAGCGGAGGATCCCGGACCCTCCGAAGGACAACCTACAGGGAAACGACCCAGGGGACGACCAAAAGGCAGCAAGACCAAACCCAAAGTCAATGGCACCACCACTGCGCAGAAAACGACCACTCCCCAGTCGACTTCTGCTTCTGCTTCTGGGGCTGCAGGCAGCAGCGGAGAACACGCTGCGTAGAAAAAAAAGAAGCTTATTCTTTTCCTCCCCTTCACGCGCAGCTTCTGTTCCTGTCCGTCCACTCACTGTCCCTACCCGTGTCTCCCGTCTGGACCCCCCCTCCCCCTCCCCTCCCCTGTTCCAAGCCCCTCCACGTATGTTTTTCTCGATAGACATGGATCTCCGCGCGTCCCGTGTTTTCCTGTTCCTTGGCGATTTTCCAGTGCGTCCAACCAAACGATCCTACACCCCCCTCCTCGTCCTCTTCTTCTTCACCCCTTCACCCCAGGTCCTCCCGACGCGACACCTGTTCCTCTAAACCCGCGAACGTTTCGCGTTCTTTTTTCCTGTCAAAGAAGGGAAAAAGGAACAGCATTCGTTCTTCGGTTCGTCCGATGTCCCGTCTGTGCATTCTTTCTGCATCCCATCCCATCTCATGCAACCGACCTGACCCCACCCGACATCTCCGCGCTCGGCGCCGCCCCCACTCCCACTCTCTCTCGGCGTTTTACCATCTCCTTCTCAAAAAAATCCCGTCGTCCCTGAAAACAGGGAGGGGAGTGGAAGTGGATGTGAATGTGTCACTTAAGCGACGTCATTCAAGGCGGTGGCGGCGACAAGAGGGCGGGGCGGGGTGTGGGCGGGGTATGGTTGGAGGGAGGGGAGGTGTTTTGGGATTTATTATTTTTTTCTTGCGGGGTTTGTTGGATGTGCTGTTACCTGGTTGGTTGCGAAGGAAGAGGGATACATTGGGAAATGAGTGCGTTCGAGACCGGACGCTATGTATGTATGTATGTATGTTTTGTTTTGTTTTGTTAGTTCTCGGGTTTTTATCTCGTTTCGGTCTATCTCAAGACTTAGCTTGATTGCGATGTTTTCGGCTTCAGGCTGATCGGGGCTCGTTGCTCGTTGCTTCACTAACAACATAGGGAAAGAACGAATCAATTTTGTCCTCTTCCTGCCTCCCCCCTAGGCCTCCTCCCACAGTGTTCACTTCACCTTCGCGTATTGTCTACCATTGTCGTCTCAGGTCAGTTGTGATCGATATCGGGGTGATCGTTTCTGTGAACCACGACGCCTCTCCATCACACCCAGCGGCGGTCCACATCTATTGCCTACATACTGTACATACCCAGCGCCTCCCACCTTCGTCTCACGGCGTTCTCCTCCATCCGACGGTCCCACTTTCCCCACATTCCCCCCGACATCTCGAAGGAACGCTGTGTGATCGTACAGTACTAGTACCCAAAACCCACGATCCATTTTAGTTTTGTTTTTTGGCGGTCTTGGCGACACTTACCTTCCGGTTCCGGTTCTTGAGTCGGAGGTTTCGATGGGGAGCCTGGGACGAGTGTGGTTACTACTTACTGGTGCGGAGGTGTGTATGTATGTCGTTGGTGGGATCCGGACGCGGATGCGGTGTGATGCGATGACAAGGGTAGGTATTGGTGATTCTTGAAAGGTGTGTGTGCATAGTAGGATGGCATCATCATCAACGTGTAGTGTAGTATCGTATGAGGGGTCCCATCCTGGATGCGCATGCACTATAACTAACCATGGCCGTTCAGCGTTCAGCGGGGTTGTGTACATTGACATGAACGGGTCTCTCTACACGGCCTCACGAGCCATAGACACACTACTTTCTATCGCTAATCACCCTGCGATTGCATATCACAGTTCCTTCGCAGAGAACTTACCATTTACTCCAATTAGACGACGACGACGAACGATGATGGATGGTGGCACGACGGAGACATCTGACAGACCTCCTCCCCTCGAATCGTTTTGACATCTTCAATCGGGGGCGTAGGTATCCATCCTCAGGCTTGGAGAGATTGACAGCGTTTGCCCAGTGCCATTGGCTCCATCAAATATGCCAATCAAAGGAGGAGGTTCACGTCCGAGTACTAGTACTACTTGGAAGTATGTAGTAAATTCAAGGTGGGAAGGGTTTGTCAAGAGACGACCACGAGCACGAGCACGAGCAAGGAGGGTTTGGGAGGTCTGGAGTCTGGACCCGATGTCGGGCGTTCGTTCTGTGCAAACCGCCGTTTCGCTGGCCACTTCAGATATAGAAGAACGCATCACCAGTGTCCAGTGCCCATAGCATAGCTGCGCGAGAAAACGAAAGCAGACGCGTCAGACCTATGGCCATCGCATCCGTGGTCCATACCACATATACCGGTTCATGTGCGTATGTATGTACGTGCCCAGAGTGCATCGCACTGCACAGTCCCAATTATCACGGCGCGTTGCGCATGCACAGTGAAAAAAAGCCTCACACGATAGGCGATAAATGATCCATCGTCCCATGAGACGATTGATCGCGTTTATAGGCCTCGTTCGAGGGCTACATACTCTAATATCGACTCATCTGCTACATTTCTGTTCTGACGAGGAAAGAAGGCTGTGGTATGTATATATGCGTAACATTCCACGAAGCGCGCTTGGAGAATCCGAGTAACTCGGTGCTTGGTCCATTCTTAGGTTCATATTGTCATTTTAGGAACGTCCAAGATACTTGGGATTGTTCTGATATGAGTGAGAGAGTGGGAGGGGGGGAAACGAATTGAGGGGCGCCACGACGCGTTGTGGCGATGTTGCATCTCGGCCGGGTTTGTGGGGTAAATTGAATGATAAGGGTTATAATTGGTGTTTAGTCGACTGGGTGCGGCATCAGGAATGGGCGAAACGCACGGGGTGTGAGTTGGTGGTGTTTCGGAGGGATGGAGATGGAGACGATGTTGAGAGTGAATACCGAAAGCCCGAAGAGCAGCGTCAACAGTCAGCTCTTAGTTAGCAACGACGAAAGATGCTGATCTTGAACGTGCACGATTGGACGAAGATGACGTGGTGTGGACGGATGTGGATGCGGTGGCTGATTCAGACAGCACAGTGCTTATTAATCAAGAGAGGTCCGCGGGAGGGGACGCGTATTTGTGGCATTCATTACCCGTAGCCGGGAGCAACGGAGCCAGGAGGACGCGTGAGTGGCCGGGATGTGACCGCCGAAGAGGCATGAATGCACGTCACGATGGCGCTGGCATGGACGGCGAGGGCAGCGGCCGTGACGGGTTGACGTGGTGCGTGGATTGGACTATTTTGCATATTTTTTGTGAGAGCAGCTGCGGGGGCTGTTGGCTGTTGGCTGCGGTGGGCACACGGGAAGAGGGAGCCGGGGTGAGTCAGTCCTGTTTGGTGGCCACTCGGAGGCTGCGGGAGGGGCGATCGGGGTGAGGGATCTGAATCTGTGGACACAGTCATCCGATCAGCCCACCCATCGCCGACCGTCCTCAATCTCAGATCTCAGATCTTCACTCTCGCTCACCGCATTCCGTCTCCCTATAAGTATATTATGAGGCCTCCATCTCCCTCCCTTCCTCACCGCCCGCCCCTCCCGCCACTCGCTCTCCTCCCCAATGGCCCTCTCTCCCATCCACCCCGCGAGCCTCGTCGACTCCTCCTCACACTCCCCGGCCCTCCTCCAGATGACCCAGGTCGAGCTCTCCCGCACTCTCATCGGTAAGTCGCACCCCATCCCACAGCCACCTCTTCTTTCGGCTCATCTTTTCTTTCAGAGTATCTCGTAGACTCAGTAACAGAGACCGTCGACTTCGCTATGGGTCACGCCTCCTCTTCCCGCGGCAGACCCTCCTCTCGCCGCAACGAACGCTCAAAGTTCACAAAGTTCGTCACAGACGTCATCACAAAGGCAGAGATCAAGGTCCCTGCCCTCCTCGTCACCCTCGTATACATCGACCGTGCCAAGCCACACCTCCAGATTGCCCTCGAGCAATGGGCCAACGAGCGCGTCTTTCTCGGTGCTCTCATCGTTGCGAACAAGGTGTGTCTCACTTCACATTCCTCATTCTCACACGTGATCCTCACCCTCTGTCTTTCAGTATCTCAACGACTCCACGCTCAAGAATGTTCACTGGGCCCTGTGCACCGGTGTCTTTGGCAAGCGTGACATTGGCCGGATAGAGCGGGAATTCCTCGACGTGCTCGACTTTGAATTGGGCATCTCCGAATCCGACCTCCTTTCCCACCACGCCAGCATCATGGCCCTCCTCCACCCTGCTCGCCACTCCCGCGCTGCCCCCGCTCACGTGCGCAAACCCATTCATCACCATCGCCAGGTCTCCCACTGGTCCTCCGATTCGTCGAGCGATCTCGAGTCCGTGTCTTCCGCAGAGTCCACGCCCCCACGCACGCCCGAACCCATGGACGTCGACTCTGCCTCCTCCTATGTTGTCCGTTCGTTCAAACACGAACCTGCTGCTTCATCCGTCCAACAGTTCTCCGCTGCACCACCGTCAAAACAGGAGCCGCATCATCAAAGGCTCTCATCAGCACTGAACATCCTACGTTCCTTCCCTATTCCTCATTTCCATCATGGGTCATCATCATCATCGTCATCGACGCCATCTTCGTCATCATCATCAAGTCTCGTTCCCAATACCCGCAGATGTGGTCCCGTCGCACCTGCTCGGATAACCTCCTCCCAGACAACGTCGGTTTTCGTATAATCGTGCCGGCCATTGGCTTTCCCCTTCCTCATGCTCCTTCTCACACCCCTCGAACATATTAATACTCCCCGCACCATCGTGTGTTCAAAAATCTATCGTAGATATACGCTAATCACTCCACGGGGCGAACTGCGCTCACACTTTCGTACCCCTCTTGCTGCTCACTTTCCTGTTCAAACGGCTACTTACATTATTCGGAACTCTCATCTCTTTTGCAACTCACTTCCTCGCTCTCACTCATTTCTGATCATTCTTCCGTCTTTTTCCATCCCTCATACACTGTTCATCTGTCTGGTCTGTTCTGTTTGTCTGTATGTCTCCATGCATTTGTATCACCTAGCACTCATCATCAACAACCAACTCCGTCTCTAACTCTCGCAATACCAAAGATCATTCTTCTTTCCAAACTCGCGCGTGCCTCGAATAAAAACAATCAATACTGTCTTGTCTTGTCCTCCTCTTCGCCTTGCAAGTCAACAGTCCATAGACAAACCCAAATCGGCGTTCTCGTCCCGAAGAACCTCCCCTCAGATCTCAAAGCGCCCAAGGTACTGAGTCATTGGATTGGTGTGCGTCTTTTTTTTTATTCCGGCGACGTCGGATTCGGAGGTTTCGGGAGGGCGCCCCCCTTTTTGGAACTGGGTCATTGGGGGACGCTTCGTTGGTTGTAAACGATGATGAGTCAGGTGTTTGACCGGTGAGCAGTGAGCACTTCTCAGGTTCGAGTCACCCAGTTGTTCTGGCAAGTTATTTCGGAGCAGTTGTGATGTCGCGATATGATTATGGTGTCACTGTGTCAGGTTGTCGTTGCGGAGGAGTCTATGGGACGCATATATCATGGATGAGGTCACCCCCCGTCTTCGGGCCTGTACCTATTGGAGCCACACCTTCCTCCAAGATTGGATATTCTTCATTGGAGGGGGGGGGGCAGGACGCGTGTTTGGACCTTCAATTGAAGGATGAGAAGCCGACGCGTCTCGATAGGCATCATCTATGCGTTCATCCCAACAACTGGTGTGCCGCGCCCAAATCTAAAAGTCATTCACAGTACTGTTACTGTTACTGTATATCTCATCGGCCATTACTGTAGTTATACGGCACATCCGACATGTCAGACCAACGAAATAAGACCCCTCGGAGGTATAATCCCGGTTGGGGATGCCGAGGGCGACGTGTCCCCCCAGCTGAGGTTCCGGAAACAGCAACACCAAGGAGGGGGTTTTGCCATAATCATGGTTTTTATTGCTGCGCTCGCCGCTCGACGCTCGACGCTTGTAACAGGCCCAGGGCTTTCACTACTTGTTGTACTTTTCGCCGTCGAGTGGCCACGTACATACATACATATTTTTATTACAGTATATGTATATGTATATCTTCAAGGCACGCAAGCTCTGACCTGACCGAGGACGACGAGATCAAGATATGTGTGCCTGACTTTTATGAGGACAAGGAGAGAGATCATCGATCATCGATCGTTATACTTATCCGTTGGGGATGTAATCTAATCGCCTTGATGATTATACAAGTTTTGTATTGCTTCTTGGCTATAATACAACACCCCCCCCGTTGTGATTTGCTTAGCGTTTCTTTGGACGTTCAACGTTCATCGTCCGGGGTTGGAATTGGAAGGGTTATATTGCAAAGGGGGGGGGGGGGTTGTCTTGGGTATGTTTTAGCTCCCTTGTTGTCGTTGTTTTTTTTCGTGACCCTACATCACACGCCAGGGTTTGTTTGCCAGCACACAACCATGCTATCGAAGATGGTTGGTGATGTGTTCGGACGCGTGAAAGATTGGAATGCTTCGTCCGGGGGGGGGGGGTCGTTGAGGTCCAGTCGTACATGCATATGCTACCTGGTAGGTCCGAGACATCCATCGATTCATTACGATCCCTTCATCTAATCTACAGTATCGAGTACCCATCCACTGGGGTGACCTCTGCACGTCCGAGAAAGAACGTCCGTCACATGTTCTCAAGCCCTTGAACACCGACCCATACCGGGCCATACGCGATCAGCCCGTACGAGAATACCGGGGGCTGGAGGGGGGAGGGGGGATCTATCCGATGTTTAAACCCAGGATCAGCGCTCAGCACTCAATCAGCATCGTGATTCGTGAACTCAAGTCTTCGATCTTTTTTCTGAACCTTTAACCATCTTTTATAACCATGTGTGTAGTTGTTCTGAAGTCTTGTGCGAGTGTTTGATCCGGTCTCAAACTCGGAGTGTTTTTCTGTTGGTTGTCTACGCCTGTTCGTACGATCAGATGTGTGAAGGCTGAACCGTGTGGGTGTGAGATGGTACAGTGGTGGTGGTGGTGGTGGTGAAAGATTTTATGTGACTTATTGTTCGTAGTTGTTGACGATCAGTCTTTGTGTGTGTTGTAAGATGGATGATCATCAACTTCTGGTCGGACAAAAAATGATATGATATACATACGAGTTGTCGTGCGTTCGGGATTGTTCTCTGATAGAGTATTTCAAAAACGCTGAACGGAGGGTCGTATGGCTGTTTTGAACTCTCGTCCACGTCTCCTATCATCTGATTCCTCCAAAATAACTCATGCTGCTGAAGACTCGGAGCAGCCTGTCAAGCTCCGCCACTGCCACCACCCAAATGAACAAGAAGAAAAAAGAAAAACACACATCTGATTGTTCCCAACAAACAAACAAGAAAAGACACACACACATATGCGACCCACTTTTTCGGAGGCTTCGAATACGCAACCTCCGCTCTCGTGCGTGTCGCTGTGTCGATTTGCAACAGCGGATCTCAAAGCCTCTCAGGTGTATAACATCGGGACTGTGGATGTATGTCGGGTCTCGTTTATCTTATCTGCTTCCACTCCTCGATCATCCCGGTAATTCGGAAATTCCCTCACCGGAGTTTCTCTCTTTTCCAAAAATAGTCCCGCCCCAATCCCAACCCACCTCCCGCTCCTGACGGTGAGTATCCTCGTGTTCCGGTTTTACGTAAAAACTCCAGATCTCGCGAAATTGGGTTTTGACACAAGACGGGTTGGAAACTGGGCAGCTCAGGCTGGAACGTTGACTCCTTAGGAGATACCATTGGATTCGAATAGGTGGGGTGGTGCTGACCAGAGACCTGAATTAATCCCTAGTCTTTGAATCAAAAGATCACAGCCACATGCCAATATGCGCAACTGCGCAGGAGAGGGGGGGGACCGTTCAAGTTTTCCTTCGACAAGTCTACCTCCTGAGTTTCAACGTGTGTTGACGCGTCGCAGCTCTGATACCATTTGGACAAGTGTGGGCTGTTGTAGGTTGCAGAGTTAGGCTAGCTGAGCCCGACACGTATGTAGGCTGATGACAAGGTCTTTTTCGGATCATCCTCCCCGATGCGCCAGTGGATTCTGTCTAAACCGTTTTCTCCTTCAGACTTTCTAGGCCTCCTCCTCGCTCACGGTACACCAAAAATATCCTCCATTGCTCTCTGTGGCACGTCCTTCGTGATCAGTGCATTGCTAATTGCGTGCCCGTGCTCGTCATACCTTGTGCGTCGCAACGCGTCTGCGTTTTGATGATTCATACACCGACACGAAACAGTAAGCCATCAATTTTCAAACCCCGTAACTTGGATTTTGCACATGTGACCTTGGGCTTATAAACCGTTGTTGCAGTTGGCCAGAAGTTCTCTCGGTCGTTTGCTTGCGCAGGATAGAGTTTCAGATGGAAGTCTGCGTATGACTGCGGCCTGAATTATCAGCTCTCCTTTGCACAGTCAGCCGGTGTAGCGTCAAGTGGCAGCGTTGAGTAAACCTCATTGCTCCATAGTATGATGCTACTCCGGAGGATGAATAACTTTCGTTTAGTAACATAGGCCGAGGAGAATATCAGTCGTAACGTTGAGTTTTTGGTGAGCATCAATATCTGCTTTGGCTACCGCAATGAGTCGATCCCACCACCATTCGTTCCCGTCGAGATTGTATCTCTTACTACGTCCAGTGGTTCTTGAGCTATGTACGTCTACCCTTTTCTGCATCTGTGGCCGCAGGTTCATTGACTACCGAAAGTATGAAGTATTGCCTCCGCTGAGGTACAGCACCTTCTCATCGGGCCCGGACGAATGGTTCAATTTCCTCTTACCCAGATTGTATATAGCAGCTCCGTTGGCTTCCCGTGGTCTCGCCTAGTTCCGGTCTCAAGACTTGGTGACATGAATCTTTCTTCCAGCGCGTAATATGAACCTCTCTTCTATGGGCCTCGAACGCGCCGTCTGGATTTCGTTGACCATCGCTCAGTCAAGAGCTCCTCGCTGAACCGCCCGACTCGTTCTGCTTCCCCTTCATCAATGCTTTGCGTTCTCGCATCGCCCACATAAATGCCCACATCCCGCTCTCCGTATTCCTCGTGGACTTGACTTCAGTCTGGCCTTCGTAAGGAGCACTGTTATATCGCCCAAATATTCCCTCTTTACAGAGATAAATCGCTCAAGTTCACATTCTGATGTGGTCGCCATCATCTAGGTGACTCAAAACGCCGCTCACTTGTTGTATGCGTGTCAACCGGAAGTTCCTTTCGGGCTTCACGTGTATGGAATCTATGTCTCACCACCGCCGTGATGGTAAGTGTTGGGCACATGCAGCAGCAGCATCGTAATATGTCGTGCAATGTTTTGATTGCTCGGGTTTCTCATGGGATTTGTGAGTTGCGACGCAATCTTGGATTATTTGTCTCACTTCTCGAGTTTTGCACGATTATTTTCAATTCTGTCAGTCAAACCGCTCTTCTAGTGTCGACAGCGTCTTGAAAGGATACTGCCAGTGGTTGGAAGTGCAGTGAAGAGGGGTCGAAAGAGGGTGTCCCTTTTTATTGCGCTCTGTTGGCGGCACTTGTGGATGTAATATTGGAGATTCTTACTTACATCTCTCAAAAACATGCAACCACTATGGAAACTATGCGTGCTTGAAAGTCATGATGGGAAACTGCTGTGTACCAGTACAAGAACTTTAAAGAGTGTGGGCGTATGGGGGGCGCGCGCGACGCGTCAGCCTGCTCACGTGAGCAATACGCGTCACCTTCCAGTCGTGCTTCATTTCTCTCGTCCTCAACGTCCTCAACATTCCCCAACACCCTTTCTACGTCGTAAACCACAGCAATAAACACCATGTCATCTGCCGAAGATCTTCTCAAGCAAGCATTGTCTCTCCGAACGTCAGATCCCACAAAAGCCGAGGCGCTGTACAAGGAAGTCTTAGGTTGGTGCTTGGAGAACATTGAAATATCTCGTATCGCACTTATCCGGATTTCTTGCGTGTTTAGCGACTACGTCTAGTGCGGATGCTTCTACTTCAGAACGGGATCAGGCTTTGCGGCATCAGGAGACTGCACTCGTGAGCTTGGGGGAGTTGTACCGGGATCAGAAGTGCGTACTCGTTCCAATCTTACCGTGAACCTCTCTCATCAATTACCTCCTTCTTCACTTTTTAGGAATGCGAAAGGTGTATCAGAAGTCATCAACTTGTCACGGTCGTTCATGTCATCGACTGCGAAAGCAAAGACGGCGAAATTGAGTACGTTCTGCACTCGTACTGCTCGAAAACGTGCACTGATCCTAGTTTGCAGTCCGGACGCTCCTTGATTTCTTCACTCCCATACCGAACAGCAACCAGGCGCAAATTGAGGCTCTCCAGGATAACATCGCATGGGCGAAGCAGGAGAAGCGGATATTCTTGAAGCACAGTCTGGAGACTCGTCTAGTGGGATTGTGCGCCATCCGTTTCGCCCTCTATCAATTTCGCCCCCCTCTCTGACATATTCTCTCGGATGACAGGCAACTGGAAAGCCTGCAGTACAAAGCCGCACTCGCTCTTATCGACACCCTCCTCACCGAGCTCAAACGGCTAGACGACAAGATGATCCTGACGGAAGTGCACTTGCTCGAATCGCGCGTGTACCGTGGCACGGGGAACCTCGCCAAAGCCAAGGCCGCGTTGACCTCCGCCCGTACCGCGGCAAACTCCATCTACTGCCCACCGCACCTCCAAGCCCAACTTGATCTTCAGAGCGGTATCCTGCATGCCGAGGACAAGGACTACACGACGGCGTATTCGTACTTCTTTGAGACTTTCGAGAACTTGAATGCGCAGGATGATCCTGGTGCGCTTGGAGCATTGAAGTATATGCTGTTATGCAAGATCATGTTGAACCTAGTACGCAGCCTCTGCCTTTCTTTTATGCTTTTATGTTTTGATGAAGTATCTCGTAGCCTGAAGACGTCACATCACTCCTCTCTGTGAAGCTCGCAACCAAGTATGCTCAGCTTCCGGACGTAGAGAGCATGCGCGTCGTCGCCCGTGCGCATCAGAACCGCAACCTTGCTGACTTTGAGAAGGCTCTCAAGGACTATCAAAAAGAACTTTCCTCGGACCCCACCATCCGCACGCACCTGTCAGCTTTGTACGACACCCTTCTGGAGCAAAATCTCCTTCGGATAGTCGAGCCATACTCAACGGTGGACATTGAGTATGTAGCGCAGCAGGTCGGGCAAGGACGACAGGCAGTAGAGCTTAAGTAAGTGCATTAGATGATTCCTGTCGTACGTGCTTAACTTGGTGTTATTCAGGTTGTCGCAGATGATCTTGGATCAAGTGCTTCATGGCGTTTTGGACCAAGGTCGGGGATGTCTTCTCATCTTCGACCAGCCAGAGAGCGACGTAAGTTTGCGCCACCTGTTTTCGTTCCCCGTCCGGACGTTCCTGACCGTTTCCTCTCTCCGTTCTATCTCTCTCTCTCTATATAGAACACCTATGGTGCGGCCATCCAAACGCTAGCTCAGATCGGCAAAGTTGTGGACTCGCTGTATGCAAAGGTACGGGTAGTTTATTGGCCGTACTTGTTTGCCGGACTTCTTGCTGACTATGACGATGACCCCTCAGACCGTGAAGATCGCGTAGAGAATCGAGGCGAACGGATTGTGTCGTGTATTTTCTAGTGTTTTTCAATCTCATTCATTTCCTTCTCCACTGAAATTCCGCCCTGCTGATGCGAGTGCAGTACCATCAACAGTGGACGAGCCTGGTCCTTATTGCAACACCCCATGTGAGCAAGTCATGGGAACGGAATGGATCGTCATTCGGTGTCGCGAGTCCTTGAGAGCGACGAAAAGCTTCAATCCCAAGAGAAACATGATGCTTTATTTGAACGTTGGTGGATACTTCAGGTCGGGTTGGTATGCCCGTTGCTGCAGCTTGCAGAATATGCGGCAATCTTTGCGCGATTGCTATATCCAAAGGAAGGAATTCGAGTGTGGTTCCATCAGACAATACCGGCGACCTACATTCGCGAAGGGCTTGGCTATGGATTGAGTCTGAAGGTATAAAAGCTGTCTATGTACTGACAGGAGTAAGGTCACGTCAGAGCTGTCGATATCGACATCCTCACGCACGCAACTCAAGCTCAAGCAAGTCACTCATCCGTGCAAACCCCCCGAGAAAACCCCGAGCCTCATCATGCGTCTCTTCACTCTCACCTCCTCCTTCCTCCTCTCCCTCACCCTCCTCCCAAGCATGAGCACCCAAACCAGCCTCCCCGCCCGCACCAACGACAACGACACCCCTCCGTCGTTCACCATCGTCGCCGACCCGGGCACAGACGCCTGGCGCAAACCACCCACGACGGACGTCCTGAACGCGCCGACGCACAACTACGCGCCGCACGCGCACGCGCCCCCGGGACCCTTCCCGCTCACCTCCTTCTCCTCCGCCCGCGTCACTTTCTCCGCGAACTGGGCGCAGCGGTACGACCAAGGCGGGCTTCTGCTCGTCTTGACGCCCAAACCCGGATCGTCTGCGTCTGTGCCTGGACAAGGAAAACCGAAATGGCTCAAGACGGGGAACGAGTTCTACCTCGGGAGGAGGAACGTCGGGACTGTCGGCACGGACGCGTGGTCGGATTGGTCGTTGGTCGGGATCCCGGACTCGAAGCCGGAGAAGATCACGGTCGAGGTGAGGAGGGAGAGCGACGAGAACGGGAAGTCGCTTTGGGTGTATTGGGTCGACGGGGAGGAGAGGGTGCCTGTGAGGGAGGTCACGTGGATCTTGGCGGGCGAGGAGGAGTGGGATGTCACTGTCGGTGCGTACGCTGCGAGGCCTGCGAGTGGGGAGGGCGTGCAGGGCGGGTTGGAGGTGAAGTTTTGGGATTTCTTCGTGGAGAGGATTTGACGTGGGCTGTCGGGATAGGACCTTGTTTTTTGGGCAAGTGTAAGCAGTTTGGGCGGTGGGGTTTTTTTTTTTGAGATGTTGAGTTTCTTTGCATGGACAATATTCGAAAGGATGTATACGTTGCGCGTTTCGTACTGAATGAAGGAGTCAGGTCTTGGGTGTTTCGTATGATGTGCTGCGTCTATCACGTTGTTGCACTCGTTGTGGCGTAGTTCTCAATTGCAAAGCTGACTGAGGGAGATGGGTAAGTGTTGCAATATCGACGTGTCCTAGACGTGGCACTGACTCACCCGATCTCCTCCTCATCGCGCCGAGTCCCCATAAAACAGCAAACAAGGATTTAAAAAAAACTCAGAACAACACTGTCTCTAGCTTCCTCAACATCCACACAACAATGAGCACCCAATCACAGTCATTCAGCCTCGTCGCCGCGCCAAGCACAGACATCTGGCGGAACCCGCCCACGCGCGACCTCAACAACGTCCCCACCCAGTCCCTCACCTCCCGCTTCCCACTCTCCACCTTCCTCTCCGCGCGCATCACCTTCAGCGGCACCTGGACGCACCAGTTCGACCAAGGCGGGCTCCTACTCGTTCTCTCTCCCAAACACGACTACCAAGCGGCGGGTGACAACGCCCAGGAGGACAAGGAAGCCGAGGCGGTGAAGGGTAAGAGTAAGAGGGAGAAGACGAGGTGGTTGAAGACGGGCGTGGAGTTCTTCGAAGGGAAACGCAACATCGGGACAGTCGGGACAGACACGTGGTCAGATTGGAGTTTGTACCCTGTCTCGCCCAGCTCGGCAGAAGAAGTGACGGTGGAGGTGCGCAGGGAGAGTGGGGTGAATGGGCAGTCTTTGTGGGTGTATTGGCTTGGAGGTGAAGGAGAGGAGGGAGAGAGGGAGAGGGAGAAGAAGGTCGCGGTGAGAGAGGTCGCGTGGGTGTTTGCGGAGGAGGAGGAGTGGGAGGTGGGTGTGGAGGCGTATGCGGCGAGGCCTGCTGGTGTGGAGGGTGTGGAGGGCGGTTTGGAGGTGCGGTTTTGGGGAGCTGGGGTGGAGAGGTTGTGAGGACCTTTTTAACAAGGGTTAGTATAGAAGCTATTGAGAGTGGTTAGTAGGTAGAACTGTAGTTCGTTTGGCAGAGAATGCGGTTTGGCAATGCGGGAATACGACACTTGGACCTGATACTCGTGCTGTGACGAAAAGCCCTGCTGCTGCTATTCTGAAATGGTGAGCAGAATAGAAACATCAACTCAATCACCAGGAGTGAGCGAAAATGAGAGAGAATATATGAAGTACGCACGCTCTGCTGTCGAGACGACGACGTCACAAAGAGTGGGGGGGGGCACGAACCGAGCGATAAGAATGGCGACAGCGAAATCTTTCTATTCATCTCCTCGACGCTGTCCAACCGAACCGAGGTGTGTCCCTCTCTACATCCTAGACACCATTCAACATCATCACTCCCCATCCCTCCACCTGCCTCTTTCCCTCTTCCCTCTTCCGTCCCAGTGTTCGTGTTCAGTGGTGAGCAGCACCCTCCTTGGCGATCTGCGCAGCGTACGGGTTCCTAGGATCGTTCTTCCACTCGTCCGCTACCCAAAAGAAGAAGAAGAAGAAGAAAAACACAACCAATTCGTCAACAACACCCCAAAGAACCGTGTTTTTGGTTGCTCGGGAGACTCACACTTTACGCCGGCGTCCTGCATCTTGGAGACGAGATAGAAGGTGATGGTGGACGCTGCGACGAATGGCCAGAGCGGTTTGGCGACCTGTTTTTTGGTGTGGGTCGTTCAGTGCTTTTAGTGGAGAAAAATTGGGGGCAGACGCACGGGAGTTGGCCATTTGCGAAGACCGAGGAAAGCCATTTGTGTGTTTAGTATTTATCAAAGAGAAGCTGGATATTTTCTGTGAGTTAATGGATGGAGGACCGGGGTGGTTGTGGACGTACGGGGAGTGGTTGGGAGATGAGCAGGTCGAGGTTCGTGGTTTGCCAGCTGTTCCGTAAACGCCCGTTGCCCATCCCGTAGTAAACGCTCATTTTCTCACTTTCACAGATTTCACAAGGTCTTCTAAACGAGCAATCAATTGACTTGTGGTAATGAAATTAGCATCGACCAGTCGTTGGATGCATGCGATGAAGAACGAAAGAAAAGAAAAAAGGAGGGGAGAACAGCGAAAGCCGCGAATCGACGAAGGAGAAAAAAAGGGGGGGTGGGTGTATACGATAGGAATAGGTATAGGTGTATCCTTGTGTCCCAAATAACAGCAGTGCAACCAAAAACTACCAAGGAAGCCATGAGAATGGGAAGGGGGGACAGTATATAGCAGATGCGAGTGAAAGTGCGTGATTGGGTGAGAAAACATCTCGAATAAACCAAGGAAGGCGGGGCGTAGCAGGTTCGTTTCCCAAGGGCCCGGGAGGTCATGAAAAATGAAAAGCGGGTGCGTGTTCATCTAGCTACCGACAACCACCCTCTCCGACGCAGGTTCCGTCGGCGGCGTCGAAGGCAGCTCGAACCTCTCAGCCGTGGAATGGGACGTATCCGAGTCCGTGTCGTCCGCCAACTCGGGGAGAGCTGTCGGCGGACACGGCTCGTCCGTCGGCTGGGTCATGTTCAGGAAATCAATGGACGTGTCTGGGAGCTCGAGGTGTTCGCTCGGGTGCGGGGCGTTCGGGTCTCGCAGGACGATGTCGGCGACTTCTTCGGGAGGTGAGGAGGGTTTTTGGGAGGATTCTTCGAGGATGGCTTGGAGCGAGAGCAGGCCCTGTCCTCCGCCCTCTGAGGCGAGCAGCGCAGACACGTCGTCTGTCGACCATCCCCTCGAGGGCATCTTCCGACTTTTGCTCCCCAAGCTGTTGCTCTTCTTCTTGTCCTTATCTCTTTCTTCCCTGCCCTCGTCTTCCCGCTCTTTGCTTCCTACGTCGTCCAAACTCGCACGTCGCATCTTCTTCCACAACGACTTGCCTGCGCCCTTCATCATCCTTCCGAGCCCCACGAACGCGTCCTCCACAGCGTCTTCCCCGAGCCCTGGGTCTCTGGGAAGCTGGTTTATCGGGGACCGCGAGTACGTGTAGCCTCCCCCTGCGCCGCCTCTTGACCCTCCGGGCTGGACGAACACGACAGTCCTGGAGTCACCGTTCCCCGACCCGTCCTCGTTGACGATCGCTATCCCCTCTTGTTCTTCGTTCTGATACCGCATTGCCTCTTCCTGTGAAACCATGAACATCCGTCTATGCCTCAACATATTCGACCGTGCAGCGACGCCTAGTTGGACAGTCGATTTTCGCTTCCTCGGCGCAAGCTGTGGGAGCGGGGCGAATGATATCCCGAGAGGTACCGGGGGCAGTGGGGGTGTCGCTGTGTCTCCGGAAGACGAGTTCGTGGACTGTGTTCGACGGCGGAGGGAGTGGTGGGAGGAGGACTTGAGGATGGAGGGTATGGTGGGTGTCGTTTCGAGGGAGGACTCTGTGAATGAGGAGCAGGAAGATTGGGAGGAGATGGTGCTGTGCGGGTTGGAGGGGGGTAGGAGAAGGGTAGTTGTAGGCTGGGCTGCTGGAGATGCATCCGTAGAAGAGGAAGAAGATGGGAACTGCTGTTGAGACTGTGCCATCCTGGATGAGATCGTGAAGGGTCCTGGCTGGGCAGTGATGTTAGGGCGAGGACTCAGATGAGATATTCAGGACATACGTCGTGGTCTAAAGGAGTGACTTGTAAAAAGAGAGGAATGGCGGAGAGACTCAGGTCGTCGACAAGCTCCTCCTCACAGCGATCAATCTTTCCATTTCGGCTCTTCCCGAGCCATCCGCCCTTCATCCCAACAACGAACTCCCGCATCTTCAAGTTCTGCCTCTATCTTCCCTCTTTTGTTGGCAACCGGAACACTCTCATCCACAGCATCAGCCCTGTTTCGTCGCTCCCTCGTTCACTCTCCACGCATGTCCGAATGTCGAGTTTGATTCCGTGCCTGTCGCCGGTGACTTAGTGGCGTTCGAAGCGACAAGGGGACTCGGACGCCACGGGGATCTCACAACACAGGCTCAAAAGGTCACAAAACACATATACATGCTCAATAGGCCAATGCACAACACACGCTGGACTCTCAATGCAGATCAGGTCTTATTCAGGGCGTGGATGCCCCTCACGAGCCTGGTCTCTGTGGCATCGATGAAGCTACATCTTAAAGGCCTAGAAGTGTGACAATAGTGCATATCTTGTTCGAGCACCCTCATCCAACTTTCAAATCAACCTCTTGCACGAACGACACTCTTGCGCTGAAGTCACCCTCGACTCAGAAAATCGCAGTATGTGTTCCCGTTCACCATCGATTACAATACGTTGACCGTCGTAATCTCACACAGTTCGAATGTCTTCACTACTGCCCACAGAGCTCAAGATAGCCATCCTCGATCGTCTGCAGGGCGACGCTCGAACACTCTCCGCCGTCTCCCTCACCGCTCACCACTGGCTCCTCCCCGCCCAATCAGCGCTCTTCTCCCACCTCACACTTCAACAATCTCAAGTACACGGATTCGCCGAGTTCATCAGACTCGAGGAGCATCGGCATCTCGCCGAGGAGGTGGTGAGGCTTCAGCTGAAGGCAGACAAGGCGGCAGGGTGGGACGGGGCGCCGCTTTCTGACTTGATCGACTTGAGGGTCCTCTTGCCGAATTTGCAGTCTCTCATTCTCGATGGTGTCATTCTCAACGACGAGAATTTAGTTCCGGGATCTGCGCACCCTTGCGACACTGTCGAAGTGGACAACACGTCGTTCCTGGGGACGACGTTCCCCGTTTTCGTCAACACGTTCGCAGGGCGTGTTCTCTCTGTTAACCATCTCCTCTGCCCGATGTTACAGAGTATCTACGGGTATAGTGATAGTGGGCAGGTGAATGAGGCGTCCTGGATCAGAGCGAGTTCGCTTGCCTCCTTGCGTTCTTTGAATATCGGAGTCGTGCATCTCACGGCGTTGAAGTTTGGCCAGGAGGGGTCCGAGACCTGGCCTCATTATCTGTTGCGGATGTGTGAGGGCGGGGAGTTGAGGTCTTTGGGTGTCAAGTGCGACATGAACGATCGTCATGACAGGGAGAAACTGCACGAGTTCTTGACGACCAAGGCGCGGAACCTCGAACATCTCCGGATCGATTACGCAGGAGGAGTCGTGCATTTCTCCGGTCCTCACGCAGGTGCGTCCTGTTTTTTTTTTTCCCCAAAGTAACCTCTCCCACTTTCAAATCCAAAAACGCTGACCGTTCGTTCTATTGTAGCTCTTGTCCGCGACGAAACCGGGCAAGACGGTTTCGGTGGCATACCCGCCATCTGGCCGTCCATCGACCTCTCCAAAACCTGTCCCTCCCTCCTCACCCTCACCCTAATCCTCACACTCGACTACACGTCCCCGCACCACCCAACAGATTCCGTCCTCATCTGGCGCCACGCCCTCCGACTCATCGCCACCGCCCCGCGCGCGTCGTTACGCTTGCTCACGATAGGCGTACCGGAGAATCCGTTTGAGAACGTGCAGTATCAGGTGGCGGCGGCGAGGGGGACGCCGATGGTGACGACGTTGCAGAGGGTGGATTGGGGGAAGTGGGAGGAGGTGTTGATGGGTGTTTTGGATTTTGGCGAGGGTGAGGGCGACGGAGATGGGGTGGTGGGCGTGGAGATTGGGGAGTTGAGGAGTTTTGATGAGAGGAAGGTGTATGGGCCTGGGCAGAGGACGATCTGGTCTGGGGAGTTGGAGACGTTTGTGAGGGAGAAACTGTCGGGATTGGACAAGAGGGGGTTGGTTAGGGTGTTTCATGTGGATAGACCCGGAAGTGGGCTGTGAGGATCAGCTGGTAAGTCGTCGGGCTTCTCTTGGAAGGTTTGAATACCAGAGAATGGGAATCATGATAATGAAGGTTAACCGTAGTCTGTGAACTTTCTGGACTGGAATATCTTACACCTCGCCGCTGTGATCCTTTCTGATTCAGCTCGTCGACGCTGCCTCCATGTAGACCGTTTTCAGAGGACAAATTGCAACGGGAACTTGAAGGTCATGGATCAGGCATGGATCCCACCTCAGAATACTGAGATCTTATCTTATCCTTCCCACGATCGACCAGCTGAGCTTGAACCTCGCGCGGACTCGGATGGCGGTAACTTCAGCCTGAGTCGAGTACTACTACGTTCTCTCGACATCAAAGTTGCGAGCCATGAGCAGCCAAGAACCAGTCGTCGGTGTGGATGATCCAGGTCATCGAAAAGGGTACGTTCTATATTTCATCCGTGCTTGCACAAACTGTTGACTCTCCTATCCCGCCGACACCAAGAACATCCCTCTCAGATCTTCCGAACGAGCTCTGGGTAGCAATCGCCAACTCTCTCGACTCCGAAGAGGACCGAGACACTCTAAACGTCTTGTGTCTCACCTCTCGCCGATGGCTCTTCCCCGCTCAGCAAAACTTGTACGGCGACTTCGTCATCCAGGGACGTGACGACCGAGACATCCTGGCCTTCGCACAATCCCTGCAAGACCCTACGAACAGTCGCTGCAGATTCGTCACGTACATTCACACGATTCGTTTGGTCGGGACGTTCGACGACTCGGCTGCTATAAACCTGGTTCACGTCGTTAGCCTTGTGAAACTCCTCCCGTCCTTGCGCTTTCTTTGCCTCGACTATGTTACTCTCAAAGCTGACAAGCGGGATTTCTCCGAGTCGCTGGAAGACCCGACGGCGGTCTCCCGGTATCCTTGCGAGAGAATCGACCTCAAGCACGTTATTTTCCGAGGTATCTCGTTCCCGTTGTTCATCAACATGTTCGCTGGTCGACATATCACTCTTGATGCCATAACTTGCAAAAACAGACGAAGAGCGGCCATCCAGTACGACGACGATGACGTGAAGACAGTCGCGATTAGTCCGCCGTCCCTCTCTGGGCTGCGTTCACTGAACGTCTTGTCGTGGTACCACTTCCTTTTGGAAGAAGAGGAGGAGCTGCCGGATCTTTTGATGAGTGCTTGTGCGGACGGGGAAATCAGGGCGTTCAGGATCCCACATGCACTTGGGTGCTTCCGGACGCCGGGAACTGGGCCAAAACCTCCTGAAGAGTTCCTTCTGACCAAGTGCCGCAATCTGAGATACCTTCAGCTTGACTACAGCATAGTAAGGTCGTTCGCATCTGCTGGTAGGTTTTAATACATGCCTTCCATACACGAAGGGGAACATCCTCAGGCTTGGCGCCGGCTGACAACGGTGCAGATATCATCTTCGACGAGGAAGGCAACGACGGTTTTGGGGGCGTACCGAGTCATTGGCAGTCCATCAACCTCGGAGCTGCCTGCCCCGCTCTGCAGACGTTGTCGTTCATCCTGAAAGCCGAACTCCCAGAAGAGGCCGTCAAGTTCCCGCTCAGCTGTGCGTACATCGCAGTCTGGCGACACATCCTACGTCTCGTCGCCAGCACGTCGCGTTCGTCACTCCGACACATCGTCATCAGCTTTCCGGAGAACATGTTCGACGACGAGCAGTTCGAGCCTGCGAAGACGGTGGAGGGGACGTGGAATAACGCGCAGACAGAGGTTCATTGGGTGGACTGGGCGAGATGGGGCGCGGTGCTGGGTGAGTTTGAGCGGTTTGAGAGTTTGGAGTTTACGGTGCTGCCGAGGGAGTGGTCCAGGGCGCAAGGGAACGTGCACATACAGAAGGGACTGGAGGAATATGCGAAGAGAAAAGTTGCGTGTCAGCTCGGGGGTGTGGTGGTTCGGGTTCGGGAAAGCCTCATGTGAGGTCAGTTGTAAAATTCTGAGCTAATACGCATATGTGCCCTTGCAGTACATACTTTCAACTAATGATTTCTTCCCACTTCATCAAGTCACGACAAGCGTCAACCAGCACTTTCTGACCCCATCCAACGCTCAACACTCGAGACCGTGACGCTCTTTATTCTCAACTTGAAGTTGACCTTACATCTACCGAAACTTTTTCTCGTATCAAATCCGAATCCTCAAAGACCTGTTGGAGCACCCGCGCCGCATGCCAGTGCCAGATCACTGGACGCCTATCAATTTTGTCGCGACCTTCTCAACCTCTGCACACTGTCCTTGAGGCTCGTAGCCATCGAATCAATGCCCACCAATACGTTGTCCGCCGTCCTCGTCTGGCGGTACGTTCTCCGCCTCATCCTCTACCGCGCCGTCATTGGTCTTCTTGAGGTGTAACGTGCAGATCAGCTATGACAAGATCCTTTCTGGGGATTAGGGTGATATATTGGGTGGTATGAAATCTTATTGGATTGGGGACTATGGGCTAGAGCGCCTTGAGTTCGTATTGCTTTGGGATATTTCGGAGAAAAAGGTGTTTGGCTCGAGTCAGACCGATGTACATGGCCGGAGGGATTTCTGACGAGTTCCTCTCAAAGTTGTGTCATAGAAAGCACATTACGACAGGGGATTGTTTCGATTCTCTCGCCCTAAATCGTAGTAGCGACCGTATGGAGTATCGCAAGATCGATCCAGTCTGACATCATGGTGGTACTGACTAGGATCTCGACACCAAGACTTGACGAAGACTTTGACTGAGGTACCTAGAACAAGGCGTTGCATATAGGCCACTGCCTCACGACATCGATGGTTGAATCCAAGACGAACTCAATGCCCCAAACCTGTAGACTTGAAGACCTGGATAGTGCTCATTTGATCCAGACACGCATTCACTGGCAGGCTGTAAAAACCTCCGATCTTGAATGTGTTGCGACTGTGGTCGATGAGCTCCTATTTGAACCCCATATCGAATAAATCAGAGTCGCATTGGCTCCGAGTCGTTGTGTGGCGACTTCGATCGCTCTTGTATTTCGCCATGAGCGGAGTTGATTCACTGGCGACAGGCCAGATAGTACATATCCTGATGATCTACCCGAGTTCGATCTTGATCTTCAGCGACACGTTTCTACATCGTGCTTCGTGATGGCCAGTGTCTGTTGGTGAGCAGATCTGAAGTCTCGCTCTGACATAGACATTGAGAAGCTGACGATTATTCAGGACCTGCGCACGCGTTGCATGACCGGCAGGATATAAGTGCGAATCGAGCGAAGCTGGGCACGATGAAGTTCAAGTCCCTCTTCGGATTCCTCCACTTTCGCTCCAAGTTCATGTCTCAAGCCACTTCGCCGCAGGACACGACAAGTCCCAACAACGCCCCTCTCAACTTCACCTTCCCCTTCCATGAGGACCGCGGCGACGTCGTCAGCTACTTCAACCAGCTCCTCACGTACTACAAAGGCGGGGGTCACGACATCTGGAATGCCCCCGTCGTCCTGATCAACCACTACAAAAACACTACCGCGGTACAACACGAGTACTGCGCCGTAGGGTACAAGGTCAAGGACTCGTCCGATCCGAATAAGATCCATTACGTTCGGATTGAACGCGGGACTGACATCTCGCAGCGTCCTGTGGCCGGTGCCCAGCTCGATCCCGAAGTCAGAGACGTGCCGCAGGTCGCTGAGGCCCTCAAGACTGTCCAGGACGTCGCGACCGAGGTGGAGCGCGAGAACGAACACAAGCCTGAGGATCCGACGACCAATCCTCCCGTCACCGCGCCTCCCCCGAAGCCGTCGTCGACCCCCTCTCACACACTCCTTCAGAAACTCTTTCACAAGAGCAGCAAGAAGCCCAAGCCGAGGCTCGCGCGCGCCAAGTCCGACGACGGTCTGTACGAGACACACACACCCCGGACGACGCAGTCCACGACCTCTCTCGCCTCCTCGGTCAGCTCCGTCGCTTCCTCCATGTCCGCATTCACACAATGGAAGTCCGACGACCGCGTCTTCCGACTCAAGGGCGGTCTCCCCACCGACCAGCCAGACACGAAATGCGTCACGTCGCTCAGCTTGGCGGACAACCAGCTCACGCTGCTCCATGTGGCGATGTTCGCCGCGACGATCCATCTGTTCGAGTCCGTGTACTCTGTGTTCAGGCATCAGTGCTACTGGTTCGCCGCGCTGCTTGTGGCCATCGCGCGTGAGTGGACGAAGACGAAGGTGAAGGAGGTCAATGGACATTTGGCGCCGACGACGGAGCTGATCATGTATCCGGGCCTTACACCTGGGACGTACATGTCGATCCCCATCATCCGTCTCACCAAGGCGATGGTTGCGCAGGTCTTCTCATTGAGCAAGGGCAGGTGGACCATGGTGGAGACTGTCGTACGTGGTTGCTATTGGTTACAGTCTGTGGCATCTCTGACACCGTTTGAATTCAGATCCGGAGTGCTGTCCCTCTCGAGGGTGCCATTGAGGTGGCAGACCGCAGAGTCGAAGAAGCGGAGCGCAGGGCAGATGAGGAGAGGAGGGAGAAGGAACTAGAGCGCGAGCGAAGGATTGCGCTGGAGAAAGAGCTTGAGCAATACAAGCTCGCTTCATCGTCTGCGGTCGCTGCTTAGCCGTAGTGTATCGCCGTGGCCCGGAGGACCTCTACTCTGTCACCTTTCTTATTCCGATCTCTCAGTTTTGTGCATGTATGCTATCGCATCCCTTCTCGCTGTGTATTGTATTGCTTCAGAAATATTCGCTTTTCGTCTGTCGCCTCATGCTTTCCTTTCATGACCGCCATGATCTGTATCGATGTTCTGTATTCCCGCAGAACTGTGACTTACACTTTCAATGCCACAGGGTGATCAAGCGTTACCACATCTTCCCCAGGGATGAATCCACTCGTAGCAGAAATACATAAGTACCCGAAAGTTGAACGGAGAAGGAAGACCCTTAAGAGCCAAAGCTAGAGGTTCAACGAAGTCAAGACAAACCAGAACTTAGGCATTGCCGTCACTGGAGAACCCCGAACCATAGTCCTCTTGAACTAAGAGGGTGAAGGTGGGAGGCACCCAACTTGACCTTCCTCTTCGTCACTGCCAAGCGCGTTCCAGAACCACCGTGTCGGGGAGCAACATCCTGTAAGATAAGTCCAAGAATAATGTATTGCGTGAATAGATATTTCTCCAGTCGAAGTCGAAGATGATCTATCGAAGCGATAAGATAATGTCCATACGAGCTATGCTACAAGAAGTCCGTGGAAGGAAATGCAAGATGTATATGGGTAAAATGCAGTGAAGAGGAACGGCTCCTTAAGCCTTGGAGCCGACGTGGATGGCGATGGCGTTGCGCGCAGGAACGGTAGCCGTGAAGGATCCGCCGGAGACGGTAAACCTGAGGAAACAGGGGAATAAGGACGCAGAAACAAGAAGACGAAGGTGAAGAACGTACTTGGTCCCAGAGCACGACGTTCCCCCACTGACAACGTCGCAGTACGTCCCGTCAGGAAGAGAAGTCTGGAACGTAGCGCTCCATTCCGAATCTGCATTGTTGATAGCGACAAACCCAGCAGATCCTTATTCAATGTGTTTCGTGTTTCAGCGATTTTGCCACCTGGAAGGATGGGTACTAATGGAGAACGTACCACGACCGAAGGCGATTTGCTGAGACTGAGGAGATACCCAGTTGTTCAACCCGGAAGAGCCGACTGTGTTGCGGAACTGGACCATCCCGGCGATCGGAGTCCAGCGGTGTTGGCATAGCCATCCATTCGCGCCGCCAGATCCGGAGCAGGAGCCCGCACCTGTTTGTCGTCAAATCGTTAGCATGACGAACTCATGGTAAGATGGAGTCAAGAAGTGGGACTGACCGCCGTTGGGAGCACCGTCGTCGTTGGAACCGAACGAATAGCTGGAGAGGACGGTAGGTGTGCCGTATGGGTGGGCGAGAGCAAAGATGTTGGCAGTAATGTAGGTGTTTGATGGCGAGTTGACGTTCAGTGAGGGTGCTGCGTTGCCCTACGGTAATTGAGGATGTGAAGGAGATAAACAATGGAAGTTTCAAGGGTGGACTTACACGTTCACTGTCGTGGTTTGCGACGAAGACGTTTGCGTGGGAGCTATCAGTCCATTCTTCATCCATAGATGTGAGTTGTTCATGTTCACTGGTAGAGGTGATGAGAACTTACGTGGGTCGTTGAAACTCTGCAGACCGGAGATGCCGTTTCCGGAGAACGCCTCCTTGAGTTGTACTGTATACCTGAACCTGAGGTTCACATGCTCGATAATCAGTATCTGTGCACGCAAAATACGGAATGACGACGACTCACTCGTGAACATCACCTGCAAAGTACCCCTTGATATCAATACACTCCAAGATCATACAACAGACCGCAAACTCACCGATACCAGTGTACTCGGAACCCTGGATCGTTTCACCGTCTCCGGAAACAACCTCTTGAGTGATATATTGGGGTTTGGGATTGAGACGTCCAATGATATTCTGAATATCATCCACGGTCATATCTGCGAAACGAACGCAATCAATCAGACCTGTCTCCAAGAATCAGATCGGAACGATGATGATGGGCTCACGTTTTGCAGCATCCAGACGGAAGCCGTCAACACCGAGCGACATCAGGTCGTTTCCGTACTGCGCAAGACGGTTGCGGACATATTCGGTTTCGGTGGCCAAGCTATCAAATCGATACGCATGTCAACGAGGATGGCGCGAAAACAGGGGAACCTTTTGAGACTTACTCTGCGAGGTTCGCAAGTTCGCAAGTCTGAACCTGTTGACGATTGTTCCAGTCTTGAATGTCGTTTCCGGGTGTGCCGCAGTAATGGAAGTTCTTGGGTGGCGGACGTTGATGTGAAGAGATAGGAGAAGACGGATATGGAAACGAACTTACATCGCTTGAGTACGTGCCGGGGTAGTTGTAGTGAGAGAACTGGGTGCCCGCTACACCCGAGCCAGAGTCGATACCAGCCATGTGGTTCCAGACGGTGTCTAAAATGAGTGGGTAAGTTGGGATAGAGGGAGGGGATATGAGATGGTAACGTACCAACGAGAACCTTGACACCAGCTGAGTGACATGCATCGACCATACTACCACACGAAATGTTAATTGGGGCGGTGAGAGTTCATGAAGTGAAACCCACTTCTTCAGGTCATCCCTGTTGCCGTGCTTGGACGTCAGAGTGTACGAGACGGGTTGGTAGTCCGTCCACCATTGGGAACCAGTGATATGTTCCGTAGGTGGGCTGACTGAGGTATCGAATGTTTGTGAGCAACAAGATGGGAAGGAGTCTCGTGGCTGGCGTGCTCACCTTGGACGAAGCCATAGCCAGCAGGTCCGATGAATTCCTTACATTCCTGAGCAACACTGACCCCAGTATGAGATCTGCCATTCCAATTCCATGCATTGACGTGGCTCACCTAGCATACGACCACTGGAACATTTGAATGATGACGGGCTTGGATCCCGGAGTGGTGCGAGCTACGAGTTTGTGGCGAGTGATGTTGGATGCGTGGCCCGAAGGAGCCGCATTGGCCTGAGAGACGAGGAGAGGCAAGAGGACAGACGCGAGAGCGAGGAACTTCATGATTGCAATGAGAGAGCGTGTTTCAAACTTGAAAGAAGGACGAGAGCTGGTCTATTGTCGACGACAATGAACGAAAAGGAAGGACAGTGAGGGAGAAACAAGGGACTGACCAAAAGGAATGACGATGAGAGACAAAAGCAAGTTCAAGTTGTAGATGGTAACCAAGACTCAAGAGCATTTATAAGGCAAAGAAGCCGCGGTCAGCCACAGCCGCCGCGACCCTTGCCGACAACATCATGGTTTCATCCGAGAATGGAAATAACCACGAGGATCATGCCAATCACGAACAAACATCGCCAATCTTTGGCGCTTCCTTCCGACAACCTCTCCTTCCGCCCAAAATGAAGGCAAGCACGTCACGTTCCTGTCTTTGCATTCAATTCTGATATATTCTATCAGATCGCCATTGAAGGGTGCTGCCATGGCGAACTCGAAGCCATATACTCCCACATCGCGTCCCTCGAAGCCTCCAACGGCTACAAAGTCGACCTCCTCCTCATCTGCGGAGACTTCCAAGCGATCCGTAACGAACGTGATCTTCAGTGCATGGCCGTTCCAGATAAGTACAGGAAACTAGGTGAATTCCACAAGTAGGTAGGCGGTTGTCGTTGGTTTGCCCATCCGGAAGAATAACGCGTTCTTGGAGATACTATACGGGTGAGAAGAAGGCACCGATCCTTACCATTGTGATTGGTGGGAATCATGAAGCTTCGAATTACTTCTGGGAACTGTGAGTACCAATAATTTATTTTATATGCTTGATTAGCTTGTCACACTGCTTTCAGATATCATGGTGGTTGGATTGCGCCAAACATGTACTTCCTGGGCCACGCAGGATGCGTGCAAGTGAATGGAGTGCGCATAGCTGGAGCGTCGGGTATATTCAAGGGCCAGGACTTCCGAAATGGTATGTGATGCTATGCTTTGGTGTTATGTCTCAAGCACTCAAACATCGTTCAATTGAAGGTCACTGGGAACGGTTGCCGTACAACGCAGGTGCTATGCGTAGTATCTACCACATCCGCGAATTCAATATCCTCCGCCTCTCCCTCGTACGTCATCCTCGTCTCTGTCCACTCACACAGCCCCCCCTCACTCAGATTCCCTCTCACCCAGCTTTCAAGACCCACCATCTTCCTCTCACACGACTGGCCGCAATCCATAGAACATTACGGCAACCTCCGCGGCCTCATCAAACGAAAGCCCTATTTCCAACGCGACATCGAGACAGGAAATCTTGGAAGTCCTCCCATGATGGGCCTCCTGACAACGTTGAAGCCTGAGTGGTGGTTCTCAGCGCACCTGCATTGTCGGTTCGAGGCGTCAGTGGTACATCCGGGGACTGTCGCCACTGAGGGACATGGTGGCGACGCAGGTTCTTCGGTCGTACTCGAGAAGAACCCAGACGAGATCGTCATCGAGGACGACGAGTTTGGGGACGTAGACCCGGCGCCGGCAACGGAGGTAGCACCAGTATCAGAAGTAGCCCCTCCTGCGGCTGTAAACCCAGATGAGATCGTGCTGGATGACGAAGAGGAGGAGGTTGCGAAGCCTCCAGCGCCACCCCCGCCACCACTAGAAACGAAATTTCTCGCACTGGACAAATGTCTTCCAAAGCGACAATTCCTCGAGGTATGTATTTTTACTGACCGCATCCACCGCACCGTATCTCACCCTTATCACTGCGTTAGGTTATCGATGTACCTACGTCGATCGCTTTTCAAAACTCCCCACCCACTGTCTCCTTCGACCCCGAATGGCTCGCCATCACCCGCGCGTTCAACCCTTTTATGTCCATGAACCGAAACCCCCTCGACTACCCGGACGAACCCACCGCTCGAGAAGCAGTTCAACGCGAATTGGACTGGGTCAAAAAGAACATCTTCGCTAACGACGATGGTGGTGGTGACGGTGTGGAATTGAAGTTGAAGTTGGTAGAGGACGTTCAGTCGTTCGTGAAGACTGCGCCTGCACCTGGGGAGGATGGGAGTTCTGGGAAAGCACAACGTGAGTAGGGATATCTTCCGTATGTTCACAATTCGAGGCAAAGCTGACCTGCTCGTTTCGTATTTCAGCCCCACACTATCCGAACCCACAGACTGCGGCGTTTTGTTCCATGTTGGAGATCGAGAATAAGGTGGATTATGCGAGATGAACAATTGAGCACTTTTGTTTGATGGAAGGTATTTGTTGGTTTGTTATGTATGTAGTGGAGTATACCACCGCATTCCAAACCGAATCTAGTTCTCACCACAGACCCGAGGTGCCTCAGCGGAGAAAGGCACATACCGTACGCGCAAGCAGTGAATGAAGTATCCTACACTTTCCATTTCCCTCTGCGCACATCTTACTCAAATATCTCGGCCAACATATCGGTAATACCGTCCGTATTCCACAGACAGTGAATCTTCTTTAGGTTGGCCATTTGAATACCGAGCAGAACGGTTGATCTCGGGCGTCCACTGTTACACTCATGTACGATGAGCAAACGATATGCGCCCTAGAAGGAGAGATACGGAGGTGGGAGAAACTGAATCCTCTACTACCCATGAATAGCTTCGTCCTCTCCCTCATGCCCTCCTCATTCGTCTATGTCAATACTAGACACTCGCAAACCAGAGAGATTGGAATAAGAAAGTTGAAACCGACGTCAATCCTTACCCTGGCCCTGTACAGTCATCTGAACGACGCTTTGCGACCGCGATTAACAACGGTCAACACCTGGAACAGCATATACTCCAACGGTTCTTGTATATTTCGATAAAGATCAGCAGAGATTACGACGTCGCAAGGTCACCGTGCAGAAGGAGGATATGTCATAGCGCTAAATGTCGATCGTGGTTGGGAAGTGAGATCGGGCGCTATTTCGGACGTGTTCTCTTGTCGCACAAACTACGAGCAGCAACTTTGCTCTTCGTGTAATTCTCTGGGTATGCCTCTTCACTTGTGCGCCAAATCAACTCGTCGACAGCACTGTAAACCCCAGATCCATGAATTCCTCAAACACATCGCCCCACTTCGAGCAGCCCACCCAATAGACCCGTGGCGACTCCTGGGTATACTCTGTCCCCGTGACCCAACGATGGCAACATGCACAGCAGGACACGCCGAGGTGACGTCGGTATGACCGTATGTAGTGGCTCTCATCAAATCGTCCGCCAACTGCAGCAGGCGGTGGCGCGTTGCCGTGACGTCAGACAACGACCCTCCACTCCGAGGAGAATAAAATGGAGCCGAGTCGCAGAATGCTTGGTGCACTTGGCTTTCTTCGAGTTCCCTTCCCTTCCATGTCGCCCGCCGCCCTCTGGTCCCTTCTTGGCGCACTCGCCGCCGCCTCTGTCCGCGCCGCGCCGAACCCTGCGCCCGCGCCTGCTCCCCAGGTCATATCCAGTCTGACGTCAGAGTTTGCGAGTGCCACCGGCGCTGCTGCGTCTGCCTTGCCAAGTGCGTTTTTCTGTGTTTGCTCACGGTAACGCGTTATTGACCTCTTTCCATCTTTAGCTGTGCTGGGCAATTGGCCGACTCTGGGTGACATTCAGAAGAAGCTGGGTTTCGACGACGGAAATGATTCAAAGCTTTCAAACATCTCCGTGTCTGCTCTGCTTGTCCCTTCCTATTCAAACTTTACTGGGTCGAAGTGCGTCCATCCCTCCCTTCTCCAGTGTCAACGTGCTGACCCGCTGTTTGCAGTTGGAATGTCCGCTTCTACGGACTCGCGTACAAGCTTCCAAACATCTCCACCTCGGACCTAGACTCTCTCATCGACGACCTCAGTACCAACAACCTTAACGCCACGGAGCAGTCCCTCCTCCAGAACCGCACCCAGGACCTCGCATCCATCCCCGTTCCCCATGTTAACTTCACAGCAGTCGTCTCCGTCAACGGCAGCATGGTCACCAACTCGTCCGGCATCGCCCTCCAAACCGCAGACGCAGTCGGAGAGATCGACCAGTTCGTCGAGGTTCCAGGGTTAGGCAGCGGCGACATCCAACAAGTCCAGGTCGTGCAAACCGGTATTCTCAACGTCACCGGGCCAGGCAACGGGACGTCCATCTTGGTGCCTACGTCCGGCTTCTCCGTCGTCTCGGACATCGACGACGTCATGCGCATCACAAAGGTGTACGTCCCTAACCAAGGTCTCTTCAACTCTTTCGTAGAGCCGTACGTCAACGTGCCCGGCATTCCCGAGTTGTTCGCGAAGTGGGCGCGCGAGCTCCCGTCCGCCGCGTTCCATTACGACACGACGACGCCCGTGGAGTTGACGAGGACGTACGTCGACTACCTGTTCAGCAACTTCCCGCTTGGGAGCTTGGAGATGCGGCCTATCAATATCAGCGAGCCCAGCCAGATCTTGGAGGCGAGGCAAAACAGCCTGACGAAGTTGTACCAAACGTTCCCTCAACGCAAGTTCGGTGAGTCTTTCTCTCCTTCAACCTTTCTTTCCCCCCTCCCTCCGATTTCTTTTTTTAATTTTATTGTATCGCTAACTACCAACGATCCCCTCAGTTCTGGTCGGCGACACCTCCTCGTCGACGCTGCTCTCCGCGTACCCGGAAATCACGACGCAGTTCCCGAACCAAACCGCGTGCATCTTTATCCGCAACACCTCCGCGACGGACCCGGACGACAAGATCCCGTACAACACGAAGCCGTTCCAGAACATCAGCACCAACCAGTATTTCTTCTACCGCACAGCTGAGGGTACGTTGTTTTTTTCTCTGGCGTCGTCTTGACTTTGATGTCGGATACTGACGATGGTGGGGTGTGTTCTTTCTTCTCTAGACCTGATGAATATCGACGTCACGTCCGGAAACTGCGTCAACGCGTCCGTCCCGCAGAACGTCACGTTCGGCGAACAGGGCGGGATCCTCGACAGTCCTGCGAGTCGGTCGGTTGCGACGGTGGGGTGGGGAGCTCTCGCGCTCGTTGGTGTCGGTACCTTGGTAGGGTTGTTGGGCGTATAAACTCAGAAAACGTCCTTTTTCTTTCGTTCTTGTCAATGGACGCTTCCTTTCTGAAGGACCTTCGACCCTTTTCCATATGGACAATCGTATATTTCCACGTTTTTTCTTTTCTTCTTGTCGTTATTTTCGCATGCTGTTGTTATCGTTGACGAATCCCTAATACGTACCTTGTACCTCTAATGTAACATTTCAACTTATCCATCGCAAACGGTGTACGCGTGAAGCAACTGCGAGATAGTGAATATATCAAACGATCGGGCAGAGAGCAAGATAATAAGTATCACAAAAGGTATGAACACAACCACTGGCGGCCGCGTATGGAGAGCGCAAGAAGGTTAACAGTAAGAAAGACAAAAGCATGAGGAGAAAGTGGTCCCTGTAACTTCACCAACCAATACAGCTCCTCCTGACTCCCCGCAGAACCACTCCCCCTCCGAGGTCGTCCCGCTTCTTTGGGAGAAAGGGACATGCCAGTGAACGTCGGAACAGCGACAGGAGAGCACAGTTCAACAGTATGTGACGATACAGATATGGATTATGGATGGCGATTGAGCAGGAGATTGTGAAACATGATCGTGAACACAGCATAGATAGCAAAAAAAAAAAAAAAAAAAAACAGAAGAACGATCATAATAGCAAGAAAGCAAGAAATCAAAGGCGTGGGTGGGATCTGACGGGACGGGAAGGAAAGGAGGAAGGAAAGGAAGGAGGGAAAGGAAGGAAAGGAGGGTGTCTTATACCCTCTACTAGTCCATCTCCGATGCGATACGATGTGACACTTCTCCTACGGTTCACCCTCCACCAAGCCTTCTCTAACCTCCACCACTTTCGCTCAACCGTCCTCCTCCTCCCCCATTTCGAAGAATTCGCCGTCTTGGTCAAGTGTCTTCAATGTTCCTCAAGCTCGCGGTGACTCGGACGGTGGTGCGTTCTTCTTGCACTGCCTCCAGACTCGAAGGCGTCTTCTTATCCTTATCAGCCTTGGCAGTCTCTTCAAGTTCAGGGGCATCGACCTGTTTTAGTTCGTGTTGCGTCAGTGTTGAGTGAATAGTCTAAGATGCTGGTTGCCGGCGTAGATATATACGATGTGTGTGTGTGGGGGGGGGGGGGGGGGGACGGTTCAGGCTCAGGCTGAACTACACACCTTCTTCCCAAATCCCACCTCCTTCCACCTGCGTTTCGCCAACGCGAGGACCTCGGGAAGCAACACGGACATCAGGTCCTGCACCGCAACCGTCTTGTAGACGGCGTCGTCCACGAGGAGTGTTTCCGTAGCAGGGGCGTCTTGGTCTCGTACCGTCGTCGTCCCCTTCGTACGTTCGGGGTCCTCAGGCTCCTCTTTTTTCTTGACACCCTCACCCTCATCCTTATCCTCGCCCCTCTGCTTCGCCTGCGCCTGCGCCTGCTCCTCCTCGACCCACTTCCGTACGACGGCGACGAGGAGCGCGGCGAACCAGAACCGCTGGTGCTCGAACGTCGAGTATACGGGTTCGAACGCGTGCACGGACGTCGCGACCGACACTACCTGCATCAACGACCACGACCACGACTTCAAAATCCCGTTCACTTCAATTTCCTCCCCGTTTCCATTCCCGCTGCCAAGATTGCTGCTATTCAAAATCCCCCCCCAAGAAAGAAAGAAAAAAAAAAGGGGTTGTTCATGTCAGAAAAGCGCAAGAGAGGACGGTTTCAGAAAAGATCAGAAATAGACGTACGTGGTGGTGTTGTCGTTGAAGATCGGGAACACGCGGTCGTTCGTCAGCCATACCACAGGGACGTCCCTCCCAGGTGGGACAGTGCTGCGCGTCGCGACGGGCCCAGCAGAACGGCCCCGACGGAACGAGGCCAACTTAAAGCGGAGGAAGATCCACCGGAGAAAAGACCGCACGACGTGCCAGTGGCGCCGCCGTTTGGGTTTGCCGGCGACGGTGGACGCGGTGGCGAGGTGGTTGTTGGTGACGTTGGAATCGGCTGCTGCTGCTGCGGTGGTGGTGGTGGTGGTGGTGGTGGTGGTAGTGCCTTGGACCGGCCTGTCTTCCAAGAGCTTCAGTACGGCCGCACGTGCGTTCGCGACCTCCAGAACCCCGTCGAGCTTGGCCGCCCCACCAGCGTCCGAGTCGACATCGCACAGAGCACGGTCGGAACGTTGGACGTTGGCACGCTCGAACCGGAGGTAGCGGACCTGATCAGGCGAAGACGAGTCTTTGACTTTGAACCCGACCGCACAGAACTCCGACTCGTCGTCTGACTCGGACCCTGCTTCCGTGACGCCTGCGACGACGTGATTTTTTCTGCAGTGGCGAACGCTCACGACGGGGAACAGCTTCGACTCGGAGACGTCCTTGGGCCCCTTCGCGCGGGCTGCGAAGAACGTGAGGAGAGAGGACATGAAGGCATCGATGTCCCCGCCGTTCGAGGACAACGGCAGCGCGGCGGAGAGACTGCCAAAGTCCAAGGAGGGAGTTGGGAGAGTGACGCCGACGGGGGAAGTCGCGCTGACCCGGGGAGTCGTGCTGACCCGAGGAGTCGTGCTGACCCGAGGAGTCGCGCTGACTGGGCGAGTCGCACTGACTGGGGGAGCTGCGCTGACCCGTGGAGTTGCGCTGACCCGGGGAGTCGGGTAAAAGTCCGGTTCGTCTGTCAGGTAAAAGTCCGGTTGTGGAATAGCACTGTGTCTATACGTGGTGGCGGGGTAGTAGCTAGCAGAGCCACTACCGCTGTACGAGCCGCTACCGCTGTACGAGCTACTGCTGACGAAGGCGCCGAAGAAGGAGCTGCCACCCCCCCTGCGTGACTTGCGTGACCTGCGTGGACTGCTGCTGCTACTGCTGAAACTGAAGCTCATGGTGGTGCAAGTTGTTGAGGAATACGAGAAAGTGGTGATGACTGTTGAACTGTCAGGGAGTAAAGAGTAAGTCTTTTAAGTGCGTCCAATATCTTGAACGTGGTGACTGCGGATCGACTAACACAAGTCGCCACAGTTGCCAAGCCCTGCAGGTGAAGAGTGAGGAACTGCGGTATTGCCTGGTGGTATGCATGGCCGCAGCTGACCCGCAGTCTAGCAGTGCGGTCGCAGTCTTTTTCAATGCCAGCAAATACAGACATGAGCATGCCAACAACACGATTCCTCCTATGGCGAAATGATCATTAAACAACCTCGGTAATGCGGGTTCGGAACGCCACAGATGGAGAAACACCATGTTCTGCTGAGTTTGAATTGCACAGACATTTACAGCACGAACCGTACATACCTATTCTCACCTAAGCATCTCGACCAAGGTACCGATGATACCGCGGAGAAGTTGCGATATTCCATAGATTCCAAAAACACCGAATCTCGTCCCGGTCAACGATCCCCACAGCAAGCGGAAAAATCAATTTTGATTCTTCGCTGTCAAATAGCACGCGCAGTCGCAGAGAGGCGGGGAGAGCACAAGTGAGCAATGGTGGTTCCAATCCCGACGCCTAGATGCCGGAGGGACTCACCTGAACCCACTGGCAGCACTCGAAGTCATGCCCTCGCCCATGAACAACCTCGTCCTCATCCTCTCCCTCACCTCCGTCTCGCCCGCTACCGTCATCAAGTCCAACATCAACTCCACACTCGCGACTCCGAGCCCGTTGTCCTGCGTGATGGTGTTCGGGTTGATAGGCTGGT
The DNA here is from genome assembly GCA_021029105.1 of Cristinia sonorae. Lineage (NCBI taxonomy): Eukaryota > Fungi > Basidiomycota > Agaricomycetes > Agaricales > Stephanosporaceae > Cristinia > Cristinia sonorae. Next base: position 451,366 of record JAEVFJ010000019.1, read on the forward strand.
CCGTGAAGCCCCTCCAACGCACCGCGACCCGCGGGTCGCTCACGGCCCCTACGATCTTCCACGCTTCGAGTGTTGGGCCGGATCCGAAGATAGATTGTGTGACTCGGATGAAGAGGAGTTCTACACCGTACGGGAAGTAGGACCCTAGCCAGAGACCTTGTAGTGAGGAAAGATCAAGTGTGCCGTCGTTCGTGTCGAAATCTGGGTTGGGGGTCCATGGGTTCGGTGGTAGTGGCGGGAAATGTATGGGGTAATTTCTGGCCTCTCTTTGCTGAGCCAGCGAACTCTGTGGGTCGTTGTGCCGAATCGGAAGGGCATCCGTCAAAACGCTTTCTAGAGGCAAATTATGTAAGGATAGGTAGGCTACCAAGTGTGTTATATCAGTGCCAGTGGGAGGGAGAATGACCAGGGAACAGGACAGAGTGAGGTTTGGAGAAGAACAAGCGGGGGCGGTGTAGATGAGCGTGGATGTGGAGGGCAGAGACTCTAGGAGTGAGGTCCGGTCTATGATTTCTCTGTGGGATATCTTCAGCCTCAGTCGAGGTATACGCGGCAATGTATCTGTACCAGTGTCTAAGCACCACAGCATCGGGAACGAGGGGTGCGCAAAGCTACCAGCTTCGTCTGTATCAGAGGCAGTCGGCGCATGTAAGAATATACCTTGCGTAACAGGGGAATCAACCCTGAGGGGAGCTGAAGGAGACGGAAGGATTTGTGGAGAGCCATTCGCCATATTCACCCAGTGATACCGAATAAAACGACGGCGGCTGGTCGTCGTTTTGGTTTCTGGGTCGCCGTGAGTTTCTGCTCCTGCGAGTGGGGCATCATAGAACCCTGGTGGGAGGAGCTCAATCCTGATAGTCTCCAGGTAACGGGTTATCGGGAGGATCGCTGAATCCAAGAACAACGTATTTGGCGGACGGTCGCCGTCCACCTGCCACACCTCCCCTACGATCCCCTCCCATCCCACCCTCTTCGACTCCTTGACAATACGAAACTCCATTACGCTCCCTTTGAATGCTCGATCGCTCCCCCATAGTCCCAGCAGCGGTCCGTACGTGTGCAGCAGCTCGGTGTACACGGTGAAGTGCGAGGTGTGGTTGTGAAACCCTGCAGCAGCGAGATCGCGAACGCCGTATCGCGTGCAGAGTTCCAGCCAAATGGTTTCATCCCTGGAGAAGGCGTAGTAGGAATGGCAGGTACACAGAAGGTTGATGATGTCGTTCCCTGACTGAGAGGTGGCTGAACACCTGGAGGAGGAGTTCAAATGGGAGATGGCGATGAGGACTTGGGAAAACTATTGGCTGTTCCATCATGCTCATGTATCGTCAAGAAGTTACATGAGAATGGGAAACGTTCAATGGCAAATGGCGACTCAAAAGACGGAGTCGGAGGGACATCGTGGGAACTGCAAAGGAAATACCTATGAAAGTGACTCGCGACTTGTCTCTCAGTCACTCATATTGGTCTGCCCTGGAAGACCAGGAAATACCGTGATACCGAACATTGACGACGGGGACAACTTGAAGAATACCTGGCAATCTGCCTCTAGAGGCTACTCTGGTTCACTCTGGGCGGACAACCCGCCCCCTTGCATTCTGTACTTCGCAAGTTCCTCCTCCAAAGCAGCCCTCTCCCGACGTGCCTCCTCTCTCTCCTCTTCTGCCTTCTTCGCCTGTCGCTCAACCTGTTCCTTCAAGGCCGCGTTCAACGACCTCAGCGCCTCAACACTCCCCTCCAAGGACCCAATACTCCCCCTCATGGACCCAATAATATCATCCTTTGCCTCAATGGTCCTCTGCATTGCTTTGATCCTTCCCTTCATTGAATCGACATCGGCAATGGTATTGCTGGTATTCAAGTTCATCAGTGATTCTTCAGCGGCGCGCTTGAGCTAGATTCAATGATAGTAGTATTAGCGATCATGTAAAGGAGAAGGAAAAAGCTATACTGCGACGCTTGCCTTATCCACCTCAGTTTCCCATCTGCGCTTCGCCAATGCGAGAACGTGAGGAACCATCACTTCAATGAGGTCTTTGGCCCGTACAGTAACAATCCGCCGTACAGTATCAATGCGGTCGGAAGACATGGTGTCATCAGGTCCAGGACGCACAACAAGCCTCTCGACCAGTAACGTGGTGTCACGATCGTGTTTTGCCACAGGCTCAGGCTCACCAGCACCACTTGTCCACTCACGCGCAACCGCGACGAGAAGCATCGCGAAGCAATACTGCTGGTGCTCAGGCTCGAAGTGCAAGTACACGGACTCGAACATATGGATGGTGGTGGCGATGAGCACGACGTGCAGCAACGAGAGCTTTGGCTCCGAGTCCTTGTCTGTGCTGAAGGTGAGGGAGGAGACACATGGCGTGCATGAGTGGCTGTCGTCGTAAATCGGATACACGCGATCGTTGGCTTTCCATTTAGTCGGTACCTCTCTGCGGTATGGGATATAATCCATGTTAGGTTGCGGCTTTCCCGCAAACCTGGTCGAGTCGCCCTGGGTTCTGTGAAAGATCCTGTCTATGACAGAGGTAACTGGGTTTGAACTGGATCGTGCCAGCGTTCTGCTGGAAGCGTTTGAGATGGTGTCAACTTGGCTGCCACCAGTTTCCGCTTTATCGTGAAGGCTGGTCTCCGGTGCACTTGCAACCAACTTCATCACCTCCGCGTGCGCCTGCGATACCTCCACGTCCTCAACCTTGCAACAAGGGTCAGTGGCAGCGTCCGAGTCGCAAAGCGGGCGCCGTTCTACACCCTCGGTGTTGCGTTCGAAACGGAGGTAGTGGATTATATCGGGAGTGTACGAGTCCTTGACTTTGAACCCGACAGAGCAGAAATCACGTTGGGCACCCAACCCACTGTGATGGTTCATCTGGACGACCGGAAAGACCCAGATATCGTCCAACCCCTCTGCCCGAAGTTTGAAGAACGTGAGGAGAACGTCCAAGAAAGGGCCAAGCTCGCCACCGTTGGCCTTCTCTGGCAGTGCGGCAGAGATACTACCGTGGTTCAAGAAGGTGTCGTAGTAGACATAGCGGACACGAGCTGAAGGACCCGGGGCAGTTGGTTGATAGTAGCTGCCACTGCCACTGGCGGATGAGCCGCTTACACTACTGAAGAGAAAACTCATTCCTCGTCTCTGCCAGTGGTCCAAGTCGTGGGCGTGCCGCGTTGTGTTCAAGACGTGTTGCTCTGAACCCACCAACTCTCAATTCAATGTCAACCGCAAGCGGCGATTGTCACTGGTTTACGTCAATAGGTGCCCTTCCGCAGAGGTCCGGAGAGCAGCAAGCAGTAGCGAATAATGGGCGCAGTAAGTAGTTTGGGATCAAATTGGGAATGATATTGTCGAAGCTTCAAATTCAAGTCCCTGTTTCGGCCCGGGACTCGGAGACAACCACACAAGTTGCGAAGGTAAAGATGAGTGAGAATACTGGACTCGAGACCAGACAAGCAATCTTCATCTTGACTCGGAGGCCAATCCCTAGAGAACTCACTTTGGATGGAGGACTGATACTGCAGAAGAAACACATGATCGTTAGACTTCCAATGGGTCGGTAAGATATGCCTCGAACACTTTCGAGGACTATCACATGACCTTTTCTGTCACGCTCGCGTCAATCTCGCAGGGGGAAAATCTCAAAAAAACATAGGCTACATCACTGTTGTAGTTACACAAAAAATCGAACAGTCAAACTATAGAATGAGCTATTCTCTTCAATTTGACCGTCTCTGATTTTAGCAAACATGGAAATGCACAGAACCTTTGAGTCTGCAAGTGTGAGAGTGGCTGGCTTAGGTAATTTGTTGAATTTCTCACGGATAATGATTTTTTCTGGACCTTACCCACGAGCGTACAGATGTTGGGGAGTACCGCCAGAACCCACTCGACATCTGTGTCGACTTCCCATCAACTCCTCAGCGACGGGCGTTGATAAGAGTGCTTTGGTGGGGGGTGAGGTGTCAAAGCACGAGGTCAATGCGTGACAGATTCCCTCTTTCTTTCTTGCCTTTCCGATTCTCTTTGTTTCCCTGTAGTATTAGTACTGCCAGCGACGGTGCGATGAGCTTTTTTTCCCTTCATCCTATCATGCATCACTCGCAGGTACGTATGTATGCGCTTCTCATTCATCCTCTCACGCATCGCTCGCAGTGGTGCTCGCAGGTCTCTTTTTTCGCTTTCCCACCCACCAACTCCCTTCTCAGTTCCTCATTGTTTCTGTTTTATCTGTTCTTCTTTCATTTTCTCGTAAGTCTACTACATGTTGCTCCGTAGATGGCCTGAGCCTGTACCCACGTCCCGTAGCCGCATGGTGGCAGTGCCGAATCGAGCCCAAACGTGTTTTTACACGTCTTGTCCCCATCTCACACCTCTACGGTCCCCACTCGACGTCTATGTCGACTTCCCATCAACTCCTCAGCGACGGGCGTTGAGGTAACGTTATTTGATTTCTCGTCAGTAACCCTTGATGCCGAGCCGTGCCGGGTTGCTCATGTGATCCGTCACAGTGTGACCATAGTCCTCGAAAGTGTTCGAGGCATATCTTACCCCTCGTCGGTACGGAATATACTCTATGTTGGGCTTGGACTTTATGGCAAACCTTTACGAGCTGTCCTGGATTCTATGTCATTACGCGAATAATCCACAAACGAGGGATCTGTCATTGCAGCTGAAAGTGTCCAGCAAAAAGAACCTAAAGTTGACCGTCTCGACCGCGATATCGATGACAACGCATAGTGCTCAGTTCATTTCCAATACTCCACAAACACCGAATTTCGTTGTGGTTGACAATCCCAACTGCAACCGGGACGGTTGACCTCGTTCGTTCACTACCCAGTAATATTATATCAGTAACGTCCTCATCATGCGATATAGGTTAACATAGACGGACGGAAGTTTGAAGGTGGGATTGGAATTTCGGATACAAGGGGAATTGGCTCAGAAACTCACCTAAATCCAACATTCGAGATCGTCCCTTCGCCCTTGAACAGCTTCATCTTCTCCCTCACGCTTGTCTCTTCCCTCTCAGTCATAGCGTCCAACAACGCCTCAATATCGGACACCCCCAGATCATTGTCGTCCGAGAGTGTACGCGAGTTGATTGGACAGTCCATGAATCCTTGCCAGCTCATCGCGCCACGGGGGACGTTTACGTCCCCTGTAATCTTCCACGCTTGTAGGGAGTTCTTGTTGTGGATGACGGAGAGCATTTCTATCCCGTGAGCACCGTATGACCCTAACCAGAGACCCTGCGATGAAGCAGGGGTCCAATCATCCGTTTCAGAGATGGATGTGGAGGTAGAGGAAACAGAACGACGGCGATGAAGCGGTTTCGGTGAGCGTATGGGATAATACCGTCCTTCCCTCGGGGAAAACCGACGCGAGGAACTCAGCCACCCCTCGTTGACTTCAGTCAGGAAGTGTTGTAAAGGCGGAAAATGAAGAGCACTGTGCAAGTCGAAGCGCGTGCCCCCAGGTGGCGGTAGAACAACGAGCGAGGTCGCCGTAAAGTGCTCTTCCGCGGCAGTAGCCGGGATCGTGTAGATGATATTGTAGGCGCAGGTGCCGATGGATTTGAGCACCTCTCTGTGATCTATAACCTGGCGGGGCGAAACCTTGAGTCGGGGCATACGCAATGAAACACCATCCGAGTTATCAACGTCCAAGCACCACACCATCGGAAACGGTGGGTTTGCCGAACTGTCTCTTTCGTCTATTGGGAAACCTGGGGACGGCATGGGTAGATAAGCGCAGTACCGTATGGTTTGAGCGAGCGGAGAGTCGACTCTAAGAGGCACCGAAGGACTTGGAATCAATGTTGGCTGGTGGTTGCCTGAGTCGCGAGCGACCCAATAGGACCTGATAAGGCTATTATCCCCCACTGGTTCCGAGTCACTGTCTGCCCCGCCATCGCTATTGACACGTGGCGGTGCACCCTCCAACTCGGTAGTCCGAGTATGATGATAGTCTGGTGGCAGAATTTGAATCCTCACGTTCTCTGTGTAGTCAGCGGAGATCACCTCCGACGGTGTCGAATAGGACCACACCTCCCCTACGATTCCCTCCCATCCGACTTCCCTCGACTCCCTGACAACCCGGAACTCCATTATGCCACCGTTGAACGCCCGGTCGCTGGCCCATAACCCCAGCAACGGCCCGTACGTGTGCAGCAACTCGGTGTACACGGTGAAGTGCGAGGTGTGATTGTGAAACCCTGCAGCAGCGAGATCGCGAACGCCGTATCGCGTGCAGAGTTCCAGCCAAATGGTTTCATCCCTGGAGAAGATGTAGTAGGAATGGCAGGTACTGAGGAGGCTGATGATGTCGTGTCCTGGGAGGTAGGTGAAGATCTGGAGAAGAAGTTCGAATGGGAGATGTCTTTTCGCATGTAAACCTTAGTGCAGGGTGAGTTATGTCGCGGAAGGGGGACCGACCGCGACTCCTGAACCGTTGCAAAAAGCACGGCAGGTTTTAACCCTGAACTAGCCTTAAGTGGCCGGAGGTACCCAACTGTCCTCGAGCATCCTGTTTTGAAACCCTTTTACTCGTGTTCGCTGCTTCTCTCTGTCTCGAAACCCGCACATAGTCATTCCTGTACGTAGTCGTTTGTCCACCATAGTCTAGGCTCGAGGACATAAAACGTGACGCAAAAAAAAAAAAAAAAAAAAGAATGGGAGATGGCGATGAGGGTTAGCCGTGACGTTTAGGACAACTGGGTGTTCAGCCATAGACATGGAAATCAATGCGATGGTATACGATGAAACAGAATGTGGTTAAGATGGCAGTCCAGCACGACTCGGAGACTCGGAGGTAAGTTATTGCCAGCAGACGCGTTTGACGCCGGGCTTCAGCCTGATCGGAGTTGCAACGTAGCTAGCTTTAATACAACCACATTCACATCCACAGTACATTGTCAACAATGCAAGTGACAATCGGCAAAGAGAATGCTGCATTGGGATGTGCAGCGAGAACTAACCGGTAACATGCATACTAAAACCACACTTGAATTTGAGGCACCGTGCATATCAATCATGATCAATTGCAACTTGAAAACTACAGCACATGCTGCACCTTCACCATCTCGACCTGCTCCTCAGCGACGTTAAACTCGTCCGAGTCCTTGCCCATCCCCATGTGGTCGTATGAGGAGACTTGATATGTCTCTTGGAAGATCTGAATTTGCTTCAGGGTTGGCTACTCCTGGTCAGTACATTCGGTTTACGGTGCAGACATTATGATCACTCACTGGTGTGGTTCTACGGTCGGCCGCAATCATGGCAGAGGACCCACCGACCACCGCTGAACTGGGAATCTTGCTCCCCGACGAGGTATTTCTTGTTTCCGCGATTTGGGTGCGTAGACGGCGGCGTGCATTCAATCTAGTAACGATACGACGGTAAGTATTCGGGGTCGACAGGGAACATGAGGTACGTACGTCCCGAGGAAAGAGTTGGCGTATACTGCAACAATGTTGAGCTCAATACTGTGTATCATAAGCTTTCACCGACTTACGCTTACTAGACAGCTGCACAAGTCCCGCAAACGCGAGGGAGTCCGGCTTAACAAAGAACTAGGGGACACGATCACCCATTTTGGCCCTACCCGAGAGTAGAAATCTGACTTGCCAGTATGAGAGCCAATGTGGAACAACACCTATCGCGACGATGTCAGGCTAGAAGGTGATATGGGGCAGGCACGACTGACATGGTGAGAAGACCACTATTAACGGTGTACGCCATCAAGGTGTGCACCAGCGTATCAGAACTATAAGTTGGAAGAAGATCAGCAGTGGACATGGACATGCGGAATGCTAACCTCACTTTTTGAACCCAGTTCTTGCACGGTACAAGTAGAAGACCAAGATTCCAGCAATCAATACGTCGACGGCAGTGGAAAGACCCAGCCCAAAGGTCACAGTGATCTTGGGGCAGATACACTCAGCCGAGGTATATTCATGAAGAGGTTCAACGCACCAGTGGTCCAATATGATTCACACGGAACGCGGCCCAAGTCTTCAGCGTATACATAAGTGCGGCCGTCGCAAAATTGAATGCTGATCAGAGCGGGGACAAATTGAATCATGGGCCATGAAAATCATCATAGAACGCACGTGTCCTTGCAAATAGGAGTAAAGACTTGGGTGGTTTAGCGAAGAATTTCAGAGAAAGTGGAAGCACTAACGACTCACTACGAGGCCTGTGATCCACCAGTTCCGTTCACTCACTGCGTTGTCGGGATAATTGTGATAGAGCCTGACGACTGAGACGAGATAGGACGTACAGACATATATTCTCCGAATGTAAAATCTGTTTCGGATTGGCGGTGTCAGCCGCTGCGGTCTAATCAAATCGAGGAAAACAGTCACATACGACTGCACAATGATAGTGATGAACATCTATGCCAATAGTAAAACGTGTCAGCCTTTCCCCATTACATTGCGCAACTGACAACATACCCCACATGCTACGGAAGCCTGAAGAGACGATTAATCAACTTGAAGACTTTTCGTTCGGAGAGGACAACGCGCTTACTCCTGCACTCCTAGAACCCAATGTGAGATAATGAGAAGATGTCTCTTGGTCTGATCACATTGGAAACGTACCATGGGATGAGGAGCAGTGCAGGCAGATGTTCAAAGTCGGTGACGCTGAACAAGAAGCTAGCGTGCATGATGAACATAGTGTGGACCGTCTCGAGGACTCTACACAACCATGCGTGAGGTTGGAGGATGAGCCGTCCGAGAAGGAAGAGAGCTCACGCACGCCACAGCGAGCACAGCATACTTCATTAGCCTCGTATCGCCCGCAGAATGCATCCCATATTCATACGCCTGTGCGATGACTATGCCATAAAGACTAACTTCTTCTGTCAGCATTGGTACAACCGTCACAGCGACGTGGACTCACATAAGAGCAAGGTATGCAACGATTAAGTACCCGCTAACCAACTCGCTGTCGGTAATTGGAGGAGCGGGAGCCATTAGCAAGATGCTGCGTGAACGTTTGGCAAGTTTGGCAAGTTTGGCAGGGAATGAATGTCGGTTGAAAGTTTAGCGAGACGTAGTATTGAGAGGTAGCAATTGGGATTATATACTCACTTCCGCCCCGGCGCACTGACAGGCGGGACGGTACCGATGTCGTCTGCTGCAGGTGAGAAATATTGCAGTGGGACAGTGTATTTTGAGTGAGTGATCAAGGTTGTCCCTCCGACGACTAAGATAGGAGTGTTTCGCATGTCGACTTTCAATGATAGCACAATCCGTCGTTGAAGAAGAACACACCAGACTATCGTTGCTGATTTGCCCAGGAGTGCAAGGTGTCATACACTGCTTTGTTTTATCATATTGTTTATGAGAAGTAAAGAACCACTTGAACAATTCCTAGAGCTGAGCGATCAGTTCTGAGAATATTGCATCTCAGACAAGAACTCGAGACTCACTTGTGCCCCCCTACTCCTGTGATCCAAGAAAATCGAACACATGCTAACACTAAACTCAAGCGACCCCGCACCGGGCGAGACCAAAAGACCGAACGCTATACCAACTGCAGCACCGTAATCCCAATCATTGGCCAGACAGAAATATAGGCAAGGGTCAGCATTTGGTCAGCATACCATATGAATAGATCCTCACCCGAAATCACCGTTTGCGGTCGTGTACAAGTCATGACGACGGATGCTTTACTGAGGAACCCATCAGTGCGACTGACGGTTGGACATTGAAGGAGAGCCGCGTTGCCGTGTAGCATGGGAACGCAGCTCTCTCTCGTACTGCTGCAAAGGCTGAGCAGGCCTTGACTGTGTATTTGCGGAAGGTCGGCAGGACTGAATCATCTCATCTTATAAGGTTCTGCGCACATTGATACCACGCCTGTGATCTGGCGGATGCACAGTAACGTGCACCGCTGTCCGTGTCATGAAGAAGCATGGGGGCATATTTGGGTCATCAAACTTGAAGGTTCGGCGACCATGGAGAGTAAATATGTGGTCGTAGTGAGAGTCGGCGGAGATGATGAAGATGGTTCAACTTCTTCAAATGGAGGTCGGAAATCAGCAGAAGACCAATGGCAAAGAAAAGAACGCACAGTCACCACAGTGCCATCGACTCTCCAACTGAACACAGTTTGTTTCGCCAAGTTCGAACGGGCGAGGTTTTCAGGTGAAGCATCAAAACGTACTTGGACTCGGAAGAAATAGATGACCATCCATTATCTCTCCATCTCTCCGACACCTCTCCTTCCCTTCGCCACTGACCATGAGGCGAATGATAAAGAACATACCGGTCTCCACAATTAGCAGTGGCTGTCGTCTTCTCTAAGTTGCATGAAATGCTTTGCGAATGCGATGACGTGTGGGAGCCCGAATTTCAAGTTGAATCTGACCCTTCGAGGGCGGACGGTTCATGTGGTGCCATCACTTTACCAGCTGCCATTATCACGGCGTACTTGATATTGCGAGATCGCACAGTGTTTAGGAATTCGGGGGGACGAAGGGATGGATCCAAGTTGAAATCCGGGTGTTGGCAGATGACGCATTCTAGATAAGATCATGATCTGATTAGATGTCCAAGCAAGATTAGATTTCTCCGTTGCAGCAACGGAAAGAATGGTGAGCACCTCTAATATACATTTCTCTGCTATTAACCGAAGATAGATATACAAGTGGGGAACAATGATGTGAGGGTGTGAGCCCCCAAAACGAGAAGGATACAACGGAACAGCCAGCGTCGATAAGGATACAGTGTAAGGGATAGGCGTAGTGGGCCGTGGACCAGGCGCAGCGGCGTCTGGGGGTATGTACAACGTGAGAAAACGTTGGCCGGACGGGCCAGTGGGGAGATGAGAATCGGAGGAAGGAATGTGTCCGTCGTGCGTTTCAGATTTCTAAAAAGAGCGTGAAAATGTCATGCAGAGAGTCCAGCGCTATGCGTGGGGGGCATGTCAAGAGTGGCGTGCGTGAGTGAGTCTGTCCGGTCGGGACGAGTCTGAGAGTGGTCGTGCGGCTTAGAGCGCAGTGTTACTCGACTTGAAACGAGGTTCTGGTGTGGACGAGCGTGATGAACGTGATTCGTTGTCGTAGTTGCGGGAAGGTGGGACGTAGCCGGGGGGAAGAGCCTCGACTGGTCTTGAGATCAGGAAGCCTAGCAAACATAGTCAGTATCGTGTAATGGGGTAGATTTATAAGACATGACATACCCTTCAAATTGGCGTGCTTCTCGGCGCGACGACCGAAGCCAAGTCCGTTGGACACGTTAGATTCAGGATCAGAGACCTTGGTCTTCTCACTTGAACCGGTGAAAAGAGTCGACACGAATCCGCTCTTGGGCCTGGCGAACTGCGGCCTCAAGTCGGTGGTCTTGGGCAAGACACCCTTCGCCTGCTCCTTCCAACTGGTGATGCTCCTCTTCACCTTCGCGCCCTCCCTGAAGATCAAACCCAAAAGCATGTTGACGCATCCGAGGGAGAAAAGGAAGAAGGCGGCGACGAGCGTGAAGTCGTCGACGTGGTGGGAGAGGATGGACGCGGAGATGAGGCCTTGGAAGATACCAAGGGGACCCAATCCGAAGTCCGAACCAAGGACGGGGAAGAAGCGGTTGAAGAAGGAGATTGGCCAGCCGATTTCCGACAAGATGAGGGCGATGATTTGGAACATGATGAGCAAACGGTTCACGACGGCCCAGAAGACACCAGCAGGCTGGTTTGGCACGGTGCTGTTTCTGTTTTCAGAGTACGTGTGAGTGGCCCGGTTGAATCTCTGTGTGAAGGAGTCACGTACTCGATGTAATCGCAGTCCAGAAGATCTTCGTCACGAGAATTCTTCATGAAGTTGTTCACAGCTTCGACATCCTTGACGAGGACGAACAGACTGCTGGCGAAGACCAGCAGCATAGCGATAATACTGAGAGCCCTGATGGCGTTAAGGCCAATAAAGAAATCTGGTAGGGTGTTAGCCCAAGGCATGTAGAGATGAATCGAACTGAACACTTACAAGCACGAGGAGGAAGCATCGTTGAGTTGAGGTTGAGTTTGGTTGGATATGTGTTTTCTTTGTAGGTTTCTTTGGTGGAAAGTTAAAGAATGTAAAGTGCGCGTAAGATCGTTAGATCACAAGGGAAAGGAAGCAAACGTTGGTGTCCCTGCACCAAAGGAAGGTCAAGAGAGAGGAAAAGTGGAGGTGAGTGTTGGAACGAGACTCTGACCTCCGACGAGTGGCCAGATAATATACTCCTTCGCAAACCCCCGTCACCCACACAACCACGCACACGCACGAACACTATTGTTCTTCATTCCGCATTGTTGTCTCTTTCAAGCAGGAACAATAGCGTTTTAGGAAGCTTGGGCGGCCGGCGTCTAAACAACAATGGACGCTATTGTCCGCCGCACGGAATGACACGGGAGGCAATGCGGTGTTTGCGTCGTCGTCGTGATTTCCATTTTTTGCATTATCGATGTCCCGTGAAGTACAAAGCGAGCCAACGAAAGTCCCAGGAAGGTATGGTGTGATGAAAAGTTGACCATGCCAGCCGACGCGCAGTCCTCCATGTCAAACACAACCAAACAACCATAACTCTCCCACGTGACCGCGCTCTGCCATTGAACTCGCAGTACTGAGTACAGTAGCCTACTGAGTAGGACTCGACCTCATGGCCCCGACCTGAGTTTCACTGTCAGGCTGAGCTTAACGCAACTAACCACGGTCATCGAAGAAAATTGAACATGTTGTTATTATAATAATCCCTTCTGACATTCAGATCGGGGGAAAATGTGGAATTACTCGGCCATCGGTTTGGCCCAGCCCGTTTCTTTTCGCGTTCCCCAAGTCCGAAAGTCCCACCTCGCAGCAGTACATAAGCTGTCGCAACATACCATCACGTCCTTCACCGACCGCCCCTTGTCGCCGCGCCGCATACCCTCGCGTGTCATCTCCATTGACCAAAACTCCGGTCTATCCCACTATCCTTGGATGGAGTCAGCATGATGCCATGATCACCAAGGGGGGTTGGAGACTCGAGATTGAGAGTATCGCCACCTCCGTAAGGGTCTCCCGGATGGGACGACGAAGGAAAAAAAAACGCCGAAACTGTGTATTAGCTTTTTGAAGCTCCACGTCTTCAACGCCCCATCCAACAATGTTGAAGGATTTCCGCAAGGTTTCAGTTCTCTCGCCATTGATTTCCGCACGCCGCGCACCGATAGACTTTGCGCGCATCCTCTGTATCAGCAAAATCCCACAAGGGGGGAGAGAAAAACAGAACTCACAAGTGGTCATAGGTTCATCAGCAGACCGGATCTGCAGCTGGTAGAAATACGCCCGGTCGTGATCGCATTTCGGGCACGACGCTATTGGGCACGAAAAAGGGGTATCCAGGTCGGAGGTCGTGTCAAGTTCGCAGCATTTCGAAGGACAGGGATATATAGTGACAAAAATGAGCAACGACGAGTGTGATAATCAACAAAAGAAAAGAAAAGAAGAGAGGTGAGCCGCACCGGCAGTTGAATCTGCATGTTTCCACATATCCTCCCCGCCCAACACATCGTCCACCTCTTTCCGCTTCAAGTGCGTTCTCGACGTCATCTGCAGACACGAAAACAAAAATTGCTGGTGAGTGAGTGGGGACGCCGCGATGGATGATGACCTTGCGTCGACGAACCTGCTTGCTTATGGGGAACTCGTACGCGCAGGTGTTGCATGCCCATTTGTTGTAGCCTGTCTCGGTGGATATGACGAGCATGTTGGCGCATGTTGGGCAGAAGAGCATGGTGAGCGAGCGACGCTCAGGTGTAGGTAAGTTACTAACGGAAGAAGAGTTGATTGAACAGAATCGCGAAGATCCAAGGACAGCTCGGCGTTTCGGACCGAGAGTTCTGACCAGTTTTGACGAGGGGCCGTCGAGGGCCTTTGACCGCCACCGAGTCCAACAGATGCTGTGTCGTTGACTATTGATAATGTAAATGTGCCAGCATGTATGGCCTATTTCACAAATACTGAGAGTAGCTACGGTTGCGTCGTGCTGAGTGAGCATGAGTGTCTATGAGGGTGAAGAGGACTCTGTTGAAATTGAATGTCAAACGAAAGAACTGCCTCCGGAGAAAGGGATGGATCAAAGGGAGAGGATCAAAAGCAAAGGAACGGAGAGAACGAAGGAATGAATCGATGAGGTGGGTGCGATGCATGAAAGTGAGAGTGCGACGGGATAGATGAATACAACGAATAAACAAGCAAAGTCCCAGGGAGCAGCGTCGTAGAGATTGTAGGATTTAGAGAGTGCAGGGAAGTATCAGGGTCATTAGGTGGGTGGAGGGAACCATAGTCCGACGTTGAGCATGAGATGGAAAGGGAGAGAGGAAGACCAGAGGATTCGTCAGCAATACCAAAAGAGAGAAAATGGATGAGTAGAGTAGAATGCACTTGAGATCGTCACGTTCACGCCTCGTACGCAGGGGGACCAGGCTCCGTATCATCTCCCTCATTCTGCCTCTCACGTAACTGCCCCTTATCCGTCGACCGTCTCCTTCTCAACGAGCTCTCTCCCTCAGCAGCGGCCCCCGCCGCACCGACGGCACTACCCGACACAGCCGCGCTGTCCCTACGTTGCGCAGGTCGGCTCGAGGAAGAAGAAGAAGCTCCAGGTAGAGGCACTGCACCGCCGTCTTGATGTTGAAGAAGTGGCTGTGACGATGACGCTGTGGGCTGAGGCGGGTACTTTGTATCCCGTGGATCGTTGTAAGGCGTGTAAGACGCGTCGGGGTTGGCTACAGTCAGCGGTGCTCGAGAGTTTGTGAAGGGGACTGGACTGTCAATAGATCCCGGTCCCCGTGAACTGTCCGATCGCCCAGATACCGAAATGGGTACTGCCGGCACAGGGGCCGGAACGAAGTGATTCGATAAAGGCTGCTGTGGCGGATATGGCTGCGATGGGTATCCTTGTGTTGGAGGATATGATTGCGAAGGATAATTAGGATAGGAGGCATGCGGGTAGGTAGAAGGGGGGATGTTGGATGCGGTCGTAACTGGGCTAGTGGCACTGGTTCCACCATACCCAGTGGAAGGACCAGCCGCGTATCCACTCGAACCGCCAGGTGGTGCACCGATGTTCATCCCATGACCGGATCCGTGACCTGGGTCCCATGGTGAAATTCCTCCTGCAGGTCCGGCACCTACGAGTCTGCCATCTGCTGAGTGGTCATAGCCTGAGGGAGTTGTGGCATTGCTGTTAAGCTGTCCGTATTGGTACTCGTGCTTCGGTTCCACGACATCATCGTCAATGGGACCCCGGGGATACTTTTGATGGCGAACGGGGTATGGGTGAACGTCCAGGTCTTCCTGCAATCCGAAATCAACCTCGTCGCGTGATTTTCTGCCACTGCAAGAACAATCCCATATCGTCAATGCTATCCATGCAAAGGCATAAACCAGGTGTACTCACAAGCAGTACCAGATCGCAAACCCGATCACCAATAGGAGAATGACCCCACCCGCTGAACCACCCGCAATGGCCCCAATGTTCGGCTTGCTACTCTTCCCATTGAGGTTGTCCTGCGGCGAAAGGGTCGAGATGGACGTGACAGTTGTTGTATATCTTGTCACAGACACTTCCCCATTGGGAAGAGTTGTGGAAGATTCGACCGTGCTTGTGCTTGTGGAAGTCGAGGTTGTGCTGTCCTGGGGCGGAGGCGTTGTATTGCTAGAGCACGCTGTGGTAAATAGGGTGGCGGTGGGAGAAGTGATAGTGACCGGAACGGTGATCGTTGAGGGTATAGTTGAAGTGCTAAATGAGGCTATGACCCCAATCGAATGAGCTTCAAGTCTGGCTTGTGAAACAAAGAAACTGACCTGGAATAGTGCTCACAGAGCTGTCTGTTTGGCAGAAGAGGGAGGCGGAGGAATCACTGCCACTGAATATGCTCACGCATAGCGTAGTTGTAATTGTGGTTGTCTGTGGAGGGAAGGTTGTGATACTCTCGGATAAAGATGTTGAGACGGAATTGGTTGTGACGGTGGCGAACTCGGTCGCAGTTGGGATAGGGGTGCATTGGGACATGGCCACGACGTGGGCCGCGACGAGCTCGGGGGTTGTGCGCCAGGAGAGAGAATAAAGGATAAAGGAGGACGAGGGAAGGCGGAACACGATGACCGTATGACTGAGTGTGAATTCCGTATATTAAAGCCGCCTCCATTTCCTCAAAACTGGCCGGTTCTGACCGGCCTGGCCCCTTGATCGGCGGCTGTACACCGGGACATTCACCGGCACCAAAGCACCGCCAGTACATACTTAAGTTACTTACTTGTCCTTCTACTCAGCTTCAAGTTGTTGGCTTCAACGGTCAGTTCTCCTCGCGGCCAAGACCACGGAAATACTAGTACTTACATCACGGCGACGCTGGGAATCAAGTGCCGTCACGCGATAATGCCGCAGCCAGATATCGATATCACAGGTCTCCCTCGTCTTTACCCTCCTTCCTCACTTCCATCGAGAACATGACGACAACGCGGCGGTGTTGTCATAAGTAGGGGTACCCCATCTCGAATTCAAATCAAGTAACTTGCGGAGGCAAGTAAAGCTGGAATCGGCGGCAATGCAGGAAGAGCAGTTGGTCGCGAGGTGAACGTGCTGTGCATCCTTTGGGTATTCGCGATCAGAAACGAGACACTGGCAGGCGTGAATCCTGATCTTACAACGTCAAAGTCAACGTTTGCCGTGAGTTTCTTCGGCCGAATACATTTGGATAAAGTCCGCTTACGTCTATGTAGATTAACATGCTTCTCTGGCTGCGGCCTCAACCACGCATTGACAACCTCTACGAAGTTCGTGATGCGCATGGCTCCTGGCCTTATCTTCAATAATAGCAGTCTGTGATGGCCACCAAAGCGCCGAATCCTCAGTCTTCGACAGGTTCTAAACCCACATATCGGGTGAGAATAAACCTTGTCTCGTATATATTGGACTACACGGCTTATCAAACCTTTCGGCCCAGGACGTGCCAGCTTTACAGTCCCGGACGAAATACTGAACATGATCAGAGTTGATAGAATCTCCTTTTCATCACGAAATGTCACATGGTGGTACACGAAGATGTCCGTTATGTGTTCCAGGGACTTCCTATGTTCTGGATCGTAGCGAAGTGTCATAGGTGGGAGCGACGATGTATGATCCCCACAGCTACTGAGACAGTGCCCTCTCACAGTATCTCCCATAAGTATGCAAAGTCTTCCCGTCAACTACCAAGCCATTCCATGGCCGACGCAGTGTCGTATACGCTCCCATCCGTCTCGCCACACGAACAGTCGCTTTCTCTCCTTCAGCACCGAGAAGAGAAAGAGGTGTCGGAAGAAGAGTTAGGAAGACCTGTCGCCTCATCGGCCTCAAGTAAAATGGAGCGCTCCCATTCCGACCGGGCGGGTAAACCGACTCGCCTGTCGGACTGGCTTGCTATTCTACGGATACTAGTGCTGCCCGTGGTTGGGTTCGCGTATCTTGCATTCTGCTATGTCGTCCATACAAGGTCGGTGGCCCTGAAGAGCAACTTGTTCGACACATCTCCAAGCAACATCGGTATGCCTGACACCCAGCTCCCGCCCCCACCTACACCGCAGCTGATTGCTGTTGTAATTGTTGTAGCTGCAATCAAGTCTGGAGTAACGACAATTAGTATCATCATCATAACTATCGCCATCTATCCGATCACATCTCTGGTCTCGGACTTGCAAGTGAGTCGCATATTCCGCTGCGGATGTAATCGAGACTCAAGCGTCAAAAATATCTCAGGGCGAGGAGTTCTTTCGTGTAATCTCAGACAAGCCAGCGGGCGTACCGTTACGCTCTATCAATGCTATATCCAACCCATCCTTTGGATTCCTGGACAAAATCGCCGTTATAGCGCGGCGACATTGCTCGTCCTACTTCCGACTAACTGGAATGATGACGCTGTTATCGTTTGCATTGAAGAGTTTAGCACCGGCCGGACGTAAGAGTGGTTTTACGTCCTCCACCTTTACACCTTCGCTCACTCCCTCTTCAAATCATCAGTGTCCGTCACAACCGCATTTTTTGATGGCGACACAATGGTGACTCCTATAGGTGCTGTGCACAAGGACGATGTCTGGAAGTATGTCTTTTAATTTCATGTGCTCATCACGGCTCATTCGCTAATGCCAACAAACAGTTTCTCAGATCCTACTGTCTTGGATATCTCCGTCAGCGCCAACAATTTCGGACAAGCTGCTGCCGTAGCTTGGGTCGAAAATTTTCTACACGTGCCCTATTCTTTTCAAGTCACCAATGGCCCAAACTACATCGTACCGACTCCTTTGGAGCTTCCTTATGATATTGCTGCACATTGGATGTCCGACATCGCGATTTTGAAGCCCGTATGCCGCTGGGCCAGTGCGACCCCTTCATCCCAACGTCTCGACCCATCTTCCTCAAATGTATCTTTCAGCTTCCCAGATGAAGACGTCAGCTTGACTTACTCGATGTCAATGCAAGGTCAGCGATGTCTATCACCCTCTAATGGTTAGTATCTGTTGCTGACCTTATTGACAGAAGCGTCAATCACCACCATTCAATACCGGGACTTCACCTCCATGGTTGGCACTGTTGAGAACACTTTGGAGTCGGGAGTGACGCTTTGGTCCGTGAGCAGTTGTAGAGGGGATAACTGCCAAGGTGGCCAGGTGGTCATAACTCCACAGGCCGGAGAATTCGCAAACGTGACGGTCATCCATGCTAGCGCCAGTGATACTGGTGGGGACCCGTTTGCTGGTGGCCAAGCGGGAGGTGCTGCCGATGATGACGGGGGAGATATACCTGATGGCGGGGGAGATACACCTGATGGCGGGGGAGATACACCTGATGGCGGGGGAGACACTACGGATGATGAATCCTTGATCTTCACCGATGTCGCCTTCCTTCTGTGTCAACCCAATGCTGTGATCGACACCCGCGAAGTTCTTCACGACGGCCATGGAAATCTCACAGTCCTTGATACCAGCTACCCGCGCCAAGGAAATCTCAACGAGACTCAAACCAAAGTTCTGCTCTCGAACATTCTCAGACAGCTCTCTAGTGCTGGTGGCCCTGCCATCACTGTAGGTTCTTCGGCACTAGGCTCTGAATCCCAGGTCTCTCTGTTCTTTGGACGCAACGTCACAGCTACCGCAGGAAAGATCCGTCTTCCGGCTCAGATCAAGTTCCCACCACCCCCGCCGCCCTTGGGGCTTCTGCCCATCGAGAACATCACAGAGACGTACGCCCGGATGGTTCAATCTGCTGCTAAAGTTCTCCTCGACGGTGCCTTCTCGGTGGACAACGTCCCCGCACGTGTTCTAACTGAACAAGTGACCTTCTCCTCGTCTGTCCCTCATATGATCGTCTCCACAGTCTTGGTCGCGGTCTCGCTCGTGGTTGTCGTCGTTTCGCACTTTAGAAAGTCCAAGCCGAGCTTTACGCTTTTCAATATCGCGGCGTCGTTGGAAGGGTCCGAGATCCCGAGGATGGCGGGTCGAGTGAGAGAGGAAGCGGGTTTGAACGCGAGGGAGTCTGATATGGTGAAGATGCTTGGGAAGAAAGCGGTCATTGTTGGGAGTAAAGGGGATGGCGGAGTTGTGTTGAATCTTCAGTAACTATCGTCTCTTTGTAACCGTCTGCTCTGACGGCTATGCCTTGTATTTGTTGCCAGGATTGAATTCACCGGCTCGAATATTCATGTCACAGCAATTGCTCACTTGACCACTGCCTACCGAATCCGACATAGATTGGATTACATCCCTTCGAAGGAATGCGACGGCCTCTTTCCTAAGGATAAATTTGTTCATCGTCCGTGGGTTCGAGAGTCAGCACCATACTAGAAAGTTAGTTGCTTGCGCGGGTGTGGCGCCAGTGGAAGCGTGGGGAAGTGCCCTAAGATGTATCGGGATCATCGGCTTGCACAGCCACACGATCGACAACCAGACGGTTGACCGCAGCGCCTGCCAGTGGCCCATCCGCATGTTTGAGCTCGACGAGCTCGACGGCGACGATTTCTGCAACACATCCGTACTTTTTACTATTCCTTCAATTACTAGATTCTTGGAGGCAAAGTCTTCGGTGAAACTGGATGACCCGACCTGCACGTCTTCGAGCAGTGTCTCGAACTTGCGGTTCCAGCCCGGTGCGGCGAGCCTGAACTTGAAACCCTCCCCGTCATCGGAATCAACCCCGATATTTGTCCAATGTCCACGGAAATGGTCGTTCCGTCCTCGATCGCCACACCGTCTTCCGCCATTAGGGGCTGACAGTCGTCCGACATGCACGAATGTCCCCCACCCTTTTTCTTTCCCTTCTCCTGCATGCTCCTTCTGACATACTGCCAGTGCTACATCCATTCAGCATGACGAAGTATGGCGATACGCTCGGTGCTATCCTCATTGGAGGATTCGTTGCTTTATTGTATGTTCATCTGTCTGCCACAACTGATTTCTTGGGTTCCTACTAAGGTTTATATTGCGCATAGCCTCTCTGGAATCGTCTTCATGCAAACTATGATTTACTACAGAGTATATGGGAAGGATCCCATACGCCTTAAACTGATTGTAAGACATCGCCTTCTGTCAGTTGATTGTTTATCTTCTCATTTGCTGATCCTCTCAGGTCTCGGTGGTTTGGTACGAGGTCGTCGTCACCGTTCCTGTTTTCAACTCTAACGCCAGGAGTTTTGCATAGGCTACTAGACATGATTCACTCCGCATTCACCATATCGGTAGACTGGTATTACCTGGTATCAGACCGCGAAGATGACAGTTACCTTCGTGTATATTGGTACGTGAATGTTTCACAGGTATCCAGCTCATAGCTAACGATTTTCATGATCGTTAGGCCCGTTCCGGTAATTACATATCACAAGTCTATCCCATATATGTCACTGAATGACTTCATAAATATCGTCAGGCTTGTATAGCGAGTACCGTAGGTTTTCACCCTCATTTACCCACACACCATGTACTGACTTGGTATGTGTGCAGTCGGTCGTAACCTCCGTCGTTATGTCGTACGTGGTCTTGCTTGACTGAACGTTGCAGCTTTCCTCACCACGTCTCTCCCAGATTTTACATCCATAGAGTGTGGACACGTATGTCCTACAGTTTCCTCGTCTCATTGGACTTTGTTCTAACCCACTCTCCAGTGAGCGGCCACAAAGCGTATCTTGCCGTCCCAATGGTGAGCTCATCATAACGACGCACATTTGCTCGTTTATTGATTGGAACCTTCATAGATGATTTTGAACCTCTTCCGTGTCGCTGCGGGATTTGGTATGTACTGTGATAGCGTATCCATATCTTTCACCATTCACATTACTCCCTGTTTCCTTCAGCGAGTGCGGCGGAAGTGTGAGTTGCCTTATGATCAACACTATTCGATGCGCATTGCTCACGGTTTCTTAGAGCCAGGAAAACGTACCTCTATGAATTCACCATGAGTGTGGACGTGCGTTAACCACTCCTTTCTATACCTTCTATCTTACATTCCTTTCGCCTTTAGTGGCCCTTCGTAGCGACGCTAGCAACCTCATCATTCCTGGACTTTCTCGTTGCAACCATACTGGTGATTCTATTGCGGAGAAGTCGCACCGGCCTCTTTAAGTACGGCACGTTATTTTGACCGAATTCTGCTCAAGCTGATCCTCTTCGCGGTACAGTATGGATCAGGTCTTGGACAGTATAACACTCTACACTGTTGAGAATGGACTACTCACAGCGTAGGTATTCCTCTCGTCGTTTATTCCTGGTCTCAAATTCGCATTTGACAGCGTAACGACCATTGTCTCTTTGGTTTGTGTGAGTACGCACATCTCCCATCCTGTTGTATCATACTCATCGCACCTGCCAGTGGGTCACAATGCCGTATAACCTAATCTTCCTCGGGATCCATTTCACTATCGCAAAGCGTAAGCTCAAACGATTCTTATCACATCGGTCTTATGGCTCATCGGACCTTTCCTGAAGTCTATGCGAATGCATTCCTCGCAACGTAAGCTCATTGTTTCGCTACCTTAACTCTATGCGGCTGACAATATGGTCCTGCAGATTGAACGCAAGGAAAATCCTACAAGAACGCACACGCCATGTCGGCATAACTGCGACAGACGTAGCACCAGGCTCCGACGGCATCCGCTTTTCTCAGTACAACTCTCATCTCAGAGTACGTAACGGTACTGGCTTCTCCAATGTCTGTTTTCTTGGTGCACGGTTTACTGACTCTCTTTGTTGCATTCTGGTCGTTAGAAACCCTCTGACGCTACAGACCACTCCGACGAGTCGACGCGCCTCAACTCTTTGAAAAACGCAGTCGTAAGCCCCACAGATCCAGCAATGAATTCATTCACACCCAACCTCACCAAATACTTCTTGCTCGTCAGCTCAAAATCAATATTCGCCGGAGCATCCACCGCGATCGTTGTTCAAACCCCAACAGTCCCCAAACAGAATCAGGTTCCACAACCGCCACTGTCTCACCTCCGAGACAAACGGGTATGCGACAAGTCCCGCTTCCGACAACTCCGATGCCTGCAAGTCCTATGTGGCCAGGTGCGACGCATGGGGAGGGTTATATCAATGTCTCGCCGATGTTTCCTCCCGATGCTTGGGGCGGGAAGTGACGATGTGTTCAGTTGGGTTTGATATTAGTTTTGCATCGGACTTGGAGCTGCTTTAAGGGTTGGTTGTTCTGGTTGGATGTATTGATTGCCTGTAGATCTACTGTACACTGGTATTTGTTCTGAGTCATAATACACATAGAGTTCCGCGACGATACTAGTACTGCACTGTTCAAACCATAGGCGATCCCTCGTTCCATTTCGCCACAACGCTCTTGGCCCGTTTCTCAACCCACTCATCGTTTCCCCAGAACCCCCACCCTGCCATGAACCGATACCAATCCACCACCGCCAGATCCCACTGCCTCAAGAACTCCTCATACGTCTGAATCTGAATCTCCTCACTGACAACTACTTCTGATAAACTGGAATAGTAGAATCGTAAGAGTTCTGCTTCGTTTTTGGAAAGCAGGGCGGATTCAACGGAAGTCCCGAGGAAGTAGATTAGGTCGAGCACGCCTAGGCCAAGACCGACGTATTGGAAGTCGTACAGTGCGCATTGGAGGGGCGGGAGAGAACCCGGGTCTGTGTTCAGTTGGGCGCGTCGACGGTGGGAGTATGGATCGCGGTTGAAGACGATGTTCGCTCCTTTCACGTCGCCGTGAAGTAGCGTTCCCGACTTTTCGATTTCGGATTCAATGGCGTTGTTGACCTATATGCTTTTAGTGCAAGTCAAGCATTGATTATAAGTGGGAGTATCGTACCTTCTCAACCCAGGGCAGCAACCACGCATACTCCTCCTTATCCATGTCCTCCAACTCCTCCCTGCGAGTATCCAAATACCAATAACACCCTCTCTTCCAGACACCTTCCACCCGTTCATCCCCCTTCCACTCCTTCGGCGCAGGAACAAGTCTCAATGCCACCCCGTCTTGAGGCGGACGATGATGCACACGGAAGAACGTCCCATGGAACCCAGCAAGCCACTTTAACACACACATCGTTGCCTCCTTCCCTAAACTCCCACTTGCAGGAAACGCATAACCGATGGAGAGATCTTCCAAGAGCAAGTTCCCGTCGTCGTCTGCGTTCGAGGTGTACACTTTAGCAACCTTGACTTGGTGCGGGAGGAGATGGGAGTAGTGGTGGTAGAACCATCGTTCGACGTTGTACGAGAGGAGTTTGCGGACGTGCGACTCGGAGGGGTCTGACGAGAGCGATGGTGGGTGGATGGATTTCAGGATGAGGGTCAGGGATGAAGATGAAGATGGAGATGATCTTGAGGTGGGACCATTGTTTGGCTCGACGTGGACGCGATGAATGTGACCGTAGTTGGACCAGAGCGTGGCTATTCGTGCGGACGACGTGACGGTGAACTCTGACGGGATGATCGCTGCGATTGACCGTTTGTTGGCCATGACCGTCGTCACTGGTATGGACAAATGGGTATTAGGCAGACAGGGTTCTCCAGTATGGCTGCAAAACGTGAAAAGCAATTGTGATTTGTTTCGACAAGGCTTTATGACAGGGACGGATGCTCCTGACTAGCAGAATTGTTTACACATAGATATTAAAATGCCCGCCAATGCGCGCACCTGCGACGCACTGGAGAAGCGAGGCAGCAGAATTGCTTAGGAAAACCGTGACCAGACGCTACCCCGCGAGAAAGGAATGACAAAGGGATAAATAACCCGGCGACGGTAAAGCAGAGTAGTTGAGCTGCGCGAAGTAGGATTAGTGACTGGGATGGATTCATAAACCAGGAAGTACTCACAAAAAGCGGTTATAAATACTCATGAGGAAAAAGACAGAGGGTAGGTCGATTGGTACGTGGAAAAGCTTTGCCTTCGAAGGAAGGATACGCGGTTGATGGTTTCAGCGCGAGGATAGCAGTTGTATGCTCATTCAAATGCCGAAGAAGGGCCATGTAGTAAAGTATCGATGTTCGTAGTTCGTGAAAATTGCACCGAGGGCGATTAAGCGATCGGTGTCACAGAGCCGGGGATAGCAGCTGGTGTCGTGAGGTGAGAGGTGGTGTGGGTCCTTTACGCCTGATAGGGAGGAAGCACGGCAGACGATGCCTTCTTGTGGTGGGTGGGACGGTTGAGAATCTCCGGCCGTTCGTGGAGGCAAAACCTGGGGATAACGCCCTTCTCAGCATCCTCCTTCCCAACCCGCTGCACCAAGCACCACTCGTCCTCGTACTCCTCGATCAGGCGGAGGGGCTCTCCGACTTTGATCAGCAACTCATCGGGAAGAGAGGGGATGAACGTCGAGGTGACAATCATGAGACGAGGGAGCCTTTTGCCGTTGGCAGACCTGATGGATTTAGTACGGGCGGTACCGGGGGCACTTTCGAAGTGAGAGCTGGTGCGGGGGCTGAGGACCGTGGTCTTGGGTTCCTTTGCTGTGAGCAGTTCCAGGGTGACGGGCTGAGCCTCGACGTCGACGCGCAAATCAGCTTTAACAGACTTGATCGACTTGTTGGAGGGCACGCGAGTGATGGGATAGGTGGTAACGGCGGAGGGGACGTGTTCGGTCACCGAGGTCTCAGCATAGACCGTCGGGTACGGTGGTGATGGAGAGCGGTCTTGTGAAGAGTTGTTGGGTTTGACCTTGCTGACGGCGGTCTGAATACCACCCATGAAACGAGTGGTTCCCTTCTTCACCGCCTTGTTAAGGGAGTGTGAAGGTGCGGGGCGGGACAACATCAGTGGTCGGGCAAAGAATGACTTCTTCTCCGTGCCAAAGTTGACCTCGATCATACCGGCGGGCTTCTCAAAGTACTTGTTGATGCGAGAGGAGGCTACCGCTTGCTTGCGGATCCTCTCCCTTCTCCACTTTCCAACCCTCCAGATGAGAACACCTAGCGTCATACACATCGTTCAGCGCCATTCCTACATTCGATCATAGGATGAAACTCACCAAGAAGAGTCAGCCCAAACAACACCACGAAGACAGCCAGCACCTTAACGGTGGTCGAAGGCTCAGATCCCCCCGCTCTCCTTGCCAAACCAGCCGTCTCAGACGTAAATGAAGGAACGTCAACCTCACGGGAAGACAAATCGCGAACAACCACAACCCGGCGCATTGAAGAACTAGAACGGTGAAAAACTTGAGACATGGCGATTAATGGCAAATGACAGAATGTATGATATCAGGGACAAAGGAAAGGCAGTCGTCTCGCGAGCGAAAGAAGAGAAAGAAACGAGACGAAGGGAGGGGGGGAGAAACGAAAGCGGGAAAAAGGAAAGGATGGGCGAAAGACCGCGCTCCCCATCGTTATATGTACCCGCTTTGCGGCTAGCTTGCTGATGAAAATGATTTCAGCAGCTCCCCCCGAGCTCAGCCAAGTCCGCATCAGCAGCAACGAACAGCCTTTTGTCGCCCGATTATGATACTGGCATGATTTTGTTTCATACCTCAACCGCACCGAACCAAAACGGTTTGATGCCCATCAACACAATTGCCATATATGGCGATGCATTGCCTAATCCGGACGATTTCGTCGAGAAACGGGGAAAGCCTTCGGGGAGGGAAATGAGAAAATGTTGAGAAACTGCAGAGCCATGTGGCGCCCAGTTCCAGGAGGTGATGCAATGATGGCCTATAATGAATTGTCCGGGGGAGTTGTCGAGGCGATGCGCATCAGGCAAATATCCCCTGGTGGTGAAGCTGAAAAGCCCCTATGGCTTGGCAGGGAGCAATACAATCCTCACCACACCTCGCTGCAAAGTACCCCAGATGTCGTCTTGTCCACAGGATCCAAGGCTAACTGTACAGCATGTTAGTGGGTGACGGAAAAGGTGAGTCGAACGGGAAGATCGCGGGACAGAATCAGTGCAATATGATCAAACTCAACCGGACCTTGGCGCCTTGTCATCCGGTTTGAAAGAGCCCGACAACGCCACAGTTACGAGCGCACAATCGTCAATAAATTGTATCCAAAAGCAAGTTAGACACCGCTCGGTATAAAGACCTCGCACCCTCAGCAGGTACGTATCCGCGCAGCGAATCCTTGACCAGCTTCTCCACCGTTGCGGCGGGCAGAGCAGGAGTCTCAGATTCATCTGCCGTCAACGTTAGAGAATGCAGCGCCTCTGCCGCAATAGCCATCTTTTCCTCATCTGAAAACGGAACGAATGGAAGGACGGTCGTCACCCTCGAAAGAAGGGAGGGCTGGATCGTGTTTTCGTCAATACAATCGTCGGTGTATGTTGGAAAATCATCATCACTCACCCCTAGGCGGTCGGATACTTGGGGGCGCAGCAGACCCATCAGATCAACATACTCCTCCCGTGTCATCGCTGCTGAAGGCTCCACCCGTTGCATCTGGTGTTCAAAGACGAGGTCGTGCCCAATGTTGGATGTCCCCAGCCAGATCACTTTGGACACATCGACATGGCGCTGTCCGGCACCAAACGAACACCTGCCGAGCTCCCAAGGCATGAGCAGAGAGGACAAATACTTTTGATTCTCGACTTTTTCTATCTCCTGAATTCATGATAAAACGAGTGAGCGGCGAGCCGCCGTGAACGACGCGTAACTCACATCAAGCACGACCACACAACGTTTTCCTTGATGCTCCGTCAAGAAGTCGCCTAAAGTGGACGTGGATGGCTCCTGTGCAGTAAGATTGATGATGAACACATCAACGGATCCCAAGCAGATCAGGTACATACCTCGAATGGACTCATTGAGTAGCTACGCCATATATCATGTGTAGATGTGAGAGTCGTCATGTTGACCGTATGTGTGGGCACATCAAGAAGGGAGCCAACTGCAGGATAGTTTCATCAGCCAGAGAATGGCAGAAGTATAAAAGAAAGAAACATACATCTTCGGGCGAGAAGACTCTTTCCATGTCCACTTGGACCTATCGTTACGTTTCAGCCAATATCCCATGACAGTCCGTGTGCCGAAACAAAGCCACCTACCGCATAGCAAAACGACAATAGGAGCGCCAGTGGGCATGCTCAACACTCGGAACAGCTGCTCAAGCGCACGATCTTGTCCGACCAAGTCATACCGCACCTTCGCCAAAGGACGGAAGAAGGATCGATGTATCAACGAGGAAGCACGTCTTGTTTGAGGAGCTTCGGCGCGGGAAATGAAGTACCTCGTCGCAGGATCCAAAGTCTCCATTACCTTGGGTGCAGAAGGCGTCTCTCCTCCGGGCTGGCTCTCCGAAGGCGAAGCTGACCGGGAATTCGAAGGGCTCTGGAGCCCATTCAAAACGGAGGTGTTGGCGCCGTGTGCGAGTAGGAGCCGGACGATCTCTTGCTTATGTTTCAGCTGGTTGGCGGTGACAGCAAATGCCAATGCGGATTGAGGACCGACGTCATCATTGGGACCGGCCTCGCCGCTTTCAAGAACGCGCCGGACCTCGTCAACGTCATCACTGGCAATGGCGAAGAGGAGCGTTGGGCGGGGTGTGGCGATAGCATGAACGGGAGAGCGTAGCACGGAAGGTGGCCGAGAGAAGACTGGCACAGGAGATGGCGCCGAGAGTGGATCTAGACGAACAGTGTCGTCCAGGTCGTCACCTACTTCCGTACTCTGACATTGAGCAGTGAAGTCAAGCTCCTCCTCCTCCTCGTCAAAGGTTATCATTTCGGATAGTCTGCTTGAGGGTCTGGTATATGTTGGAACATGGGCGACGGAAGACCGTCTTGAGGAGGATTGCTTGGATAACCGATCCTGGGAGATTCTATGTTGCCATGATTGTCGACGAGAAAGTGAAGAATAATTGTTATCCGTTGCGGGAGCAGAATGTGGCTGATTGGAGAACTGGGTATCGAGATTGGGTATGCGACTTGACCGCGGAGACTTGACCTATGCGTGTGATGAAACGTTTGAGCATATGAAAAGTAGCAAATGTGGCGATAGGCTCTCACCGGATGATTATTGGAGATAGAATAGTTCGATGATACAGTTGGGGATGATGGTGTGTGAGATGATGCTGACAACGAGTGATTAATGGCAAGCGGGAGACCGATGTAAAGAGATTAACTCACCAGTGGTAGCAGTGGTGAGCGATGGCGGAAAAGCAGACGACGACGATGCGAGAGTGGATGAAGACGACGGATTGAAAAGCAAAGACTGAAAAGGAAGTTGTCAGTTTTAGGAGCATAACTAATCAAACAAAATACACACTAAACGAAGGGGTTTGAGCCTCCTGGGACTCGCGGACCGTATCTGTGGTTCAGGTGAAACCAAACGCGGCTCTGCCGAGTGCGAGCTACCGACAGAACTGCTACGACTCTGGCCTTCGCTCGGATTTGACAGACCTATCAACGCGGGGGGTCGATGACGGGATGTTGGAATGTTTCCGAAGGTATGAATGGAGCTAGCTGAAGGCTCTCGTGAGCGTGCCCGCGCAGAATGTCGGAATCCAAAGGGTACTTTGGTTGACGATGTAGATGATGGGTCAACGGGAGAAGGTGAAGGTGAGGGTGAAGGTGGGTGAGCTGGCGAGACAAGAGGAGACTTCAAACTCAACCTCGCAGAACCAAGCTGAGAGGGAGGACGAGAAGTAGCGGACGCAGAGCTAGGTGATAAATGTGGAGAGGATAGTAGCATCTGGGATCTGAACGGTGTGGAGAAATTGGGTATCATAGGAGACTGTGAAGGGGCACTACCGGGGGGAGTGAAGACAAGAGCACGAGTAGACGAAGGAGTAGGGACGCGGCTGGGTGGCGTGGACGTGATAGGATGATGATCATCAAGAGCATGGGCGAGATACGAGTATGAACCGGCAGGAGAAACGGGGACAGAAGAGTAGTACTCGTCATAGAGATTAGATGCACTCTGATCTGGATCTGAGTTCGTTGAAGACTCCACAAAAGACGCAAAATTGGCTGCTTCTCTCGTACGCTCCGCGACATATAGAGTGAAGGGGGACGGCGCGTTCGAAGACACCAACTCCCCACTTGTGTCTGGGTCGAAGTCGGGAGACGAGCCGACAGTGTAGGCCGCAATGTAGGAATCCTCCTCCATGACCGAAGTCCCAGCATCAGACGACATGGGCTGCGCTGAGGCCATAGGGGAGCGTATGTTCGAATCAACAAAAAGCATGGCTGGTCTACTGCCGGGACGTGATCGTCTCTTGACCGGCGTTTCGTCGACGAACGATGGCTCTTCTACCACGTCGGGTTCCGCGGCCCGACTCAATATGTCCTGAGTGGGGGTGATGTGGGTGTCTGTCCCCTCAAAGACATCAACGGGATTCAGAATGGTGGCTTCCTGATGGTTAACCTTCGCGGATGGGCTACCCTCGGAGGTCCGAACGAGAGGTTGGTGGGAGTGTCTCGTGTCGTCGGTCTGAAGCAAGTACGCAACTCCAAGATCGTCGTCGTCGTCGTCATCAGAGGCAGACTCGTCAAAGCCTTCGTCATGAAGGTCATTAGCCACGGGCGGTTTAACGGTCGCCTCGACGTCGATTGCGGGATTGAGGCTGCCTCGAGAGGAAGAGCTGTACCGTTTTTGCTTGTAGTCCGAAGGGCTATCCAGGTCGTCCATGAACGCATCCGTTTCTGGAGGGGGCTCACGTTCCATCGTCTCAGTCTCATCTACTACGCTAGACTTTGCGGAGAATAACGTTGTGGCGGGCCAACCGGACGAGGCCGCGGGACCAAAGGTAGGAGACAAGACGCGAGCGGAAGGGGTTCCAAAAGGAGAGGAAAGTATGCTTAGTGTGGAGAACCTGCGTTCGCTACGAGGAGGGGAAATAGCGAGAGGGGCCGGACCGGTCCAATTGTCGGCATAACCTGAGTCTATGGAATCCTCCCTATGGCACATTGTCTCCAAATTACCCAGGGGAAGTGAGCGAGGAGCAGCAGTAGCTAGCTTAATCTCTATTGGAGACAAGAGGCCCGCTTCGTTCGGAGGTGGTTCTGTCGAAATCGGACTTGAAGGGGGTTGGACCTGCGCGACGGCAGCATCGTGTTGACCATCGTGTGAACCCTCTCCGATTCCTCGAGGATCGGAATCAGGATCCGAGGGAGAGTCTTCAGACGACTGAAAGAGGGACACGTTGTGTTTGAGTTGTATGTCCGAATTTCACAAAACACTACACGCACCTCCAAGAGTGGTTCGTTCGCAACAGGAAGCCGAACTGTATCATCCTCGTACGCAAGGTAAACTGAGTCTCCCTCGTCATCACCCTCCTCCGCTTCAGCTCCGTCGACACCACCGGAGACCTCACCAGCACCGTCCATGAAGTCATCTTTCCCTGCATCCTGCTGGTTTTGATGCCCCCAACCCGTCTCTTGCTCGGGTTCCAATGCCGTCCCCAACGCCAATAAAAGGCTCGAGAGTCGTGGCGACCGAGGCGGTGAATAAATAAACTCTGTCGCAGCATCCAAAGAAGCACGAGGAGGGGGTGTGGTGACGCCGCTAACATGAATACTTGGCGGACTGGCCGCGAGCTCCATTGAATCAAGGACGGAGGATGCATCGTAGACCGAAGGTTTGACCTTGATTTTGGCGTCGTGAAGAAAGTTGCAGGAGTCAGAAAATAGGCAGCGTCCTTGTGAGTAGAAGGGACAAGGTCGCGCTATGAACGTAATTGAGTTGCATGGATATACAGAACTTGGGTGAGAAACACACTCTTGATCTTCCATGATGGGTCCGGTATCGACATGAAGAATCATTGAAGTCCTGCAGAGAAAATGGTCATTAAAAGAAAGCCGACCGTGCTCCAGTGCCCGTCGTAGATGAAGTTCAAGTTGAAGAGCGACAACGGTTGCAACAGTCCCAAAATGTTTCAAACGCTGGCAAGCGAATCGGCGCCTGGCATCATCAGATCTCATCTGCCAGTGGAAATGACATAAGTAAAGATGGACTTACAGATCTGACTTGAAGTGCAAATCTTGCGCACAACTGCTCGAGTGACGAGTTGGTTCCTCCGCAAAGCTAAGAAAACGGAGGAACTTCTGCAAGCACCACCTCTGTGCAAAATGACAGTCAAGTTAAATTTACAGTAACCCGCTCAGGCGACGGAGCGCTGAACGTACTGATGTCAATTGGCCTGGTTTCTATCAGGTCTGAACTGAAAAGAGCGACGGAGCTCGTGAACCAGACACGAAGGTTGCACGAAAGAGCTGAGCTCTGAATCCTCTGATGAACCGTGAGCAATATGATCATGATGATGTCGTTGTTCAAGAGCGCGTAGGTCATGTGACCGTGTCGTCGTCTGATTAAATTGTATCTCCCAGTTTGCTCCCAGTCATTGTCAAGTTACAGTCAGGTTGAACTCGGACAACCTCAAGACAGCAGGTTTCAGATCTGAGTTGCGCTTGACTGGAGACTGGAGCTCCTGGTACGAACTGTAATCGCCATGGCAATGTTACCGCTTGAAACTGACCATTCATTCAACGTTTGGCACTCGCAACGATGCTTATGACCTCAGGAGAACGTACATTGCTTCTAGCCATGCCTCATTGGGACTCGATGCCGCCGTGAGGTCGCACTAGGACCTCGCCGTCAATCAAGCTCTCTTTCTCCGAAACGACAACTTGTCTCGTCCCCTCCAATTGGTCGTTTTTTCTCCCTTCTGAAACCGTGACATGCCCTTTCACAAGTCCAGCAAATTCTGCGCCAGGATATACTACACTTCCGACGGCAAGAAGGAGGAAGTTGCAGCAGAGTTTGACGTCTCGGAGAGGTCTTCACCCTCTGGAAAGCCTGTCGTCAGTTGCTATATCGCGGCGCAGACAGGCCAGTACTTCAAATGTCGATTCTCCTACGGTGCAAAGCGCGGAGGATTGCCGTTCTCGGGGGCATTCAGTCGCGACGGCGAGTTCATCGCCAATTCAGTTGTCCAGCGCCCGAACGACATGGACGGGGAGATCTATGGCTGGGAGGCGGATGATGGGGAGATCTTCCACATGCAATTTCACGAGCTCAGCGCAACTGGTGTGCTCCTCAGTTATTCATCGCTACTACCATAAGCCTGACTTGTACATGTTATTGCAGGCAACCCCAACGTCAAAAGAAATAGGAAAGTTCCCAGGAAAGTGGGTGTCTTGGAGTTGATAATCCGTCACCACAATCCTCTCAATGATCCAGAGGAAGTGCAACAATTTGATGTGACCGTCAGACCGGTGTATAGGGATGCCTCGCAGTCCACGCAGAGGCGTGCGACAACAAAAGCCCCTCCAGGTCCCTGCCCCCACACAGTCAACGACTGGTATGATCCTAAACCTAGGCAGACCCACTTGGCCGAGTAAGAGTCTATATTCATGTCTAGAAAGATCTGCCTCCACTCTTTCCGACCACATTTTTCTCCTTAACGTTTCTCAGGATGGTATCTGCGAGTGGTGAGGTGTGGCGGCCGCCTTACTGGAATTTGGAGAACCTGGGAAAACCGGAAGCTGATATTAGAGACGACCCGAGTGTCGTTGTGATCTTCAAGTTTTACTATTCTTCACTAGGTATCCACTTCCTTCCTCCCCGCACACTTCTAACTGAGCCCATCCCTGTAGACTATATCCAAAAGGTTCGCGAACCCATGAACAACTCAGTTGATGTGCTACTTCAACAGGCCTCGCAACTCAGCACTGCGTCAGAGCGTCGTCAAGTGGAGATGCAGCGGAAACTGTTGCAGGAGCTTGAGCTTCGACAGAGTCAAGAACGGGAGGCTCTCAAGGATAGAATCAAGGCTGAGTTGGGATATGTGATGGTACGTTTTTTCGGATGACCAGCGTGCTATATGAGCACTGAGTACTGAACGTCCATCGGTCTGAATCATCAGGGAGACAAAAGCCATCCAATTGACCTGGATGATTCAGACTGAGACATCAAACAACAGTGAATTCGGGATCGCATAACTACCTCTGGAGAGTTCTCATGTGTCGAATCGCACGTGTATGTCGAATCGCAAAGCACATCTTTCTCAATACTGCATCGTCATTGCTGAATCTACTATCCTTCCTTTCGTCTGTTCAAGGGTCGCTCAGGCGACTGAGAGCTAAACATTGCGCATTGACCAGGATACTAGTAGTCCTTCACAATCTTCAGTTCCAATGTAACTTCTTATATCTTGCACACACAGCATCAACAACGATTGCAATATAAGTTATTCCAAGGATTAATCTGACATGTCCATGTCCGAATCTTCATCGCAACCGGGCTCTGGGAGAGGTGGTGGTGGTTCGGACGGCGGTGGTGGCGGAGTCGGTGGTGGGGGTCCAGGAGGCGGTGGCGGAAGCGGAGGGGGTGGTTCACAAGGTGGAGGTGGAGGTGGAGAGCCCAGAGACACAAAGGACTCGGACTGTGCCTGATAGTCATGACCATACAAGTTCGACTCAGAGGGGAGATTGAAGGCAGGGAGGCGGTTGCCGTCATATGTGGGGAGAAGCTCAGAAGAGAAGTAGGTGTCGGGGTATGTTGCCCATCTGCGACGGATGGATGGGCGGGGAGAGTTTGCATTGGGCGTGTCCGTGGAGGAAAGGGTATCTGAGCTGCTGTGATCGTCGTCGTCGTCGATGGGGCGAGAGACTTCCCCCATACCGAAACGGAGGGGGATGGTGACAATTTCAGGCTCGGTATCCTCCCCAAATATAACAAGAGTATCTCTTTCGGCATTGCCGTCCTCATCGTGCTGGTCCTCTTCCTCTGTATCCCGAGTGATAACATCCCAGACGCGAAGTCTTGGATCGGCGACCGCGACCCAGCCTGGTGGATATCCCCAATCTGCCATTCTTGGGAGCCATGGTGCGTAACTGCCTGTGTCATCACCCGATAGCCCCAGGGCGTCCCGTAAGTCGCTTCCCTTCACCTCTCCGGGCTGGAACTCCTCCAGCCACCGAAGTCGTTGGATCCTCCACTCCGTCGCTTCACCGAACTGCCGAAGAGTCATCATGGGACCATCGTTGTAGAACTCGAACATCTGTCTGGACAACGCGATGAGCTCGCGGTCTCGAGGCTCAGGACACGACGAGACAGCGTGGTCGGGCTCGCCACAGTTGAAGCATAGTCTGCCCGCGATGGCGTTTTTCTGACCGGCAGCTTCGCCCAAAACACCGTCAGTACCAGAGTGATAGAGATGAACTCTAGTCATGTATTCGTCGTAGTAAGCGTACCATCCGTAACGCGGCTGAGTGTCCACAAAGAAACATGACGCAGCCGCATTGCCATCTACTCGTCTTTCTTGATCTGTTCCTCCGCCTGCGCCTGTTTCCATTCCTCCAGTACCTCCAGGACCGGCTTTGAGTCGAAACGACCCTTCGCGATCTCTTTGCCCTCGAGATGGATTGCGGGGATCCAGTAGCGGTACCTCCGATACCAGCGTTCCTGGCCAGGCTCCTGGATGTTGATGACGTCCAAGTCGAAGGTATGTCGCTGACGAGCTTCGTTCAAAATTGCTTTGGCACCCTGTGGGGATACGTATGAGCTTTCTGGCTATGAGAGGTGGGATGGATATCGTGATACTGACATCACAGAGCGAACAGGTTGGGCTGGAAAAGAGGGTGACGCGTGGAATACGGCGTGCGACACCAGCCATTCGCCAAAGCACAACTGCTACAGCAGAATATGGGTGCGCAATGACAAGAACGAGAAAAGAACTTGAGGTCAGTGTCTGTAACTGGGACTCGGAGGATCGGAGTCTGAATGATTCGGGGCGACCCGCCGAGTTGCCGAACTACAAAACGGCTTTCTGATTGGCTCCAAGACTACGAGTCAATGACCTCAGCATCCGACCAGTTTATCTTATAGTCTGTCATCACGGTCATCTGGGCCATGGCAGAAAAGTATCGACCAAATGGAACATTTCGCTCAAACAATAATCTATGTCAGTTCTTGTCAAAAGACAAGCCATTGCATTACGATGGATAGGTAAGGAGCGTAAGGTTGGACAAAATAAAGGTAAAGTCGAACGTATCAAAAAAAGAGCAAGTCAGATCAAGTGCTGCTGACCACTGACGGCTAGTCGAGGGAATGCGTATCACCGAGTTAACACACAAACGAGACGAGGAAAACAACAAAAGGGAGTGACGAGCAAGGGCGGCAGGGGGATCCAAAAGTATCCAAATCCACGCGGGGCAATAAAGGGATGGGGGGTATCATGAAGGGGGCAACAAAGCAGGGCCAGGGTAGGGCAGAAAGAATCGGGTGCTTTTTTGTGGCAGGACCCCTTACCACCGATTATGCGGCGCTGGCGGCGGGACGTGGGTTGGTTTGCTCCTTGAGCGCGAGCAGTTGTTTTGAGCGGAAGGCCTCGTAGTGGATCTGCGCGGTGGTCTCGATGAGGTCTTGCAGGTGTGTCCTGTAGAGGGGAGCAAGACAGTGTGGATAGTGAGAAAAAAGAACAAAGAAAAAGAGAAGAGATGGAGAGAGAGCGGACCTTGTGAGGAAGTTCCTGAGGTAGACGAACTCGCAGTGCTTTTCGTCCTCGACGTTCACGACTCCCCATCGATTCTTGCGGCCACGGACAGACTTGCCGTCGATGATGACGTTGCGCTCAGATCCGACGACAGCGAAAGGAATCATGTTCTATGTTCAAAACATTAATCAGCGTTGAAACCGCTTCACAAAGACTGAGCTTACCCTGATGCTCTCGTTGAGTTGGATCTCCTCGTCGTCGTTCTCCTCAGTATCGAAAGGGTAGAGACGGATGTTGTGGTAAGTCATCTCAGCGCGAATCTGCCATAGAAAAAGCAGCCATGAGCACCCCACATCTCATGCAAACACAAAACCCGGTTCGCAGCACAACAAACCTTCTGCTTGAACGCCTCCCTCTCCTCGAAAGTCAAACTGTCCGACTTGGCGATGACGGGCACGACGTTGACCACCTCGCTGAGCTTCTTCATGACAATAATGTCGATGGCGCGGAGGGAGTGTCCGGTGGGGTTGATGAAGAACAGACAGCAGTGGATACGGGTGTCCTGGATGTGACGGTCGCGCATAGCGGTGAGCTCCTTGCGGAGGTACGCGCTGTGCTGGTCCTTGATGTACTTAATGATTGGGTCCCAGCTGGAGCGGTGCCACACGAGACGTCGGTGAGCATTCTAAGAGCGACGTAAAAAAAAAGAGCTCACCAGTTCTCGTTATTCACTTGGTCTCCGTACCCGGGCGTGTCGACGATGTTCAAGCGCAGCCTGACGCCATTTTCAGTGATGACTGTAAAGCAACAGTGTGGTGAGCGAGTCAATTGACATGTAGCAGTTGAGAGGAGGAGACGTACCATGTGAAACGGGGTGAATCTCAGTGGTCTGCCTGACAGGCTCGTCCGCCTCCAGACGTCCCTTGGAGTCAATCAAATGCGACGCAAAAATGGTGTTGATCAACGTCGACTTTCCCAAACCCGTCTGGCCTATTTTTTCCCAGCATACCACAGAACAAGAGTAGAAGAAGAATACGAGAAGTAAGCTAGGTGTATGTGGGGTGGGACGCGTTGGGACGTACCGACGACGATCACGTTGAATTGGAAACCACGCTTCAAGAGCTTGTGCTCAATCTGCTGGGTGATGGTGTCGAAACCGACGTAGGAGTTAGCGCGAATTTCCTCAGCGGGGGCGGCCATTGTTTTGTTGTGTGTGGGGGGCGGGAACGCGACGACGACGACGACGACAACGACGGGTGGTGGTGGAAACGAGCAGCAAGCGGTGCCAGCGGGAGGACCCCTGAATATCCGATATTATTATTTTCGGCGTTTCGAGGAAAACACATTTATAACTAAATATTTTCGTACACCTAACTTAAACCTGGGATCATCATGAAGGGCACTGACACCGTCTTCTACAAATCTTCTACAAAGTCAACGGTACGGAACAGCTGGCGTCTGCAGTTCTCTTTTAGACGATATATATGTATAGCTCGAATTCTCGCTTTCAGTACCTCAATAGTGTATCAGTGTAGCCGAATACCCTTGTGATTTGTTATAGTAC
The DNA here is from genome assembly GCA_021029105.1 of Cristinia sonorae. NCBI lineage: Eukaryota > Fungi > Basidiomycota > Agaricomycetes > Agaricales > Stephanosporaceae > Cristinia > Cristinia sonorae. Next base: position 488,829 of record JAEVFJ010000019.1, read on the forward strand.
GACATGCATTCGAAACTTGCCACAAGAACGCATGGCCGGTCGCAAGTCCACACGACCATACTACAACGCAGCTGGTAATAAAACGTATACGGCGACGGGGAAAGAAAATCGGCTTAAAACACTGGAGACCCAGGGAAAAAACTACAGGCCACAACTACAGCCACTACACCTTCCCAGGAAGAAAAACAAGAGAGAAGGGCACTTAACCGCGACAACAGTGGTAAGAATGTAAATGAGCTAGGTACCAGAAGCCAGGGTATCTGAGACAGGAAGGGGGAGAAGGGGAGGGGAGGGGGGATATTTACTGGAGAGGAAGAAAAGACCGTGGGCGATAGTGAACGACGGCAGACCGTTGTAGAATAGCACGATAAGGATAATAATCAAGCACAGAGAAGCAACAGCATGGAAAGCCCGGCCCGCCAGACGAGACGTCGGTGTCGCGATATAAAGAGAAAAAGGGCGCGAACCTATAAAGTAACACACGTACTACAGAGAATGTTAGCCTTTGAAAAAAAAACTGATGAAAAGACGGTGTGGGCTTACTTCACTCGTTTAGGCACGCATCGCGTTGGCCGTGGCACCTTGGGGACTCGCTGCATACAAGCTGCTGGCCCGTCTGGACATTCTCCAATCTCCAGTTCCCTCTCCCATGTAACCCGTCACGTTAGGACGCAACTGATTCCTCTCCAAGCACTCAAGAGGCACAACACCCTGCTCTCCCCTCGAGTTCCCGCACAGAGCCCAACCGTCGTCGAACTCTCCCAAGACACGCACGAGCTCGCCGGTGGTGATGGACAGTTCGTCGGGAAGCGTGGGGACGAATGTGCACCGGACGTACGCGTAGGAAACGGGCTTGGCTGCAGATGCCTCTGCGGGAGCCGGGGTGAGCGTGACGGCGGGCGAACCCAACGCAGGTTGCAAAGTCGGGACGGGAGTCTGGATCATAGGAACAGGAGGGGACATCATGCGCGAAGCCGAGGTCGGAGAGGGGGGAGGGAGGTTGTTGTAGCTCATGGGAGGAGGGGGCGGCAGAGGGTAGGGAGACATCGCAGAGTTGATGGGGCGTGGGCCACCAAAGTCTCCCTTCTCGGGGGGAGCGGGTATATCGCTCGCACCAGCCTTCTCGTTGAAGGTCGGTGCAAAGTCGGTTTTGGGGTATATGTTTCCACCCCAAGTCGCCCTCTTCTGCTGTCTCCTGCGAAGGAAGATCTTGCGGACCACGAAGACCAAGGCGAGAAGAGCTGCAATCACTGCAATCGCGATAACCCCTCCCAACGCGCCTCCAGAGAGTCCCTTGGATGTTGCACCGACATTGCTGGGATCGCTGCTGGAACTTGGAGCCACGACGACGGTGGAGGTGGTGGTAGGTGCAACTTTGGGCGGGGCAGGAGGAGGCGGCGGCGGCGGCGGGGGAGGTGGGCTTTGGGTCGGAGGGGGCTCAGCAGGAGTCACAGAGCTGCTGGTCGTCGTTGGAATAGCAGACTTGGAGATAATGGTCGGAGTCGGAGGCAGTCCGGTGGTCGTAGGAGCAACTGGGGCCTTGGGAGTGATGGGGACGGCCATGGTGACGACCTCTGTGGTGATTATTGTTGTCCTAGGCAACGGAAGGGTCTCTGTGAGGGTCACCCTGGTGAGTGTGAAGCCAGGCGGGGCGACGGGGTGCTTGTCGGTGATGATGCCTCCAGCATGCTGCCGCCTGACATTGACGATGCGTTTGTGGGCCCGCTCTACGGGGACGGCGAGTTGGAGGTTGTGCATGGGCGGTGATGCTTTGCGAGCGTGAAGAACGAAAAGAACGTGGGGAACCCTTGGGGTCGTTGAGCCTGGAGGAAGTGGGAGGAGCTCGTCGTCGTCGTCGTCGATGTTCAAGTTGAAAACAAGCCTCTGCACGTCGTCCTCGTGCGCCAGATGGCAACCACCAAATTCGAATTCGTCACGCACTTGATCTCTCACGGTCACATTGTTTATCCGGCCCGCCCACGAGGAGACCATCACATACTGATATTGAACTCAGGAACTTTGCACTGGCTACATTCCGTGCTCATGATGCGGCCCAGCAATGTCGCACAGTCGCAGGTGCCGTCGCACGAGCACAAACTCCAGGTCATTCTCGCACGGCGGCAGACATAGCACATCCTCCAAATCCTCTGTCACATCTTCGAATGTACCCTCTCCGAATGTACCATCTCCCAAAGGACTCAGGCTCTGAGCAGCGTGCAACACAATGTCCAACGCGTACTCAGCTCGCCCACCCAAGTCAACGTATTCACTGATGTCTCCGAGACCTGCTGAGGCTTGAAGCACGACAAGCGGCGTCGGTATCTGGTCTGCAGTACGGCAAACAGCTTCAACACCGCGAACGACTGCGAGGAACCCTTCATAACCCGCGAGAGTCGTGGCATTACGAATACGCAGGGGGAGATATTTCAGTCCGACCAGATCTACTTGCGCGACGTGTCCTCGCATGGTCGATTTAGATGCCTGCATCTTGCTGCTCAGGGAACTCGCAAAACCTGCAAACCCGTCGTGAGTCGAATGAGCACGTAGGATACAACAAGATTGAGACGACGTACATGCCATCGAACGTCGCATCAGAGGACTGAACCACCCCGATGTACAGTGCCCACACGTACACCCCCACCTCGACTTCACCACGAACTGGCTCAACGTCCCAATATCCAACCCATCCGCCCTCTTCAACGTCCATGCGACCTTCAGTGGCCGCTCAGGGTACCCCCACCACGACTTCCCAGAACTCTCAGTGACTTCTCTCTCCTTCTGCAGGACAAGCATTAATATCTCCAACGGCGTCGCACCCTCCACGTTGTCCCTCCTACTCAGATCCGCTTGGCATTTGTACTGGGGTTGAAGGAGAGCCTGGACGGCTGTCAAGTTCTTATGTGCCGCTGCGGCGTGTAGAGGAGTGTACCCTTTCCTGTTCCGCACGTGTAGACTCGACGGATCTCGAACAAACTGTTGCTGAATGAACGTGCTGATGGATATCTCCTCTCCGAGAGGGGTGTAGACAACATCCCGGTCTAAGATACGTCCTATGGCTTCGTGTATGGGATACTTGGCGGCGTTTCTCGACACTGCGTCCGGATCACGCATACCGGGGAAGAGGAGTTCCAATGGATCCACAGGGTCGCTCTTGTCCTCGTACTCGAGGTTGCTGAGTGGCTCGTTCAAAACCAGTCGTTTACGCGAAGGATGGTTTGAAATGGCGGAACATAGTAAAAACGGTGTCCGGCCGAGACGACGGAAGTGATTCTAGTACCGGCTAACATCAGCTGCGATGTACTAAAAGAAATTATTTGACTCACTCGGTGCAAGAAACCCATGTGTCTTCGACGTATCTCGGATGAATGGTCATGAGAGTGAGGATCTTGCGTCGGGGTTTCGCAGGCAACCAAGAAATCAAAAGGTTCGATATGCTTGCTCTCCAAGAGCCTGCGTAGCATCAAACTTCCTACGCCCTGTCTTCTGTACTGGGGATCTCTCTTAGTTTTTCATCGCAAGAGCGCGTTCAAAACGGGATAAAGCCTCACCGGAGGATCAACCCACACAACATCCACATACACCAACATACCCTGATTTAACTCCCACCCCCAGCACCCGGACCCCTTGTGATGTTCATGTCTCACAAGCTCGCGCTTCACAAACCCGTGTTTGTCGAACAGTTTAGACCAGAACTCGAATCGCGGCGGCATATCAAGTCCAGACACGTCGAGCATGACCGCTGCGAGCCCATACTGCCCGAACTCGCGACACGCCTCTCGGTCGATAAGTATCCCACTGAGGTACCCCACCTCGGTTTTTTGTCCTCTCAGCTTTTAGAAAGACAACCAGGAATGAGCGTGAATGTCATCCCCACCCCTGTGAAGCACACGATGATGGATGAAACTCACTTTGGCGATGACCTTGACGTCGCGAATGGCTTGCGGCTGTATCTCAGACGGGCGAACGGAGACCTGCACGGAGAACATTGGCTTTGTCGCGGACGACGACATGGTGGTTGCGAAAGACGCGTTATTGCAATTTGGGAAATCCCGACGATCCCGACCTCGGCGCTTAGGCGCGCTTGTTCGGGAAATCGTGATTGAAAACATTATTGACGTCATGGGGCAGCTGTACTTTTTGGCACCGATCCACGACAAACCAACGATGAATTCCAGACTAGACGAAACAAACATAGGTGAGCTCTTGTAACCAGACATAACTTGGGCTCTAACTAGACCGTACGCAGATCCGTTACGGACAGTCCCAGAACCAACAGTCCTCCCCACAGTCGGACGCGTCCAAGAAACAAGCTACCACGCCGCACCGTCCAAAGACTCCACCTCCCTCGAACTCGACGACGCCCGCGAGTACGGCGACTTCGACGCCGGAGACGATGATGGGCGACGTCGAGATGTGGACGCGGGTGCCATCCATGCTGATTCTGACCGCGACGCTGGGGTGGGGGATGATGATGGTGACGATGAGAAGGGGTTCGGTGGGGAGAATACAGAATATGACGATATGATGGCACCGGAGGATGACGACGAGCGGTTTGGAGAGGCGTTGCCAGAGGAACTTGGAGGAAGGGGTGAAGGCGCGGTTGTTGGGTACGAGAGTACAGGCGGGAGTGGCGAGCCGGTGGATGTCAGCGAGTCGCAGGAGATATTCCCGGGATCGGACAGGTGGTGATTAGTGCCAGAGAAACTATAACGATGTATTGCAGTACCAATTACAATGCCACGAAAGACGTGTCTATTCCATGAGAAAAGTCCCAGATACAAATACGCTGTTTGATCACGTTAGTTTGTTATCCCTCAAGATTATACTGAGCTCGATGAACTGACCTGATCCTCACCGCAAGAGATAATCTGTATCAAAAAAATTCTGTTCAGGAAGGGTGCATCGCAGTCACAGGGTGACGTACCTTAGAATGATCAAACCCGACACAAAAGATCCTTCCAACATGTCCACCCGCCAAATCCGCCACAAGGGCACCAGTCTGTCGATCCCAAACCTTTACAGTAAAATCATAACTTCCGCTGACGACAAAATCTGAATTTAGCGACACGCTCCTAACAAGGTCTTGATGAGCTTTCCGTCGCGTTGAGGGGAGTTGTGGTGGGGGAGGCGCTATCGTGCTTCCGCAAGTCTCGCACACTCCGCCAGCGGCGAGTGCGGGTGCTCGTCGAGATGTGTCGAGGTCTGGCGATGTACACCAGCCTTGGGATGTTGTGATATCCAGGAGACGGAGATGTTTGTCGGACGATCCGGACAAAACATAGGGAGGTTTGAAGTCGATGGACGCGATCCTGGAGAGGCGTCAGCAGAAGAAGGGATCGTTGGGACATCAACGTACCCTCGCCCGTGGTGGTCTACAAATGTGTGAAGAAGCGTGCCTTTCTCTGCATCCCACAGTCGCATTGAGCGATCACCAGACGCGGAGACGATATAGTTATCCGAGATGGATACTGCATTCACAGCGGCACGATGATCTCGGAGAACGTGTCGCAGCTTCAAGTCCGGCATCGAGTATGTTCGGATGGTTCGGTCTACAGAACTGAAAATGAGTGCATACTCCCAAAGAATAGAGCGAAAGACTGACCTTTCGAACAAGTCACCAGCCTATGATCGTCGAACCGAACACACAAAACGCTATCCTCGTGATGCATAAGGACTTTGACCAGTTGGTTCTGCGCCAAGTCCCAGATGACAACCCTCCGGTCACTCCCACCACTTGCAAGCCACCCATTATGAACGCAGATACTCAGCACACTTTCTTGATGAATCCCTTCCAGGACACGCGTGACCTTCCCCGTGGCAAGATCCCATTCCCGTATGGACTTGTCTTTGGAACCTGTGAATAGAACTTGCACTCCTGTGTCTGGATAGGTGTAGAGTTGTAAGCAGTAGATAGTGTTGGTGTGTCCGTTCTGTGGTACGCCACGGGACTGGAGGTAGGAGAGGTTGTAGGAGCTACTGCGGAACCGTGCCTGGAGTCGCATATGGGTTTCAAAGAGGAGCCTGTAATCTGGTTCGAGATGTCGAGAAGAAGGCATGATAGACGGTGCCGAATGTCGTGCCCGAGCCTTCGACATAGTCCGTGAGCGGGGTAAAGAAAGGGAAAGGTGATTGCTGTGACTTGACGTTGACGCATAGGTGGAGTCGGCGAACATAGACATGAACTGAGAATCGTCCTGCATATCTTGAGCTATGTCGTCTTCTTCGTCGTCTCCCATTCCCTCGTCGTCAGAGTCTACCGCCATCTCCGACTGATACGCATCACACTCGAACGTCCTCGGTTTATTCCGCCACTCCCACTTCCGTTCCGCGCACTGCTGCCGCCACAGCAGCTGGTCGCTGGCGAGGAACTTCCACCGCTTGCTCACAAAGGAGCATGCCACGAGTGATTGCCATGGAAGATAGGAGTACACCTGGAGTGCTACCTCGTCCGGGAGGAGCTGTGCACATCACAGGTACCCTTGTCAACCGACATGTGCTCTGACCATCAAAGTCGGCGCACTCACCCCGATAACGTCCAGCTGCAAGAGCGGCGCGATGTTCCTCTGAATCCTGACCACGCTCGAGCGCGGTAAGGACTTCAAGAGTTCGAAAACCAAATCTATTTGATGATGAAGGTGGAAGTTAGGGTCCCTATGCACGATTGATATGTAACGTTAACTGAAACCGGAGTCATACCTTCCCGTTCTCGGACAGACATCATCCCAAGGAGCATGTCCTGCCTGCTACTCTTGGCGGCGTTGCGCATAGCTTCAACGTCGTTGTCGGTGAACCCTTCGTCGACGAGGGAGATCATGGTGGTTGTGAAGGAAATGAGGAGGAAAGCGGGCTTGTCAACGTCGTTGTCTCTCTTCCGACTTGACAGGCGCCTTTCCAAGTGATGGGAGCCATGTTTATGGGCGTCTACACCGCAGAAACTTACTCTTGTACCTCGACGTCGTTGTTTGAACCACTCGAAGTGCATCCTGTTCGGTCGTGGAACCCTGTTTGTGAATTCTTTGAGTACAATCATTGAGGCCGAATCTCACAGGACATCGAAATCCGTCGTTGAATCAGGTGGGAAGTCACTGGACCACAGACTGGTACTTCCCAGGAGTTCAGCGATGACCATTTTACCCTCCCATTCAGTCGAACAGTGAGCACTACTCCAAAGCTTTGTTTATTAAGCACACTAACACTGACTGCGATCTTCTATAGATTTCAGAGATTTCTTGCGGCGGGCACCCTCAGCCTACCATTAAAGCCTGGTTCGCTGCGCAGTCACAAGAACGACACTGCTGCATTGCCCCAATACGCAGAATTGAGGGGCTGTATCGAAACTGAAGACTTCGTCGAATTGCTGGATAGCTTATACTATCTAATCAACAAGGAGTTTGTGGCGACTCAGACCTACTTACGTTCCACTGCCACCAGTACAACATTGGTGTGGCGCGTATATCTCATTCCTTACGACCTTCCAGGCGTGCATGGTCGTCTACGTCGCCGCGACAAGAAGGTTCTTGATGACGCAAGATCCGCACTCCGAACAGTCCTACCGCATGTCGCGCGGAATTCGCACGAATGGGATAACCCCGAGTATTCATCAAGCTCAGACTTTGAGAGCTTCTATGCCCAAGAGACGGTGAGTAGTATGCTACAGGATATATCGGTATTGTTGGTAATTCTGATAACGTGATAGGACGACCGAACTATGGCAGAGTTGTATAGCTCCCTAGCGTCCCCGAACCCTCAGAACATTCCGATCGACCTGGACTCCCTCATGTCTGATGGACGGCTGCGAGGGATGCGGAGTAAACTGTATTCATACCAACGCCGTTCGGTGGAGGCGATGATTTGCCAAGAGATGTGCACTGCTGCAGTCCCGAACCCTCTCTATGTCCCTCTGCATGGAATAGACGGCTCATGTTTCTACTTCCAGCCTGCGACGATGGAGATACTTGCGGAAAGGCCAATGGTGCCTCCGAGTCGAGGCGGGATTCTGTGCGAGGAACTCGGTATTCATTGCCCTGGAATGCCCGCCGCGTTTCTCTGACATGTTACTCAGGTACCGGGAAGACTATCATGACTCTTGCGTTGGTGTTATCAACCCTTGACCAGCTTCCTGAAGCAAAAGCATCTCTCAAAGGTGACCAATCAGTCCTCACGCCCCTCTCCGTACGGGCTTTTCGTCGATCCGAGGATGTGAACGCAAGGACTGAGGGGGTAGGCCGAGCACATCGTTCACAGCCAATACCCTCTCTCCGTGAACACCTCGTCCACTACTGTCGGGTGAACCCGGATGGCCTGAATTTACGCCAAGCCATGGACTCAGAGTCGTTGCTCAACAAGACACTCGTTGACGCATTGGAACACAATGTTCCTTTCTGCTTGCACTACGATGAAGATCCCGTCCCTTATCCCACCGGCCGTTCAGTAAGGAGGAAAGCAATACCCCCTCGGCTCACTTATCTCTCATCAGCGACTCTTATCATTGTTCCACCGAATCTGCTGTATCAATGGAAGGGTGAGATCGATAAGCACTGCGAAGACTGGCTACGAGTGCTTGTTGTTCGCGACAATAAAGCGCTGACGTCGTCGAAGATATTGGCGACAAAGTACGATGTGTGTATTAAACCCTGCACTATCACGAGTTGCTCTGATCATGTTATATTTCATTCAGGTGATCCTCATGAGCCACACAAGTATAAACCCTGTCATCCATGTACGATCTCACCTCATTCAGGGTTTACAGATTTCATCAATGAAGCGCGAAAACCTCGAACTGGCCTCTTCAACCGAGAAGCGTGCCGATGCCGATCGATAGACCCTCAGATCAGAGTTCCCAGGTGCACATGCGGAGAAAGCTCTGAAGCATCACCTCTGCTGCGGATTCGGTGGAAGAGGCTTGTCGTGGATGAAGGTCATAATGCCTCTGATATCCGGGGCAATTTGACTACGCTGGCGAAGGCTTTGAGCGTGGAGAGGAGGTGGATTGTCACAGGGACCCCGACAAGTATGTCCATCTGAAATTTGTCTCCACATGGGTTAACGGAATTGATTGGTGGTATAGCCAATCTTATGGGACTCAAATTCGGAGATGGAGGGGAGGCTGCTGCCGGCGACCTTGAGCATGACGATATCCTAGGGCAAGGGGATCCAGCAGATGTATGCTGCCCAAATTCTACCATGTTTTCTACCTCCTAACATCTCTTTGAGCAGTCTTCAGACTTGATTCCTGAGGATGCAATTCTTCAGTACCCAGACTTCGAAGAGGATGAGGGTGATGTCGTCAGCCCAACCGCAACGAGTCGTGTCTGGACGAAACATGATCGAGGGGATTTGAACAAACTCTCCAATATGATAGGTCACTTTCTTGCTACCGAACCGTTCAACTCGACTGGGGACATATTCAAGACCCACGTCATTGATGCCCTCATGCCGAAACCAAACATGCCATATCCTAGACCTGGTTCCTGCCAGATGCTTCGTCAACTTATGGAAATGGTTATGATCCGTCACAGGTACGAAGGCCGCGCGTGATAAAACTCTGGGGATTCAGTAACTCATTCACTTGTCTAGGTGTGAAGACGTCGAGAAAGATGTATTGCTTCCGAAGATGCAGCATGAAACGGTCCTGTTGGATCTTGAACGCTATGGGATCATCACGTATAATGTCATGCAAGCTGGTATTGCGCTGAACGCTGTTGACTCGGAAAGAACGGACATGGTAAGTCTGTCTGTGATATCACTATGCTGCAATATGCAGGGACTCACGCAATACGCCAGGACTATATCTTCCATCCATCGGTGAGTTGTGATCTACTTTAAAGACTTCAATTATGTATTGAGATAGATTTCAGAACCGTGCACGTTTACAGCAGACGATTGAAAATATGACACAGTACGTGCAGTATATGTGTTGGTCTCGACAGAGGATTCTGCTGAATTGTTGACAGAGCAATGTTCTGGCACACGGACGATACGGATTTGTTTAACTTGCCATCCATTGTTGCAGAACAACAAGAGTATGCGAAGAAAGCAGAAACGAGCCAGGCCGTGTCAAGAGCTGATCGTGAACTACTCCATTTTGCTCTCCGAGTCGCGTGAGTTGCATTCCTATCTATCTATGTCACTTTATAACAGTGAGACTGGATAGCAACGACGCGATGGATGACAAAATGTGGAAGGTGTTGAATCAGTATCCCAACGTCTTCCACCAGGTCACAGGACTACCCCAGGAGGTCTACACGGCATGGACGAATCTTTCCGACGCCGGATACCCACTAACCTACTCATCTGATCCACCAATCTACCTATGCTCCCCCGAACGTCTCTTCAAACTTCGGGAAATGATATTCAAGCAACCGCTCTCACCCCTTTCGCGGATGATCGCATGGGGACCTGCAGTCGCGAAGGAAGACCAACTTCGAGATATGGCGAATATGTCGAGGATGCGCGTCAGCAAAGTCTGGAGAAAGCAGTTGACAAAGACAAATAAGGCGACGTTGATGAAGGAGATGGCTGGGATTGACAAGGAGAAGCTGAAGAGTATTCATGACGAGCTTGCCGAGGCCCAAGCAAACGTCAGGGCCCTTACGAAGGGCGAAGGCGAGGGCGGCGGTCACCCTGCTATGTTACCACCACAGGACTCAGATAGGTCGTCTATGCTGGATGACTCCCCGCTGGCCCGAGTACGGATTCGGAACTCAATGTCGTCAAAGTTGAATTACATCCTAAAGGAGGTACGCGTCGTTTCGTCCAGTAGTTTTCTCTGTTTCATACCCATCACACTAGGTTTTGGAACATGTTCACACAGACAAGTTCCTGATTTTCTCAAGATCGCCCCTGACCCTTGCATACATCTCGGAATCCCTCGAACTTCTTCAAGTGAAATATCTGTCATCTACCTCTCAGTTTCATCGTCGGCAGCGAGAACACTTCGTTACGACTTTTGAGACTTCGGAAGCCTTCCGGGTATTCCTCATGGAGTTGAAGCACGGAGCTCGCGGACTGTATGTTTCTGCTTTATATGTGGATCGTTCTCACACCATCGTCTTGACAGGAATATTGTCTCTGCAAACAGAGTGATCTTCTGCGAGCCAGTTTGGCAAGCTGACGTTGAGACACAAGCAATCAAGGTATATCTCCACGTATGCATACTACACGACCTAATGAATTTTCACCTCTAGCGAGTTCACCGAATAGGACAGACAAAACCAGTTTTCGGTATGCCTCGCCATTTCACTATCATTCAGCATTCCGTTCTCTGACACTTGCCTCAGTCAAAACTCTGACTATCCGCAATACCTTTGAGGAGTTCATGCTCTCACGTCGGCAAAAGGACGGTAGCCCTAGCCACCCCAAGCAGAAATCTACCATTGCGGACGACGTAACGATGCGAGACTTCATCGCTGTATGTGCCCCCACTCCTCTTTTCTTCTGTCGAGATTCACCCGCTCATTCCACAGAATCCTACCTTCTTGTCTATGCCAACATTTGATGCCAAGGGACCGAACCCTACAGTCGAGTTCCCATTCCTCCAACGCTACGATAAAGTGGTTTTCTCTCCCACATCAAAACCGGGTACAGTTATCGAGTCTCCGACGCCTTCTAATGTAAGAACAGCGAAGAAACCCAGATTCTTTGCCTCATAGTGGAATGAATATCGATAATTTGCTGTATCATCTCATACTTAATACATAGCAGCTACTGTAAGCTTGGTACAAAAATGTATCTGACTCAACGCATGAAGATTCACTTGGGCTTGCCCCTCCGACCTTTTTGTGGTCACAGCTACAATCAATGGGCGTCTGTAATGCGATCTCAACCTCCAGCCCTCCAGTCACTGACCACTCATCCTTTCTCCTTCTTTCCTTTCATTATTGCGCCTCAATGTGGGCCTCGACGGATCTGTCATGTTACCGTTTTCATGGCGCCCTATTGAGGGGAAAGATACTAGGCTAACACTCAAGGGAAGGTACTGGTATGACTCAGACCACGTGGTGACCATAATAGCGAAAGGAAACTTCAAGTTTCTCTCTATTGCTGGACTTCCTTGACTTCACAAATACTACTTTGTACCACGGGACTGGTTTTAAACAGGACCATATGCTACGTGGACTCCCCACTGGCACCGAACTACGGCAGAGATGCCATCAGGATTTGCTCTCGGAGTTTCCAAGCTGGCGACCCTACCATGAAACTCTCCGACGGACTGTGGAAACACAGCTATACCATAATTGAAGATTCTATACTCACGATATCAACGTGGCCAGATTAAGTTGCTCTGGATCGTCGAATGCGCAAAGTCGCAGCAGCCGCTAGGCCTGCGCGCTGACGTGGTGACAGGCATCCGCCACCATCGGTCACAGCATAGGTCTCAGGCGGCCCTATCGCTCGCAGTCATTCAATACACCGCATTCAAGTTTGGTGGTATAAGTATAGGAGCTCGAATCTCCATGAGAATCTACCGCATTATTGTACTCCTCAAAACATGAACATCTACGCTCTTGGTGCTTCTCGCAACATTGGGTACTTTGCCTCCCTTCGCTTGCTAGGTGAGTTGTTCTTCATAAGAAGTTGATCACCGTGTACACAAGTACTCATACTCGTGTAATTAATAGCGAAAGGTGCTCGCATTACCTTCCTTCTCCGTTCACCCGCAGGCCTTGAGAATGATCAGGCAATACGCCCGTATGTCGAGTCTGGACACGCTATTATAGTCAAAGGCGATGCGTTTGTGGCAGAGGATGTCAAAAAAGGATGGGCTGTTGCTCAAGACAATGGTGCACTGACCGTCGATCTCATCTTGTTCACAGTCGGTGAGTCTCATCGGGCAGGACTTACCGCACGTTTATTTACCCCTCTGTATCAGGCGGCGCGCCGAAGTTCAAGCTCGGCAAGGGGTTTTACATCGACCCGCCCAATCTTGTTACCAAATGTCTCTTGAATGTCATAAGCACATACTCCACCTCTGAATCGTCTCCTCATCCTCCAAAACTCATCACCATCTCCTCCATCGGTCTTACGCCAGAATCTCATCGCAACCTCCCTCTTCTCCTCAAACCTCTCTACAGCCTCCTCCTCCCCGCGGCACATGAGGATAAGCTCGGCTCCGAGCGTGTCGTCGCCCATGCGTCTGGGAAGCCCTGGCCGATCTCGTATCCAGAGCCGAAGCAAGGCATCATGCCGGACGGATGGAAGGAGACGCTGTCTGGAGGCGGTGCCTCGACCGCTTGGACCGAGACTGTGATCTTGCGACCAGCGCTGTTGATGGACGGGGATTGCAAAGCGGACACTGCAAGGCCGGGAAAGCTGCCGTATAGACTGAGCGAAAAGGATTTGGGAAATGGATACTCTGTCAACAGAAAGGATGTTGCACATTTCATCGCAGAGGTGTTGTTGGAAGATTGGGAGAAGTGGAGCGGAAAGTCATGGAATATGGCTTATTAGGACCTCCAGCGTCGTTCATCTTTTATGATTTGGAATACTAGTCCTGTCCACAGGTTGTGATTTTTTCGATTATATTACGAGTTGGCTAATCCTGTGATACACATTGCGACTTAGGGATTGCAGCTGATAAGGTCCTCCAGCTATGAACTGTCAGTGGAAGTTCCAAGTAAGATTTCTCAATGAGAGACGGAAGTTGTGACTTCATCGTCTCGATCTTTTCTTGCAGGCGTGGCGTCATGTGAAAACGATCTCTCACCCGTCGTGCGATTGTCAGTGCAGACACTAAGAGATGGGTTGGTCAGACGCAACACGTTGGTCAACGATATGGCCCGCTGTAGATAGTCTGGATGGAAGGTCGTCAAATTGACAGATCGATAACTACATGAGCAGGCAAAGCCTATAAACTCGAATCGTACAATTCATTAACCTTTCTTAACCCGCGTAGCAACATCCTCTGACAGCGCATTCAACTCCTTCTGGATTGCCTCGTGGATCCCGTTCATAGTGGACGTCGGAACCCTCGCCTTCTTGAGGATATCATCGACTTCTTTGAAAAAGGGGGTGATTGTCTCGCCATTCGGGTTTAGACCAGATGCAGGCCCGCCACCAATACCTTGCGTCGCCGCATCGTAGTCTGCATCTGGAATGAAGAAGTTGTCCGGGAGCTGGTTGGGCATGTCCTTCGTCGTGTCGTTGTCCGTAAGTTGCATGATGTATCCCAAGATCTGCGGGAACGGTGGTGGGTCAGTGACTAGTCGGGATCATCGAACTCGGACTGACCTGAGGGCCAGGGATACGGATCACACAGCCATCCGCACAGCTTTGGAAACTGTACGAGCTATCGTCCGAAGAGCTGGAGCTGCTCTGACTGTACGAGAAGCATAAAACGCCTCCGGATGCAGCGGCGTCCCTCTTCATGGTCTCTCTTGAAGCCGCGGTACTGGAACCGGCCGAGCTGATCTTGATGGTGATATCCTGGTAGCATCGTGAGTATCGGACCGGTGGGAGAGGGCACTCATGCGAGACTCGCCTTGCAGATGATATATCCGATTGGGAACGCCGGGAGGAGAGACTGGCTATTGAGAGGATCCAAGCTCCTCTGCGGAAGCCCTTTCAGCGTCGTCACGTCTTTCACCCCAGCAGGCCACTTTGACCACGTAACACTCGGGTCAACGTGATAGAACGTATTGGACTGCTTGAAGAACTGCGGCTGGAACCACCCGGCACGATCGGCCGTCACAAGAGTCGCTCTGAACGCGAGGGTTACGTTATCAGTGGAGGTGCGCGCAACACTACTGCTCCTCCCTTGGCTGGACGACTCGCTGGTGTCGGCGGAGAGGAGCCACAGGTTGACGTGCATGGCCGAGGCACTGGCAGACGACGCCGACGAGGATCTTGAGTAGTCACTCTCGACCTGATGGTAGAGCTCGAACTGCTGCCAGCGACTTCCGTCAGCGGTGTCATCTGTGGTGGGGAAGGAAGGGACATCCTTCACGGAGAGTTGACTGTCAGCGGTGGGATCCACAGGAAGCGGACGATGGCCCGAGGTGTTGAGGGAGGTGTAGCGTGCATTGAGCTCGTTGATGTCGCTCGTGATGCCCTCGACCTGAAGACGGATCTGCTCTTGCTGCTGACGGGTGTCCGTGGCCTGAGCGAGCGCATACCCAGCGAGCGCCTGGGAGAACGCCCGGGAGGCACCAGTCAGCGCCTTCTGCGCCGCAGAGGTCGACTGCATGTCGTTTATGAGGTCGTTCAGAACCACGCCGACAATGTCTCCGCTCTCCACTAGTCCCCCGAGCTGTCCCTCGTCCAGCGATCCGTCCTTGGTATAGCATGTCTTGGCCACCGAGATGACGTTGCTGCTGTATTTCAACGCTAGGTTCGCCTGTGCGTTGTCCAGGTTCTCCTGCGCCTGTGTGACCGCGTCGCGGAGCTGTTCTGGGTCGCCCTTGGATCCAAACCGGAGTGCCGTCAGCTGCGAGTTCAGCACGTCGAGCTGCTGCGACTTGGCGCGGATCTGCTGGTAGATCAGGTCGGGGTCCTGCGTGAGATCCTCCAGGGTGAACGACGTCGACAGAGACTCGAACCAGTCGATCGGCGTCATCTGAACGGGGTACACGTTGAGGCTGCCGTCGAGGGAGCTCATGGCGGCCTCCCGGAGCGAGTCCTTCGCGTCCTGCAGCGCTTCCGCCGACGTCCGCACGTCGAGGTACCCAACGTACTCGCGAACGTTGTGGGTGTATCCGCGGACGACGACATCGGAGTACTTGGCGGCCAGTTGCGCTTCACGCGCCGCTGTGGTGTGGGCCAGCCTCCGCGTGAGGGTGTTCAGCGCAGCAGAGGACTCCGTCGTGCCGAGTTTGAGCTGGAGCGCCTCCTCTATCATCGCGTCCCTCTCCACCTCCCACGCCTGCTTTGCCATCAGGTACTCCTGCATCAACGCGTTGCTCAACTCCATCCGGTTGACCGTCCCGTCCTCTGAGAGCTTGTTGGAGATGGCGAACGCAGGCCCGTCTCCGTTCGTCTGCGTGCCGCCGGCGTCGACCTCGGAGTCGTCAACGGAGTCGTCTGTGTCGCGGGTATGCTGCCTGTCGATGATCTCCCGGACCCAGGTGGAAGTCTTCACCTCGCGAAGCAGCCACTGGCGAATCTGGTCCTGCTGAGCAGCGAGGCCATTGTTGCGGAATATGGGAAGGAGGTTGTTGAGGACGGTGGTGTACGCCTGGGAGAGGGAGTTGCCGTTGGGGCCACTGACGACCTCGGCAACATCGTAGAGCTGGTCCGTCAGGCGGAACTCGCTCTCGTTGACGACGACGGGCTTGATGAACTGGCCATAGATGCCGGCGGAGCCAGTGTCCCACGCGTACTGACTCATCTGGAGGAAGCGGCCGGGGAACTGCAAGGTGAACATTTGGTTTCCGCCCGGATTGAAGAACTTCTTGAGCGACTTGATGAGAATGGGAAGGAATTCGCCCTTCGTGAGCTCCCGCCCGTCAACTGTATCTGGGTCCTCGACAGCGTTTGCAGGTCCACCAGGATTCGCGGCGTGCGCAGGGGCGAACCTGAGGCGTAATTGAACAGCAAGCTCCTTGCGGGCTTCTTGCATCTTTTTTTTCCATGTCCCTGCTGTGTTCGTCACCCTCGTCTGCACTGCAGTGACAGCGGCCTCGCTGAGTCCCATCGCACGCATTGACTGTGCCAGAGACTCCATAGTCCTTGCGTAAAGCATCTGCATGATTTTGTCAGTGTAAAAGCGACCAGAAATGGTATTACGACACACCTTCACGAACAGCTTGTCCATATCAGATAGTTTGTGGTTCTGTCCAGTTGTTGTCGCTGGATCAGCGGCCAGAGGTAGATTGTTGTAAAGCATGATGGACAGTGGGTCCCAGTCCGACCAATAGACAATCCTGTTCTGACCAACTTCGTCGGTTGGAACCGTTTGACTTCTGGGACTGACCTGCTCGTGGCGGAGGCCCATCATGTGCCCAACCTCATGTCGGCACATCGTCAACGCCCTGAACCTACCATCTGTTCCAGCTGCGAGAGACCCAGGTGGGAAATGAAGATACATCGTAGTCTGACGATTTCCACCCCTCGTAGGATCGTTCTCTTCCAAGAGGGCACGTCGTCCGATTCGGGAGTGACTCCGTCTGGCACCGATGACAGCGTCAGATATCCAGATTTTGATCTGCGCATCGGCTTCGCTCTCTGCTTCACGGATGGGGAGAAGGGAGGCCTCTGACCATTCCTTGAATGCCTGTCTTGCGATATCGCGCTGAGTTTTGCGGGAGGGGCTCATGAGGGGAGGTCGATACATTCCTTGCTGGAACCAATAGTAGACAGTCCTGCCAGCGGGCCACAAAACGTTCTCTCCCTCGGCAACGCCACGCGCAGGACCGATGTCATCGTCGGAATCATCTTCCTCAATATCATCATCGCCTTCACCGAGCACTTCAGGGTCCTCGCTAGCGCACCAGTCCTTATCCATGGAGACCTCCTTGATAATCTTCGGGTTGAAGCTGATGTCGAAGTCGTCCAGATCATCCCACTCGCCAGAAGGGTTTCCAGCATCATGCTGAATATCATGGTCAACAGAGTGCCCCGGACCACGAGTCGATCCACTAGCTGTCTCGGCGCGACTGGCAGCGTTCCAGACGGAGAATTTCTGCCGGATGAGGTCGGCATCTGTCTCTTGGGCGATAGTCTCCTTGGCAGAACCCGTGACGCCAGCAACTTGCAGAGCATACGACAACGTCCACTTCGTATCTTTTGTTTGGAAGGGATAGTTGATGACCATGTATGCCTTGTCTAGATCGGAGAGAACGTAGTTTGGTTTCACTTCAATGCGCTGGTTGTTCATCTCCGCAGGCATAAAGTACCTACAAGGGGAATGAGTCGAGTTATGCATTGCGAGATATACGAGAAGGAGGCGACGTACATCATGACGGAGGTGAGGTCAAGCTGCGAGTAGTTGCTGACATCGTCCCGCGCGTAGACGTCAATAATCTGCTCCTTGACAGTTGCACGAGACCAGCCTTGAGTTTCCTGATAGTACTCGTACACATCTGTAACAAATATCAGTCAATAAAAGCAACCGATGGGTATGGGTGGATGGGGCTTACTATTCTGGTCTAGAGTAAGAGTACCACCACGCGCGGGAGACTGGTGTTCATGAAGTAGCCCCAATGCATGACCGAACTCATGTAAGATAGTGCCCTTCTCCTCGTTGGTGACGGAGCTGGTTGTGCCTTTGACCCACCCGAAGTTCATCGTTGCCTTGGTTGCACCGACATCGAGGGTCTCGCGTCCCACGTAGGACCACGATCCGTCGGAAGTATTGAAGGTGATACGGATCTGACCACCACTGGAAACTTTCTTGATGATGATATTGGCGTATTTGATCCATTCCTGAGCTACGGTGTCGACCTTCTGCTGCTGGGTTGCGTTCCCACCAAGGTAGCTGTACGTGATAGTCTGTAGATGGGATGATGGGTATCATTATCATAACGTGAATATGAGCACATACCTCGCCGTTATCCCATAACAAATTTGATTTGGCCATAACAGCAAAGGCAACCATACTGGATGTTCGATCTTCCGAGTCCGCTTTGAGATGACTCGCTAAATCCGAGCATGTCTTGTTGAACCAGGAGGGGCGCTCTGAACATTGTTTCCAGTCATTTGGTGAGCAATCAGGAGCGTAAGGCCTGGATGGAATGCGTCCTGGGACCATCAGCAGCTGCTCGGCAAGCCATACAGCATACTGCTTCCTGACGTCGGCAGGCCTCGCGAGAAGCATAGAGTGCTTGTAATAGTCAGGAACTCCAAGGACACTGAGAGCGTGGCTCAGTGTCCATTCTGGTGCGTTAGGGTTGAGTTTGAAGAGAGGATAGTTGACAACCATGAACGCCTTGTCCTTATCGGAGAGTTCGCTATTGGGCACCATGTCAACGTTGTCCACATTCATCTGCTTGTCGATGAAAGCTCTAGCAGCTCGCGTCCGTCAGATGCAGTAAGAAGAAAGAATACTATCAAACCTCACTTCATGATAGACGTGCTATCGTACTTGAGGAAGTTGCTGAGTGTACTCTTGTTATACACATCGAGTATATTCTCTTGCACATAGTCAGCGGTCCAACCCACGGCGCTCAAGTAGAACGACTTGACGGCTGAACGGCCAAACCTGAGTGAGATGGGAACCAGAGAAAGTCGTGGAACTCACCATCAGAGCTAAGGAGAATGTCTTGAGTATGTTCATGGGTCATCCCCAGAGCGTGACCGAATTCATGCATGATGATGCTCCTCTCGACGGGGCAATCGGTCCCATCACTGACGCCACCGAGGTTCATGGTCGCTGCGGTAGGTACCACATTGAGCGCGAGATTACCCGCATAGGACCAATTGCCGGCTTGGTTATCGAAGGTGATACGAATCATTGGAGCAGAATCGGCATCGACGAGCGAAAAGTTGACATTGGCATAATAGGACCATTCGCCGATATACTTGTTGACTTTGCTCTGCTGGTTGATTGTGCCGACGGTTGGACCGGGGAGGAATGAATACGTGATTGTCTACGAGGAGATCAGTGGGACTTTCGACGGTTTATAATGAATGTCTGGTACGTACTGTGCTTGAACTCGTGTCCCATAAGATAGCAGTTTTCGCAAATACAGAATATGCGACCGCGTTTGAGGTGCACTTGCCTGCTGCTGCCCCAATCTGGACTTGCTTTGGAGCCAAGTCGACGCAGGTAGGTAAAGGAATCTGCGTAACTTCTGCCATCGCTTAAGGCTTGAGATGATGTGTGGATGTTGGGGGTAGAAAAGATGTGTGCAACAAAGGGGGAATTGGTTACGCTGTGGACGTTGAATAAAAACGCCCTACTCGTTCTTCATACTCATTTTGTATCCAAATGCGAAGAGGCCAAGTATTCCAAGAATCCGCTTGTAGCTTTCGGGCGACTAAAAGTTCGGAAATTCCGACTCCTGTGGATGTCGACAGTACAGGGTAACTAGCGAAGTTGAGTGTAACTATCAGTTACGTTGATTCAAAATCCGGCGTGAGCGTACCTTGTGACAGCTTTTCAACAAACACCGGCATGGATGCAGTGCGGATCAATCCCCCTCGCACTGACTTTAGACTAGCCTTGGCCGTACTGACGGTGTCCTGTCGAAACTGGAAGCTGGCATTTGATATGTACGCACGTCATCCAATTAAATTTGGGAATGAAAGCGATGTACAAGCCAACGTCCGGAGGTACAATTGAGAAGAGACAATCCGAGGCGTGCGGGTGGGAGTAGATACACACACTCAAAATATTGAAGCATTGCGATGTAATATATCTGCACCTGAGTTTAGATGAATTGAGTGAGTGTACGCTGAGTTATCAGAGTTACGCACAAATGTCCGGTTCCGATCCCTTTTCCACTGAACTCGACTCGACACGTCTTGTTTCCCAAGATGCACTGATATTGCCTTCAATCGTTCCGATAGCGGTGAAGATAATTCCTAGGCAGGGGATAGATTGCAAGTCGTCGATACGAATATTCATGATGGTGGTGAGAAGATAAGTATGCACGCTGTTCAAGCGCCCAAACGCCTCAGCAACTTGAACTGAACTTGAACGTCTCGGCATTCAGAATCAAGTTATGGCCATATTTCAGCGGCAGAGCCCCCGTGTAGTTATTTGAAGGACACTGCTGAAGATGTTTGTTTGAGATGATGGGATATTTACGCTGGTTATGCCACATGTGAGTCGCAGCGCGAGCGTTCCTTCGAGTCATCAAATGTATGCAAGTTGGAAACAGCAGCTATTTCTTATATCTGCTCATCTTTGCCCAGAACGGAGTGAATGCACTCATCTGATTCTGTATGTCATGACAATCTCTTCCATATATTCACTAACATCGCCGTACATGCTCACGTTGATATTAGTTGCAATCTCAAATGTTATGACGATGAGCTTCCAGCCCAGATTTGGAGTTTCCCCACCACTCCATCGACGCAAACCCTCAAGATAACCTTGCCTTCTCCTTCCGCCTTACAGGAAACGAAGTTCCTATTCGTTGACTTCATGCTTCTTTGACGTGCATGAGTACACGCGCCTCATGTTGGGTTAGCGTCCACCACCATTCCCTCTCTCGCTTTCCCTCCCCTCATTGGGACCGCCACCATGTCCACACATCCTATTATTCCAAAGCCCGTGGACATGGCACCTAGCCTAAGGTTGAAGGAAATCGAGTATGTCCTTGGAACTCCACTTATCCCCAAGAGACTGATCGATTTTGTCTGGTTCGCAGTGATGGGAAGGATATTTACTCGGTATTGCAAGATATCTTGGTCACTTTACGCAAGTCGACCATTATACCTCGCGAAGGAGAGACAAAATGGGTCCGATTCTGGAGCAAATATCAACAGGAGGCAGACGAGTACGACAAAGAGTTTCTGGAAAGGTACAAGAGTGACATGAACAACACTATGATATTCGTGAGCTACAGTATTACTACTAGAGTCTACTCGGCTAATTATGTTCAGTCTGGCCTTCTGACTTCTGCGCTTGCTACAATCGCAGCTTTGACCGTCTCAGGTCTCAGCCAAGATCCGAATCTCGTCACTCAGACCTTGCTTCTCAACATGCTCATTGTCCTCAACAGCACGTCCGGCTCTATGCCTCACGGTTTCCCAGTACCGATGTGGGACGGCCCGAGCGTGTCCATCATTTGGTTTCAAACACTCCTCTACACCAGTCTCGTCTGCAGTCTCATGGTTGCACTCGGGGCTGTCCTCGCATCGCAATGGCTCAGCCGCTACAGCGCTGTTGATGAACGCGGTACGGTCGAGGATCGCGGCAAGCGAAGACAGCAAAAGTTTGACGGTCTTGCGGCATGGCAGTTCCGCGCATTCCTTGAAGCTCTCCCGATTCTTCTTCAGTTTTCGCTACTTCTTTTCGGAATCTCACTATGTGCATTCATGTGGGGTCAACAACGGATCATCGCCGCAGTCCTTATTTCTGCCAATGGATTAGGTGGACTGCTGTGGATGTACAGTGTGATTGTTTCCACAATCTACTCCGGGTCCCCATACCATACACCGTTGTCAGATTTTCTCGCGCAGTATATTGCGAGCAAGCAGTCCAAGAAAACGTCTACTGAGTTGCCTTCTCTTCCCGCACGGTTTGGGTTTCTCAGAAGGTAAGGTCTCATGATTCTGTCGCTAAATAATGATAGACTAACCGAATCATCTCCCAGGAGGATCACGAATATATCTAGCTCCATCTCGACACCGACTCTAAACATTCACCGACAACTCCGTTCGTGGTGGGGTGATACTCACCCTAGGAGGCCTAGGACGACCGTAGTGCATTCTCCATCACGACACCAAGTAATCCCGCATATCACTATAAGGCCTTTCCACGCTCTGGTCAATGCTTTCCACAACTACGCGTATCCAATGGTGATTCGCGTTGCGGAACCTATCATGCGTACATGTCGCGCTGTCCTACGAGTTCCCCACGGCGTCCTCTCGATAGTCACCACACCCATAATTCGCGTTCACGAGAAACACCTTGCCCGCAGCGACCCCACTGCCAACGATGCCAAGAGAGCAGCCATATCGTGGCTATTACAGACCTCAACGGATCCAGAAATTCACACGAACGCCCTATTGGTGGCTCACGAGGTCATCTGGACAGACGACATGCTCTCTGGGTGGGTCTCCGTGAAAGCGTTGGATCTCATCGTCAAGAAGCTTGAAGCATGCTTTCACGAGGATGGTCATCGTTCAAGGGCAGAAAGTGCAGACACCATCGCGTCTCTCTGTGCGTCCTTCCTTCTGATTTATTGGCAACTCTATCGTATCACTCCGCAATCGGTGTGCGCATGGAGCCACGAATTTGGCGATAATCATAGCGTCATGGTTGCTGCTCTTCGTGATATGGACCTCGATGTCTACTCTCACACGTCCGACAACTTCTGGATACTTCACCACACTTTTTATCTCTTCTCACACCTCAAGACCATAAAAGCCCCAAGGAACATGGTCACTATTTATCATCTGTCGGCAGCAAGTCTAACACATGATGCTACCGCTTCACAGTTCCCGTTCACTGCCAAAGTGGGCCTTCAGACCCTCAGTCTGTTGTCCCTCGCTCAAGTTTCATACCTGAATACGTGGAGTGCCAACGATTGTAGCGCACTCCTTGGCCAGATCGAGGATTACTGCCGAGTTCATCGGCACACTGCGAGCGCGCAATACTCCCTTGTCGCTGTCGCTTTGCTTCTAGGATTTGACGAAGTTGCTTCGATGGATGCGGGTTCACTCTGGTGAGATCTCATGTTCACCTAGGAGTGCAGGCATTATCCTGAGCCTATGTTTAGGGCAAAGGCTATTATATACCTCCTGAGCGAGATGGAGCGCCACAGTCAGCCAGCACCGTCTGCAGAAGATAGCCGCCTTCAGATCGCTTATGTCTTTGGGATAGATCTCAACGATCGCCGGGGTGTCAACTCGTCCAGAATACTCTCGAGGATCACTCAAGCCCTCCGTTCCGCCAGCCAATCATTAACAGATGATACCTCGCCCACTCTGTCCTCAGAATTCGACTTATTGACCCACTTGGTGCCGGAGTTATCTCGTCTTCAAGAAGCCGATCCAGAAACAGTATGCCACTGCGCCGCAAGTGCCTTCCATCGTCTATCTCGTATGGCCGTCATTTCTTCTTATGGACATGATAGATCACTTCATACCGCCCTTGTCGCTGCATCTCTGATCAGGTCACCTTCCGGAGACTACGTTCGAAACATCGTTACCTTCTCTGCGTTCATTCAGATGCAATCTAAGGCACTATCCCTCATCTACTTACTCGTTCAACAAGGTGACTTTCATGCCACTGACATCCCAACATTCTCCCCCGACTCATGTCACTGGGACCTATCTCATCCTTATACATCCAAAGTTTTGGATGCAATTCCTGCCGGGGAACGTAGCCTAGTTGAGGAACGAGATGCTCTGTTTATCAAGATCGTACTGTCTACTTCGGCGGGAGCGACGGATACCCGAACTCGTCGCGCATGGCTCAATGACCCGGGGAACGACAAGCTCCTTCGCCAATGGACGCACATTGCTCACCGCTGGTCGGTTCCTCGGCACTCGTATGCTCATCCGGAATCATTCGCTGTGAGAACGCTGCTCGAGTGCGATAGATTCCGCACACCTGATGTAGGTCACTGGGGTGATGACTTGGGTCGCATCCAGCAGGTTCTTCTTGTTGCGCTGTGGATGTCCTGGGTGAAGCGTCGAGATGACGCGACCTATGGAGAACCTGTACGTATCGGTGACCTCATTGATACCACACTTTCCACCATGGGCATGGATATAGTGCATGCTTCGGACGTTGAGTGGTACATCAGTGATATCCTCGAGATTGTCCGGTACCACCTATTGCACAACTCACAAGACCTGGCCCTTGGTGATGTGCGATCAGTGTTAGAGGAGAAGCGAAGCGAGGTTCACCAGTTCAATATGCAGAGGGAATTTGCTCAAGGTGAGACTTCTCTGTCTAGTTCCGACTTTGCTTCAAGTTATTGATGAAATAACATACTGATCCGCCTTAACAGCAATCGAGAACATTTTGGGTCCATATCTAGGTGGCACAGAGCAGAATGACGGTGACTTGCACAGTGTAGGCAATGGTGACCAGCGCGGAATGGTTGTTGTTGATGACGGGGATTCTGATGAGGAGACTGGTGATGATCATATGCCGGCCGTATGGTTGGCAGAGATTGTGTCCAGTCTATGCCAGTCAGACCAAGTGGACATGACAACCATGTATCACGGTGTCACTGGTGCCATCCACATTCTCTCTCACATGGACACTCCGAGTCGTTGGAGAGATGGTTACTCGGAGGCTCGCCGTACGACTCTCAGTATCGCCGCACAGGTTAAGCCACCTCCAGGAGATTACCTGCAGAATCCGTCCGCGTCCCGCGCATTCGTGCAAATGCAGCATGCTGCACTCTCCCTTATCCTTTCACTCGCTGAAAACGGTATTTTCCATGACACTGCTACCATTCCAACCATCTCTCCCGAATCTTGCGAGTGGGATCTCTCCCAACCACGCGAATTTCATGCTCTGGCCGCGCTATCAAGGGAGGAGCGAACCCTGATTGAGGAACGAGATGCCTTGGTGGTGAAGATCCTCAGAGCGGGACCAGCTGGCGCCGCATACACACCTACTCGCCGGTCTTGGTTGAACGACCCAACAAATGACAAGCTCGTCTGTCTCTGGATCTACGTCGCTCATCGTTGGTTGGTTCCGTGGCGATCATTCGCATCCTCCGCCACAAGAGCAGAAACTTTCTCTGTGAAGTTGGTGCTTGACCACGAGGGACTCCGCTATCCTGAAGCATCTCATTGGGGCGTAGGCGATTTGGCCCGCGTTCAACAGGTAACTGTTGTTGCCTTATGGTGGTCGTGGGTCCTACGCCTCAGAGATGTCAACACCAGAGCACGCATGGGCTATGGCGACTTACTCGAGAGCACACAATCCATACTGAGCATGGATACTCGTTCCGTCGCGGAGGTTGAACCGTATATTCATGAGACTCTGAGCGCTCTTCGGGCGTACCTTCAAGCTCCGCGTACTGTGCAAAGAACTGGGGCATTGGAGACACCACTTGTGGAGGTGCAGTCCATGTTGAAAAGAATCTTAGCGGAGATTCGCGAGTTTAAGATTGGGGACGCTAGCCGTGAAGGCAAGCATATATCATACATCTCCTTCCACCGATTTTATTCACTAATATCTATATGATAGACCCTGAAGTGCAAGACGCGGAACTCGGAGAGACTGAGAGAGACGAGGGAGGTGCAGTATACAGGGACAATTATGTTTGAGACGGGCATGGATGCGGCGGGACAACAGCCTACCTCGGAGGACGCGGGTGGAGGGGAAGAACATGAACAAAACTCGGAGACAATCCGGTAAGTTCAGGAGAGGGGAAGAAACAGACAGGGGCAACAAATGAGGGCAAAAGAAGATGCCGAGCGGTATGAGCGAGATGGTATTTACTATGGCACGATGGCGACCCAAAATCAGTGAAGATGATATGTATGCATCCCATTTTGCTGATAACTTGCGCTGCAGTCATTCTGTCTGCTCCCCGCGGAGAATAAAAGTGTCTTCGCCTGGTGGACAGAAAATCACATAACTGTACATATTTCAACAAGCAGATGTTGCGAGAATAGAAACCTCAACCCTTCTTGACACGAGTTGCCACATCCTCAGAAAGCAGGTTCAGCTCCCTCTGAATAGCCTCATGAATCCCATCCATAGTCGTCCTCTGTACATTCGCTTTCCTCAAAATGCCGTCGATCTCATTGAAGAAGGGGGTTATGGGTTCCGGGATAGTCCCGTGGGACGGATTCCCGCCGTTTGAACCAGTCGGGTTCAGACCAGATGCAGGCCCGCCACCAATACCTTGCGTCGCCGCATCGTAGTCTGCATCTGGAATGAAGAAGTTGTCGGGAAGCTTGTTGGGCATGTCCTTCGTCGTGTCGTTGTCCGTAAGTTGCATGATGTATCCCAAGATCTGCGGGAACGGTGGTGGGTCAGTGACTAGTCGGGACTATCGAACTCGGACTGACCTGAGGACCAGGAATGCGGATGACACAGCCATCCGCACAGCTTTGGAAACTGTACGAGCTATCGTCCGAAGAGCTGGAGCTGCTTTGGCTGTACGAGAAGCATAAAACGCCTCCAGATGCAGCAGCGTCCCTCTTCATGGTCTCTCTTGAAGCCGCGGTACTGGAACCGGCCGAGCTGATCTTGATGGTGATATCCTGGTAGCATCGTGAGTATCGGACCGGTGGGAGAGGGCACTCATGCGAGACTCGCCTTGCAGATGATATATCCGATTGGGAACGCCGGGAGGAGAGACTGGCTATTGAGAGGATCCAAGCTCCTCTGCGGAAGCCCTTTCAGCGTCGTCACGTCTTTCACCCCAGCAGGCCACTTTGACCACGTAACACTCGGGTCAACGTGATAGAACGTATTGGACTGCTTGAAGAACTGCGGCTGGAACCACCCGGCACGATCGGCCGTCACAAGAGTCGCTCTGAACGCGAGGGTTACGTTATCAGTGGAGGTGCGCGCAACACTACTGCTCCTCCCTTGGCTGGACGACTCGCTGGTGTCGGCGGAGAGGAGCCACAGGTTGACGTGCATGGCCGAGGCACTGGCAGACGACGCCGACGAGGATCTTGAGTAGTCACTCTCGACCTGATGGTAGAGCTCGAACTGCTGCCAGCGACTTCCGTCAGCGGTGTCATCTGTGGTGGGGAAGGAAGGGACATCCTTCACGGAGAGTTGACTGTCAGCGGTGGGATCCACAGGAAGCGGACGATGGCCCGAGGTGTTGAGGGAGGTGTAGCGTGCATTGAGCTCGTTGATGTCGCTCGTGATGCCCTCGACCTGAAGACGGATCTGCTCTTGCTGCTGACGGGTGTCCGTGGCCTGAGCGAGCGCATACCCAGCGAGCGCCTGGGAGAACGCCCGGGAGGCACCAGTCAGCGCCTTCTGCGCCGCAGAGGTCGACTGCATGTCGTTTATGAGGTCGTTCAGAACCACGCCGACAATGTCTCCGCTCTCCACTAGTCCCCCGAGCTGTCCCTCGTCCAGCGATCCGTCCTTGGTATAGCATGTCTTGGCCACCGAGATGACGTTGCTGCTGTATTTCAACGCTAGGTTCGCCTGTGCGTTGTCCAGGTTCTCCTGCGCCTGTGTGACCGCGTCGCGGAGCTGTTCTGGGTCGCCCTTGGATCCAAACCGGAGTGCCGTCAGCTGCGAGTTCAGCACGTCGAGCTGCTGCGACTTGGCGCGGATCTGCTGGTAGATCAGGTCGGGGTCCTGCGTGAGATCCTCCAGGGTGAACGACGTCGACAGAGACTCGAACCAGTCGATCGGCGTCATCTGAACGGGGTACACGTTGAGGCTGCCGTCGAGGGAGCTCATGGCGGCCTCCCGGAGCGAGTCCTTCGCGTCCTGCAGCGCTTCCGCCGACGTCCGCACGTCGAGGTACCCAACGTACTCGCGAACGTTGTGGGTGTATCCGCGGACGACGACATCGGAGTACTTGGCGGCCAGTTGCGCTTCACGCGCCGCTGTGGTGTGGGCCAGCCTCCGCGTGAGGGTGTTCAGCGCAGCAGAGGACTCCGTCGTGCCGAGTTTGAGCTGGAGCGCCTCCTCTATCATCGCGTCCCTCTCCACCTCCCACGCCTGCTTTGCCATCAGGTACTCCTGCATCAACGCGTTGCTCAACTCCATCCGGTTGACCGTCCCGTCCTCTGAGAGCTTGTTGGAGATGGCGAACGCAGGCCCGTCTCCGTTCGTCTGCGTGCCGCCGGCGTCGACCTCGGAGTCGTCAACGGAGTCGTCTGTGTCGCGGGTATGCTGCCTGTCGATGATCTCCCGGACCCAGGTGGAAGTCTTCACCTCGCGAAGCAGCCACTGGCGAATCTGGTCCTGCTGAGCAGCGAGGCCATTGTTGCGGAATATGGGAAGGAGGTTGTTGAGGACGGTGGTGTACGCCTGGGAGAGGGAGTTGCCGTTGGGGCCACTGACGACCTCGGCAACATCGTAGAGCTGGTCCGTCAGGCGGAACTCGCTCTCGTTGACGACGACGGGCTTGATGAACTGGCCATAGATGCCGGCGGAGCCAGTGTCCCACGCGTACTGACTCATCTGGAGGAAGCGGCCGGGGAACTGCAAGGTGAACATTTGGTTTCCGCCCGGATTGAAGAACTTCTTGAGCGACTTGATGAGAATGGGAAGGAATTCGCCCTTCGTGAGCTCCCGCCCGTCAACTGTATCTGGGTCCTCGACAGCGTTTGCAGGTCCACCAGGATTCGCGGCGTGCCCTGGTTGAACCCCTCCATAACGAAGCTGAAGTTGACGAGCCAGCTCAACTCTGGCGGCTGTCATCAGCACGCCCCATTCCCCTGGTTGGGTGACCATGTTTCTCAAAGCCTCAGCTACAGCTGCGCTGAGGCCGAGAGCGAGCGCACCATCTCGCAGTGAGTCTGGAGTTCTTGCGTAAAGCGCCTAAAGAGAGTGCAGGTCGTTTGTGAACCACGAACGAAAACGTTATAAGACGAATGTCAAACCTTCACAAATGCTCGGTCCTTAGCGGATATCTCGTAATTGGTTGCCGTGCGAGTCTGTGGGTCTGCAGCCAAAGGAAGATTCCTATACAACATGATCGAAAGGGGGTCGTAGTCCGTCCAGACCGCAATTCTGTCACGATTATCTTCCGGAGTCGGAACAGTCTGCGAGAGCGGACTCCCATGTTCATGCCGCAAGCCGAGCATGTGACCCACTTCGTGTCGACAGACCTTCAGAGCCCACGCTCTTCCTGCCGATCCGGGACCGACACTCCCAGGTCTGAAATGGATGAACATCGTCGTGTCGATGTCACCACCCCGGGCATTCCCGACGTTAGGGTTGTTGATGGCGCGTCTTCCAATCCGAGACCAACAGTTCTGTGGACCAACGATAGAGTCAGAAATCCAGATTTGGATCACGGCGACATCCCTGTTGGCGGCTTCGCGGATCTGAAGACCCGACGCTGCTTCCCATTCCCCGAAGACATGAACCAATAAGTCTCGTTGTTCCTGGCGACGAGGCGTAAGAAGGGGTGGTCTGTACGAAGCTTGCTGGAACCAGTAGGATATCTTCTTGCGAGGCTTCCACAGCACCGCTGGGCCCTCTGCGACTCCGCGTGCAGGACCAAGACCACGGGCAGTATTGTCTTCGGAATCCTCAAAATCAGTATTATCGACGTCGCCAGTTCCCTCGAGCATATCGCGTTCCTCGCTAGCACACCACTCCGCAGGCTCGGTTTCTGTGATCTCCCTGATGATCTTCTGGTCAACAGTGACGTCAAAGCCATCCGCGAACTTTCCTCCGTCGCCCTGGATATCGCGTTGAGGCGCTTCGCCTCCCGAGGATGTGGCCCGCGGACGAGTGCCACCATACTTCCTCTTCAGCTGACGTGAGAGTTCGAAGAGAGCGTATGGAAGTTTTTTCTTCCAAGAGCCTTGACCTTGCGCCAACGCTTGAATGACCTTGTTCACTTCTTCTCCAACGAGACCCAGAGCAGCAATCCCTTCGCGCAGTACGGCCTCATTCTGCGCATAGAGAGACTAAAAGGCGACAATCAAATCAGCACCAGGAGCGAGCCCAACACTACCACACTGCGAACCTTCACAAATGCCTTGTCAACGTCGGAGATTTTGTAGTTGAACTGGGTCCTTATCGAAGGGTCAGCGAGGTGAGGGCGGTCCTTGTAGAGCATGATGGATAACGGGTCCCAGTCCGTCCAGATAGCGATTCTCTCCCTATTGGGCTCATCAGCGGTGCTCGTCCGCGAAACCGGGCTACCGTGTTCGTGACGCAACCCCAGCATATGCCCCACTTCATGGCGACAGCTCCGCAACGCCTTGAGCCGATCTGGGGATCCGGGGGAGAGGTTGCCACCTGGAGCAAAGTGGATGTACATCGTCGTTTCGCGATTTCCGCCGCCATATGCGCGGCGCCGGGGAGTGCTGTGAGCCGCTTTGCCAATGCGGGAGCAGCTATTCTGCAAGTCGATGGTTGAGTCAGAGATCCAAATTTTGACGGGGGCCTCTTCAGCCCTGGCGGCCTCCACAATCTGAAGGCCAGAAGCGGCAGCCCATTGCTTGAAAGCCTTCTTCAAGCACTTCCGTTGGAGCTTGCTTCGTGCCGTGATGAAGTGGTCTCGTCGGTAGGAAGGTTGTTGAAACCAGTAACGGATTGTTTCACCAGGAGACCACAAGGCCCCTCCTGCTTCAGCGACACCTCGTGCGGGACCCAGATCATGCGAGACAGCGCTCGTCTCAACATTGTTGTCGTCCTCCTGAAGTACGTCTGGATCCTCACTTGAACACCAAGGTGCGGTATCGTTCTCTGCCTCCTTGATCACCTTTGGATCAAAATAATCGTCGAAGTCGTCTTCGTCATCCTTGTCTTCATCCTCGTCCTCGCCATCGTCGCCTCCTCCCAGATCATGTTGAATATCGCGCCCAGCCGTACCAGGAGCAGAAGTCTTCGCCGCCGTTTCCGCGCGACTCGCAGCATTCCAGACCGAGAACTTCTGGCGGATCACGGCCGCGTCGCTCTCGCGGGCGATGTTCTCCCTTGCAGCACCAGTGACGCCGGCAACCTCCAACGCATACGCCAGCGTCCATTTGGGGTCTTTCGACTGGAAGGGGTAGTTGATGGCTATGTACGCCTTGTCCAGATCAGAGAGAACGTAGTTGGGCCGGACGTCGATTCGCTCTGTGTTCATCTCCGGCGGCATGAAGTACCTGTGGAAGTCAACGTTAAGCACGGTCATGTCCAAACCGTAATAACGAAACGCACATCATGATAGAATTGAGATCTACTTGGGAGTAGTTACTGACGTTGTCGCGGGAGTACACGTCGATGATTTGCTCTTTGACCATAGCACGTGACCATCCCTGGTTCAGTTCATAGAATTCATACACAGCTACGAGTAGTTTGAGTGTCAGCAACGCCTCACGACAGTTTGTATGGTAGAACTTACCCTCTTCATCCAATGTAAGCGTACCGCCACGAGCGGGAGACTGGTGCTCGTGCAGTAGCCCCAGCGCGTGCCCAAACTCGTGCAGAATAGTGCCCCTTTCCTCGCTGCCAATAACACTTGAGTCTCCCTTCACCCAGCCAAAATTCATCGTTGCCTTGGTCACAGCGACGTTGAGGGTCTCCCGTCCAACGTAGGACCACGACCCGTCTTTGACAAAGGTGATTCGGATCTGGCCTCCGCTGGCAACCTTCTTGATGACCACGTTGGCGTACTTCGTCCATTCTTGAGCCACGGTGTCGACCTTCTTCTGCTGGGTACTGTTTCCTCCGAGATAGCTATATGTGATTGTCTAAAATGTCGGCAGCAATCAGCATCTAACGGAGTCGTACCTACAGCGGCCAGAGGGATATACGCACGCTGCCGTTGTCCCACAAGAGCGTAGACCTGGTCATCACAGCAAAGGCAACCATACTTGAGGTCCTATCTTCCGATTCTGCCCGAAGATGCGTCGCCAGATCCGAACATGTCTTGCTGAACCATTCCGGGATCTCATCTGGTGTATCCTCGTCACCCGCCGGCCAATCAGGGAGCTGTGGTTTCGGGGGAATGTACCCAGGGATCATCAGGATCTCGTTTGCGAGCCAGATGGCGTACTGTTTCCTGACGTCCGCAGGTCTCGCAGCCAACATGGAATGCTTGTAATATTCTGGGACGCCAAGAACAGACAATGCGTGGCTCAGGGTCCATCGAGGTGCGTTGGAGTTAAGCTGGGGAAGTGGGTAGTTGACGACCATGAGTGCCTTGTCCCTGTCCGAAAGTGAGCTGTTGGGGAATACTGCGGTCTGGTCCAGATTCAGGTTGTCGTCCATAAAACATCTGAGAGACAGAAACGTCAGATGCTGGAGACATCTCGTCAAAGAGACATTGAACGGACCTCATGATAGACGTCTCGTCGTATTTGAGGAAGTTGGTCAAGGTGTGCTTGTCGTACACATTCAATATATTCTCCTGGACGTAGTCGCCCGTCCACCCGACAGATGACGCGTAGAACTGCTTGATGTCTACGGTGCGCAATTAGCCAGCATGACCCCACGCAACGACATTCAGAAACTTACTAGGTCCGTCAAGAGGTATATCCCGAGGATGTTCATGCGTCAGCCCCAGAGCATGACCGAACTCGTGCATGATGATACTCCGCTCAATGGGATCCCCACTGCTAGCATCAGGTCCGTCCGGCACGTCTCCCAGATTGATCGTGGCCGCAGTCGGCGGAACGTTGAGCGCAAGGTTCCCGACGTAGGACCAGTTGCCGGCGGCCGCGTCGAACGTGACGCGAATCATAGGGGCAGGTACAGAGGATGCGTCGACGAGGGAAAAGTTGATGTTGGCGTACCAGCTCCATTCGCCAATGCATTGGTTTACTTTAGCTTGCTGGACTGATGTGCCCACCGTTGTACCGGGGAGGAATGCATACGTGATGGTCTACAAACAACTTCCGTTAGCAAAAATCATCGATTGCGGTTGATGAAGTCTCATACCGTGCTCGAGCTGGTATCCCAAAGCAGCGCTGTCTTAGCAAAAACTGCATATGCAACG
This sequence comes from Cristinia sonorae, assembly GCA_021029105.1. Lineage (NCBI taxonomy): Eukaryota > Fungi > Basidiomycota > Agaricomycetes > Agaricales > Stephanosporaceae > Cristinia > Cristinia sonorae. Next base: position 521,996 of record JAEVFJ010000019.1, read on the forward strand.
GCACTGGGCGTGCGTCGGTCAGCGGCGCCAATCTGGACTTGCTTCGGGGCCAAGTCCGCGCAACTAGGTGAGTACTTCAGCATGGGACCAAGGTTTTCGCTGGAATCTGGCAACGCGACTTTGGCAACGGCAGGGGTAACCTGTTGCAACGTCGGTTCTGTGGCGCCTGCGGGAGCTACTGCCACAGCAAGACCGGTGTGGGAGGATTGACTCGGCGGGGCAAGATCAGCAACTGGAGTTTGCGTGGTGGTCGGCACAACAGGAGCAACAGGCGTGGATGTGGGCGATTGCCCAGTCTCGACTGTAGCGGGAGCAGGAGTTGGAGTTGCTGCAAGTGTTGGTGACACTGTTGCTGTTGGCTGAGCCGAAGGATCTGGAAGTGTAGACATCGTAAAAAGGCGGAAAGTAACTGCTATCCGATGAGGTCAGACGGTTCCAGTCTTCGCACATCTTTATACTCGCGCAATGTCCGCGCGATGTATCCGGGATTACGCTTGGAAGTCTCAAGGCAATTGGAAGAGTGTAAAGTGCCGGTTCAGATGTCGTGTTTGAGTGGATCCAAAACTAGGCACAGAGCGATGAACATCAATCGAAATGACAGTAATTGCTATGAGAGATTCGGAGGGAGCGCACCTTTGACATCTGCGCACCATTTCACCGAAGCGAACGTAGTGCGGGGCACACACGAAGAACGTATAGAATCTAAATTTAAAATTGATGTGGGGGGAAGCCTAGGTGTATCAGTGGTACTTCAAAGCGCTCGACTAGCGACCAGAGGACAGGTTCTGCAACTAACCACCTTCAGACGGATTGACAAAAGCCAGTGGTGTTGAAAAACCGGTGTCTATTGTACAAGAATTGTAGCTATCATCTCGTCAAGGGTATACCCATGACATTCCGGACCCAGGTCCATGATTGTCCTGCGAGTGGCTGCCTTGATGAAAGCTTCGGCCTAGGTGTAGAAATAAGTAGTGGGGATCCTTTGCCGCCTCCTCGGCAGCAGGAGTGCGCAGCGACAAAGTCTCACTGTGCAACACAAGATAATGACTGTAGATGGCTCTCTGAGAGCATCCCAACGGCGTATGGTCATGATTTCGAGTTCGGTGTGTCGTTTTCAGAGGTTCGAGATGGAGGTTCAGTTGGTGGAACTCCCCATTCAGGAAGACCTGCTGGACGAGGGATACGTTTGGATTCCCACTGTTCCTCCTGCGCAGAGCTCAGTCTCTGGGTAAAGTAATAGACAGTGAGCATGATAGATTTATGTGAGAGAGTGGTAATGACGCACGAAATATTCCTCCCTAATGTCAAACTTTCGCTTCTTCTTCGTTGTCAACTCGTCTTCTTCCCGGACCTATACCAGGCCAGCCAGACAGATGCAAATTTCATGAGATTGAATAGACGAGATGAAATAGAGGCACTCACAGCATGGACTTTCTGGTCTTGCAAGTCATAGCGTGTTTGCGTGAAGCTTTGCAGTCCGAAACTTGCGCCGACCATGATGAGGAGGAAGGGCACACCAAAATAGGCAGGGTGTTTCCGGAGAGTGCGATGTATGGGGTTGGCATTGAGCGGGTTGGATTGAAACGTCGGCATTGTGAGCTCGGAGGCGTCGACGACGATGAACAGGACAGCAGGCGGCCAGGAACGGCGGGATGATCGTCGGAGTAGTCGGGCCGAACGGAGATGTGACTCGGGAAATTGAAAAAGCAAAACTGGATATTCTCCACTTTGTTATCAGATCCACAAAGTTCGCTCGCCAGCTCTGTGGCGAACACGACCATGAGCGGTGAGCCGCGCACCCTTGCTTTCCTGCAGCCTACTCGAGCTCATCGTACCGCTCCGATACAGTGACTGTCGTTCTCGGAGCCCAGTGGGGCGACGAGGGAAAAGGCAAGCTCGTCGACATCCTTGCTGCGGACGCGGACGTCTGTGCGCGCTGTGCAGGAGGCAACAACGCCGGCCATACTATCGTAGTCACCAACTCCGAAGGCGTCAAGACTACTTATGCCTTTCATCTACTTCCTAGCGGTGCGTGTCCAGGTCCCCTTACAGCCTCGGAATGCCCGTAGAAATTGATGACGCCGAGTAGGATTGGTGAACCCGAAGTGCACGTCGCTTATTGGGAACGGAGTCGTGGTTCACGTTCCTTCGTTTTTCGACGAGCTTGAGGCTTTGGAGGCACAAGGTACGTCATCGTCGGATTATGATTTCGACATTGGGCTAACGAAGCCATGTCCAGGACTTGACTGCACAAACCGGCTATTTCTCTCGGACCGTGCACATCTAGTATTTGACTTCCACCAGATTGTAGATGGCTTGAAAGAGGTGGAACTTGGTGGTTCCAGGTACGCATATTACCCGTCCTCAAGCTGTCCATGTATCTCAGTCATCGTAGCATTGGTACCACAAAGAAGGGCATTGGTCCGGCGTACTCTGCCAAGGCGTCTCGCTCTGGCCTGCGCGTTCACCACCTCTTTGATCACGAAACTTTTGCCAAGAAGTTCCGCAAGATCGTCGAGGGGCGTTTCAAACGATATGGCCACTTTGAATATGACACCGAGGCGGAGATCATACGTTACAAGGTATACTGCCCGTCCGGTCGTAAAGTCACAGATGCTGAAATTGGAATGCAGGCACTCGCTGAACGGCTTCGACCCTACGTCATTGACAGCGTGACCTTCATCCACAAAGCCCTCGCGGAAAACAAGAAGATTCTTGTGGAAGGTGCCAACGCGTTAATGCTCGACATCGACTTCGGTACCTACCCTTTCGTGACGTCGAGCGCGACGACCATCGGAGGGGTATGTACCGGATTGGGCATTCCACCCAAGAAGATTGGCACGACCATCGGTGTCATAAAGGCGTACACGACCAGGGTAGGCGGCGGACCGTTCCCGACGGAGCAGCTGAACGTGCGTACCTTGTTTCTGTTGTATTTGACTGGACGTTGATAACAATGTGTTGTTTAGGAGATTGGTGAGCACTTGCAGGAGGTGGGGCGGGAATGGGGCGTCACGACCGGACGGAGGCGGCGTTGCGGGTGGTTGGACCTGGTCGTCATGCAGCATTCGTGCCGCATCAACGGATACGACAAACTGAACCTCACAAAGCTCGACATTCTGGACGACCTCGAGGAGATCAAGGTTGCTGTGAAGTATACGGTGGACGACAAGGAACTGGCCGGTTTCCCTGGTATGTTCCCTTGATATCATTGTCGAGCTGAATACAAGTTTATTCCCTTTATGCACAGCGGATCTTGGCGTGCTGGAGAAGGTCTCGGTGGTGTACGTGACGCTACCAGGGTGGAAGACCCCGATCTCAGACATCACGTCGTATGAGGAGCTGCCGGATAACTGCAAGAAGTACATCGGGTTTATTGAGAACTTCCTGTCTACGCCGATAGAGTGGATTGGGGTTGGTCCAGGACGGGAGAGCATGCTGCACAAGTAGAAACTGTTGTACTAGTATGTCGATGTAATGTGACTTGTTGGTGACTGTTACGATGTGACGTGACGGCTGTTAAGTTCTCACGGTGTGTGGAATATAAAGGGGAAGTGTGACGGACTGAGGGGTCACTCGCGGTCACCCCGTTACTCCCTCCCTCTGAGCTGCTGGAGAGTGTCACTGGTGATTATAATATTCTTTGATCCTCTTCTTCGCCACAATGTTCACTTTTCGTTCAAACAGTTCCCAATGGACCCAAACGTCCCCCATCACCTGAATACAACTCCCAACTCACGCAAACGTTCTCGCGAGAACGAGACTTCTGCCCAGAGACACAAACGCGAGAAGGCTGCAGAACGTCAGCGCAGGAAACGCGAACGCGACCGGCAGGCTGGTCTCAACAACATCCTCTCTCTCGCCCACGTCCAGCAGCAGCAGCAGCCACTCCCGCCTCATCCAGAACCACCCGTGTCAGCACCCCCCGTAATGCAGGATTATAACAAGCCCCCTAGCGACGATTCCTCACCCGAGGACATGGTTCGGCGGGAACGTATGCGTGCCGCAGCAAGGGAACGTCAGAGGAAGCATCGGGCCCTGGTCAAGCAGAGGAAGCTCAGGGAGCTGGGTCTTGATATGGGCAACGAGATCATCCCACCGATGGACGATGTCCAATATCGCATGAACGCACCGCCGGACAACCAGTACGCTCCTGTCATGCCTCATGAAATGCAGCCTCCGCCACCACCGCATCCCCATCAACAGCATCCGCACCCCATGCATGAGCCGCCATTCCCCCAGGGGCAACCCCTTGGCGGTCAGACGTTTGCGTCCACCCTTCTTCTTTCGTTCTCCTGTGCACCTCTGCTGAAGGCTCACTTGCTACGGAATCTTTCCATGACCAACGAAGAACTTGCCTCTTTGGAACCTATCATCGCCTCTGCGTGGGACCAGTGGGATCAACAGGTGTGTCACCTTCTTTCAATCTTGGTCTTGCACACTGGTTAAGTCTACTTGCAAACCCTCTTCTCGCACAGCGTCGCATGCACTACGCCCACCATCCAGCCAACGCCCCCAAACCACCGGACGGCTCAAACGTCCCGGACCAATCCTCCGGGTCAGCCAGTGCCCCCTCGGGCTACGGCTCACTAGCAGACCACGCCTCCGCGCAAGGTACGATGCAACCTTCCGCCTCCTCTCTTTCCAACGCGGCCTCTTCGATGTCGTCCGCTGGCGTGAACCCGTTTGCTACTTCGCATGATTCCAATGACTTTCGGGCTCGGTTTCATAGGCCGTTGATCGCGCCGTCACCGTTCAGGTCGGCCATGGAAGCGACGCATGGAGGACCGAATGGAGTCGTGGAGGGGACGCAGGGGGATACGGGGTTGGACCCGCATTTGACGACGAAGAGCGGGGTGGTCTTGGCGATGGACGCGCAGTTGGGTCAGGCGAGGGAAGAGGCGGCTAGTGTGGCGGGGAAACTGGACAGATGAGGGTGTTGGGAGTGGGGGTGTGTATGCTGCTGTTGTACCGTCACAGTGCATGGGGTTTGGGGGCGGGGCGGGCGGACGTATCCTTGCCTGATCTCTTACTGGTTGTCTCACGACTATCTTCTGTTTTCCTGTCGCATAATCGCTAATCTCGCACATTGTATGTATCCACCTTCTGTCTACAGGCTTCGTGTGGTTGTCTGGTACTTTTGCTGTTTTTTTTATTTCATTGCGTCGGTAGTGTACGAAGTATATCGGTCACTAAATAAAGTAACAATCGCCAATTGTATTTTCTCCGTTATTTCGAGACAAGATCCAGGCGGCTGGTATGAACGAAGATTCGCTTCAGGCGCTTGTGTGACTTGTCCTGAATTCATGACATAGACATCTCGTCGTGCTCCCCCATCCTACTCCTCTTGTGGCTGTCTTCGGTCTAAGTTCGTATGTCCAATTACTTGCTGACGGACGACGGAGCGGCTCTACCTGAAGCGTATGTTCCGTACTTTGACCGCCGTTCCTTCTGCTGACCCGTCCACGCATAGACTTCTCCCAATATCACAGCTCAAACATGGGAGTTTTTCGAAACCATGAAAACAACGTTCATTCACAATTCACATTCTCTCGCATTTTGATCGCCGAACAGTCCGTACGGGCAGGGCGGTGTTGGTGGCAAGACGACAACACAAGCCGCCGACCCACACCTCCACGTCGTTGCAACGAGGTGATCCCATAAGACTCTTCTTGGTGACTATATTAGTATTATGCCATCATGACCGGAGCTAGGACGTTAAATATGCGTCACGAACGATGAAGACGTCTATGAAAAAGAAGGACACAGCAAGGCTCTCAGGTTCCTAGAAATGGTCTTCGTGGTTGGGCCGCTCCCGCGAAGGGTGGGCTGGCGTAACTTACTTTGTACGTCAATTTCTCTGAGTTCCTTCGTTTTAACTCAGCGAACGCCTGTGTGCTGCGTCGTGGCACAGTTGGATGGGACGAAGACGGAATCTGATCCGCCGGATGCGCCGGAGCTGTTTGGGTTGTCAGCCTGGGTGCTGTCCCGGTAAAGGTCTGTCTTTCTAGGCCCACTCTATATGTCTACTGCCTTGACTTTGACCGACTGATCCCAATCTCCAATCACAGCACATGCGCAGAAGAAGAGCGATGTCTCTCCCCCTCGGCCTTCATACCCAGATTCGACCGCATTGAGTGACAAAGAGACAGAACGGAGTCGGACAGGACGATCTCCATGCACAGACCACGCTCTTCTCCCTGGATGGCAGAAATCAAAGGGAAAGAGGGGAGGGTTTGAATAGGACGTATCGCCGAAATGAGCACAGTGTGCGTGTTTACCTCGTACTGACACCGGAAACGCGTGCTCGTTTCGCTTTTTTCGAATGCGTTTCGGCAACATGCGACAGGGGAGGCGTGGCGTTGGCGTAAGTGGGGGGGCAGCAGGTCAACCGTGAAGAAAAAGCTGGAGATTGGGGGGGTATGATGCTCCCTTCCCGTACTCTAAACTACTCCTCTCACTTAACTTCCTACTTTTCTTCTTCTTCTTCATTTCCAGACGGCATTGCTTTCTCGGACTTGTTGTTGGTATGTCCATGATCCTGGCGTCTGAACCGTGGCCACTCATCGAACAACGTGTCTCGATCTCGCAGCCCCATCCGTCAAACACCCAGAAGCTCGGCGATATCTGCAGCAGAATCTTTTTACCCCAGGAGGCCCAACAGACTCATTGTTGACTGTACGTCCACGGGTTTGCGCCAAAGCGCCCTCGCCGCCCGCTTCGTCGCCTGTGCCACTCACTCATCAATATGCCCAGACAGGCCCGGAGACCACAAAACGTTCCTTTTGCCACTCGTTTCCCCAAAGACCCTATTGTATCTCCCGCCACTCGCAAAGCGATAACGATGGTGCAAAAGAGGGGTATAAAGGTTAGTGGCCAATCCCTCCGTTCTTTCTCCTTTTCTTATCCCCCTCTCCCTCTTCCATCATTTCACCTGTGGATTTCGTTCCTCTCACTCTCTCCTTCACGTTCCGCACTGTCTACACGTTTCCTTCCTTGTCGTTATTCACGTCGGCCATCGTCACCCTCGATTGCGGCGTTATCCCATCATTTCCGCCTCCCACCATACCTCTTTCCTGTCCTTAAAATCCGACCTAACGCGATGTCACCCACGATGCGTTCTCGTGCCCACTCCTTCTCTACGACCTTCAACCAGTTGACGAAACGTCGGACACCATCCGCGCCCCCGCCCACCCCTACCAACACCATCATCCACACTACCTCCCCCACAAACGTTCATAGCAGTAGGAAACTGCATATTCACCTCCCGCAACTATTCAAGATGCATCCGTGGCAGAAGTCTGCGTATGCGGGTTCACACCCGACCTTGGTAGATTCGCAGCCGTTTGGAGACGAGCCGAGTCCGGACTTGGAGTCGTTTGCTTGGTCGGAGGTGGAGAAGACTCCGGTGGTGGACGTCAGAGGATCGCATGTGGTGTCATTGGTGAGTCTACACTACCCTTTGTCTCCTCTTAATTGTACTCAATGATCAAATAGTCCAACCATAACATCGGACACAAGATCCTGGAGGATTTTGACTTTGACTCGTCTTCGTCTTCTTCCTCGTCGTCTGGATCGGATCATGAAGATCTCGAGTCAGAGAGCTCTGAGATCACCATCACCCATTCAGCATCCCCTTCAGCTACTTCCGCCTCTTCGCCGTCTAGTACCACTGCCCCTAGTGCCCACACAAGTATCGCTACCGCACTCGTTTCTCCATCTGGACCTCTGCCTGCCGAGGGTCAGACAGTCGCGTTGACACCTCCGTGGTGGCACTACTCTCTGCGACGGAAGATGTACAGGGATGATGAGGCTCGGCCTTGGGTACGGACTGAGAACGACGATGTAGAGACGAGAGTCCTGGCAGATGACGTCGGAAGGTGCGTTTCTTTGCTTGCCCGTGTCCGAGTCTCGAGATGTCGGTTTGCTGATTGTCGGTCGTGCAGATGGCCAGACCAGGAGCATGATTCTGGTCGGTTCGTGTTTTGACTGGGTTCAACGAGCTTTATGACACTTGATGAACGTGTATGTTTCCACTACTCCGTTGCGAGGTACTTCCTCTGCCGGGTAGCAGACGTCGATGTCGTCAGCCTGCATGACGACAACACAGGTCATGTCGACTTGAGTGCTGTCCGGAGACGTGCTTTCCGATGTCGAGGCTCTGACCCGATTCTCTTCCATTGCATATGGCGGTTTTAGATCACCGATACTGTACGATACTCTACATCCGATAGATCCATGTATAATACCTGTACCTTCCGTATACTTTTACTGTGTATATTCTATGCAATTCCATGTCTTCGTGTTGCTTCACATGTTTTGTGAGAAGGTTCCACGTGGCATGGCGTCATTCCGCCCGGGAGACACAGCCTGGAATTCGAACATTGCCCCCAACGACCACAACGAGCAGAAACACGACATCCACGACACCCGCCCCATGTCCGACATCGACAGCAACGACCACCATGGACATTAATCCCCTCCAACCGCCCCTCTTCAACTCATCCGCCCTGTACAATGCTACTTACAAACTAGCCACACGATTCCTCGGTATTCCCTCTCGCGTAATCGCCCGCATGAGGCGAATCGACGAGATATTAGATCCACACATCCACATAGACGAGTTCCCGTCGCCTGCGAGCTTGTCGTTGTCGTTGACGAGCTTGGCGAATGGGTATGCGACGCCTGCTCCGAGTTTGGATGGTGTGAGGTCGGGGAGGGTGCGGGGTACTGGGACTGGGATCACTGGTGCAAGTAGAGGAGGGAACAGCGTGTCTATTCCTGGTCCTTGGGGGTTCTTGACCTCTGGATATTTTGTTGGGTTGTTCTTCATGGTGCGTCCCGGCTTGCACCCGTACATTGACTTAGAGCAATAATGGATTCGGCGTGTAGGCGTTCCTCATCAATCGTGTGCAGAACATCGTCGTCCCACCAAGACACCCTGTTCTGTACCATAATCGCCGTCATACGCGAGGATTGAGCAGCTCAAGGGGCCGATTAGGTTTCTATATGAACCTCCTCCCCATAGATCCGAGTTCCACCTTTTCCCGATTCGCATTCCGCGTTCCTTCTATATATCTCCTCGGAAAGACACTCCTCATATGGACCATTGCTCTTCTACAAGCTGCGGAGCTGTACCCCTCGAAAGACTGGAGCTTGGCACAGAGATTAGGCTCTTGGGTTGCAGGAAAGACTATGGAAGAGATATGTTGGTTTACATTTACATCGGTCTGTGTTACGTTGTTCGTGGGTGCCTTGACGAATGGACTGGAGGGGAATAATTCGACGAACCAAACTCCATTCAACTTGGTGAGCAGAATATTTTTATTCTTGCTGTTTATCTGTCACTGAAGTATCCCAGTTTGCCTATTCATTTATTCTATACATCTACGCATCACCTGCAATGCACGTCAAGCAATCTCTAGATGGCGGGAACACAAGACCAGACAAACAGATTATTGTAACATTGATATTACCTCTGGCATCAGTGCGTGTACCTTCACTCTTCTATGACCCTCACGAACAGAAGAAGTAACGTTTCGTGCAGCTTATGATGACGCATTGTATGGAAGTCAAGCAGAAGTGGGCCCGTATGCGTCTCGTACCAACGACGATCATCGGAGTCCTCTCTCTCGTGCACTTCCACGCGGTCATGTGGTTCTTCCCCTCCCCATACCCTCTCCCCAATTACATCCCGAACGTGGTGGAAAGCATCCTCGCATTCGTTACCTTTACAACCTGCACCCTCAATGCGCTCACCCAACTACTACTCACGGGTGCCATCACGAAACCATTGTTCGGCCACACGGAGAGTTTGATGCCGAAGTGGGACGAAGACTTTACGGTGGTGATGTTTAGGCTTGGGACGGCGAGTTTGGAGGCGACGAATGTCGCGGGTCTCGGCAATGAAGTTGGGTGGGTCAGTGCGCTTCCTGGTACCCTGTCCCGCCACAGTACCGAGGAGCACCAAGGGACGATCGAGCTTCATCGTTCCGGCTCTATCTCATACTCTGAACCAATACTACCGAATGGGAGGAAGGCAAAACGAGGGTTTGCGAATGAGATTACTCGCATCAAGACGGGCACACAATCGGATGCCACCTCGGGATACATGATTGACTGCGTGGCGAACTCTGCTTGGAGGAGGGAGCTCGCTCGGTTTGGCAAGACGCTTTGGAAGACGTTGAAGGGGCTGTGGATCCTCCTGAGACATGGGCCAAGAAGACGGTCCGCTAGCGAAGGACAAGCTCTGGAGGACTCGCGTTTTGGACAAGGTGTGGCGTCAGATGCCCACGAGGATGACCATGAAGCGGACTATTATTCCAGATTCCTGCGCGGTGAAGCTGTCAGCGACGATGAAGACGACGACGCCGAATTCAATCCTCGTTCCAGGTCTCCCTCATCGTCTTATCCTCCAGATATCTCCGAAGCCGACAGCGACGAGGGTGAGGAGGAGGAAGAAGAACAAGAGATCACTGATGACGGTATCGGGGGGAGTGAGGCCGTCAGCTTGTACGCCGATCTCTCACTCACAGCTTCTGACACGGCTTCTGCACCTGTTCTTCTGGCACATATGACAAGCACGTCTTCGTCTCCTCTCACCCGGCGACGATATTCCCGCCTGGTGTCAGGCACCTACCTCACTCGTTCTCGTGAAGACGAGGGGGAAGGTTGGGACGAGTATGTGCTGGAGCGGCGAGAAGCAAAGGCGTGGAGACGGAATGAAGGGGAGGATGACTCAACAAGACGGAATTGTGTTGTTTGCACAGTTGAGCCTAGACAGATTATTTGTTGGCCATGTCGGTGCGTCTGTGCTGTGCCTCTCGTGGTGGTTGCGGTTTTTTTCTCACAGGTTTTGGACCTTTGTGTGCTTAGATGTCTCGCGTTATGCGACGACTGTAGAGAGAATATGGCGTCCCGGTCTGCTGCGTCGAAACACAGTTGTCCTTGCTGTCGGCAGAGGTGAGTACCGATCCCATTGTTCCCGCTCCGGCCGATGTCACTGACCGTATGTCTGTTTCTGCTCTCAAATAGCGTCGAGGGTTACTCCAAGATCTATATACCATAAGCCAATGTATCGCTACATATTTGCTATGTATAACTTTTACGGTGAGACAGCTGTCAATCTGAAAACTCCGATTCTCTGGCAGTGAAGGGGTACTCTGCCATGATCACTACACTTGACTATTCTCACTATATGCGCTATTCTGGGACACGGTCTCATTCGGGCGCAACAACGTCTCGATGTGGATGTGCAAGTAAACCATGGCCTATTAATCCCACATACATCAGTGACCGAAGAGAACCAATCATAAGTCCGGTGGACCACTCCAGTCGGAATAGCCGTACGCACCAGCTGACCTCCTAGGATCAGAACAGAGTGCTTCGCAAAAGGACTATGTGGGGTTGCGGCTTTAGGTCATTGGTTGGCAGCGGGTGGCACTTGATGCACATTGATGCGTAGAGTCATGGGGAACCCTTCTCGTCCTCACACACCGGCGTGCTTGCTCCTGGGTTCATCACCTAGCCTTCACCGCGTCATCCCGCGCCACTGAGAGTATATAAGGACACAGTGAATGGACTGGTGACCTTTGTCGAGCAGCCCAGTCGTCTTTTCGTCTGACCTTCTCCCCCACTTCTTTCTTCTTCGCTCTGCAAGGTGATAACACTCATCTAACGACCTTTCAAACCAATCCCTCTCCCGAGTCGATATCACCCAACAGCAACAAGAATGAAGTTCACGAACGCCATCATGACTCTTTTCACCTTTTTCTTCGCACCGCTCTTCATGGCTGCCATGTTCGTCAGTGCCGCTCCATTGAATGCTGAGCTCTTCAGCAAGAAGGACGTCTTCGTTCCGACGATCTTGGAGCCTACCGCCAGCACCGTCTGGAAGACTGGCGAAGTGCGCAACATCACCTGGTATTTGTTCTTCTATCTACCTGTCTCTTTCTTTGTGTTGCATTGACTCTGTGTTTTTTTTGTTCTTCGACGCAGGGACACTTCCAACGCCCCCGCTCAGATCACCAACCGCCTCGGGCTCGTTCTTTTGCGCTTCGGTGATATCACGGCCCCTCGTGAGTCAATATGAACAATTTTGCCCAAGATCAGCTAATATACATATGAATTTCTCGTCTCCAGTGATTCTCGCTAAAGGCTTCGATATCCTTGACGGTACCGTCTCCGTGACTGTGCCCAGGGTTGAGAAGAGGACCGACTGGAGCATCGTTTGTAAGTTCACAATACCGCGCAATCGGAGTTCTTGAGGCTTCATTGGTTTTCTCACTTCCTCTCTCCCGTTGCAGTGTTCGGCGATTCTGGCAACTTCAGCCCCCAGTTCGAGATCGACGGCGAGCCTCTGTTCGGCCAGCAGGTTCCTCAGTAGATGAGGTGTCTAACTGACTGTTGGGGTGACGCGCTTTTGACGCACGCAAGGTGTGTCGGATTCAGACTTTGGGCTTGGATTTTGTAGTGTCATGAACGGGTTTTTGGTACCACGAGTCTGCCTACATTTGTGAGCTATCTGTATGATTTGCTTTTCGGTTGGCTTTTCCTAGTAGTAACGACCTTTATGACGATGATGATGATCGCCGCGGACGATGTTTTGGCTTCTATTTCTTGCGCATCTGCGTTTTATGGACTACTTTGGCTACCTTTGTTAACCTTGGAAATGAGAAATGAGTACTTTCGGCTTGCACTTGCATGTGAGCAATTTCGATCTGCGCGTCCAGGTTTGGTAAAAACGCCACAATGGATCTAATCTTATCGTGAATGATCTGACATGTCGCATCTGCTCGGGGTTTTACTCGGGCATCACTGGCACCCAACATCCATCATGAAATTGGTGACTTGGTGAGATGGCGAGCCCGTTGCCCGTGCCATTGAAACAGTTGCTTTTGCTTTCGGTGAGAGTGAGTACCCATCCCGGTCATCGTTCCCCGCTTCGCTGAAGATGGTTGCAGCACAATACCGCGCCGCTGTCGTGACAGTTCTTCACTGCTTTCCAATGACTCCGTGACTGGGCTAGGCTGGTAGATTTCTACACCCGTCTACTCGGTCTTTGATGGTCCATACTCATCTGGTCCATCTTTATACGACCTCGCTATGCACGAAGACCCGAATCGGACCTTACTGGATGCCACGGTCACATCGGTCAATATCATGGCTAAGGTCAATTATTTCAGTCGGAATAATCGCATTCACCAGCTGACCGTTCATGACCCACATAGTCCCTTCAAACCAGCACGACGTTGACCGTCGGCTTTGGTTATTGGTCGGCAGGAAATGACAGTTGATTCTATCTGATGCGTCGGAATCATGAGGAACCTTCTTCTCGTCTCACACACGGCGAGCCAACTCCTGCTCTTACATTGATCTGAATGCGTCATCGCAGTGTCTTCCTGAGTATATATGCAACCGTGAAAAAGCTGGATGTGCTCATTGAGCAGCTCCCTCAACTTCACATTCCTCTAACGACCTCTCAGCTCAACCCAACTCCACTCTTACACGACCATGAAGTTCATCAACGCCATCACGACTCTCTTCTTTGCGCCACTCCTCTTGGCAGCTTCGACCGTCGGCGCCGTACCCATGGAGAAGAAAGACACCCTGAGCACCCAGGACGTCTTCGTCCCTAGGATTATTGAGCCTACCGCCAGCACCGTCTGGAGCTCTGGCGAAGTGCGCAATATCACTTGGTGCGCTTTTCTATTTTGATTTACAGCGCGCTGGGCTAGTGGCTGACCGAAGTTGGGCGTCGCATGTCTTTGTAGGGATACTTCAAATGCACCGGCGCAGATCACCAACCGTTTCGGACTCGTTCTTCTGCGTTTCAGTGGAATCGCCTCTCCTTGTACGTCGCACCGCTCGTGTGAGGCCAACTCAGTTGTCTTATGTAGCTGACGGGACGTATCAGTCATCTTGGCGAAAGGGTTCGACATCCTGGATGGTACCGTCGCCGTAACGGTTCCATGGGTTCAGACAAGGCCAGACTACAGCATAGTTTGTAAGTCCATGTGCGGTTCTCTATAAATGCGTCAATATTGAAACTTGATGCGTTTAGTGCTCGGTGATTCGGGCAATGTCAGCCCCAACTTTGAGATTATTGAGGTTGATCATTAGGTCACTCGAATAATCGGCTCAACCTACATGGAGCATGACAACGCTGAAGCACTAGCCACAAACGAGGGGTTAGTCTTACGATGACCTGCGATTTGGTGGAATGACTCGGTGGCATGAGGACTTTGATCTAGTTTTGGTCTTTTGGTGTCTTTTGGTCATGGACATTTGTGATGAATATTCCTCAACTTGGACAATGTTTTGGTTTCATTCATTCAGGTTGTTAACAAATACGGACTGCATGTTTGCAATGCCATTGATTTGGCCTGGAGTTGTGTTTCGGTTGAGGTTGGATCTTATCTGATTCAATGATTCGGATAAGCACACTAAAATGTGGTCAGCCTTGGTTCAAACGTCCATGGCATAATGGCAGAAGTTCACAGCAAAGTCTCTCCGTTGACTGCTGCAGGCATCGCATCTCTTCCCTTCGAGACTTTCCTCCAGATCTTCACCAGTCTCCCAGGCGACGACATCATCCACTTCCTCTCAACATGTTCCTCCTACCATGCTCTTGCCTCTGATGAATCTATATGGAGAGAGTTGTGTTTACGCTACGGCGTTCATGACCTGGCTGCGTTCCGTCGCAACGGCACTCACCACACTTTCTACTCCGTCTACTCTGGGCTGCTGCACACGTACGGACCGCTGTTGGGTCTTTGGGCAAGCGATATTCCGTTCCATGGTGCGATTCTTGAATTCCGGGTCGTGACGGAAGAAGAAGCAGGGTGGGTAGGGATTGTGGGTGAAGTTTGGATTTGGGAGGAAGATGACTGGGAGGAAGATTCGGACTCGGATGAAGATGAGGGCAGTATGGTGGCTACGGATCCCTATTCCCCATGCTACTACGAATGCCTACGGATCGAGCTCGTTCAATCTGCTGCGGATCATGCATCTACCAGGTTCACCCGGGTCCTGCACAGAAAACACGCAGACACACATGGCAAGAAGGATCCAGTCCTTCAGACCATCAGACGAGGCGTTCGCCTCAATTCTCCGCACAAGCAGGCTTTCTACGTCTTGAACGGTTTTATTGGCGAGGAATCACGGAGTCATCTCCATCCTCAGTTCCCCCCAGAGTGTCTCCAGACTCTCTGCCGCGATACAGCGCGTTTGCCGCGTCTGGTCGCGCGGGACGAGCAACCGGTGGACCACAGAAGGCATCTAGTTAATCTGAAATACTTAGGCCACGGGGATGGCGTTCCCCTCCTTTACTACGCACCAAGTCCAGAAGACTTTTCGACATCTCACTCTGTCAGCATCATTCCCCCGCTCAGCGCTGTTGACTCACGACGATACCACAACCACGTCTCGCCACGCAAGTACGACTTGCCGGATATGATGAGTGCTTCGATCATGGCATTCATGGACACGGTCAGCGCCAAGCCCGCGTACACCGGTCATTACTTCCCCCTCCCCCGCCTCCCCGCACGTCGTCCTCCTCCAGGACCAGAACACGACCCATTGCCGAACCGTTGGTCGTTAGTGAAGAGACTGGAAGGACTCTGGGTGTCGCACTCGCCGAACGGTGTCGTGGCCAGTGAAGTGGTGTATATCCATTGGGAGGAGGGGACGTGCGAGGTTCAGGCGTGGAAGGTTACGGGGAGCGACTGCATGCCGCGCGGAGCGTTAAGCTGGAAGTTTGACTCGCTTGCCCCCGCAGCCCCGGCAGACTATCAACGCTTTCTGACGGGGATGGCGATTGATGTTGAGGGGCGAAGTCAAGATTCCCTGTTGCATGTCTACAAAGGGATTGGGCACACTACGAGGTCGTTGGGATACACGTAAGTGGTCGTTTGGATTTCTTTGCTTGCGTGTCGCTCTGATGTTGACGTGTGTGTCTTTTCATCTGAAAAGGGAAGAGGTAAGGGAGCGCGAGGTTGTCGTTGTCGTTGTCAGCGAGGACGAGATACGCATACGCTGGGCCGGGGTCGACGACCTTGATGAACCCTTCCCGGAAGTCTCAACCTGTAGGCGGTGTTTTGAGAGAGATGTTGCCCGTGAAACGGTTTCTGCACAATGTATTAGGCGTCCTGCGCAGCGTACGTAGTTGACTGGGTTGATTGGGCAGGGCGATAGTTTTGAATGGCAGCTCCAATTGAGAAAGTCACCCCCCCCCCCCCCCCCCCCCCCCCGCCATCTCATTCCGCTCTTACTACGGTGGGCGAGAAACACATCTAACGAGCGTGTGCGTGGGTGAAAGGTATCGAAATAGTATCAATAGTTGGGTGCCTAGCCACCAAGTCTTGAGAACCATCGACTAACCCATCCAAGTCTTTGAGTTACAGTACATTGATGAGATGCTATATCCAATGTTCATTCCGATTACAACCGCAAAAGCCCATTCCCATAATCCACTTCTCTTTCCCAAATCTATAGCCTCTTCGTCCCGTTTTAATCAAGTCACTGCATGTCGCTACGCCACCTCAATCCCAACCACCGCAGGTGCAGGTCTTCGTACACACTTCCAAGGCACCACCTCAGACGCGACGTCTCGGTCAGGATATCGGAGGTACGACAGAACACCTCGTTCTCCATCTTCGTACGTCCAAATAATGCGGATGTTGTTTGCGTCTATCACAGCCACGTCAAGGTGGATTAATCCCCTGGTGTCCGCCCTGTGCCGATACTTTAGAGCAGGAAAAGCGTAAAGGAAAGAATGACGCCACTCACACGAACCCCTCGTCAGCGATGATACCAACGCCTTCGTACATCCCGATCTTGGACCAGTCAAGACTTCCGTCGTCCTCGAACCCCATCTCTGTGAGTAGATTTGCGCGACCTGATTGAGGGATGGGCGACGAGGATTGGATCTTCCATGTCAACGCGCCTCGGGGGACGCACGAGTTGCCCGTGATCTTCCACACTTGCACTTCGCCGGCAGATTCTTCCCATGTGAAGTAGAGAACCTCCGTTCCGTCGCTCGAGTACGCGCCAAGCCAGATCCCCTCCAGTTCTTGCAACTTCGGGGAGGCGGGGGAAGGTGTCTGTGTGGCGCGGGAAGGGATGTGGAGAGGGAAGTAGTGAGGAGAGAACGGGCGGCAGTCTGTTTGGGCGAAGGCGCTGAAGACGACGCGTCGGATGTCTGTGACGGACATGTCGCGTTGCGGAGCGAGCAGTGCGTCGTAGAGCGAGGTCTCCACGCCCGTCAACACTGGGACGATGGTGATCGATTGTGGCAGGGTGACGTCGGGATCTGTGGGTGCGAAGTAGAGCAGGGGGGTTTGCTCGTGCTCAGACCATGGGACGTGGTCCAAGTGTTCGCTGAGATCGATCGTCGGTTCCTTGTGCGCGGGAAGACGGGGAAGACGCGCGGGGTCCAGCCAGTCCTGGAAACGGGGTGGAGGGTATAGGGGATGGAGGGACGGTGTAAAACCGAGTTCTGGTGGACCGTCGTACAAGTAGATTCCTTGACTGTGTGGCGCGTTGAGACGGATGCAGCCTGGCGACGCGTTGCACAGTGTGGGTTTCTTGTGCTCACCGATGGGTTGGTGATGCACCACCCGAGTGAATTTGGGAGACCGTGTCTCATAGTATGAACGCGTGGTTAACGTTTCGTCTGAAGATCCGTCGGGTTTGTCCGTCACTGAGGTGCTAGATGGCGTCAGTTCAATGCGGACGCATTCGAAGTAGTCAGGTAGCGAGGGCGTCCTCTCGTGTCTGGCCTGAAACCTCCACACCTCGCCAACGATCCCCTCCCATCCTGCATCCTCCGTTACTACCCTGAACTCCAAAACATTCCCTTGAAATGGGTTGTCGCTCGTCCATAGACCAAGGAGGGGACCGTACTTGTGGAGGAGTTGGGTGTACACGGTGTAGAACGAACGACGAGGGTCGTGGCGACGGAAGGGTGTGAGATCGCGTACGTCGTAACGCGTGCAAAGCTCGCGCCAAATGATCTCATCAGCAACGAGAGTACGGTATGAACGGGATATGCTGAGAGTTTGTATGATATCGTTCCCAGGGAGGTAGGAGAAAATGTGAAGGAGTAGCTCGAATGGCAGGGACGAAAGGCCACCGGGATACATGTTTGGATGATACTGTCAAAGGATGGAACGATTAGCAAGCCAACTATAGTCTAATGGTTATATACCTACCTGAAGTTTGTGGTCGTTGTATGTGGCCAGCTCCAAGTCGTTCACATCTGCTTTAAATATACTGGCCACATTACATAGACGCCCATAATGGGACTATCGGTCCCGAACTTTGCCGAGCGCCCCGCCCCGCGAGCGATGCCCGACCACCGTGGCCACTGCACATGTGAAAGATTTCGACGACATCCAACACCACTTAACCTCATGCGCCAAGAGGGAGGTCCCCGAGCAGCGAACGTTGATATCTCTCACCCGTCACGGCCTATCGGCACGCTTTGCTCAGGCTCCATGACCTCGTTCGTCCGAGCATAACAGTGTTGGACGGCACGAACAGCGTTTGGAGTCTCCTACACACATGGAAGCTTTCTGTGAAACCCCAGCTCGAATCTACCTATCGCCTTGAAAGTATCAAACAGCGTCAATGTCATAGGCACATATTTTCGAAGCTCGTCCTCATCGGTATGTCATCCTCACTTCAAATGGGTCAACTCACAGAGAGCAGACTCTCAGATTCAAGGTGAGCCTTGATATTCCGGAACAAGCCTGTTCCCGAAGACAACACTTCATTCACCTCGGTCTCATCGTCACCCGAACACCACAGCTTGATCCATTCCCTCCAGTCTCCCAGTCTGTGTCACTCCAATGGCGGTGTGAGTTCTCATCGTTTGGTTATACCTAACTCACGACTTGTGTCTGGACGCATTCCATTGTTGTGCCAGTGCTTCAATGCCAAGAATTGTTGCACGTCACACAATCACATTCCTACTTTAATGGTTTAATCAATTTTCGTTCTTCGATTGTGAGCGTGCCCAGCTTCCGTTGAGAGGGGACAACAGGGATGGGGTGGTTGAGTGGCGACCTGGATGGTGCTCAAGCCCAGAGGAGACCATTTAGGTGGGTCTTTGACATCTTGACTCCGAACCACCGTCGCCCTCTCAACTCCGAGACAACACCGTCGTCTCCTTTTCTGGGGCAAAAATGGTCTGGTAAGTGGAAGGTGTGAGATGGACTTTCCTGGGGAAAGAGGCGTGGTGAATACAGTGAGGGTGGAATGGACAGGTGAAGGACCAGAGCTCATGGAACGGGAGGGGGGAGGTGATCTGTAGTCGGGTGTCGCCCAGATTTGAAGAATGCGAGCCTCCTCGTCGCCGTTTTTTTCACGAAGGCCCGTTCCGATAGACATCATGTGGATATCGCGTTTGAGGGTCACAACATTTCCAAGAGCGTCGCGGGTGAATAGGACGAACGAGATTAACGAAATCGAGGAGTTCAAAACGTTAAAACGTTACGCCTTCAGCACACATGGTACTAAATCAAAGCGGGGAAGTCAGCCTGAGAGAACACACATGATCCTTTTTTCTGTGAACTTTCTATCCTCATAAGATCTGTAATCGCCCTCGAGATAAATGGTAAGTACTTAGTATCTTGGCTCCATTCTCTATAAGCCTGAGGCCTGAGGTCGACTGTCCGAACGCCACTGGCGATCTTCGGTCCAGAAAAGTTCTGGGCAGTATCACCCGGTCGCGACCAATTGCCAATCTATAGTAAGGAGCGAGTTGAAGCAACTGACGGCCATGTCCAGTCGGGACAGAACACAGAGTCGGAGTCTGAAAAGTACGCACAGCTCGACTGTCTCGACTCGACATGGCTGCACCATTCTTCCTTCCTGAGTCTTCCTCTCCGGGTCTGTCTGTCCCGATACAGCACTAATCACGACCAATGTTGGATTTCCTTTTCTGTCCAGTGGTTCAGAGGTGGCCACTGGCACGACTTGGAGGGACGCGACTTGTGCAAGTTGACCAGCACAATCCCTGAAAGGAATGCATCCAGGAGACACGTTGTCGAGTTCTCAGCGGCCTCGCAGTGGGTCAAATACGCAGAAGCCTGGTGCATTCCTCAGACAGCAAGTGCCCCATTTGTTCAGCAGCTCTCGACGCCAGCGACGCCACACCCGCTTGCAATACACCACCTCGAAACTCACAATCATCGCCATGGACGGAGGCAGACTTCGCGAACGTAAAGGCTCTCCTTTGAACGAAGCGCTTTCAGCAGAAGAACTCAACGCCAGCTTCAGGTCCGACAGCACAGACACCACGTCGCTGAACAGCGACTACGCTCTGAAGTTGACTCCGGACGTTGTCACTCGGGTGCACGCTCGGGTGTGGAACGCCGTAGCTCCTGTGTTCACACCAGGCATGGTGGTTGCTTGAGCTCGATTGAGACTCTTCTTCTGACACACCTTCCCTGACAGCTGCCGGTCATGCAGACCCACTGGCACCTCATTCGCCGGCGCACTCGCATGGGTCCATCGGTAGGTCTTTCTCGAGTTCCAATCCACTGGCATATTTCTCAAAGACTGTACCTCTCAGAGGGCTCTGATGCCAATCACAACACTCCAGGTGCGCCATGTGCATATGTTTTCCTTTCGTTATTTCAACTCGCATCTCTCACAGACACCGCTATGTCTGTGCGCTCGACCACCAGCAACCAACCTGATAAGGTGCCACACGCAAGCGAACCGGGTTCGCCTGTGCCGCCTGCGTCCCCGCGTCCCTCTCGCAGCCGCAGCAGTCAGGACAAGTGTAAGATGTTCTGGTACAACCGAATGTGTTTCTGTCGGACTGACCTCACGTCTGCAGCTCCGTCTGTTGGACCTGGGGGCACGAGGCGTCCAGTTTTTTACCTGCCGTCCAACCCCAGCAAAGAAAGTATGGATCTGTTAGCCTCAGCTAAGCTCAGCACAACGCACAACGTCCTGACTGATGTGGCGTTTGTTTTTCTTCTACTTCTGTGTAGGGATCACTTCCAGGAACTTGTCTGTCACCAGCCCAGAGCACCAGATTGAGCGTTTGTTAAAAGAAAAAGACGAACTTGCGAAGTTGTTGCGGGAGAAGGAGGCCAAGTGGGAGGCCAAGTGGGAGGAGAGGGAGGCAAAGTGGGAGGCCAAGGAGCGCGCTATCCGGCAGGAGGCCAAGGAGAGGGAGCGCGCTATCCGGCAGGAGGCAAAGGAGAGGGAGCGCGCTATCCGGCAGGAGGCAAAGGAGAGGGAGGCTAAGTGGGAGGCTAAGGAGGTGAAGTGGGAGACGAAGGAGCACGCTATCCGGCAGGAGGCCAAGGAGAGGGAGACCAAGTGGGAGGCCAAGGAGCGCGCTATCCGGCAGGAGGTCAAGGAGAGGGAGGCCAAGTGGGAGGCCAAGGAGCGCGCTATCCGGCAGGAGGTCAAGGAAAGGGAGGCAGAGAGGGAGGCAAAGTGGGATGCGAGGGAGGCCAAGTGGGAGGCCAAGGAGCGCGCTATTCGGGAGGAGGCGAAGGAGAGGGAGCAGACTATCTGGCAGGAGGTCAAGGAGAGGGAGGCCAAGTGGGAGGTTGAAAGGAAAGAGTTGATCGACCGCCTTCTTGAGAAATTCACCTGAGACTGAAAGCATCACGCAACGGCCCATCACCATTCTTTCCTCTGGTGCTCTACGACTCAATAAATACTCTCGACATGTACATACATAACTGCCAATGGAATTTTCAAGTTCATCAACATCACAGACTGATCAGGCCCATCACAAAAACCGCCCACCGATTACATGGGCTTCCCACTCTCGGAATCTTCCGAATGGTTTCAAGACGCTCACAATGCTTGTGTGGCGATTACAACCTGCAGACGATTACAACCTCGCAGAACGATTTACAGCTCCTGCCAAGCACGACGAGCAACTGCCCAGAGCTCGCTTTGGACGTCGCATCAGTGAACTGAAATTTTCCAAGGGCAATCGCACCACAGCAACACTCTGCAAATACATATAAGTCCCCTGTTCCCTCACTCAAACAGAGTCACGTCTCTCTCACATTCACCTTCAGCACCTTCCCCCTCGTTCGTGTCCATCCTCCACTTGATCGCTATCTTGGACAGTCCACTCGTTCCCGAACCTTGAGGTTTATTTGAGGCGGCTCTCGAGGTCCTTTGACCGAAGCTATGTTTCGAGTCAGAGGGCCGCGAAGGCTTCTTCGAGTTCCCCTCGGCCCTCTTGCACTCCCTCCGCGACATTGGGGTGAGCATTCTCTTGTTTACGAGGAGCCGGCCCTACGTCTCCACGACAATTGGTCTTCTACAAGGTAAGGGGAAAGGTTCAAGTGTCCACATCTATCATTGCTCACACATCAAATGGGACTCTAGTGACGGCTTCAGGCAGTGGGCATGACCAAGGTAATACTGTGATGAGGTTTACGCGCTTCTCGGGTATGTGTATTCTTACCTTCTTTCGCTCTCATAGTCATTGTGGCCTTGTAGTTTGTCATTTTTCTATCAGGTGTCTGGGACAGGGCTTACGGTCGGTCGCAGTTTGATGGTCTAGTGTCAAGGGTGGGGAACATTCTAGTTTTTTTTCTTGATTTACTATAATGTATCCTGTCGCATATACCTACGAGTTACATAGCGTGAATGTGATGCCCTCGTTGTCCCAAAACATCTCAAGATGTGTATTGATCAGTGGGGAGCAGGCGAGTCGGGTCAAGCGATGGCACCGACGAGCGTTGTCGAAGTGCCAAGAGTGTTTCCCGCCGTGATTAGCGATGGCAAAGCGATGGTATCCCCGGTCCCTCAGCGGAATTGCTAGTGGTTGTAACCCTGTCAGAACCGTCTTACAGCCTGCTTGTAACTTCGCGTCATGATAGTACAAGCGTCTCTAAGCCTTATTTACTTCCTAATCCTTACATTAGCTTGGAAACGGGTTTCAAGCGATTTTGACCGGTTACAACCACCTCAAATTTCCAGGAGATTTTTGTGATGCCAAGAAGGGCGCTTGCGAATTTTGGTTTCTTTTGTCACGTGGCTCACGGCGTGAGTAACATGTGATCTGCCAGTGACAGTCTCAGGCGTCTTTCACCGCAAACTGTTTCCACAGTGGTGTTCGCAATACTGCCCTATTCTGGCTGCTATCATACACAAGCCACCATCAAATCGCCACCTCTGTACGGGGGTTGGTACACCCATCGCCAGACGACAGTTTGGCCGGTCATCCTTATGGAATCGCACTGGCAGGGCAATACTAGGAGGGATCCCCAAATATGACCCTCGACAGCACACCGAACACAATTTCGCATATATTACAGGATGCAATCTTCGTCGAATGCATCTGCATTTCTGGCTGATCGTAGACGCAGATGTCTGTGGAACAGAGGTAAACAAGGGTGGGCGGGAATACCGCTATCGGCCCTAACATTCAGCACTCCCCCTGTTACGCCACAGCTGACATGTTGAAAGCGAAAGCGACAGACCTCGTCTATTCCACACGCCATGCGCCGGTGTTTTTGTGGCGCCTGTCAGCAGTACGCTCATCCCGACTCCCTACAGGCGATTGAAGCGCAACTTCGTCTCCATCTAGTGCAGCAATTACTAGAGGTCGGGGTTTACGCCTTCGTGAATGCCATTGGGTCTATCAGCGGGACGCTTGGTATAAAAGCCCAATGCAATATCACTGCTGGGCAGCATGCACTGACTCCTCAGCGAACATCCCCTCGCCCCATTATACTTAATCATGTCCACGCTGGACAACCCCGCCTCTACAGCAGCTGTCCAGACCGCCAATGCGACTCCTTTCTCCAATCAGCCAGGCCAGACGGCACATGCAGCCAGCTCTGCTGCAGCTCCGTTAATGTGCGCCGACCTGGCTCCGAAGCATATCCAGATTGGTGCTGCAGACATGCGCGTTCCTGCCTCTGTTGCGTACGCCGTGTTCGCCAAGACTGCTCTTCTATGGGACACAAGCACAAGCACTGTAAGTACGACATCTCTTTCCGGGTGTGCATACCGCTAACGTCGGCTCCCAAGACAATCACATACTCATTCCTCCCTGGACCAACTAGCGGAACGGCAATTCAGCAGCAGAAGGTCGCCAAATACATCGGAGAATGGAGTTGGTATGCGAACGTCAATTTCTCTCTGGTCGATGCCGCCACCGTCCCTGCTTCAATGATACGTATCACATTTGATGCACAAGCCGGTAATTGGTCCTACGTTGGAAACCTTGCTCTCGCCGTCCCGGCTACTCTAGCGACCATGAATCTCGGGAGCGTTGCCGATGGTCCCGACGACCCGATTGAGAGGAGCATCATCTTGCACGAGTTCGGCCACGCACTTGGGTTGACGCATGAGCACCATCGAGATGTTGCTCTTGATCCAGATGGTGAGTACGCTGTCTAGTCATCCTTCACCGTGCCATTCACGCATGCGAACTAGCTACAAAGACGTTCTACGCGTCCGCTGTCGGATGGTCCCCCGACCAAGTGCAAGAAAACATTTTGGGTGTCTACGACAAAAGAACGCTCACCAATTTCCTCAAGTACGATAGCTCGTCCATCATGAAGTAAGTCATCTACAATAATGTCGACCCTATTCACCGACTCCTGTTATTTGCAGATCATTCATGGAGAAGCAGATGGACGTGAACAGAGTCGACGTCCTTCCCAACAGCGAGCTCTCTGAGCAGGACAAAGCGTTTACGGTCGTCAATTATCCGCTTCCTCAAATAAATCCCAACGCACCGCAGTGGACCCTCAGCCACGCGCTCTCAGTTCTAGGCGTTTCCGACTACTACAAACACGCCATGCTCCTCGCAAGACCCGCCGATGTCAGGAAACAGTACGCACTTTGGCTCGCGGAACAGTTGTTGATGATCCCAGGACGCTTGCCAACGAAGCCTCATGGTCCGGACTGTCCACCGGACGGGGGGGACATGCCCGGTGAGAACCCAGCGTGGTTCAAGAAGACGTGTTCGGATTTGGCGTTGCACCTCAAAGCAGACTCGGAGGATCAATCCTCAAGCTCGATCGCGTTCGCTGTGATGTCCAAGTCGACTTTGTTGTGGGACAATGGCGAGGTATGTGTTTTACCCAAAGATTGGGACTATAATACTGATGCCCTTTGTGTGCAGACCATCACTTACAGCTTCCTGGGAGGCAATCCAACCCAGCAGCAGAAGGTCGACACCGTGGCTCAAGAATGGACGAAATATGCTAATGTGGCCATCAAGAAGGTCGCTAGCGGCGGCCAGATCCGCATCACTTTCAACTCCAACGACGGATCCTGGTCCTATGTCGGACGTGAGATTCTCAATGTCGATGCGACCAAGGCGACGATGAACTTCGGATGGGTCAAAGGAACTTCGAGTACGGTCACCAACGAGGAGAAGGGGACCATCTTGCACGAGTTTGGGCATGCTTTGGGTCTGCTTCATGAACACCAGTCTCCCGCTCGCGGAGGTACCCTCACGCTTAACGAGAAGAGTGAGTCTCACCCTTCATGCTCGTGACTTTTCGCCGTTAACATGCGATCCTCGCAGATGTGTATGCGTACTACGAGGAGACGCAAGGATGGTCCCGCGCACTGGTAAAGGAGCAGATCATCGATGTCTATGCACGGGACGACGTCAGCAACTACTCTCAGCTTGACCTTACCTCCATCATGATGTACGTCGCTCGTTTAATGCAAGCATCACAAACACTCAGCCATCCCGCGTTCACAGGTACTTCATGCCCGCAGAGATGAATACTCAACACGTCGAAGTCAAGCCCAACTACGCCTTTTCCGAACTCGACAAGGCGTATATAGTAATCAACTACCCTTTCCAGACCAAGGACCCGAAGTGGACTTTGGCCTACGCGTTGGAGGTCGCTGGCGTCACGGGGTTTGCGCGGGAGAGCATCGCGAAGGAGAAGGACGCAACCGTTATCCGCCAGAAGTTCACCATCTGGAACGCTGCTAGTCGTGCCGAGACAATCGGCGGACGCTCTCGTGGAGGTGACCCTACTACTGGTCGCGGCGTTCAGGGAGACGAAGGCGGAGGAGAGTGGGATGATCTGGCTGGCTTCGACACGACGTTTGACAAGAAAGTCATTGAGGACGTCTCTCAAACTAGGACAAACTGGTGCGCAAGTGAGGATCCGGATGTTTCCCAAGACGATAATGAGGACATTCAGTCGGACGACGAAGAAGACACTGTCGATGACACTGGTCCCGCGCGTGGTGTCGCCGAAGGAGAAAACGTCTTGTGGCCCGTCAACAAACCTATTCTCTTCTGGTTCCAGCAGAGCACGTACCGGCTGCCCATCGTCCTGCCCTCACGTCTGATACATCGTGATCTGATGAGACAGGCGCTCAGAGAATGGTCAGAAGCATCCCGCCTCACGATCTCTGAAGCAGAGAGCGAGGATAAAGCGCACGTCAGGATCTGGCTGTCCGACACGGTCATCGGTGCACGTCGTAGCCACTGTATGATTGGACGACGTGCTCTCTTCGACACGAACCCTCCTCACAAAGGCGGAAACGCCCGAACTACACTGTACATCCATCTCCCGTCTGGATCCCTCGCCCCTGGTAAGCCGGATAGGTTGGACGCACTGAGGAGCTGTCGACATGAGGTCGGCCATATGTTGGGACTTCGCCACGAGCATGTCAGTCCAGTGTCGCAGACCGTACCTGTCAATGAGGTCAACAAAGACAGGATCACGTTCTACTCCGATTGGGACCCTCTGTCGATCATGCTCTACCCAAACGAACAACTAGCCGCTGATCCTACGCAGGTTACAGGACGCAACACAGTTCTTTCTGATAAAGATAAGCTATTTGTGAAGGTGAGGATAACGACAACCTTCCAGCTGTTTCCGTGCTGATCCAGAGATATAGATGCTTTACGCAAGGAGAATGGATGTGCTTGCACAGTGTATGCTTCAGATGGGGCTGAGCGAAGATGCTGTCACTGCAGTTAGAACCAGGGCGACGAATACTGAAGGGATATGGCGGAAGCAGATGCAGGAAGCTCGAAAGGAGCTCGCCACGCAACTCAGACTCCGATTCGGTCCACCACAGCTTGCTCCCGCTCATGGTGCAGAGGATCCTTCGACAGAGGACGGTCACGAGCTCACGAAGGGCGAATTCCTTCCCATTCTCATCAAGTCGCTCAAGAAGTTCTTCAATCCGGGCGGAAACCAAATGTTCACCTTGCAGTTCCCCGGCCGCTTCCTCCAGATGAGCCAGTACGCGTGGGACACTGGTTCCGCCGGCATCTATGGCCAGTTCATCAAGCCCGTCGTCGTGAACGAGAGCGAGTTCCGCTTGACGGACCAGCTCTACGACGTCGCCGAGGTCGTCAGTGGCCCTAACGGCAACTCCCTCTCCCAGGCGTACACCACCGTCCTCAACAATCTCCTTCCCATATTCCGCAACAATGGCCTCGCTGCTCAGCAGGACCAGATTCGCCAGTGGCTCCTTCGCGAGGTGAAGACTTCCACGTGGGTCCGGGAGATCATCGACAGGCAGCATACCCGCGACACAGACGACTCCGTTGACGACTCCGAGGTCGACGCCGGCGGCACGCAGACGAACGGAGACGGGCCTGCGTTCGCCATCTCCAACAAGCTCTCAGAGGACGGGACGGTCAACCGGATGGAGTTGAGCAATGCGTTGATGCAGGAGTACCTGATGGCAAAGCAGGCGTGGGAGGTGGAGAGGGACGCGATGATAGAGGAGGCGCTCCAGCTCAAACTCGGCACGACGGAGTCCTCTGCTGCGCTGAACACCCTCACGCGGAGGCTGGCCCACACCACAGCAGCGCGTGAAGCGCAACTGGCCGCCAGGTACTCC
Source organism: Cristinia sonorae (assembly GCA_021029105.1). NCBI lineage: Eukaryota > Fungi > Basidiomycota > Agaricomycetes > Agaricales > Stephanosporaceae > Cristinia > Cristinia sonorae. The sequence goes on from JAEVFJ010000019.1 coordinate 549,833, forward strand.
GACGCCGTCGTCCGCGGATACACCCACAACGTTCGCGAGTACGTTGGGTACCTCGACGTGCGGACGTCGGCGGAAGCGCTGCAGGACGCGAAGGACTCGCTCCGGGAGGCCGCCATGAGCTCCCTCGACGGCAGCCTCAACGTGTACCCCGTTCAGATGACGCCGATCGACTGGTTCGAGTCTCTGTCGACGTCGTTCACCCTGGAGGATCTCACGCAGGATCCCGACCTCATCTACCAGCAGATCCGCGCCAAGTCGCAGCAGCTCGACGTCCTGAACTCGCAGCTGACGGCACTCCGGTTTGGATCCAAGGGCGACCCAGAACAGCTCCGCGATGCGGTGACACAGGCGCAGGAGAATCTGGACAACGCGCAGGCGAATCTAGCGTTGAAATACAGCAGCAACATCATCTCGGTGGCCAAGACGTGCTATACCAAGGACGGATCGTTGGACGAGGGTCAGCTCGGGGGGCTTGTGGAGAGCGGAGACATTGTCGGCGCCGTTCTGAACGATCTCATAAATGACATGCAGTCAACTTCTGCGGCGCAGAAGGCGTTGACCAGTGCCACCAGAGCGTACTCGCAAGCACTTGCTGGGTATGCCCTCGCTCAAGCCACGGACACGCGTCAGCAGCAAGAGCAGATTCGTCTTCAGGTCGAGGGCATTACGAGCGATCTCAACGAGCTCAACGCTCGCTTTACCTCCCTTAACTCTGGTGGTCGCCGTCCCCATTCTGTTGACCTCACCAGCGAAAGTCAGGTCTCTATCAAGGACGTCCCTTCATTTCCTACACCAGACGACACCGCTGGTGGCAGCCGCTGGCAGGAGTTCGTGATGAACCACCAGGTCCAGAGTGACTACTCCAAGTCCTCGTCCTCATCATCTGCTAGCGCTTCTGCCATGCACGTCAACCTCTGGCTCTTCTCCGCCGATACGAGCAGTTCTTCCAGTCAAGCGATGAGTATGAGCGAGGCTCATACGTCCACAGACAATGTCACTTTGGCTTTCAGGGCTACACTGGTGACAGCTGATCGCTCAGGATGGTTCCAGCCTCAGTTCTTCAAGCAGTCAAACACGTTCTACCACGTTGATCCCACGGTGACATGGTCAAAATGGCCTTCTGGTGTCCAAGACGCGACGACGCTGAAGGGACTCCCGCAGAAGGGTTTGGATTCGCTCAACAGCCAGTCCCTTCTCCCAGCGTTCCCTGTTGCCTATATCATTTGCAAGGTAGATCGGATTTGTTATTCCTGACTTAAATCTTGTTCTTACTGTATTTCCAGGACATTACGATCAAGATCAGTTCTGCCGAATCCAACACTGCATCTTCACGCGAAACGATGAGGAAGAATGCCGCCGCCTCTGGTGGGATTCTGTGCTTCTCGTACAGCCACAGCAGTTCGAGCTCCTCGGACAACAGCTCTTATAGCTTCCAGAGCTGCTCGGATGGATGTGTGATTCGTATTCCTGGCCCACAAGTGAGTATCGTGTCTCGGGTGTCGCTGGTGAGGTCACTCCGGTCTTACACAGACCTCCTCTGCATCATAGATCCTAGGGTACATCATGCAGCTCACGGACAACGATACGACGAAGGACATGCCCACCAAACTTCCTGACAATTTCTTCATCCCCGACGCAGACTACGACGCGGCAACGTCTGGGACTGGCGGCCAAGCATCTGGGTTGAATCCTGGTAGCGGGAAGGACCCCACTGTCACTCCGTTCTTCCAGGAGATCGATGGGATTCTCAACAGGGCGAACGTCCCGGCAGCGACCTTGAAAGGAATTCACGAGGCAATTCGACGGGAGCTCAACACTTTGTCTGAGGACGTCGCTAGCAGAGTGAAACAGGGATAAGATGGTGGTTTTGCTGAATCTCGGGTACCATCAGCGTGAAGAGGGCGTTTCAAGCGGTCCAACCATTGGAGTTGTCGGGGCGAATGGGCAGACATTGTCAAAAACGACCGAGGGAGTATTGAGGGGACGATTTGACTGTAATACATTAGGGTCGCCGTGACTAGCGTCGAGTGATAGAACACTGCAATCTAGTAATCTCGTCATTGGACATTTGTCTGTTATACAACCAAATATCATACTGTAGCGCTCGCATTTCGCGATGTTTCCAAACGTTCCCTGTTATGCACACTGCACATCACAAACGCTAAAGTCGCCCTTCACGATTCACTCTATCCAATCCCCCTTATGTATTCAAGGTGATTCGTAGGATGCCCGAACCAATGAGGAGTCTGAGTAAGTGGCAAACCCCCCTTATTATCACCCTCGTGTTGCATCTCTTCACGTTACTCACGTTTCCTTCTCTTAGCTTTCTTTACCCCTGTCCGAGTGGCTCAAAGAGCTTTCAACGTTCACGGATAACGGAGTGGCATTCGCAGAGAGAAAGGAGTATAAGTAACCATGGTGAGGAGCAACACTCGTTACTTCTGAGCTTTCTCCCCCTCAAAACGACCCTCAGAACCCGCCATGCTTCCCGACTGGCCTTCCTTCTCCCTTATATTGTCGTACCTCGTTCTACTCATCCCATCCAACAACCCTTCTCCCACCTCTGCGACGCACTCGTCTGATCACAAGCGTAATGGCAAGGCCGGGCGTGCCTGGTACGTGAAGACTTTCGACCGTTTTGCGCGCGCACAAGTGCGCATGGCGGTGCAGTACGGGTTGAAGCGTCAGCTGTTGAACTATACACGGTTCTTCCTCCGTTCACGCATCCCCGTCGGTGAGCAGAATGGCGGCTGGAGTCATGGGTGAGTGATTTTACGATATGGGATCTTCAGACATGTATTTATCTTGAGGATTAGATCTCAGAGCGTTGGATCCGCTCCTAATAACTCCACCACTGTGTCCAATGGTACCAGCAAACACCGAGACGGAGATGACCCACTCCCGCATCGCAACGACTCGGGTGGTACTGCCAATCCTCCTTCAGCTCACTCACATGAGTCGGCAGACCGTTCGCCCGTAATTTCGACTCCAGGCAACTCTCGTGTCTCCTATACTCCCGCACAGATATCAACGGTCTCATCCCACGCACAGAACGGCTTCTCTCAGCAGCCAGCCCCACAAACTGTCGACCCAGCCCGCCTATGTAAGTGTTCTCGACCAACCTCACGTCTCGCAGCCACTGACGCCGTCGACTTTTCAGCTCCACACACGCCAGCCACGGAATCCAGATCGTCCAATAACACCGACTGCGGACTTCAGGTCACGAAGGGCTACAGGATGCTCGTTGGGTTCCCCGGTGTGACCCGATGGCAGAAGTCCTCCAACTCCTCTCGGCTTGACACCCCCCTTTCGCCCGTCGGCACTGAAGTCGGCGAGGTGTACGTGCACACGGATGTCCGGGATGGGTCGAAGCAGCTTTGGGTGTGGAAGGATGAGACGGCGGGGTCACGGTGGGAGGTTGCGAGGAAGGGGTGTCCGCACCCTCGTCTTCCCGAACGGTGTCTTACCTTCGGACGAGGGGGAGACCCAAGCTGGGTCTTGTGGCAGTCGATGGCGGCAGCGAAGGCGAGGGAGAGGCGGAGAGAGTTCATGCGTTGATAGACAGCTTCGTCCAGCCCGGATGTATTTTTCTCTGTACTTGTACGCGATTCGAGATGCTGAGTTTGAGATATGTACACAATCTACTGTAAACATAAATCCTTGCGTTGCTCAAGTCCAAGTCTGGCGTCAAAAGCAACCACCATGTTCTCTCCCTCAACGTTCCACTTGAGGCTCACATTTACTCGACAATATGCAGTCTCTTGACGACAGACCACAACATATGTTTCAGCACGACCCAATGCGGTTCTATCGCGCGAAGCGCGACAATGCTCGACGTCGCGTCGGAGACAAATACAAAATCCTCGGCTTCATCTCCTCTGGAACCTATGGAAGGGTTTACAAGGCTGAAAGCAAGGAGGAGGGCGCGACGATCCACGCTATCAAGAAGTTTAAGCCCGACAAGGAGGGCGACGTGATCACCTACACCGGGATCAGCCAGAGTGCCATTCGGGAGATTGCAGTAGGTGTCTCGCAAGTCTCTGCGCTATACGCGAGCTTACGATTTTTGACCAGCTGAACAAAGAGATATCTCATGAGAATGTTGTTGCGTTGAAGGAGGTCATCTTGGAGGACAAGTCCATCTACATGGTCTTTGAGTACGCAGAGCACGACTTTCTCGTACGTCCTTCTCCTCTCCTACTCTCCCCCGGCTTATCATAATACGCTTCAGCAACTCATCCATCACCACTCCCAAACCGTTCGCCGTCCTATTTCCAACTCAGTCCTGAAATCCCTAACCTACCAGCTTCTCAATGGCCTGCTCTACCTCCATTCCTGTCACATCATCCACCGTGATCTCAAACCCGCCAACATCCTCATCACCTCCGACGGTATCGTCAAGATCGGCGACCTCGGCCTCGCCCGTCTCACATACGAACCCCTCCAGCCCCTCTTCGCCGGCGACAAAGTTGTCGTGACCATCTGGTATCGCGCGCCAGAACTCCTGCTTGGGGCAAAACATTACAATATGGCGGTGGACGTGTGGGCTGTTGGGTGCGTGGTGGCGGAAATGGCGAGTCTGAGGCCGATCTTCAAGGGGGAGGAGGCGAAGTTGGATTCGAAGAAGAACGTGCCGTTTCAGAAGGACCAGGTGATAAAGATTCTGGAGGTGCTTGGGACACCGGATGGTGCGCTCGTTCCCTTCCTTGCTCAGTCTCCGTGCTTTCATCTGACCCAGGTGCGCCAGAGTCTGAATGGCCGGGTATTCGACATATGCCCGAGTACCAGAACATGAAAAGGCTAGACAAGTGAGCGTCGATCCTTCTTCAACCGTAAAGAAATGTTGTTCACCATCTCCCCGCGTTTAGTTATCCCAACCGTCTTTACGACTGGTCAACACAGCGAATGAAATCTCAATTCGGCTACGAGTTCCTCAAAGAACTCTTCGCATACGACCCAGACAGACGTCTCACAGCGAAGAAAGCACTCCAGCACAAATGGTTCCAAGAAAACCCAAAGCCAACCCGCAAGTGAGTTTTCCTCAAGTTCTCCGTACACTGACACCCGTATCTGACATCCACCCCACACAGTTCTTTCCAGGGTCTTCCCTCGAACCACCTCCCGCCGTACAGGAAGATCACGAACGACGAAGCACCGTCCATGCTCCCCCAACCGACTGTACCCGCTCTTCAGGCGCAAGCGTCCCAGTTCTCTCAGGGGATGGGTCAACCGCAGGGCAAGGGTAGCGTGGCGAGCTTTGGAAGCTCGGGTGGTGGCGGAGGCGGTGGTAATGGTGGTCCCGTGCGCAAGAAACCGAGGATATGACGACTGGCGTTTCCTCTCTTGTTCGCCCACAAGCTTGCATGTTACTTCGGACTAATGGTTGTACACTGGATGTATTTGTAGCTCACGTGGTATTAGACGGCACTACTGTACTTGAACCCAGACTGCCTGTGCCCACTTACAAAGGCCAGATGGGATATCTTCGAACCGTCGCGTTCCTCACACTACAAAAGGAATTCTGAAGGATGACGAACTTCAGAGTGAACGCCTCCATTGCTGGTAGCATGAAGAAGATGATGTCGAAGTGAGCCACAGCAATGAATCGGCGGGGCTCGAGTAATTCCGTACTGTACCACAAATCGCTAGCTCCCCAATGTACTGGCGGGGATCAGGCAGCAACGTCGTTCCGATCACGATCAGGAAGAACGAGGTACTAAAGGCAGTGATTCGTCGGGTCTCTTCGCGAGGTGGCTTGCGTGTTGAGAGAATCGGCATCGACTCGTAGGTTGATTAACTATTAAAGTAGGAATGTGACTGAGTGACGTGCAACAATTCTTGGCATTGAGGCTCTGGCACAACAATGGAATGCGTCCAGAAACAAGACGTGAGTCGGATGTCACCAAACGATGAGAGCCCGCTCACGCTGCCATTGGAGCGACACAGACTGGGAGACAATACGAGCGCTATGATATTAGGTTGTATAACAGACAAATGTCCAATGACGAGATTAAAATGCTACTGCTACAGTGTTCTATTATCACTCGACGCTAGTCGCGGCGACCCCCATGCATGATCAAATCGTCCCCTCAATACTCCCTCGGTCGTTTCGACAATGTCTGCCCATTCGCCCCGACCACTCCAATGGTAGGATCATGTCGTTTCCGATGAAACTGTACTAACGTCTCCGTCACCGGTTCCTCTTTCATGCGCGGAGTCTGAGGAGGGGGCTTGCGCAGGTGGAAGAGGTATTTCTAATGGTACAAATTCACGGTCAGCCCTCAGAAGCCGGCATGAAGGGGATGCAATAAAGGGCCTTACTTCGACAGTTCCGAGGAGCCTCGCGCTGGAAGGCGAGCTCGGGAGGACGTCGTTCATTTTGACTAGGTGGTAGTGGTTGTGCAGCACCCCTTCTGACCTGGTCCCGCCAGCCTGAAGCGCGATGATGGGGATCTTCTTGTCGTAATCACGGATGAGACTCGTCGCTGACGCTCCGTTCAAACGCTGCAGATCATCGAGGTAAGCGTGTCAGATTATGGCAGCGTTGTTGGTGAAAGTATGGGTTGGTACATACCATGAAGACAAGATCGAATCTAGTCTTGTTCCAGTCACATGCTTGCATCGCCTGAGCACCGTCCTGCGCTGACTCGACGATACATCCATAGTCTTCCAACACTTGCTTCCCCGACTCCTGGAACACCGCCGTGTTATCAATGATAAGAATCTGCGGTGGCCGTACCCAATCTGAACGCAGTAAGACACCGTCAAGTGTCGTCTTAGACGACGAAGCATATGATGAAGATGCGATCGGTGAGATTAAGTTTGACTGGGAAGAAGGTTGGACTTGGAGGGGACGGAAAACAGTTGATGTTGATGGGCGATGGGATGGAGGAGTTTGGTTGGTGCGATCACTGGCACTTCCCATGCGGAGGTACGAAACGGGCGTCGACACCCGCGTAGGGCCAAGAAGACCTGGAATCCTCTCCGCAGACAGCATATCCCGGCCCATACTGTCAAGTTCATCCTTCACCATAGCGCTTGGCCGTAGAGTATCTGCGAGCACTTTGGCGTTGGGACGCGTGGATGGGGACCCGTTCCAGCAGGTGATGACGAGTGGTCGAAGGATATCTGCGTATCTGCCTGTGATTGCTGGCATCTCGGGCCGCGCACCCTTGATGATTTGAAAAACGACGTGAGCATCGTTCGTGACATGGGAGAATGGACGGCGAGATGTGTAGAGCTGTTGAATATGGCTCAGTCAGTGGTGTCCGTGATTTTGAGATAGGGTGAGAGATACACACTTCGGAGCAGACACAACCAAATGAGTAGACGTCGCTGGCGAATGTTGCCGTGAGACCGCTCAAAACTTCGGGTGCCATCCAACGGAGCGCGCCAGCCGTATGGGTTCCCCAGCTCGCAGTACTGGCGTCTGCGAACTTGGCCAGTCCAAAGTCGGACAGCTTGATGGAAAACTTCGAGTCTACAAGGATGTTTGCCTGCGACATAATCAGGTAGGGTCTGTTTAATGATGATGGTGAAACGTACGCCGCGCAGATCACCGTGTACGACGCGCTCGTCATGGAGATAGCTCAACCCCTCGGCGATCTCATACACCTGTCACCCGGTGAGTCGAGGCACATGGCAGAGAAGAAGAGAACGCACCCATTTGTCTAGTACCCATCTGCCAATGGAACCGTCCTGCTTCGCGATGAGGTCGGATATGGACCCATTCTCCATCCATGGGGAGACCATGCAGTGCAAACCCGATGGCTCAAAGGTCTTGGTGTCGACACCGAGGAAGGAGAGTACGTATGGATGGCGCAGTTGTCGCCATACTAGGGCTTCACGACAGAAAGCCTAATACAAAGGTCAGTCGCGAACAAGTCAGAGTAACCGTGGGTTCGACATACCTTGAACTGTTCAGCTCGGTGAGATGGATCTGCTTGGAAGACACGCAAGCGCTTGAGAGCAACTCGGCTTCCGTCATAGTCCGCGTGGTAGATGTCCGCGAAGCTTCCCCCAGCAACACTGTGAAAGCTGTCGCACTTGATGTCGTTGAGGAAGAGGGTGGCTGGGAGGGACTCGGTGTCGCGGCAGATTTTGACAAGGAGACGACGGAGGACGTGCCGGTGACCTGAGACGAATTGATGGTAATCTGGATTTGATCCGTCTAGGAGCTGGAGAATGAAGGGTCAGGTCGGGGTTGGCCGGAGTAGTGTTGACGTATTGCGTACCATCTGCAAGCACAGAATGAGGGTTGTTGTTGTTTCCTGGTCGAGGAACAAAAGAGAATTGGACTCTTTTTGCAGGGTCATGGCGATATGGGTAACCAGTATTTCCGTCTGGACTACCAACTCTTCTGATAACATGGACTGCGGTGAGAGGAGATCGGAGAGCTTGTGTATGTCTCCGGCGAGGTTTGTTGATGTGCCTCGCTGTTTTCTGCATTCGGGACCATGAGTGAATGTACGAATATGAAGGGCCGATACGCACTGTTTCCCTGAGAGATTGCGAGCCATATTTTGAGGAGAGAAGTTGCTGGACATGGGGCCGCCGTGCCAAGGAGTGGGAGGGTGACGGGGGCGAAATGGAGAGAATAGGCGGAGTCGGGAGGGTAAGACATGTCGCGGTATATATATGTCGAGCTGGAAGATAGCGGGAGCGAAGATTGCAGGGTAAGAACGGGCCAACACAGATCAGTGCGCACTGCGCAACGCGTCTATTGACGCACCGACGTTCCGTTGTTGGACACGCATTCTGGACCGACCTTTCAGGGCAGAGAGGAGCCCGGAGGCCGATCCGAGGGTTGCGGTGTGCGGTGTGTTCCGGAGCTGTGAAGAGCAGTGTCGAATGAGAACATGGCGCGGTGCTCTTCTTCTCTACCTCGGTCCGTGGAATGACAGGGTTATAGAGTTGACCGGGTGGTGGAAAGGCTAACCCACTCTATTTGTGCCGTTATCTGGGTGTCGGTGGGTGGTTGCGATGCGGATCTGGATACCGAGCAGTCCCCTAAAAAGAGCAGCCTCGTTGCTGGCTAGGAGTTGCTTATGCGCCGGAAAACGAGAGCACGATAGCCACGTTGCAGTTCAGGACAAAAAGCCAAACCACGGATGGCGCTTCCGGTCGTCCGAGCCAATCACAGAGCCGCTTTGATCGACCCGTTCGGGAAGGTCGGGCGCTGATTCCTTGACTTGCAACTCTTCGCTCTCAATTGTGTTTGCGTATGTCATAGGTCTCGAGCAGCCCTTGCAATGTCGTTACGTAGGAGCTCCCGCCTCGCCACTTCTTCAACCACTCTCATATCCGGTCCCGTGGTCGCCACTCACTCAATTTCCGTCTCCGAGGCATCCACCTCACGCACAACGAACAAACGCGTTCGACAGTCCCCTGCACACGTGTCTGATCAGCCTGGGGCGGACTCGGAGGAGGGACCGAAAAAGAAACGAGCGAGGACCAAGGTGAAATCAACAGCGGTCTTCAGCCCTGCAGACTTCCCTGCCAGAGGGAACAGCCCGTGGAAGGTCGGACCGCATGTCTCTGCAGCGGGTGGGGTCGAAAACACGATCGTCAATGCTGCGTCTATTGGGTGTGTTGACATTGCCCCACCGCTGAAGCAAAGTTGACGTTTACCAGAGCCACCGCCTTCGCCCTCTTCGTCAAGTCTCAACGCAAGTGGGCTTCAAATGACCTGACACCAGAATCAATATCTGCCTTCAAGTCTCGCATGCTGGAGTTTGGATACTCTCCAGACCAGATTCTACCGCACGGAAGTTACCTGGTCAATCTAGGGAACCCAGACAAGTATGTGGACGTCTGTGGCCAGCGAGACGTTATGCTAACCCGTGAGCTAGGGAGAAGAGGGACAAGTCTTGCGAGTGTTTTCTGGACGACCTCAAGAGATGTGAGCAGCTTGGCCTCCGATTATACAACTTTCAGTGCGTAGTGTCCCGCTCCTTTCCTTGTCTCCTCTGCTCAAACCTCCCCAGTCCGGGCTCATCTTTGGGTCAGGTCACGCCGGAAGAATCGTGTTCCTTCATTGCGCAGTGTGTTAACAGAGCGCATAAGGAGACCAAGGACATCGTGATAGTTCTTGAAAACATGGTACGTTCAACTTCTGCAGCTCGTGGCATGGGTATTGTTCAGCGTGTTCGCGGCTTAGTGACCACTCAGGCCGGTGCAGGCAACATCATAGGTTCTACCTTTGAGCAGCTCAAGCTCATCATCGACGAAGTTTACGACAAAGCTCGCGTCGGCGTATGCTTGGATACATGTGAGTGGTTCCTTGTTTGAGTGTTCACCCCTAGCACCTGCTGAATGTTCCCCACGACAGGTCATTTGTTCGCAGCAGTCAGTATTTCTTGCGTTCCCCAATGACTACCCATTCTGATATCCAATATTTCTGAAAGGGGTACGACTTACGAAGCAAAGAAAGCTGGAAGTGAGTGGTTGGCAATGACGTTCTCCTTGGTGGGACTGACTTCCGCCTCATAATAGCGCAACGAGTGGGTTTCTTTCATCGTGGTCGTCAATCCCAGGACTCACTGGCTCCTTTCAGTGGATGAATTCGATCGTGTCGTTGGAATCTCGTATCTCCGCGGCATGCACCTCAACGACTCCAAAGCCGGGTTGGGAGGGAAGAAAGACAGACATGAGAATCTTGGCTTGTAAGTGTCCGAAACTCCATCCCATTGTCCGCGATCTTCTTAGAGTTTCCCCTCCAACACAGAGGAGAACTCTCCCTGAAAGCCTTCTTGCATATCCTCACCGACCCCCGGACACAAAGCATCCCTCTCATCCTTGAGACACCTGCGTTTGACGGACCGGGGTCAGCGTTGGCGCAAGGCATGGAGATATGGGCTAAGGAAGTGGAGGTTCTGAAGAGGATGTCTGCGAGGGCGGGCTCGGAGGTGGAGGATGAGGACGAGGTGTTGGAGGATTGGGCAGGAGAGATCAAGGAGGTTGTTCTGGAGTTGAGAGGGAAGAAGGACGCGAAGGATGCGAAGCGGAAGAGTAAGCAGAGTAAGAAGGAGAGTAGTGACGAGGAGGATGGGGAATGAGCAAGGACTAGATCTTGTGCCACATGGCAGAGACCCAAATAGACCCAAATCTGGTGAGGTCAAGCTATGTGGCACCTATCTTTCGCCTATCTCACTTCTTGCTTTTCATCGTCCACGGCAATGCTGACTGGTAGGTTACTGCCGCGTTCACCATTGTCCACAAGTGTTGACAGTGCATATCTATCTCAGAACCAAAAAACGAGATCACTCTGCCACAGGAGCTGGTCGACCTCGTTGTCGGTCATTTGCCCAAAGAAGACCTTGAGAGTTGCTCGCTTCTCTCACACCACTGGTCTCACTCTGCACCGCCCGAGACTATGGCATTCTGTTACGCTGTACGTGACGATAGATGAGGCGCAGTCCAGAGACACGGAGGACGATATCGACCCCAGTGACCCCTGCTCTTGAAACGCTTTCCCTGGAGAACCGTTGGCTTGACCATTGTAATCCCCGCCCCGTCACATTGCCGGAGTGCTCGCAATTTTATCGAAACTCTCGCTATTATTGGTGAACCCGACGCTCATTGTGAACTGACTGTCCCCGAATTCTTTTTCATCCGTCTCCATTCTCCCTGCCCTCCCAAAACTTTCACCCTTGCAAATTTCGACGTTTTTTTCATTCCTTCCAAACGGCCCCTTCGGCCTGCTCCTGGCCCTCTGACATCAGAACCGCAAGACTCCCGACAGCCTCGCCCATCTGCGAAGCCTCGTCCATCACTTTTCTCCGAATCTGATGGAGCTAGGTATCAGCATCCTGTTGAGCAACTTGAAGGCTGATAAATTGGGGGACGATGATGCGTGGAAAGCGATTGATTCCCTCAGTTCGCGAACCGGGTTGACCGTAGTCAAGTTCAGGTTCTTCTGTACGAACTCGGACGGTTTCACTGTCCTGTACGCACCACGGGATTTTTGGAGGGTGAGGGCTTCACGTCTTGCGCATGTTGCGACAATGCGAGGCAAGCAGGGCCGTCTCTCCCTTGGTATGTCCATAAATTTTGTGCCACAGATGTGCCAATCTGCATGCTCACTGCTGTATTTGCGACGACTAGATCCGTGGTACCTCAAGTCAGAAGACACCCATTCAGTCTTCTTGGTTGTGAGGTAGTATGTATTGCTGCTGACTGCACTGGAGTAAAGACCTGCCGTAGTACTTGGGTGGGAGGGTAGAACGCCTTGTGCCCTGGGGCGCCTCCTTATTGCTCTCTTGGATTTGACACGACGCCGCGCACAGATGAGGTCGAGGTGGACGCCGGGCTGCCCCGTGGAGAATGATAGACTCCCATCTCAGTGCTCGATCTGAGATGAGTGTTGCAGAGAGTGAGGTTCTCGAGCGGGAGTCGGTTCGAATATAAGCTACATGATTTCGAAAGGAGAGAATCGCGTTCACGCGGAGTCGTTTTGTCGCTGCTCGAGGGGCGACGTCGTCTTTCGTTCGGTATGTTTTAGGAATGGGTGGGTGAAGATTGGGGTGCTCATAAGACATGTTGGATCACCATAGATCCGTGGGTACTGCAAGATGGCCTGAGGCAAGACACGCCCGTTTGTATAGAATCTCGCGAGATGGATAGTATCAGTGGCAGAGACCGCTTTCGTCTGGGGTTGGTCACCTCAATCGTCCGGCCTGGATGCCACATTCCGCAGCCTGCGATTGATAAACATCTGCGCAGAGGTTTCTATGAGGCGGCGGAGGGACGATGGATATTCTGGAGGTGACCTACGATGCGAACCATCACCTTGATCTCGGTTTGGGGACGCGAAAGAAAAACTTCACAGTTCCAGAGGTACTTGGTATATCATCCTCATCACAGCTTGTATGCGTCACAGCTGCATCATACAGTCCAACTCGGAGTTTCCCTCTTCGACCTCACTCATCTACTCTTGTGACACCCGCATTCCAGAGGAGTCGACATACCTACTTAGTACTATTTATTGAGCGTGCGTACCAATAGCACGTACATCGAAGATCCACGAGACAAGAAAGACAGGTTGAGTGACTTGAGTTCCGAGTCGGGCGGGAACATCAAACCCGGGAGATTCGGGATGCCAAGCCTCCCCCCTCTAAGTATCAATATATCAACTCGTCTTCAGTTTTTGTGCACTGCAGAGTTGCTGCAGAACCCCGTTTTTGGGTGGGTTGGGTGTGCAGGTGTAGAGGTGTGTGGCGAGGTTGTTTGGGTTTCTGGACTGTCAATGAACGCCGCATTTCGAGGGATCCTCCTCTGAGGATTGTGTGTTATTATATTTATCGGCGATGCGTGGTTCGGCGTTGCTCTCGCACAGTGAGTTTTTTTCGGGCTGAGAAAAACGTCGGGATAGATCGTATCAAGTCGTCGAACGAGTGCGAGAAGCAGGCAGGGAGCATCATGACATTTCGTCCATGATAGATAAAAGTACTCGTACGTGTTCAGTCTTACATACAGACGACTGATGAACTATGATCTGAATCAGCATCACTCGACATCACACCCTCGTTCACGAGATTAGAGTAGTAGTGCTACTTATGTAGGAGGGACCTCCCCCCCTTGGCCGGAAAAGTGATGATTTCATTTCCGATACAGTACGAGTGCCTCAGACGTGAGATCCACGAGAGATCGCAGCCATCAGAGTCTGTTTTTTCCTGCGTGCTCGTCCTCCTGATTCCACAAAGAGTCCGGATTTTTTCTTGATCAGGGTTCATCAAGTTGGGAAGGGAGGTCTGATCGACGACTCGAAAGTTCCTTCACGTTTCCTCTGGCTCTTACTGTGAGAGCTCGGTTTTGATGATCGGGGTTTGATTCGTGTGATTGTTCAGTTTGAAGGGCCGTGGGGTTGGGCTGGGTTGGAAAAGTCGTAAGGGTCGTATGTAGAGGATGTCGTAGGGTATGTATATCACGACTCGCGAATCGCGATCAGTGATGGCGTTGATGGTCCTGTTCTAAAAGCTATCAGTAGCCAAGGGGGGGATGTTATTTTAGTGTACTCACTCGTTGTTGCGTCGTTGCTGGGGTTGGGATGATTCTGTTGATCGGTGGACGGATTCAATATTCAGGTTCGGGTCTGGGGGAATGTCTTGATGCGAGTCGAACGGGATCTTTCCTGTCAAGTTGGACATGACCGTGGTGAGAATAAATAACGATGCGGTCGAGATGGGGTGTCGTGTTCGTGACTCGCAGGGAAGATCAGAGCCTGAGCGTGTAGGATGAACGTTGCTCGCTGAGCGCGAACACATCGTCGGAGAAAGTCATTCCGATCGTCCCGACCCGCCCCGACAGCTCGTTCGGGCGTAAGGATGGATGACGACAACGACGATCACGGGAGGGGAGCAGCGGAAGAGAGGTGGTTTCGACGAGAAGCCCCGCCGGACCAAAGGACGAGCGTAAACCCGTCTGCGGTCTGAATATGCAGATCAGTGGAGATGGCTGTGAAGAGCGCATCCGGTTGTTTTCTGTCCGTCGTCCGCCGACGTAGCGAAGTGCAAGTGATGAGATAGCGACTCTGTTTGTTGCGCCGCTGTGTTCTGTTGCTACTCCACAAGTCGAGATATTTGAGTGAGGTGGAGTGCGTTGCTGTTTTGGTTCAGTGGGTGGCTGATTCGGCATAGCTTTTTGGCTGGTGGTGGCCCGGTGGAGATTTCACCCATCCCTCCAATATTATACCGCTGGTTATTTGAATTTCGAGGACGGAGGGAACCAATAGAAATGGCGAGATAGTTGAATTCGTACATACTCGGGACGTACATGTTCGGAAGAGGTTCGAGGCGAGGAATCCGTGGTGCGCCTGAATAATAATGTTGGTCGAGCAGCGCAAAGTTTGTAGACAGGACAAGGCACCGCCTCGTCGACGGAAAGCGGGCGGCATGCTCGACGAGGAGAACCGACCGCTAGGGATATCTGAGCGGACCGTGGTCGGGTAGGGAAGGAGGTTAGATTGATCATGCGTCCAACCGACCATCAAGACTCAAGAGGATCAACATCGACTACACCGACCGTCATCATTGCGCCTTGATATGGTGCAAAGGCAAAGGAGAGCTGTCGTGATGGCAACGGCGAGAGGAAGAAGGCCCTCGGTGTTTGGGTGAGATGGGTGGTCGGGATCGGGCGGCGCAGTGGCTGAGAATGGAAGGAGGGGCTGGAGACCCGATGTGGGCATACTTCCCGATATGGGAGTCGGAGTTTGTGGGCTGATCGGAGAGTGCCGAGGGTATATGAGTGGAGGGTTGACGAGCGAACTCTTCCCCCTCATCGTCGCATGGTCCTGGTCTGAACCTCTCCCCGCCCCCTCCTTCTTGCATCCTCCCTCCCGCCCTCCCCCCGCCGTAAACAAGGATACCGCTTGGTGCGTCTCTTTCAATCCAGGAATAACCCTTGCATGCTCACTTTAAAGCAGATATCTCGCGACCCTTGCCGGCCTCTTACTTTCCGATCTCCCCTCCACTGCAAGCAAGACTCTCCCCACCTCCTCCAACTCTTAGCACCTCCCCGCCTCCACCCCTATACCCGAACAGATCGTACGCTGAGCCCCGCTCGCGACAGATCAACCCCCTCGACCAGCCAACCACACCTCGACTATTACGGGTCTCCGCTGATTCGTCGCGTACCCAGTACAAGTCGTCCCCCTCCCGCAAAACACAACCCATAGACGTACTCCATATCTTACCCAGTCTGCAAAGTCAGCTTATCCACGCTTCCCCCACAACTACTTATCCGCCTCCCCCCTTATCCGAATGGCCATGACCATCTCAGTCCCCGCTCCTTCCACCCCCCCTTCCACAGACGCCCCTCACTCCCCGCCTGCTCCCCAGACCCTTGCCCTCCCTCCCCCCGTCGACGGCGCCTCCTCCCAGCAGGCCACATCCGCCCCGCCCTCTGGCCGCTCCGCCGACGCCAACGCCGCCCAGGCAAAGCGCAAGCCCAGCAGGCGGGCCAACACCGCAGAGCGCAGGGCCACCCACAATGCCGTAGAGAGACAGCGCAGAGAGACTCTGAACGGCCGTTTTTTGGTACGTACACGCGCGCGCTCGGCCTTTGATCCTCCGACTCACATCTTTCTTCCAGGACCTTGCCGCCCTTCTTCCCAACCTCTCCCAGATCCGTCGTCCCTCAAAGTCCTCCATCGTCAACTCCTCCATCGCCCACATCCACGCTTCCAGGCGTCACCGACTCCTCGCCGCCCGTGAACTCCGTCTCCTCAAACTCGAGGCTGACGCCCTCAGACGGGAGATCAACGAATGGCGCGACCGCTCTGGTCTTCCCCGCGTCGAAGAGCCCGTCCGCGGCGACGCCTTCCACATGATCATGTCCGGTGAAGTCGAGGTCATCAACGCCGGCCCCATCGAAGAAGAGGGAGGCGATGGCGAGTACGGCAACGACGATTACGGCGACGACGACTACCAGCCCTCTGGCGGTATGGCCCCCGCCAGCCACGACGACGACATCCGTGGCCTCCTCAAGGGCGGTCCCCCGGCGGACGTCACCCCATTCGCTCACAACGTCCCTACCTCCGCGTCAGCTGGCGGGCACCTCCACTTGCAGACTATTCTCCCCCGCGCCCACGGCCATGGGCTCCCGAGTCCCGTCGTCGTTCAGAGCCCCACGAACGTGTCGTACGAGAACCCCGCCATGGCCGCGTCCGCACCGATGTACGACCAACCTTCTATGCACAACGGCGGGCAGTACTACCATCACGCTGAGAAGGTGAACACGTGGTACGGAAACGGGGCTCCGCAGCCTCAGCAACAGTTCACTCCGCCTGGGTCGAGCCACAGCGGAAACGCGTCTCCCCCGTTGCAGCAGGCGGCCTACCTGATGAGCCTTCGTCAACAGCAACAACAACAACAGCAGCAGCAGCAGATGATGCACCCGAACGCGCAGCACCACATGTACGGGTCACCCGTGGACGGGGACGACGCGTCGTCTGTGGGATCTGCGCCCGGGAACGGAGGGATGGGAGGGCTGAGGAGAGAGAGGAGTGGAAGCATGAACAGTGTTGGGAGCGGGGGGTCGCCCAGTGCGAGTGTGAGTGCGAGCTACGAGATGCCGAGCGTGATGAGCAACGGGGTGCCCCGTCGGATGAACAGCGGGATGGGGGTGTGGGACGAGGGCATGGGGATGAACGGGATGAGGATGAACATGGGGATCGGTATGGGAGGAGGGATGATGAAGGGACCGCAGGCTATCAGCGTGGGCGGAGGAGGCAACGCGCACGGGTTTGCTGCGATGATGATGTAGAGCGCTGCATCGTCGTCGTGGTGTTTCCTATGCTCTCTCTCTGCTTGTCTCGCTCTTCCCCCCACGGCTCGTTTTCTTGTGCTTTCCCTGCTCTCTCTCTCTCCCTCGCGTACTTGACTTCCCCGGACTCGACTAATCCCCTCTCTTATCCGTATGCTCGCGTTATTGTTCCCTCGTCTCCTCTGCCCTGGCCCCGGATTCCCCCAACCCCCTCTACCGTCACCGTCCCTCGACGCCTCTTGATTTGCCTCCGCCGTATACCACTACCTCTACGACCCCGCATGCCACCGTTGACATTATTGTGTACTATTCGCTCGCTCGATCCCCGTGGTTGTGATCGCACCACGTCGACTCTCCCTCGGTCTGTTTTTGTTTATCCCTCGTTCCCGACGACGTTCCCCGCCCTGCCCCGCCCTCTTTCGTTGTTGTAAACTCATCCCCCCACTACCCACTCGTTTTTTTCTTTAGCTACCTTGGGAAACTCAACGCCGTGTGTTTCTTGGTTGTAACAATCTCGCTGCTGCTGAAATGGGTGTCGCGTGACGCGTGTTTGTGTTCTGACTCTGCTGAGTGAGAATTCCGAGATCGAATCTGAGATGTCCGTGCCAGACTCTTACCATCTGGGACTGGGAAAGGGAGGTTTTTGATGGGTTGGAATGTTCTGATGGAACATGGGTGGGGATCTCGGGGAGAAGGGCTTAGATGATTTAGATCTGGGAGATTTCTCGGGAGTGTCTTATCCGGTTCTTCCGGGCCATATGTTTTTGGTCACCGGCTTTTGAGGGTTAGAGGTTTCTGTCGGTCTCTCGACGAACGGGTTTAGACGTCCTCTTTCGACATACAGTACAGCTCTCTCACTGCTCGTCGTCGTCGTCGTCGTTGCTGTTCGATTTATCGCGAGATTGGTGGGTTAGACCAACCCAACCCAGCTCACTTAGGCTCGCCGTCAATCCCATCCCATCACATGAAGTCTCCGAGAGGTCTGCTGACGAGTTGGAGTAGCACTGAGTGCCAATTGTCTATTTCAATTTTTTCTTGTTTGTTAATGGTTACTCGTTTGGGAAGTCTGGTCGGTTTGTTCAAGATCTGCGAACGGGTGTATGCCGTCCTGCTGTTCTACCCAGGCAGGAGCCTAAATGCCTTCAGAGACTGTACTGCCGGTCACGAGAGGCCCGGGTCTCTTGTGGCGAGACATTGCGAGCGTTTTCGTTGGACGAAGAAGACCGGTACCCCGTCATTCAAGCTGAAATGGGACTCGGTTTGTGTCGCTGGAGGCTACAGTACTGGCGAGCTTGTTCATCGCACGGATAGGGTCGCAGCGTGGTCTCGTGCGTCGTTGGTTGACCGAATAGGACGCTCCGTTTCGAGGGTACATGCCGTTTGAGGCTTCACGCGGAGGTCTCTGAGTCGTCCTCCGCCCCTTTGCGGTTCTAAGACTTCGTTTATGTGCGTGCTGTGCGGTTTTTTTGTTCGAACATTGTAGCATACTGTATTCCACCTATGAGCCTCCCTTTGCGCATGCGCGGGATTATTTTCTCACGTCGTGTTTTGATGGGTTTTGTGCATGCATTTGCATTTAGTTGGCGGGCTTCTGATTTGTTCGTTGCAGTAACAGGGTGATGAGTTTGGTTGAATACTGCAGTAGGTTGAGGTTCAGCCGTTTGGAAGAAGCTATAGAAAAACCTTTTAGGAAGCCATCGCACAGTGCAGCCAATCAGATAAACGTTTTGATCGCACGGCGGCGCTAAACTGAACTCATCCCCTTTCGACCATCCTCTTCCGAAACTATCCAAAGCAAATCCAAAGTACGCACAAGTGAAGTTCATTCCGTCGAAGTCAAACATACGTGTACTGACCCCCTAAGTAGACCAAAAATGTTCATTCACTCTCCTATACCAGAGATCATGGCCATCATCCTCGACACTCTCCGTGACAACAAACCTACCCTTGCAGCCTGCGTCGCAGTGTCTCGCTCGTGGAGATCACACGCCCTGCCTGTCTTGTTCCACTTCCAGAAATGGACCGTCAAGTATGCCAGAGGACATAGAAGCTACGAGTCCCTGTCGAGGTTGCTCAACAAACCCGCAAACAGCATAGCTGCCCACCTCGTCACCCTTGAGATCGGGAGCAGGTCCGGACGCCTCCACATGGTTGGGCGAGACGGCTACGTGGACGCCTCGTTGATGGCGTCCATCGTTCGACCCCTCTCTGCCCTTCAGGATCTGACTTTTGACGGGGTGACGATGGTAGGCGCTCCCGACTTGCTCACTTCGCTCGACACCCGCCTCCTCCCTAAACGTCACCTGAAACGGCTCTACATCAAGCGAATGACAGCGTTTGAGGCCGTTGTTCTCTTTATTTTGGTCCATTTTTCAGCCATTGAGAAACTCTCCTTAGAGACTGTTTCTGTGCCTCAGGATGCGTCACTGTCCTCGTCAGCCGTACCGTTGTCGGATATCCAACCCCTGTTCCCGTACGTCTCGACGCTCACTGTCGACGCTCAAGTCCACAAGGTTCTGCGCCGTTTTCTCCTCGATGTCTTTTTCCAACGTCGCGCAATGCCATGCGGCGCCCGGTCGCTTCAGTTCCCCGGAAACTGGGAGGATGCCTTCGAGATCGGAGAACGGATCCGTGCGGCGGCGGAGATGCGGCTCAAGGTTCTGAGTATCGACATGGCGAACAGGTACGCCGTCCTAGAAGAGCATTTCGGTCGTCCTGGTAAGTCCACAGTGCAAATGAAAGCAAAGAGAGGACAGCATAGTACGAGCAGCACGGGAGGCTAACTTTGGTACGCCTTCTAGTCTCCATCGAAATGCTCGAACGCCTGAACCTGTCCTCTCAACCTGCGCTCGACACCCTCTCCGTGACCCTCCTCACCAGCGAAGTCGTGGAAGGCATCAACGTCCTCTCCTGGTCCATCCTCTTCGGCGTCCTCTCCCTGCTTCCCCCGACCTCCGCCCTCGCCCATCTCACCCTCCGACTGAACGTCATTTGCACAGACAGCGCGTCGTTGCGGCGTCAGCTGGAGCAGTACAAGTGGCGTGAGCTTCGGGAGGGTATTGCTAGGTTTCGCTCGTTTGAGCGTCTGTCTGTGCGTGTGCTTGCGCCGTCGATGAACGTTGAGGAGGCGAGGGACGTAGTCGAGTCGCGCCTGAAGGGTTGGCGCGTTGCGGGGAGAACAGTCGAGTTGGATGTTCGTTGTGACCCCAAGTCAAACTTTAGCTTCTCCGGAAATTCGTGGTACGTCGCGGTTCGTATCTCTGAGTGATTTTGTGCTTCTTACACCTGCCGCAGGTCGTTTGTTTAGACATGCTACTGGGATCCTTTTTCTTTTGGCACCTTATCAATACTCGCGCTCCATTCTCGTGCGCCGGGCAGGGCATTTCTACCCTCTGATATCGCTGTAACCCAATAATACCGGTACTTCTTGGCGCCTCTCCGAGGAAACGACATGGAGTCCCTGTTGATAAAAATATAAGTTCTTTCTCTACATCCATGCACAGTCTGGAAAAACAGGTGGTGTTGTAGCATTGATCACGCCGATCGTTCTACAATGGTCCCGCCGTGCGTCGGTGGTAGGGCTAAAACGTCAGATGCTAATTGCCTTCTCTAAAAATCACCAGTCACCGCCCCGTCCACTTGTTGCACCCACTGGTAAAACCCAACATGAGCCATCTTACTTCCAAACAACAAGAACGTGGCGCCAGGTGAAGAAACGGTAGGTGATCGCACCGGTGGTCGTCCTAAGATGATATGTAGCACCAGACGAAGTGTACCGGCCGACATTTTTCGCCCATTCCTTTTCAAGAAGAGTGTACTGGCGATTTCGGCCTTCCATCCGTATCTGGTGAGACCTCTCTTCGTCGCGACGTCGGGCCAAAGCTGATTTTGCCACGCCTTGTTCTCTAGGGGAGGTAAGTATGTATCAAAGAAAGCCAAGCTGGTGGCCTAGATCAGCCAGTTCTCGTTCCGCCACAGGAAGAAAAGGGTGATTCCTAACGTCGGGTGAATCAGGAAGTGAGTGGCCGTGATTGTACTAACGAGGGACTATGTGACCATTATAGCCAAAGCTATGTCAGAGGAAGGTGTAGAATACGATCTCACAGATACATCGTCATGGTGTTCATTCTGGCCTGACGGCTTCGGGATTCATCGAAGATCGAATGACGAGGAACACCGAAGCACTTCCACAAGACGAGGATGGGGTTCTGGACCCTTCTCGTGACGGATCCGCCACGGGTTCTGTGCGCGCGGGCGTCGCCGAGGTGACGGGGGAAGACTCTGGAATTGGTGAGCTTCTGTGAAGACAGAAGGGTTAACTGCGAGGGTGAAGGTGATTTGGACACTTTGATCATGTCACAAGAATTCCTGCGTATCCTCGTTCAAGTATCGAGTTGAATTCATTTCTACACAATGCCCGAAGGAGGGAATCTCAAAGGGTGACCTGTCACCATCGCAGCCTGTGTATACAAGATGCACAGTGCAAAAACAGTGGCCAACGCCGGGATCGAACCGACGACCTTGGCGTTATTAGCACCACGCTCTAACCAACTGAGCTAGTCGGCCAATGATACACGTGTGGCGTCGGTGAACCTCGTTCTTGCAAAAAAATTTCTCTTGTCACTGTATCATCGGTGGTGTATTTCCATCAGTGTTAGAAATGTTTCACACTGCACCAATCCCAATGGCCGACTAGCTCAGTTGGTTAGAGCGTGGTGCTAATAACGCCAAGGTCGTCGGTTCGATCCCGGCGTTGGCCACTCTTTTTGCTATCTCTACATACTTTCCACCGATCGCGACACCCAAGTGAAGAACAAGAATGTTTGGTTATGTGCTGTGATACTATTACACGAGTCCATCACACGGACCTCCTTATTCCATGCATTACACCTCTACAGGATTCGACGTCCTTCATCAATACCAAAGTCTTCGCCTGTTACGCCAGCTGCGCCCGCCCGCACGGCATCCGAGATGGATTTATCGCGAGACGGGTCGGGAAACCCGTCATCGTCTCGGGTTAGAGATCTGGGATTCTTGGCCATTTGGTCTTGGATGAAGTCCATGCCTGCACATCCGACTCGTAAGTACCGTCGGACATGTCAGATGGAAGAGGTTGAAGATTATACTTGCCTTTCTCCAGCATGGCTGCATTGTTGACGTTGTGAGTTGAGCTGAAGGCATCGTGGAGTGGTCACTTACTTCTCGAGCCACCCGATGGCGGGAAATCACCCTTCTCCTCCTGTGGCGGAACAAGAGCAGGTTGCGCCTTAGTTGTAGGTTTAGCTACTGACAGACCTGTGCGTATACGAACATGACACGTACCTTCCCTGAAGAACAAACCCGTACGTGGCACGCTTAGCTTACGACAACCCTGCAAGAAGGGATCCTCACCAGTACCAGACTCCCCCAGAGAAGGGCGGAAATCGCCTGTGGACTCCTCTTGCGGAGGAATAAGTGAGTTCATTGGCTGGTCTTTGTGGTTAGAACCATATAGACTGGAATCAACTACAAAAAACCCACCTTTCCTTCGCCGGGAGCTACGTTCTTGTTGTCTTGAGTAAGATGGCTCATGTTGCTGTTGGGTTGAATACGATGATCGTTTGTGGTCGGGAAGGCGAGCCGTTAACCCCTCTTATAACGAATTGCATGACTGACATCATAGCACCACCCCAACTGGGACATGCACAACGCTCGGTGGATACCATTGTGGAACCGTCGGCGTGATCGACGCTTCTCAACCACACCACCTGCCTTTCTAGGTCGTGCCATAACCGCACCGACTTCGTCCTCGGACTTCCTGCTCAATGGTGAGTCGTATTACTATGTGTTTATAAGAAACCACGCGGTTCGTCTCTGATCTACCGGTCTTTACATGAAAATCGTTCTCTAAATTCCTCGGTCAAGCTACCGCAGCAGAGAAGTAGCATCCGATATCGACATGAAGTCGGTAAGCGTTACTAAAGAAAACTCCTGGTGAATGACGGACGTAGCGGTGAGAACAGAATCGAGAGGTTACTTCTGACAACTCACCAAGAAGCCCCTGTAACGCTCCACACTGTTATGATCTGGACGTCCACCTCGATCTGCCGTCCCGCCACAGCCAACCCTCTCAGCCCGGACAAAATCACATCCTTCGCCTCCTGGAGGTCCAGCGCCCTCCGATCTGTCGAGAACACATGCACACGCACACGCTCCAACGACTCAAACCTTTGCAGCGCGTTCCGGACGTCGTTCCACCGGCACGCCTCGAGTTCTCGTCGGGTGGTGTCGCTGGCGAAAGAGATGATACGCAGGCGGATGTCGAGATCGGAGAGGGAGGACGTGGAGGGGATCGTGTCCAGGATGGCGAAGAACGCGGACCAGGAGATGCGCGGGATGTTCGGTGGCATCATGAAGAATTGGGAGCCGTCGCCCGCGAGGATGGTCAGGAGGAGGGTTTTGAGCGTGGGTTGGGAAGAGAGGTGCAGACGCGACCAGTGTTCTACTGGGACTGGAAGGTTGTGGGTGGGTGAACGTTGAGCTTTTGTAGTATTGATCATGCGCGTTCAGGAAGAGGGACTTACTAGGGTGGATGAACCGTTCCGCCCAGAAGATGTAATGGTCGAGGATATCGAGGCTCAGACGCTCCAAGCGCATCTGAGACGCGTGTACCCGCTCCCCGACATAGAAGAGTTCTTCCGGATTAGACGACATGGCGAAGTTGGTCTCAAGCGACCTCGGCCCTGACGATGACGCCGCGGAGCCGTGGAAAAAGACGTCGTAGAGGCAGTTGCGCAGGTCAATGGGGACTTTGGCCTTGATCTTCATACGTGAAACGTACGGGTACAGCAGCTGTCTATCCGGATGGAGAATAGTGTGTAGAGTTGTTGGCATGTTGTCGTCTGGGTCTGGAGGACCAGAAGGCAGGAGGACATGGCTGACTATGAATTCTCCGATGGACGTGAATTTTCTGAGAAAAGCGAGAATGGTGGCACCATCAGCCTGCATACTACTGACGTGAAATTGTTCCAGATGAAGCTCGCGACGCGGGGAACCGGATGGATCGTCGTCGGGGTAGCTGAGAGTGGACACCAATCTCAGTGTAAGAGTACGCAACGAGGTCAAGGGAGATATAATGGATGCAAAAAGTGACGGGGTAAGGTAGGCATTTGGAGGTCTTCCAGCCCGAGAGCTTGCCATGTACGGCCTGAACAGTTCGGATACGATCTCGAGAATGACGACGTGAGGGGCGACACCGTTGCCGGGTTCGTTAAGCAGCTTCGACAACGAAGCGTAGCTAAAGGGTCCTTCAGAGCTCTTGATAGTCCATTTCTGTGTGTGAAACAGTAAAGGGAGTGTGTAGGTTCTCCACGTTTGAGACACTGCGGTGCAGGTCGTGAGGGACGGGGTATCATCTCGCAGATGATCGAGAATCATGGCCAGAATCTCCGGTATGGGAGAGTTTAGCGACATCCTCAGACCTAAGTACGAGGGCTCGAGATGGCGGTTCGAAACAGGAGAGGCTGCATTAGCGCTCAGACACGTTCAAGTTCCCATTCAAAGCGCCTCTCTGATTGGCCGCTGATCCAAGTTCAACGACGAGGGACGGTTGTCAAGAAGTATCCGTTTTCGCTGGATATAGATACATTTTTGCAGGCAGCATACTCCGACTCAACGCTTGATGGGCGAGGTATCATCCCTTCGATGATAACCCAAGAAGCCTTCTAAGACCTGACGTTTTTTGACCACAAACGAATATATACCAGTATATGAACTGCTCCAGCTTAACATACGTTCAGGATTCATATCGTCGTTGAAGGTACTAGACCTGTAGTACGACAGCCACATTATCGCTCCGGTGACAGACGAAACAGCTAACCGTCCGATCCGAGTTCAAGACTCAAGATTCTCAGTTGCATGATCATGCAAAAGTCACCTGCGTGAACGTCAGAGTCAAAATGCGGTCCGTGGATCGGTACACGGAGAACAACGTACCAAGAATTCCCGGAAGGGCAGAAGTTTGACGGGACGTACTAATGGACATTCACCTCAACCTTGCGTCGCGCCACTGCGCGCAAACCGTTCAACCCGCGCCTTGACCAAGTCCCTCACATCGTCACCCCCTCTCGACCTTGAGTTAAACGCGAACACACACTCGGAGCTCATCCCACCTGCACAGTCCCCAGCTTACGTTGCAGTGCTGCCGGCTTCTTCGGCGCAGAAGACATCCAGGCGGAGGGTGAGGTGGGTGAGCGCGGAAGATGGGGGGAAGCGCGGCGAGGATGTTGAGGAGGGTCGACCAGGAGAGAAGGGGGGGGGGTCCCTTTTTGCGACTGTGCCGGTGAGAACTGTCACGAGTAGGAGGAGAGGTGTAGACAGTTCTTTACCCAAATTTATTCACGAGGGCTGGACCGTTCGGTCATCGCGTGCGGTCATTGGCTATTATGCTAGTACCTAATGAGATGGACTTACCGGGATGTCCAGTGAAGACGGGGATTTTGTATCCCCCCCATGAGGTTGAGACTCAGAATCTTCGCGTGCATCTCAGCGACGTGGATCCGTTCTCCGATGTCGAAAACTTCCTCCAAGTCCCAGGTAATCTCCAGTTTTCTCTGCACCGACCGATCGCCCTGTAACGTCGTACGACCGTGGAAGAAGAGGCTTGTGCAAGCCCTTTTGGACCTGCGAAGCGGCTTGGAGTGTTGGGATAACAGATGCTGAATATCCAGTTGTGAGAACGGGTGGTGAAAACAGGGACTCGTCCCGAGGCATGCCAGTGAGAATGCTCGTCACGGAAAATTCTTCAATAGATGCAAAATGAATGAGAATGAGGGGAATGGTGGCTGCAGATGCTGCCATTCGCTTGATACGGAACCGTTTCAGGTGACGTTTGGGAAGCAGACGGGTGTCGAGCGAGGTGAAGTGTCGACAAGGGCCATCGCGTCGAGAGTAAGGTCTTTGAGGAAGAAGAGAGGTAGAGTAATGAACGCGATTAACGAGGGGCTCACATAGCTTTCTCGCCCAGCGATGGCGGGGGCTGCGGAGCTGCTCCCGATCTCAAGGATGACGAGGCGTGCAGCTATGCTGTTCGCGGGTTCGTTGAGCCGTATGGACAGGGTCTCGTAGCTTCTATGTCCTCTGGAGTGCGTTATCTCCCACTTTCTCGAGCGATCCAAGACAGATAGAGCATGTGATCTCCAAGATCGGGACACTGCAACGCAGGCTGCAAACAAGGGCTGTTGGGTCGTCACGGACATTGTCGAGAATCATAGACATGAGCTCTGGAACAGGAAAGCTCATAAACATTTTGATCTAATAGACTGGGTTCAAGTGAGTGCGCGCAATTTTGACCCACAATCGAATAACTTACATTGTATAGGATGGTGGTGGTGGCGTGCAAAGATGGACTGAGATTAGCGCCGATTCTGGCCGCACGAATGGCTTCTTTCCAGCGTCCACCACCTGCGAGGGGATGGTCGCGTCGCTGAACACGATAGGCTGCTTTTCCTCCAGACCGTTATGATCTTAACCGTATTTCGCTTCAGCGCGAGTCGAGGAGATACCACGTAGCAGCCCCTGGCAGGTAGGAAAAATGTCTTCTAAGGTACACTGGCCATTTCTGACGCGTCGTAAATCTCACAGGGAACACTCATTGATTGTGTACTGAGAGTCAGATACATATAAGCCACGAGTGTCCTGTGTAAAACGCGGGGCCCGTACTCTATACATGTTCGGTATAGCTTCCCTGATGCGAAGACGACCAGGACCAAGGTATGGCTTTGTCTCACAACTCTGTGAAGTGGCATGCTCATATTAGTCTTCTTGTCGTCGAAGTAGCGGTCGAAATCTGCTTTAAGCTCACCACAGGGACGCGTCCCGGTGCTTTAA
This sequence comes from Cristinia sonorae, assembly GCA_021029105.1. Classification (NCBI taxonomy): domain Eukaryota; kingdom Fungi; phylum Basidiomycota; class Agaricomycetes; order Agaricales; family Stephanosporaceae; genus Cristinia; species Cristinia sonorae. The sequence goes on from JAEVFJ010000019.1 coordinate 576,962, forward strand.
ATAAAGTTCATTTGTGTCATCGATGTCCTCGTCACGGACAAGTGCTTGGTCAACGGCTACTCGAGCTCCAGGTACTCCGACGAATATATCGTATTATCGTTTGAGTATGATGCCCAATCGCTCCTTTCAGGTAAGTCCTCGTAAAGACACGTATCGGTCGTACAGTGGCTCATTCATGCTACAGACTCCCTGCGGTGACTGGGATGGTATTGGTCAACATACCAAGTGTTGAATGCGACCATGCGACGGGCTGGTACTGGTGGATTTCGTTACCTCAAGCAGTTCACAGCTTATTCGCGTTCACCAGAAATATAACGCCGTGAGTCCGCCATCAACGCAGTTCCTTCAGACGGTGTCTGAACATTTGAATCAAGGGCCTAACAACCACGAAGTCGAGGTGCTGCACATTGCATCAGGAGAGATAGGAACGCAACGACCGACTGTAACGTGGTGTCATTATGGAGAAACAGGCTGACGTGAGAGGATGCGGAGGTAAGTGCGCCGCCTCTGAGGTTACCGATGAGAAGGCACTGAAATTTTTGTGATCTGTGACAGAGAGAACGCTGGGTGGTTGTGGGTTGCGTCTGACGAGGCCGTGGGTGGGACTTTGGGTCGTCGAGATATTTATATTATGTTAGACATACGCAGTGGGGGACTCGTCATGGCGGGAGACGGGAAGGAGACGGAATGGATGATGGATTGGGATGCGACGATGACTTGAGAACTGAATGAGCGGGCGCCGCGGATATGTTTTCTGAGAATGGATGGTCTAGAGCAGATGAGGGCGAGATGAGGGAGGCCCAGACACGGTGTGCACTTGACGCCCAGGAGGAGGCGGGAAGAGAGATGCCGAGGGCGTGCCGAGAAGGGGGGGGCGGGAGTTTATAGACCTGGAGTCTGGATTGTTGACGAGTAACGACGATGGACGAGTCGAGCCACTTCTCCTCCTCGCAACGGCTCTTCCAGTCCTCCCAGCTGCCCCCGCCATCACAGCTCCATCTTTCCACTTCATTCTCCAGAAACAACGTCCTCCCGCCCATCTCCCACATCCCCGCCGCACAGCGCTACCCGCCCCCGACCTACTCCCACCCGTCCCTCTCCAACCCCCTCCCGCCCCCCTCGCCCTCCCACCTCTCATGGTCCCGCACCTCGAACTCCCGCGACGACATCTCGCCCCCTCTCCGCCACCAGGACTCGCGGCCCAGGTTCCACGACCGCGACTCGCCCCGCGAGCCTCCCACCCCGCGCCAGCCAGATCCGCCCCCCGCCAACGTCAAGAATGAGGCCGCCGACGACAACATGCCCTCCACCAGCGACTTTGTCAAGAAACTATACAAGTCAGCCCCCTCATCTCCCCTTCCTCGCTAGGCGCTCACATTTTCCAGGATGCTCGAGGACACCTCCTTCTCCCATGTCGTCTCGTGGGGGCCCCAGGGGGACTGCTTCGTCGTGAAGGACATGAACGAGTTCACCAAGACGATCCTCCCTAGGATGTTCAAGCACTCGAACTTTGCGAGTTTTGTTCGCCAACTCAACAAGTACGATTTCCACAAGGTGAGCGTCGTCGCAGTGGTGGAGAGGAGGGACGGTTATAAGCGGGAAAATAGCCTCGGCCGTACTCACTCTGCGTTTTCAGGTCAAGAACACCGACGATAACCAGTTCGGAGAGCATGTAAGTATTTCACTCAGTTCCGTCAAGTCCTGGCCCTGACTCGGCCACAGAGCTGGACCTTCCGCCATCCCGACTTCCACGCGGATCGTCGCGATGCCCTCGAGAACATCAAGCGCAAGGTCCCCGCTGCTCGCAAGTCGACGGGCGGAGCTGCCGCTGCTGCTGCCGCCGCCGCCAGCCGTGCCAACGAGTCGCCCACCCCAGGCGTCCCCAACGCCACCATCGAGCTCATGCAGCAGCAGATGGACCGCATGGCCAGGACTCAGGAGGAGATGGCCGCGCACATAAGGAACTTGGAGGGGAATTACCAGAACGTGCTCAGCGAGATGGTCAACTTCCAGAGGAACATGGCCCAGCAGGACGGGTTGATGCAGAACTTGATCCAATACTTCCTCCAGATCGAGAACGGTACGTCATGCATCCATTCTTCTCGCTGATGTGCTCACTTTTCGTCACAGGCAAGGTCAAAGCGGAAGAGCTTTCCGTCAACAACGCCCAGCAGGCCGGCTACATCCCCGACGCCAACCCCTTCCTCCCCGCGGTCGAAGCCCAGCGTATGATGGGTGAAAACTACCCTGATCTCACCGACGTCGCTCGCGCTTCTCTTGCGCAGATGAACGAGATCTCTCGCAGGGCCGAGCTCGCGGGTATGACCTTCACCAACGCCGGAAACGCCACCACCTCGACACCGAGCAACAACTCTGCCGCGCCCCCTCGACCTCCCTCTAGCGCGTCCAGGATCATGGCCGCTGCCGCGGGTCTTCTCCCCACCAACGAAGATGGCACGCCAATCGTCAGGCCTCTGAGCCGTCAAGACGCCTTGGCGAGGATCGAGGAACTCACGAGGTCCAGAGAGGAGAACCAGCGCGACCAGCAACCCTTCTTCATGTCCGCCCCTTCCAACAACAACGGATCTCCCACTGGCATGGCAGGTCCCTCGTCTTCCAACGCCGGTCCCTCGAGCGGCCCGTCCAGCGACATGTCCCACCCCTACGGCGTTCAACTCACCCAGGACTCCCTCGCGCACGAAGGTCTCCAGGTCTTCACCGTCGGCCATCTCATGCCGCGCTCTGGCATGGAAGACGACAACGGCAACTGGTCCTTCGACCCCAATTCCCTCAACGCCCTCGTCATGCCCACTCCTCAAGGCGCAGGCGGAGATCCCCCGCAGGAAGGCGAGAGCGAGCCCCAGCAGCCGCTTTCTATCGCGGAACTCACGTCGCCGACGCCCTCCAGCAGACTCAACCGCTCCGGCGGCGGCGAGCCGTCGAGACCGCTCAGTGCGCAGACGTTGCGGGTCAGGAGGTCCACGTACGTCCCTGGCTGGGCCGTCCCGCCGCGCGTCTTGCTCGTCGACGACGACGCGGTCAGCCGGAAGCTGAGCAGCAAGTTCCTTCAAGTGTTCGGGTGCACCATCGACGTCGCCGTGGACGGTGTCGGTGCTGTGAACAAGATGAACCTGGAGAAGTACGATCTGGTGCTGATGGTACGTGGTTTCCCCCTTCGGTTCTTCTGACGTTTGTTTATTCTCTCTTCAGGATATTGTCATGCCGAAACTGGACGGTGTCTCTGCCACGTCCCTCATCCGCCAGTTCGACCATATGACGCCTATCATCTCCATGACGAGCAACTCGAAGCCCACGGAGATCCTCAAGTATTACTCGTCCGGCATGAACGACATCCTCCCCAAGCCGTTCAGCAAAGACGGTCTCCTGGATATGCTCGAGGTAACGACGTCGGTCTTCTGCGTTGACGACATGTCACTCACTTGTCCCCCCACAGAAACATCTCATGCATCTCAAGGTCATCCAGACCATGTCCAAGGTCCCGCGCGGCCTCACCTCCCTCGCCGACACCTCGTTCGACCAAGCCATGTCCGTCCCCGCCTCGAACAACAACGGCGGCGGCGGACTCATGCCGCTCTCCATGGGCGAGGACGACGGCAAGATCAACCCGCTCGCCGGTATGGGCCTTTCGGACGCGCAGTACACTATGATCCTCCAGGGGCTGGTGAACGGCGAGAACTTCATGAGCGTTGGAATGGACGGCGTTGGCATGGATGGGATGGGCGGTGTTGGGAAGCGAGGGCTGGATGATGTGAGCGATGGGCGGGACGGGAAGAGGGGCAGGTTTGAGGTGATCGAGTGAAGTGTTCCGTCCCCTCAGCCCGCGGTTTTCTTTTCTCTTGTCGACACTCCCCCTCCGCGTTTATTTGTTTCTTGGATACACCTTCCATTGACCATTTCGTCCTGCACCGATCCATCCTTGTTCGTCTCCGTCCTCCCTGCCTGCTCTGCTTTTCCTCCTCCAATCGTACGCAATACATTCATGCATCCCTCCCCCCCTGTCCCCCTCACCCCCATGCATTTCAATCATCCAAGTTGACAGTTCCCATTCGCCCAACCCATCCTACGTACCAACTACAAATTACCATTTTTACCATTACTGTTACTTCACCCCGTTAGCCCTGTCTCCTCAGCGTGTATTTGTACTTGACTCTGTCTGCGCCGTGATACCTGTATTTTGTTTCGCGGAGAAATAAAGTCCCTGCAATTGCTCTCTTGTTTATGGGTTTGGTGGATGAGATCCACGGCATCCCCCCCCCTGTGACGGACAGTCAGTAAACGTCCACCATAGTGGGTAGTCTACATTTATGTTGGGGGGTCTTAGTGGTATTGACCAATTCACCATTTACCAGGGTATCTCGAAAACCTTGACGCGGCGCTTTTTTTTTTCATTCTTGGCTCTCCCAAAATCTATCCTCACGCAATCCGACAACACTACACAGTGTCTGCGCACTGGATGAGGTTCAAATCAATTGTGTATACCATAAATATGATCCCCCCTCACTTACTGTACTGTTGGTAAGTACGTTGGATGACTGACAAGAGATCAGCCATCCGAAGCACCTATTTGTGTCAGTACATGCTTGGTAGGTGCCAACAAGATACCCTAGCTATATGATAGTCCGACTTGTGACATCATGTGCCCCAAAGCTGCTCTTCAACTGAGGTCCATCACATTTGGTCACATCACACACAAGTTGGGTGTGACAACATAACATTTTGTTACCTAGTCACATACAAGTTGGGTGTGACATGACCAATCTTAGGTTAGGTTAGGGAGGTAGTACTCAACTGAGCGCACCGGCCGAAGGTCGGGGCGCGATGAAGTGTGCTGTGAAGCGAAAAACCGGAAACGGCTGGGGGACCATCCCCAGTCAGACCGTTTCGCTTTTATACAGCTCATCAGTCCGGTTCTTTGGTCTTGGCGAACATGCCTCATGCTCAGTCAGCCATGACTCATATCCCGATTACTCGGAATACCGATCCCGACCGGGATCGGAGCATGACTCATCTTGCAGCCGACGTTCCAGACCAAAGGCCTGGACTGATGACGTCATCGTCTGACTAAGTGGTCTAGACTCATGACGTCACAACATGTGATGCCCATGTGCCGGGCCCAGGCCCAACCCTCGTGACCTATCACGTGAACAGATCACGTGACCACCCTCGCACCTGACCTTAGGAGGTTAGGGTTCGTTAGGGTTAGGGAGGTATTACTAGCCCTATTGCCGACGAGACGCCCGACCTCGGTGTTCGCCGGGGTAGTTCCCTCTTATGGCAGTTCGGTGGCGCGGCGCGGCGCGGCGCGCCGAGCCGCCCAGCCGCCCATCACCGACGATTCCCCGCCACTCGCAGCCGCCACCCTGTCCCCCCCCTCCCACCTACCTGTCTGTCCACGCAGCCCACCCAGTCCACCTGCCTCCCTCCCCTGGCCACCCACCACCCTACCCACCACGTGCTTAGCGGATGAATCCGCCGGCACTCCCTCCCTCCCTTGGTCCATCACCGACAATTTCCCGCCCCTCCCACCTACCTGTCTGTCCACCCAGCGCACCCCAGCCTACCTACCTCCCTCCCCTGGCCACCCGCCACCCTACCCAGCACGTGCTTAGCGGATGAATCCGCGGGCACTCTCTCCCTCCCACCGTCCACGTGGCCGTTCAATGTTCTCCCCGCCAACTCCGTCTCCTCCTCCTCCTCCTCCTCCTCCCCCTCCTCGTACACTTAGCGGATAAATCCGCGGGTTACGTGCGTCCAGTCACCCACCACCCTCACGCACATCACCCGCCCACCCGCCGTTCTCTGCCCTTCCCCGCCCTCGCCGACCCATCTTCACTCTCTGGGTAACCCACCGCTCGGCTTTCCCACGCCCTCTGTTACCTCTCTCCTCCTCCTCCTCCTCCTCCTCCTCCCCTCCTCGTACACTTAGCGGATAAATCCGCGGGTTACGTGCACCCAGTCATCCACCGCCCTCACCCACCCACCCGCCGTTCTCTGCCCTTCCCGCCCTCGCCGACCGATTTTCACTGTCTGGGTAACCCACCGCTCAGCTTTCCCACGCCCTCTGTTACCTCTCTCGCTGATATCATCTTTCTTACAGTGTCTCATCTCCGACCATTCCCAGTCAGCCACCGTCCGCCTACCTCGCTGGTCACCCACCACGTGCTTAGCGGATGAATCCGCGGGCACTACCTCCGTTCTCCCCACTGCTCAGCACCTTCTTCACAACCCCGACTGGCTCAGGCATTTTTTCTGGCGTTTCGTCCTCCCCCCCTTAACGTTCGAAACTTACTTCAGCACTCGGCTCACTCTTCCTATTCATTACCCCCAGGGTACCCCTGTCGCTCTCTGTCTCCTTCGTCAGCGTGGGTTTCAACTCAGCTGTCGTTCAACTCCTCCGTCGGCGCACCGTTGCTGGTTTATTCGACCTTCGTCAGCTTGGGTTTTAACTCAGCTGTCGTTGGTTTCCTGCTCTCCGTCCTCGCGTTTGGCCGTCCTCTTCAGTCCTTCGTCAGCTTGGGTTTTAACTCAGCTGTCGTTAGTTGGTCTCAAATCCTTGGTTACCTCATGCTGTCCAACTCTTCTCGGTTACTTAGTCCACGGTTAGTCCTTTTGTACTCAACCCACCTATAGTGTTAGCCTTTCCATCCGTCCGTTTTCCCTCCTGTCCATCGCACCACGGTGCTGACCTCCTCGCCACAGTTTCCACTGGTAACATCTCTTTTCCCACCTCCCCAAGGTTACCCCGCGATATCCCATTTCCCTCATCCCTCAGGTTACCCGGTACTCCTCAATCGACTACGGCAGTCCACGCCGTTCTGGCTGCTCCCAGCTCAGTCGTCGTCAGCTCCCCTAAACCTCTCGCCACAGTTCCCCCCACGGGTAACCGTTCGACACCGAACAAGGTTAACGATTCTCACGCCCACTTCAGGCTTATACTGTTATAACGGATTTATATGATAATATGCATACGTGAATTTCATGTGGGTTTTTTGACAATCCATATCATATACACTAATACATGATCTGTGCACAATTTGAGCTTGTTCCGTGGTGCCGTTCTTCCAATATTTGAGGAAGAAGTTGTGTGTCTGGCGCTTATTTAAGCGAGTAGGCGCCCAAGCTCACCAGGAAGCATGCTCTTCAAAGTGAAATCCTGTATGCAACTAGCATAGCCAATGACTCTAGACCATAAACCATATGATTCCTTGGCAGGAAAGCCTTCATAAATTGTTGTAGATTTACATCTCCTTTTTCTATCCAGCATAACTGTTTGAGCTCATCAAATGTTGGCAACACTGCCAGTTGCGAACCCAAGCACGGAATTCTTTGGGGCTTTGCCAAGAGACCAACTGAGCATGGGTCTTTAGGGTGCCCAAAGGATTTTTGCTCAAACCCTGGCATTCAGGCTGTGTGCTCTATCAATAGGGCGTCTAATTACCGTAAAGAGATATGGACCACAGCTAGACGCCAAAACATCGGTATCATCCGGATGGCATTGGTACACTCCCAGTTGCGAACCCAAGCACGGAATTCTTTGCGGCTTTGCCAAGAGCCCAACTGAGCATGGGTCTTTAGGGTGCCCAAAGGATTTTTGCTCAAACCCTGGCATTCAGGCTGTGTGCTCTATCAATAGGGCGTCTAATTACCGTAAAGAGATATGGACCACAGCTAGACGCCAAAACATCGGTATCATCCGGATGGCATTGGTACACTCCCAGTTGCGAACCCAAGCACGGAATTCTTTGCGGCTTTGCCAAGAGCCCAACTGAGCATGGGTCTTTAGGGTGCCCAAAGGATTTTTGCTCAAACCCTGGCATTCAGGCTGTGTGCTCTATCAATAGGGCGTCTAATTACCGTAAAGAGATATGGACCACAGCTAGACGCCAAAACATCGGTATCATCCGGATGGCATTGGTACACTCCCAGTTGCGAACCCAAGCACGGAATTCTTTGCGGCTTTGCCAAGAGACCAACTGAGCATGGGTCTTTAGGGTGCCCAAAGGATTTTTGTTCAAACCCTGGCATTCAGGTTGTGTGCTCTATCAATAGGGCGTCTAATTACCGTAAAGAGATATGGATCACAGCTAGACGCCAAAACATTGGTATCATCCGGATGGCATTCACTGCGGAAAGCACAAAACACTTATTCCGCACAGGATTGACGCAGGATTGGGCGCTATCCAGATAATATGACGCGCAGGATCTTTGCTTCGGTGCGTATCCTCCCTTTATCCTGACTTCACGAACAGATGGTCCGAGTCTGTTCACCGTCTATCCTGATACTCCACCCATCTTGTGCTGAAACAACAGCAATCCATCACTCAACATGCTATCCTGTTCAAGATATGATATCCGAACCTCATCTCGTCCTCCTCTTCCTTTCTTTTTCACCACCACCATGTCCTAAGACTTCGCCGCCATCTCTGTTTTTCTTTCTTACGGGCCTCCCTGTTCAGATGTTGTTGTAAACCACCTCGTTATTGGCCTTCGCTTGTCAGGAAAGTGGTTCTGCTCAATCCATGCGATTTGTGGGGCAAAAACTGGTTCCCCAGCGACCTGGTAAGTCTTTTTTCCTTCGGACGTACTCAAGAATTGGGGGACAGTGACAAAATCCCGCACCATCTTAGGGAGGTGGATTAGGTTAGCCGAAGCAATGGCTTGGTGCGAATGTTTTGCTGGACATATTGAGACATGGGCTAAATGGCTGATAATCAGACACCCCGCCGTAGACATGGTCGCTCTCCGAGAGTGGTCTCAACGCGACTGTTATCCATTACAGGTTATTGGATCCAGCACTTCTTTCTGACGAGGTCAGCGCCCCCAATGAGGACCTGAAATATATGCAAAGGCCTACTGTAAGCTGCATACACACACTCACATCACTCTCCACTCATGGTATGACACATATACCCAGGTAATATTGATCTAACCTTTGACCTAACCTCTTTATTTGGTCAGTGCGCAACCTTATCATGCTGCAATGCTGGGCCCCCATTTTGTAATAAAAAAGCCTATCACTGTAGGGGAGGTGAGGTGTAAAACGTAGTTGACCAAGTAATAAGTGATATAGGGTGGTCGCTTTGGGTGATAAACGGTAAATAGTGGGGGGCAATGAAAATCATAAAACTCAGTAGCACTACTACTGAGTAATTGATATATTACACATTCCCTACCCGGTAATACACTTGGAATTTTATACCACCACTGCCACTTCATTACTTATGAAAGCTAATTACTTGGTAGTGCTTCCTACTGAGTTTTATCATTTTCATTAGACCCAGCCACCTTCCATTTTTTTTATTACTTGGTAGGCTGACCACTACTTCATTATGTATTACATGCAATTACTCAGTAATTAGACTACTGTGTGATAAATGTACCACCCAGATTTGATCTGGTAATAAATTAGATTAAATCAGTGATCTGGGCTATTAATATGGGTACTGCTGCCCATTCCCGCCCTCCGCGCGCTTTGGGCGCTTATTTTGGCGTCGGTCATCGTCCACCCTTTTGGGCTCAATAGTGGGCTCAATCTTTCTCCCTTTGTTTCGCGCTTTTGGGACAAAAAATGCGAATGTATAATGTAGACTTCCATGTATTTACTTTTGCTTAATAAGCCCTCAATTCATTCTGCATTTTTGGGGGTCCACCAGCTAGAATTCAAAAAAGCGGCCATTAAGGGCCATAAATTGGGCTACTCTCCATACAGGTGATTGTATAAGTGTCTACTAAGATAATCTAGAAGGTGAAATGGATGGGAGAGAGTAAGAGGAGGTGCAGGGGAAGGGGAGAGGACTGGGTGGAGAGGAAGGGAAGCAGGGAGAGATGGGAGAGTGGGTTTGGTTCTGGATACTCTGGATAATCACTAATGTATAATAGAGCATGGAGAATTGGTTAAAACAGCCCAGAGGCTCTGTGAGATGCACAGAACCCATGGCTTGGCAGGAGGTGAATGTACTTATCTGGAATGTCCATATCCATCCACCCCCTCCTCCCTTCATCTCCAGGTGCTCCAAGTGTCTTCAAGGGACCCAATAAGGTTGTCTGAGGATGTATCTGACATCCCAGGATGGCTAGCTAAAGAAGGGAATCAGTAGGGAACCAGAGGGTAAAAATGCGAAATAGAGGCTTACCAGAGCAACTCAGGACCCCATGGAAGCTTCAAAATGAGTAGGATTTGTCAGGGTAGTGTATAAATGGTATCTAAGAAGGTAAACTAGTCATTTGGGGGTGTCAAGGTCAGTCTGAAGGGGTGTGCTGACCTGACAAAGCTGCCACCTCATCCTCTACCTCTCCCACCTCACCCGGCCATTCCCAGCTCTCCCAAATGGCCTGGATATGTCTTGAGATACCTCTGAATTAATTAGGGTGATTGCTGATTAGGGGGGACAGTTGTGGAAAAAGGGAAGAGTGAGGGGATCCAGCTGGCCATGCAGAATGGTAAATGAGAGCTGGAAAAAGGCTATGTGAGCAAAAAGCAAATTTATTTTGATAAATAGACTCTCATACACATACCTAAGCATCCACAAAAGGTCCCAGGAGGTTACCAAGTGAGAGAGGAAGGGGGGAGCAAAAAGACTGTTGAGGAGAGGTGAGAGATCAGATGAGCGCCGAAATCAAGGATTGAGCTTCACTTCACCTTAAGCTCATTTGAGCACCCACATGCTCCCCCCACACAACCATCAAACCTGGGGGGACCAAACTTGGCACAATTTATATACCATTAGTATAGACCAGAATACAGCTTACCACGCATTTTTAGCATGCCTGTACCCCTTGGTATATGGTAGTCTTTGTGCAAAAACGCGATTTTGGGCGTTTTTTGAAAGTGTTTGGTGTGTAGCTCAGTGGAAAGCTGTTCAAACTCTTCACAAAAAATCAGGCATATGTCCCAGGTGTATATCTAAAGGTTGGAGCAAACCGCATGGTCATAGCTAGTCTGGTGCTTCATAGGAGGACCGGGGAATGGTCAAAATGACCGCTTTTGGGGTCATTTTTGGGGTTTTCAGTATGTAGCTCTGTGAGATCTTGTTTAAACCTTTTCAAAAAAAATCATGGACATGTACAAGAGGTATATGAAGCAGTCTGTAATCACCGATCTGCCCTGCGCTCCCTGGCTGATTTTATATTCAGCCCGGAGTACTCAAAATGACCGCTTTTAATCAAAAAATAGACTTTTCAGGGATCTACTCAATGGGAAAAAATTCCCTCACCTAGAAAAGTTGGATTTGGGGGTTTCCTTAGTCTGCCTACTCAAATCGGACAAGGATCTGACACCGATCCAACGTCCTGAGCCTTGGTAAAGCTGATCTTGCTTTAATCAGCCATCCTGATTACCAGATTTGGGTATCGTGCCTGGGCGCTTATATTAATTCCAGGCGTCGTTTTCAGCATCTGGAAGGCTCTCTAGCTTACACAAAAAATCCCAGAGCTCTGGGAAGGCAAGGGATTGGTAGGGGATATGTTTAAGAACATTTCTGTGAAAGGAAAATGGTCTGGAATTTTTTGATGGGCCAGAAAGGCATGGAAGGTGCAATTCAGCTTGTATTGCCTCCCATTCACTCATTTCTGATTCCATGCTTTTGCAAATTTGTATTCCTAGTATTATAGTAGATGTGTATACACTGGAAAGATCTGCTTTGCAATTGCTGAAGTGGTTTCAGAAAATGCATATATAGTGAATAGAATACTGCATCAACAAGATAACTATCTAGATTCAATGGAAATATAAACATTAGTGGAGGTGTAAAAGTATAGAATGAACAGATTTGAATTGAGCCCACTATTGAGCCCAAAAGGGTGGACGATGACCGACGCCAAAATAAGCGCCCAAAGCGCGCGGAGGGCGGGAATGGGCAGCAGTACCCATATTAATAGCCCAGATCACTGATTTAATCTAATTTATTACCAGATCAAATCTGGGTGGTACATTTATCACACAGTAGTCTAATTACTGAGTAATTGCATGTAATACATAATGAAGTAGTGGTCAGCCTACCAAGTAATAAAAAAAATGGAAGGTGGCTGGGTCTAATGAAAATGATAAAACTCAGTAGGAAGCACTACCAAGTAATTAGCTTTCATAAGTAATGAAGTGGCAGTGGTGGTATAAAATTCCAAGTGTATTACCGGGTAGGGAATGTGTAATATATCAATTACTCAGTAGTAGTGCTACTGAGTTTTATGATTTTCATTGCCCCCCACTATTTACCGTTTATCACCCAAAGCGACCACCCTATATCACTTATTACTTGGTCAACTACGTTTTACACCTCACCTCCCCTACAGTGATAGGCTTTTTATTACAAAGTGATGGCTCAGGACTGCATGCTGAGTCCGTAAACTCGAACAACGGTACTGCTGAAACAAAGTGAGTCTTCTTAGGAGATTATCTCCAAGTTTGGTGAGGGCAATGACAGAGTTTCCCCGAGAACCAGATTTTGTGGTCGGGGTTACATATCAGAGCTCGGAGCGGAAGCGTTACGACGGATATTAGATGTGATGGCAATGTTGATTGGAAGGCACATCCCTTGAAGTTGAAGGTGAGGAGGATTCATCAAATTGGATGTATGTGTGTGGTGTGGAATCGTCATATTAGGCTGATAGCGACTACCTCCAGGTACCACTGTGTCGTGCAACGATTCCTGGAGAAAGCACTCCTCAAAGGCCCACCGTGTCTTGGCTGGCACGTAGGAGAAGTCTTTGGGCAGGTAACTGGCGCGTCCATCACAATGTTGGCGTTCCTGAAGGTGGTGGCCCATCGGAAGCAGTTCAAGTTCACAGCCGCCTTAGGGTTGTTGAGAGGACATTTGAGGGGAAGATGTAGCCCGACGCGGAGCAGGTTCAGCAGCGGATGAAAGGAGGGGAGGGGAAGAAGGTGTCACGAGTTACATAGAATGCCCAGATCATCCTAAACCGTTACGCCAAAAGGGCGCAATGTCAAGCTCGGCTTGACATTCTTCTGGGGATATATAAGCAGTAAATGTCTCAACTCGTGACATTATCCCCTTCCAAGATCACATGACCACATGTGACTGCTTATATAACTTGGTCCCAAGGGTTACCATCTCTGGCTTAACCTTGAAGGTCTTGGCGGGCTCAGAAGGACCTGCTGGACACCTAAGTGTCATGACTCCCAGGGTTGCTAGATCACGCCGAGCAATCACCATGATCCAATCATGTGACCTCAATGATCATCACAGCCGAACCCTGTCATGTGGCAAAAGTCCCAAACTTTTTGCCACCAGGAGGATTTGAACCACTGACCTCTTGGAGCTTGACATTATGTCACGAGTTACATAGAATGCCCAGATCATCCTAAACCGTTACGCCAAAAGGGCGCAATGTCAAGCTCGGCTTGACATTCTTCTGGGGATATATAAGCAGTAAATGTCTCAACTCGTGACAGAAGGGGGGTTCGCGAACAATTGTGAGGAATATTATTTTGGGTTCGATCATGCAGTGAAAATCCCAACTGAATTTCTCCTAATCTGGTGTATATTACACACAGGATTGGGATACATCCTGAGCAAGATCGGCACTGTATGATACCAAATCCTAAGCCAACATCCAGCAATGGATGCTCACGTATCCAGGGCTGGGAGGTACGGATTTGCGGTAATTACTTACTTTATGCTTCGTCGGAATTGCTGGGAATCCTGCGCATCATATTATCTGGATAGCGCCCGATCCTGCGTCAATCCTGTGCGGAATATTTTGTGCTTTCCGCAGTGATTGGTACACTGTCAGTTGCGAACCCAAGCACAGAATTCTTTGAGAGATTTTAACATGCAACACATCTAGATGTAACATTGTTAGAATGTGTGGTAGGCAGGTGCCACGCAAAACGACGAGCACAACAAAGGTTGAACTCTCATGGCCAAGTACATTCTACCTTGGTAGGGGGTCTTCTAGGGGCACATCCGTACTCGTTCTCCGCCAAAAAAATCGCGTCACGTGGAAAATCACGTGCTTTGTCATCACGCCATTCATCATGATTCATCCTCCGACTTTTGAAATCTCATTGTCAAGTGTCAGAGAGGCCCAGCCACCATGTATTGATTCGTTTTGTATTTGTGTAGCGATCATGGAATTGCGGTGGTCAGTGAGCTGAACTACACCAGTCAGCCACCAGCGGGTTACGCGACAGTCATACGAGCCAATATTATTCCATCTCCTGTATTCGCCCTCTCAGATCTCAGCAACCATGTGGAAGGCTCGTCGGGCATGTTCCATTGCCAAGGTAGAGGGCGATGCCGCTTGTCGGCGCTAGTAGCTTATTTACAAGGTGTGGTAGAAGATAGGTGAAGATATGACCTCAAGCTATCTTGACTTCACTGTGGGAGATACCTAGAAACGCCAAATCAACTGATTAGGTAGGAGAGAACGCACTGTTGTTTAACTCAAAATCTATATTCCTATCTTTTTTCAACTCATGCTCAGAATAATTCTTATAGCACTTTGACATATTCTCAACATCTTCCCCTCTGTCCTGCCAAAACATAGACACCAGCACTTTCAACATCTCTATTACTGTAACTGTCAGGGTCTTAGCAGGGATGGATGTGAGCGGTGACCAAAAATTCCGGAGCGGTGACCTGGGGAGTTGGGTGGAAACTTGTGACCACCGCTGAAATATTGGGGACTGGCGCAGTCGAGACGGTTGGGAAGTAGAAACCCAATCACGAGCATGAGTGTGGGTCTTATAAGGAGATATGCAGTTTTCATATTCATCGTGATATGGCTGCTCTGGTCCAACACCTGTGGTTTGCCTCGGCGCTTGGGACTTGTGTATTCATTGTTGTTGGGCTCCTCGCGCCATGATCCAGAATTGAACTCAACGATAGTATAGCAGAATACTTTTTTCACAAATTTCAACACCCAGATGTGTTCCCGACATCCACTGAGGAGATCTACGAGTTCATTCAACTCCTGGCGCTAAAATGCTACAAGACACACTTTGTGTCTCGGGGTGGCTTGAAATGTATAAGGGGGGTCATGTTGCTATGCGTTATGTGTTGTGCATTATTCTGCATAATTATGAGCTTATCAACTTGAACTATATCTGCGATGTCTCCAACACTTTGCCCAAAAGCGGATGAACGTACACACTGGCTACGGTTCTTCGTCTGTAGTCTTAGTGATACCCTGTGTCCAAAATGTGGCGGAGAATCTGCCTCACTGAAACCTTGACTGGAGCCAGTGTCAATGGGCCATGAGTCGGCCGTGGTAGATAAAGCAAGACAGGAACTGTAGACTCCGGGCTTGGCTGCATCAATAGAAGCCTATAGAAGATGTCACAGCTTGCTGAGTAGTGTTCACTGGCAAGTGTGAGCAAAATGTTACCTCCAGCAATGTGAGCTTCCACAAGAGAATTTGAATGTTTGGTATGGATATATGCGCAAGAATATATTTCAGAGACTGAAAGGCGTAATCACGAAGAACGTCAATGTTCCTCAGAGCAAAAACCTAAACTCATTGATAAAACAAGAGACAAGTACCGCAAATTGGGAGAACAATTAACCAAAACTCCCGGAATTAAGGAGGATTGTATCTCACTCAAGGTTAAACATGAGTCCTAGGTGGGGGTAATTTTTAGGACGCAGGAATTGAGCGCGCGTAGTAGAACAAACATCCAGATGTGGTTCCATGTTGTCTCTGCTAGCCAAAGCTTCAATGAATCCCCAAACATAATTCCGACTTGAAGCAGGACCCCTGAATATTCTCTGAGAGGATATATCCAAAAACGACCTTATTTTCAGCCTTTCGTACGCAAGATTTTGGCTGTCCGTCGTATGCAGAAATATCAGACCCCGGCATCTTACGAAAAGCGGTGCGAGGATGTGGCGACAAGTCGTCGACGACTACCCCGCATCAGACATCGTACGCACATACAATTGGTCAAAGTCTCTCTACAGAAAATACATACTTACCAAGCATCGGACATGTAACCCTTTGTGGCCAATCCGTAAGCACCTTTGTAGGACATAAGAGCAGTTTTTTCAAAATTTCCGTAAGCATACCCGATATATCCCTACATAGTATATCAGGGATCCTGTTGAAGTTTGAAGCTTGAAGTCCTGCCGTCTAAGCCTTCGCACTACGCGCCTCACCGCTACCGAATTTCCTTGTCAGAATCAATGAACTGACCGTTTCCTTGTTTTTGTTTATGACTGGACAAGGAAACTTCGCACAATGAAAATACAATGAACAATGAAAAATGTGAGAACTAATACATCATACGAAACTGACTTGTGCGACTAGGCCTTGCTTGCTTGATCTTCTTTGCACGAGGCATAACTTGACGGTGGTGGTTGGAATATGGCGAGTCAACCGCCGAACATACACCGCCAGCAATTCGAAATTTCTGGCGCCAGAAAGCACGAAGTAAATTTCTAATTTTACTTTGGAGGAAATATCCGAGTTTAAGGAGCCAGAAAAAGCGGGCGATCTGTGCGCGGAAAGTTCGTGTTTTCCGGGGCCAGAAAACACGAACTTTCCGGCAGGGGAAACAGAGAGCGCTCTGGGCCCAGAAATATTATACATTCTTTCCATCTTTCCGTTGCCATAAAATTTCAATCAATTCAGTCGAAAATTTCCTCTGCCGGAAAGTACAAAATACTGTAGTGAGCATACTTAAAGCATGTCAGTAATGCGTGACCCCTGGGTCTGACCTTTGACCGCGGGTCTGACCGTTTGACTTGACCTTTGGTCTCAGGTCATGGCGTGATTATCATGTGACTCGCAGCTATGTATCGTTAGCGACTCAAATTTACTATTTAGTGCGACTGACCTCCATCAAAAGTCAAAGGTCAAGAGGTCAAGGTCAGACCTCCGCATCACTGAAGCATGTTATTTCTGGGTCCAGAGCGCTCTCTGTTTCCCCTGCCGGAAAGTTCATGTTTTCTGGCCCCATTTATTTAAGTGGGTGGTCACTGAATATGAGTAGCTTGGGGTTTCACAGTGATGAGCATGCAGCTGTCTTCCACATATCGACCGAAGCAAGGCGCATCTGACAGTCATTTCTGCCAGAAAATGTCACAAGAAAAGAAGAAAGGAAAATGTATTCCTGCGCCGGTCTAGGTTCCTACCACGAAATGCAAGGCGACAAGAACCCACCTGCCACTGTCACTGTGATACTGCAGGGGTGTATATGAATCTGAACAATTGAATTCATAGTTGCTCCCAATTTCCTTTGTTTTTGACAAATAGAGACGAAGGTCACGAGACACTTTCAACATCCGCCAGATACAAAGCCTACCAATCTCTTTGTTTTCGGAATTTTACGGTGGTGTAAAATTTAAAATGAATACAAGTTTGCAAAGTGTTCAGTGACAGGGTTACTGTCCCTCCTTAGGGTACTGGAAGTCGCTGTCTGAGACAAAATCTATTCAACTGTCCAGATACATCATCTCCACATCGCTGTTTCCTTCCTCTCCTCCGATATCTACCTGCTGGCCATGGCCCATATTCTGTCTGACAGGTCCATGTCCTCCTCCTCTATCTCCTCTTTATCCTCATCTAATACCATGACACTCACCGCCCTTTCCCAAATTTCTTTCTCCGACACTTCTTCTTCAGAAGCATCGCTCCCAGCAACACTACTTGACGGTGGTGGTCCTTCATTGTCGCTTTCCACAACTCCTAACCTTCTCTCCCTTGCACTCTGCTTCATTTTCTGCCACACATCCATATTAATTTGCAGTGTTATGTTGCCAGGAATTGGATCTGAGTTTGTTAACAAGCTCGTGCTTCTGATCGCGAGCAACCCAGCGGCCAATGTTGGGGTCACATCTATTTCCGACGTATGTTTTTTCCTCTATAAGGAAAGATCAGTCTTGAAATCACTTATATTCCCTTGGAGCACGCACCTTAGGCGGAGGAGGTTTTCTCCTACCACGTTGCTTTCCACTTCTTGCCTTTAAAGCCTTCGTGTTTGTGTCAGCCCAAACATATCACAGCAATTTGGATTGCAGAAGTACCTTTTTTGCCCTCAGCCTCTCATCTTTCAGCGCTTGTTTTTTCTTTTCCCTCCCCTGTCTGCTATTCTTTAGCACTCTCTCCAGCGGAATATCGACTGAAGACGACCGCATATCATCCCAAACCCTTTCATCCCTTTCATCAGCCAAATTCTCATTGGCATGACGGTTGGCAGGAGGTTCAGATAGCTTTGCATGGTCTGATGCATCTTGATTCTTCGAGCTCATCCCTCTCTTTCTTCCGGCTATTACAGGAGAGTTCCATGTTGGCGCCGGAATCTGAAATTGTGCCGATGAGAAACATACAATGAATGAATATCGTGACTTACCTACCTCTGAATCCAATATATGTGTGTTCACAGACAATGTTGCACGAACAGGTGAAGCGAGCAGTTCACGCGACGCTGTTGCGACCACGGATAAGGCTGCGGACTGCGGTAACTCTGGGGGCGGACAAAGCGGCGAAGCGGAGGATCCGAATCGTGAAGAAGACAAATCAGACGGATTCCGAGCAGATATGTGATGGGTTTGCAAAGGAGGCGGATGGTCGTGTGGTTGAGCTTGTGAGGAACAGGTAGAGGGAGCCGGTGAATGGTATGAACGGGCAAGGGGCGGGTGAAGTGAAGGCTCGGGGGAAAATTGTGCTTCATAGTTGTCCAATGGTGCGTCTTTTTCAGACGTACCGGATAGAGGAGAAGACAAGGCGGAGTTTCTCCAAGAAGATGGGTGGGCGAAAGGCAAATCAGGCAGGTGGTTTCGCAGAACAGGTGATGAGGGAGCTTGCGAGTGATGGGAGTTAGTGGGAGCTGGACTGGCGGATACAGAGAGAGCTGGATGGTGAGAATGGGATTCGGATGGAGGCGAAACTCCCAGAGTATCCCGAGCCGTACTCCCTTCAGGCGTACCAAAGGGGAAAATATGATTCTCCACAGTCTGGCCACCCAGTGTGTTCTGCTTTCGTTGAGGGGGGTTTCTGAACGACTTTGACCTTCCGGAACGCCTTTCCAGCTGCTTTCGCCTCTCTCCTCTTCTCCACTGCTGTTCCCACTTCTCCTTTCCCATGACCCGCTGGTTCATCAGCCTCCGCATTTCAGCAGTGCTATGCAACCTCTTGGCTTTGTGTCCCCTTGCTCTCTTCTGCTTGGCGCTTTCCAGATCGTGAGGACGGATTCCTTCAATCTTCAGGGCTAAGGGGTTGACCCCCACAGACAGCTTCTCCTCCTGCACCCGCCACATCTGCTTGGTTGTCAGGATACCGTCAGGAAGACACTGCAAGTTTGCAAAGATGTTCTCCAAAGCCGTATTGACAATATGAGCTTGCTCTCTGTCATTCTTGTGGACGACGAATCCTTTATTCTCCGTCCATTGCGGCTCTTTCTTCCCCTGTTTTGTGGCGGCCCCCTGGTCCTCGTGATTGCTCTCGTCATCGTCATCGTCTTCTGTCTCAGATTCCTCATCGATGTTCTCGTATTGGGCTCCGGTCCCTGCTTTGGTCGCTGCCATCGAGTTAGGGTACACCGATCGGTGGTATTGTGCAATGTACCCCTCTCCGCTAAAGAATACCGACCATGGGCCTACTTTTGGGGGTACGACAGCTGGTGAAGGAAACCAGACTTTGCGGCACCGTTCCCGGAATTTCATCGCAGGTCTACCCTTGCCATAATGGTGGCAGTCTACCGGGTACCAATACGCCATGCTTAGCGCTCCGAATAGGTTTCCAACAGATAACACTTGCATAGCCTGTTCCAAGGTCGTCACATCCGTCGACCCTCTCCTGGTTTGTGGAAGGACTACGTTTTCCACCGGAGCTACGGACCCCACCTGGTTCACGAACTCTATGAACAGAGAGGTAGCAAGCGGGTTACAGTCCAAGTCGCTGGAGTAGATAAACTCCGCTGTCAACGTGAGGGGATTGGACTTCACGGAGGCCTGAACCTCCTTCCATGTCGGATTGTCACGAGTTGATGCGTTTTCCTTTTATTTTCCTTTGATAACCTCTTTTCGGACTTATCATTTCATTTGTTTTCATTCGTCACATGATTCCATCAGTGACTCATCATGTATCAGTCATCATGACTCGTCATGACTCATGCTGACTCCCTTTGTTTCTTTCATGTTCCATAGCCTTCCATGGGTGAGTCATCGAGGCTGCGCGGCCCCAGTATCTCATAGACCTGCCCTAAACCCTTGTAGTATATAAACCCCTGTATGACACCTGGAGACAGCAGCTTTGACCTCTCGTCTCCAGGTAAGTCAAGTTCCACTGTATTTAGCTTACTCGTTCTGATATATAACTCGTCTCCAGCCTTAGAGTCGTAGCACGTTCGTACGTGCTCCTCCAGGTGTGATCAGCGGTTGCAGCGTCCCTATTAAGCCTTTATTTTGGTTGAGTTTTCGCCTCACGACTCTATTCGTGACATTAGGTCAAAGCTTTCCCTGATACTGGCGCTGCCCCATTATTCTTTCCCCTTTTCCTTTGCCACTCCGTCAGCTATCACCCTATCCTTACTTACGGTGTGCCCACGTGGTAGTTGGCCCGTCTTAGTGGACACAGTCACCCTTGATTGACGGTCTCGGCGCAACCCGAGGCTTGGGTACTTCGGTATTCACAGAACGCGGAATCTTCTACCAAGAAGTGTAAAATCCGGTTTTGGTTTTGATAGGTGCACTCTACGAGTGTAGGAGGCTGTGTTTTCGACTTAAGCGGAGGCTACACACGTGCAGGTGTTGGGCCCGTGTCCCGGCACTTGTGAGACAACCGAAAGGCCGAGGAGGCTGAGGTAGTCAGTCTCGGTATTTGAAAGCACCGTCCACTATCATCTTTCCAAAGTGGCTTCGTTCTGCACAGTGCCGAAAAT